>CM051237.1:146448687-147048687 GCA_027917425.1 Gastrophryne carolinensis
TGTATATATAATGGCAACATAAAATGTATGAAAGCATGCACCACTGTGTGTATTTTGCACAGTGCTGCAATTCTGACAGGCTTGTCAAGTAACCTTTTATTTTTTTTCTATGTTTTGGGAATCAATAAAAAATGTAACCCCCTGCCCCCAGAAATATCCAAGCCGGTGTACAAGGCATTGGGGCTGGCTACCCAGGTATTCTTCAGCACAGATCTGATGCTTTTTTAGAGGTGCATGTTTTGAGGCATGTTGGCAAGTGGCTTGGTGTCCCCTCCTTCATTTTGAACTGGTGTAAGTGTCCATGGGACACCTTACCAGTTCAGCAGTGCTGTAAATTAAACTAATTCTATTAATCTCAAATACACATTATTCTCCTCTGGCATCTTTTCGTTTCTGTGTCTGCTGGGTCCTGGAGTTGTGGCGGCTTCTGTGGTCACCGTGACCACTACTGCCAGCAATTGGGGTAAAGTTTGACATATTTCTTCCTTGGCATCCCACCAAGTGTAATGCTGAGCTGCCAGGGAGAATGCCTTGTATGCTCCAGATATGGGGCCTCTGGAGATTCCGATCCATGTGTCATAGTGGATAGGAGGGGCATAGAGAGGAATGTCCGGAGAATCCCCCTCATGCCTCCTTCCTCTCCACTGTTAAACTCAGGGAAGTATCTTGCCAATGCACCCCATCCCTTTTCTGACACTCCCAAGGGAAGGGGGGGTGTGGAAGAGAAGGTGCCCATCCACACCAACTTAGCTTTACTGGCCTTAGAAGAGATGCTTTGGTCTTTTTCAGCAGCTGGAGCTGTCCCAGTGACATCACATGCTGATGGTGCAGCTTAGCTGGGCCCCGGTATGTTTAAACTGCTCTTTTTTCACTTAATGTCCCGTAATGTCCCAGGGGGAATGGTTCCTTCAGCAGGACATGTTTCAAGCCCTCTGCGACCTGTGGGGAGTGCCGGAGGTGGACCTCTTTGCATCTTGGCACAATCGAAAGGTCCACAGGTTTGTGTCCAGGGTGCGGGACCCCCTGGCCATGGTAATCGATGTGCTGGCCATTCCCTGGTCAGGAAACAGCCTTCTCTACACATTCCTGCCACTGCCTTTTCTGGGTCGCTTGTTAAAGAAGGTCAGCTGCACACAGATTCCTATGATCCTAAATGCCCCACACTGCCCTGGAAGGGTGTGGTTTTCTGATGGTGGTGGAGCCCAGTGGCAACTCCCCAACCACCCAGATCTTCTGCAACAGCGGCACCCCAATTCTCCAGCACTGACTTTAGCGGCTTGGCTGTGGAGACCAGCATATTGGAGGAGAGAGGTTTGTCCGCTGCGGTAATTCTGACCTTGATTTGAGCACGGAAACAAATTTACTACAGGACTTGGATGGCCTTTGTGTCTTGGGGCGAATCTAAGGGCCACTCCTTTAGGAGGTTCTAGATACCCAAATTTTGGGAGTTCCCCCAGCAAGGCCTGCAAGGCCCCTTAAGGGCCAGGACTTCAACGGACGATCGGGTAGCATAGGTTAATCCGGACTTACATGCAGGGTGCTGCGCATGTTCAGCGGTTGTTAGTTCTGCCCTGGGATCTCAATCTGGTCCTATCAGCACCTCAGCGGCCCCCCTTTGAACCCATGGCAGAGGTTTCCCAGATGATGCTTAAATGTGGCTTTCTTGTGGCGATCACCTCCATCCAGCAGGTTTCGGAGCTGGTAGCGCATTCGATGAGATCACCCTTTTTGGGGCAAAGCAGTGTTTCATGTGAAGCAGGATGTTTTGCCCAATGAGGTCTCTCCCTTCCATCTTAATCAGGAGCTAGTGCTACCCTCCTTGTGCCCACGGCCCACTAGCCATAAGGAGCTACTTCATCAATGTGATCAGAGCATTAAAGTATTACTTGGCCACCACTTGAGATGGATGTCTTGTTCATGATCCCAGGAAGACCAAGGTCCAAGGTCCGCTCTTAGCAGGTATATCAAGCAGGCTATAAGCATACAAGCTACGCCTGCAGGGGGAAGGAGAGAGCCTCCAGGTCACTGCTCACTCCACCAGGGCGATTGCTGAGTCTTAGGCTTTCCAACACCAGGCGCTGGCGGAACAGGTATGCAAGGTGGCGACCTGGGCGTCTCACTACACCTTCACCAAGATTTACTGGCTTGATGTCAGGGTATCTGGGGCATAAGGTGTTGCAGACGGCGGTGAACCTCTCTCCAGGGGTCTAAGCTTGAGGTGTCAATGCCGTTGTTCTTGGTTAGGTTGACGCAGTCGGCTGTTGGCTGTTCTTGCATGGTCCCACCCTTATTGAGGGTACTTATTTGGAACGAACCATGCTACTGGTGGTGCCCCGCAATGGAAGAGATGAGAAAGGAGAAATTTGTGTACTCACCAGTAAATTTCCTTTTCTCGTTCTGTTGTGTCACAACTGCATCGGTGGTTGATGCCTTCTGCACAGTTTTAGTTTTGTTGCACTGTTTTCTAGTTGTGTGCATTATGCACAGGTTAGGGTTCTTCCCTCCCAGGACTGTGGCTGAACTACTTTTTAATTGACTGAGGAGATCCTGACACAGCGTGCCCTATATAGGCTGGAAAGAGCTAGTTTCTTGCAGTCCTCACCTACGGCTGAGATTAAGCCACGCGTTGCTACTGGTGGTGCCCTGAGATGGAGGATGAGAAAGAAAATTTACAAGTACACAAATTTGCCTATTTTGGCCTGCCATAGCTTAGTCTGGTCCTCTCTGTTGCGGTTGCAATAATGGGCAAACTATGCCATTTCCGGCAGATAACTGCCCCATCTTCCCAGGAAGTTGCGGGGTCTCACTGTATCCCGTCAATATGGTAAATGAGCTGTAGTCCCACTGTAAATTAGGGCAGGTTACCTCTAGTGGCAACAGCCCCTAGTGACTTGCCAGCCCCCTAAGCTTTGTGAACTGGAATTGGGGTCTCATGGATACCTTACCAGTTCACAAGAGGTTAAATGTAACAAAAAGACAGAGACAGAACAGAGAATGTCTTTTTTTTTTATTTTATACTCACTCACTCTGATCCTGTGTTCCCTGATGATCCTGTCCCACGGCAATCCAATGACAGATGCCGGGTGATCATTGGAGGGAGGCAGGGGATCACAGCCCTGCCCCTCCAACCCTCTCCCTGACGAACACCCGGCACTGTTAAGAATCTTTGGGTGGGTGCTGGATGATGTCACGGAAGACGTTGACTGCCCCACCCACAAAACACAGTGCTAGTGATGACTGAAGTGGGGAAGAGGGCCTGCTTCAGGCCCTTTCCTCATGGGTGAAGAGGAGTCCCGATGAGAGTGATTATCGCCGCAGGTGAGTAAATGTCATATTTTTCCAGATGTCAGTGGAAGCGAGTGACTCTTTCGAGTACTCTCCTGAAGCCAGAAGAGCCCCGCAAGCTGGGGGGGGGGGGGGGGTTTGGCTGCCCCTGGTTGAAGAGAAGACTCGGCCGGATCGATTGAGGGGTAAAGTTTTTTTTTTCTTTTTTGTCCGCTAGCAAGCGGGAAACTCTGACATGCTTGGCGATTAACAGCAGGACAGGCATCCAAATGAGAGTTTGAGCTTGATGGTTAAAGGGTTGATGGTTAAAGGGTTAAAATAGGTAGTCGTACCACACAAAGAAGTTTATAAATAACATTTAGCATATCAGTAGTGTAGTATCTATTTTTCATGTCAAACCACCCCTGTACACTGTGGGGTGTGGCTTGCTACGCAGCTTCCTGGGTGTGGCTGGGTTATAGTTAACATCTCTTTAGCACGCTGTCTAGTAAGCATCAAATATCTTCGTAGTACAGCTGTGTACCTTTTTTTTTAATCATCCAGTAGGTTGTTGTATAAAATTTTACTAATTTCAGTTTCCAATCGCTGTGTCACAGTTTGTCGTATATCTGGGGGTGCTACGGGTGCCCTTTTTTAGTTTGGTTAACTCATGCTTGGGCACCAAATACATTTTCTAAACATGTTCCATTATGTTTAGGTGCTGGACCTACTTGCTTTCAGGCTTGTTATCAGTGGTAACGTCTATACAGCTTTCTTTATAGATTTACTCCATTTAAAAAAAATATTTTTGGGGCATTCTTTCCGGGTTATATTAACAATTTTGGCTATGGTTAATATCAAATTATTGCTTGTTGATTTTAAAATACATAAACTGCAGGAATCACCAGTGGGAATAACCGTGTGCATAAACGCAGAACTTCAGCGGTATTGGCTCTTAAAACCACTAGTAAGTAACCATAAGTATCACACATGGCATCCCCAAAATCCTCTAAAAGAACCGTGTTTTACCAGGGTACATTTGTCTTGCCAATGTGATAATCTGTAACTTATCAAATGGATTTTTAAAAAGCACTATATAGTTTTTTATTACCTTGGCAAAACACATTTTGTACAAGATATATGATTCTTAGATTTCTGTGATGTACATACTTGGTGAAGGCTTTTTCAACTTCACGACTTCCACTAGCGCTCTCCATAAGGTCATCAGCAATTGTCAAATTGACCTTTCCAGAAGGAAAAAGTTCATTGTGCATGAATGAGTTTGGTAGACCCTCTTTAAATCTGCTATGGGGCAATGAATGGGACAAATCATCATACAGGTTCTGCTAACATGAATAAAAACAAACAATTTTATTAGGCTTGTGTGACAAATGTGTATCATTTTATGTTAGACTTTTTTTTACAAAATAGCTTTTCCCAGAGTTGGATGGTCCTGCTACAATGCATTAAAAGGGATGTTGTAGGCGTGTGTCGCTGGTTAGTAGCCAAAAGGCAATATGGTAAAGTTATGTGTCAGCTGTCTCGACATACTTTTGTGTTTTACGTAGCAGTTGTGTCCCAATATGCCAGTACTTCTTATTTCTCAATTTTACCAGTATTGAATTTATAACCATACAATAGGTCTTCAGGACTGTAAGTACAAACTCTGTAATCAATGTGTCATAAGGCATCTCAATGGTCTGTTGACCCAAATAATCACACAACAAAAGGGCAGGCAGTGACAGCACCTCCTCAGTTTTCGTACAGTCGACGGGACTGTGAAGAGGTTCAGAGGTTTTATTTCTTTGCTTCCTTTTCTTTTGGTTGACAGTGCTGAATGGGAGCGGGGTCTTCTGCCTCCCAGCCCCTCACAGTCTGCACTCTCCTGGAGATGCCTGAAGTTGGTCTTAAGCCGATAGCGTGGCAGGGTGCTTGACCTCAGAGATGTGGCTGTGTGTTCCTTCCTCGATGTCCCTTCCCCTGGGTCTTGGCTTCCCCCCAGGGTAATTTGCCCATCCTGCCTGCTGTGTGCCCCCCAGTAGCTCCTTCTGTGCGGTCCGCGGCTCCACGCACCTTCTCCTCCCTCATTAGTCACAAGGCATCTCCATCTTCATCTCAGATATTCCTGCTGCCAAGCGTGGTCCCCTGCTAAGTCCTGTCGGCACTTGACACTGCTGTTTCTGCTCGGCTTCAGAGCAGGATCAGAGCATAACCAGTAAATAATGTGCTTTTATTCTAAATAAGATATAAAAAGAATATATAATATACTCATATACAGAAAAGAAAGCTTAGCAAAGGTAAAATACATTAAAAGTAACATTACCACTTCGCCATTTGAGAGAACATCGCCTAAAGGGACTCAATGGGATAGCTTCACCACAGAATCACCGTATCATCTGTATGAACAGCGAGAGACAAGAGTGTGCTTCCGTGAGAGACGATGCCCAGTTCTGCTACTTCTGGCGCAAGTGGAAGTTTCCTTGTGGCACACTCTTTGGCACACAAACAGCACAATTGCTCTATCTAAATGCTTCTTTTTAAAGGGGGTATATATATATATATATATATATATATATATATATATATATATATATTGTTTTAAAGCTGTGTAATAACGTACCACAATATGTTTGAATTCATGAAACATTTTTCTATTAATCGCCATGTTCTTCTGTGTATGCGTGTCTGTGGCGTAGGATAATGTGTGAAAAAATATTGAGCATATTATAGATCTCAAATATAAAAAATGTGTCTTAAGGATTTATGGTGGGGTGCTTATACAACACATCTCACACATTCTAATCACAATCATGGGCTGTTAGCTAATGATCGATACAATTGCGCCTGCACTGGGGTCATAAGCCAGAACACATTCATATCTTCTATGCTGTTTCCAGACAAATCCGGACACGTACTTACGGGGGGGGGGGGTACTAAAGTTGTAGAAGAAACACTTAGACTTGGTTAACTGCTGGAACAGGCACAAAAACATCATATAGCCTTATAGCCATTACAACACTGAAATTTATTAGTAATAGAAAAATCATGGCACTGTTAATGGTACACACACTAGATAAAAACACACTTACATAGTGAATCTAAAAAACGGGGGCCCCCCCCATGCATGCAGCCTCCTCAGCCACACTCTCATCCCACTCACTCCTCCTCCTCTCTGGCTCTAGAAAACTACTTAGGGATATAATTGAACAAAACACCTCCGGGTGTATAACTTGTAACTATGTCCCAGCGCAGTATAAATCTGATTCAGAAAGTGTTCAACACCTATGTGGGCTCGGCTGCCACCGTTGATTGAGCAATACTGGGGTTAGCCTTAAAATGGAAATCCACCGTTGCAGGCCTGTTAAATTGGGGGATCCCCTCTCTCCTCAACTGGTACCATAGCAGCTCTATTACGCTTAATGATCATCCAATTATGGCTCGAACACCGGCCTTTGTGTGACACCTTGATAATAGTAACCGTCCACCGCTACACGAGGTTAATATGCCATTGAATATGCACTCTAACAGATACTTAGCTGCGCTGTGCGATCCTGTGCTCTGGCACTCGCGGTTACGCTATTCCAGGAACAGCCTCCATGCTTCAAACATATCAGCAGGTTATTGCAGTCCTCTATGCATTGACTTCCCTCCTGCCGCCTGCGTTAGTCAGGCAAATCCGCGGGCTGGCGTGGTCCCAACAGCAACAGCGCGTTAAACAGGCATCTCGGCAAGCTGGCGGGATTCCAGCGGCGTCAGCGCTCACACAGAGCCGAAGGATGGAGGAGCGGGGAAGATGGTGGGCCGGCCGTCTGCCGACACGTGTTTCGCTCCGCCCACCGGAGCTTCGTCAGGGTGGGGGGCGGGCATAAACGCAGGTATTTTGAACGCTGAGAATCCACTCCCCTTACTATCCATTAGCCAACTGCCATCATCCTGGCCCTGTTCATCTGGTCTTATTAGCACAGCCAGACGGACTACGAGTCCCAGCTGTCCTTGACCTTTCGTATGCCACAATCCCCTGCGACAGCAAATGATCAAAGGCTATTCAAATGTCCAAGAAAACACACACGGTGGGGCCACCAAAATAGGCCTCCTTTAGGAGCCATTTTATGCTACTGTTTCACAGATCTACTTTATGAATATATCTACACTTACATTGTGGCTTATAACAACTCATAGATTATGACTGCTATCTTGACACACACTCACTTGCATATATACTCCATCCAATGCACCCATACATATATATATTTTATTGGTCGATTGCCACTTCTAGTCATTTGCAGTAGTGCACTAGAAAATACCTAGAGTAGGGAGGAGAGGGAAAAACTTCTCCACACCTCCCAGGCTAGTCATGTTGACGAATACCTAAACTGGTTCCTCAAAGCCTACCTACACTAATTGAGCATCACCTCGATGGGTGTTGGGCCCCATTTCCACTCCAATGGAGTTGTTGAACGCTGACCTAAACCCCATCACCCTATATATTCGTGCATCCTATACTGAGGACTATTTACACAGGTCACAAGACCATTAGTGACCAGTACACACTGACCCATAATATACATAAAGAAAGAGAAAGGGAGGGGGGGGAAGGGGAGCCAGGATGCAAAGGAGTGAAGACAGGATGGGAGATGAGTTTACCCTTTTCAAGGATGTTGCGTTATTTCTTCGCAAAGTTTTATTTAAAAGTATGTACACACCGAGAGGGGATACAGTAAGTTTGGGGATACCTGAGCAGGGCATAGAAGGAGATAGTTTAGAAGATGGCAATATTCAGGACACATCAGCCATTGAGGAATGCGAATGTGAGATCCCAGATTTAATCCCTAACATAGATGGTTTGAAACAGAGATCTAAAACTTCCCCCCCCCCCCCCCCCCGTCAGGCAATCGACACATTTCCCTCTTTATGCAAGCAGTACAACGTGATCTTCAGAAAGGAGATTGGAGGGTGTCCTCTGTAACTGATAATTTGTCAGTAGAGGAGAAAATTGCTCTCAAGGAGTTACAGGAAGCAGCTAATATAATTATACGGCCAAGTGATAAAGGTGGAAATGTGGTTTTGCTTGATCAGAGTTATTACATAGAGGAAGTGTACAATCAGCTGAGTGACAGTACAACCTATCGTAGGATAGAGAGGAATCCTTTCCCACAGGTAGTTGCTGCACTAAATGACAAACTAGACTGGGCAAAGGAGGAGGGGTTGTTAACCCCCAAACTATTTGAGTATTTACATGTAAGGGATTTTAACATGCCTGTGCTTTACACCATTCCCAAGATACACAAATCCCCTTCCGCACCACCAGGCATGCCTATCGTGTCTGGGAATGGTGGGCCTCTCGAGGGTATCGCTAGATTTGTCGACGAGAATTTGAAGCCATTGGTGAGGGTTTTACCCTCCTTCATACTTGACACAGGCGATGTCCTACGGAAGGTGATGCCATTCCACCTGGAAGGGGACTGGCTTTTAGCGTTGAGAGCTTGTACACCTCCATTCCCCACACGGTAGGCCTGCAAGCGGTGTCCCGTTATCTGGAGGATTTGGGTCCCTGTGACGCAGCCTATAATGAACTGGTTGTGGAGCTGTTGGATTTTGTTCTTAGGAACAAATACTTCCGCTTTCGCAGGGATTTTTTCCACCAGATACGGGGCAACGCAATGGGAGCGGCCTGCGCCCCATCTTATGCCTGTCTGCACCTAGGACGGTGGGAGGAGGAAGAGGTGTATGGGCGGCCTGAGTTTGGGGCGCAGGTCGCTCTTTGGCTCCGTTACATCGATGATATTCTGGTGGTGTGGAAGGGAACCCAGGAGTCCTTTGAACTCTTTGTTGCACAGCTTAATCGGAACAGTCGAAACATAAGGTTGACTAGTAAAATCGGCCCTCATGAATTAGAATTTTTGAATCTGTACATCAAGCGGGAGGGTAATGTATTACTTACCTCCACTTTTAGAAAGCCCACAGCTGGCAACACCCTCTTACATTACTCCAGCCATCACCCAGCACCTTTGCGTCGTGGTCAAAACAAGACTATGTACGAGAGGCACGACAACTTACCAGTAGATTTCGGGATAGAGGCTACCCGCACAGGCTTTTACGCACCTGTTTTAAAAAAGCCCTAGATTTGGATAGGGAGGACTTGCTACGAGGTAAAAAGGGGAAAAATAAGAAAGGTGGCCGTGTTCAGTCCCCAGGTGATCAACCAGTTAGAGTTATCACACAATTTGGGACTCACTGGGATAAGTTTCGCTCTATTTTAGAGTCAAATTGGCACATATTGTGCCTTGATCCGGTAGTAGCAAAATGTGTGGGCCCGAGACCACTCCTAACAGTGCGTCGCGCACCGAACATGCGGGACCTGTTAATGCACAGTGACCTAGTGGAAGTGAATAAGGATGTTAGAGTCGAGAAATTACAGGGATCGTTTAAATGCGGCCACTGTAAGATCTGCCCCTTTATGGATAAAACAACCTCTTTCTGGGGTCCCAGTAATATCGGCAGGCCACAGATGATTAGAGGTTTTATCAACTGCGCCTCCTCCTATGTAGTTTACATGCTCACCTGCCCCTGCGGAAAAAAATATGTTGGTAAAACCAAGCGGGAACTCAGGGTGCGGATAGGTGAGCATGTCCGCGACATCAGGAGGGGGGAAGACAGGAGCCCGGTGGCAGAACATTTCGGGGTGTTTCACCAAGGAAGACCGTCCGGTTTAAAGGTGTGTGGGATTTTTATCCTTAGGAGAGATGGGAGGAGGGGTTTTTTAGACAAGAGATTAATGCAACAGGAGGCCCGGTTAATCTATGAACTGGGCACAATGGTCCCTGCAGGATTGAATACCGAAACAGGACTTAGTGCCTTTTTGTAATTCTATCGACCCCCCCATCCTGTCTTCACTCCTTTGCGTCCTGTCTCCCCTTCCCCCCCCCCTCCCTTTCTCTTTCTTTATGTATATTATGGGTCAGTGTGTACTGGTCACTAATGGTCTTGTGACCTGTGTAAATAGTCCTCAGTATAGGATGCACGAATATATAGGGTGATGGGGTTTAGGTCAGCGTTCAACAACTCCATTGGAGTGGAAATGGGGCCCAACACCCATCGAGGTGATGCTCAATTAGTGTAGGTAGGCTTTGAGGAACCAGTTTAGGTATTCGTCAACATGACTAGCCTGGGAGGTGTGGAGAAGTTTTTCCCTCTCCTCCCTACTCTAGGTATTTTCTAGTGCACTACTGCAAATGACTAGAAGTGGCAATCGACCAATAAAATATATATATGTATTGGTGCATTGGATGGAGTATATATGCAAGTGAGTGTGTGTCAAGATAGCAGTCATAATCTATGAGTTGTTATAAGCCACAATGTAAGTGTAGATATATTCATAAAGTAGATCTGTGAAACAGTAGCATAAAATGGCTCCTAAAGGAGGCCTATTTTGGTGGCCCCACCGTGTGTGTTTTCTTGGACATTTGAATAGCCTTTGATCATTTGCTGTCGCAGGGGATTGTGGCATACGAAAGGTCAAGGACAGCTGGGACTCGTAGTCCGTCTGGCTGTGCTAATAAGACCAGATGAACGGGGCCAGGATGATGGCAGTTGGCTAATGGATAGTAAGGGGAGTGGATTCTCAGCGTTCAAAATACCTGCGTTTATGCCCGCCCCCCACCCTGACGAAGCTCCGGTGGGCGGAGCGAAACACGTGTCGGCAGACGGCCGGCCCACCATCTTCCCCGCTCCTCCATCCTTCGGCTCTGTGTGAGCGCTGACGCCGCTGGAATCCCGCCAGCTTGCCGAGATGCCTGTTTAACGCGCTGTTGCTGTTGGGACCACGCCAGCCCGCGGATTTGCCTGACTAAGGCAGGCGGCAGGACGGAAGTCAATGCATAGAGGACTGCAATAACCTGCTGATATGTTTGAAGCATGGAGGCTGTTCCTGGAATAGCGTAACCGCGAGTGCCAGAGCACAGGATCGCACAGCGCAGCTAAGTATCTGTTAGAGTGCATATTCAATGGCATATTAACCTCGTGTAGCGGTGGACGGTTACTATTATCAAGGTGTCACACAAAGGCCGATGTTCGAGCCATAATTGGATGATCATTAAGCGTAATAGAGCTGCTATGGTACCAGTTGAGGAGAGAGGGGATCCCCCAATTTAACAGGCCTGCAACGGTGGATTTCCATTTTAAGGCTAACCCCAGTATTGCTCAATCAACGGTGGCAGCCGAGCCCACATAGGTGTTGAACACTTTCTGAATCAGATTTATACTGCGCTGGGACATAGTTACAAGTTATACACCCGGAGGTGTTTTGTTCAATTATATCCCTAAGTAGTTTTCTAGAGCCAGAGAGGAGGAGGAGTGAGTGGGATGAGAGTGTGGCTGAGGAGGCTGCATGCATGGGGGGGGCCCCCGTTTTTTAGATTCACTATGTAAGTGTGTTTTTATCTAGTGTGTGTACCATTAACAGTGCCATGATTTTTCTATTACTAATAAATTTCAGTGTTGTAATGGCTATAAGGCTATATGATGTTCTTGTGCCTGTTCCAGCAGTTAACCAAGTCTAAGTGTTTCTTCTACTGCTATAATTGGGTTAGCTGGACGCCAGTAATGTATTGGCAGTGCTCATCACAATATTAAGTGGGACTCCCCTTCTTTTTACTATTTCGGGGTACTAAAGTTGCTGCACAAGCAGTGGGTGGGCCTTATCTCATAGCACATTATCCTGCTCCCCACCGGATGTACATGGGGGGATGGGACAGGTCATTACCCAGAAACAAATGATGTACCCAACCCAGAAACCTGCATAGTGGATAGCACAACCAAGAGTATTCCTAATAAAGAATTTGAAGATTTAGAAACAATGCTTATAAAATATACCTACAATGCTAGTATGTCTGGTATTGCCATCTGGTGCTTTTTTTAATAAGATCCATTGGTAGAAGACTGGTTAGGTTTACTTTATGTCCAGTGGTTATTATAATGCTCAGATAAACTTTTGGGTCCACATTTAGAACTTTTCCTGCATTTGCTTGTCTGCCGAAAAAATATTCCTTGTGTATACATTTGGCATCTTTGTTTTCTAGTGACCGTAAAATATTTGCTTTTGACATGGAACATAAAAAAGCATGCAGGATTAAAACAGGCTTAAATAAAGCTGCTTAGACAGTGTGGTAGAATTACTGTCTCTCCTCTTAAGCAGCTGTATGCAGCTAAAATATAATGCTGCCTGTAATTGAAGAATCAAACTCCATTAATATTTATGAACAGACTGAATTGTTGCTTGTCTTTGCCTCAGGCAGCATTCAGCATTATCTGGATGTGTATGTAAAGGCTTATGGGCACCAATAGCAAATGACGGCTGCATTTAAAGTTTGGAGAGCGTATGAACAAATCACTTTATTCGTAGAGCACTGTTCTCAACCCACTCGCGCTACCTTGTATTGGTACTGTAATTCCCTGCTGCATCATAAAGACTGTTGGTATAATACATTCTGGACATTCATTGATTGTATAGATGATGGTGGGGCCACAACGCATTATGCATATGAGTTTTAAAGGTATTCATATGCCTTGAAGTACCAAGAGCATTGTATGGATCAATTTGTCAATAAAATAATCTGGTGAATTTTACATTACAGTTATGTGCAAGTTTAAAATAGCAGTTGAAAGTTTTTGTACAAGTGAAAATGTCCTTTAATCACTGCCTGCCAAGGGTGGGGAGTTGTACGTTTGTTGAAAACAAAAGTAAAACAAGTTTACACCTTTAATTGCTTATTTTAATTGAAAATATAACATGTTTTAAACACACAGGAACCTACTTCATAGAAGTAAAAGGTGGCACAAAACCAAGCTCGCTGGGTAAAAATAAGCAAAAAAAAAACTGTTTTTAGGAGCATTTAGGAATGTATTCACCCTAAAAGTGAAGCTCTCTTAAAGTCTTTTTGTTCTGTTTCATATTAAATAGTTTTTTTGCTTTTTTGCCATTTATCCCCTTCTTTTTCCTAGATTTACATTTTTATAAAAAGATGTGTATGTGGCTGTGAATTTGTGAAATGGGAATTCAACAGAAACTGTCCACCTAGGTCACGAACAATCTACTACCCTCAAATCTAAAGCCCTATACACCATTGTGACCTATCCTCTGCTTTCTGTACTGTCAGCTAGTTCCTTCTAATTCAAATCCATGTTCTTTAGGTAGTCAAGATCTTGCGCTGTCTTTTCTTACCTCTCAGATCGCACATTTAGTATTTTCCATCCCAGCATGATTTCCTCTCCTAGCCCTTTAACCATTGGTGTACCATAAAGTTCCTTTCTTGAACCCCTCCTTTTTTCAGTTTACAGCTATGGTGTTTACCAACTGACTAACTCCTTTGGCTTCCAACACCACTATTCTAAGCATACAGCACGTCCTGCTCCAGATGTAGTAATAACATGTGGGTAATCCTCCGCCTTCGGCGTCGTGCACTGCAGACATGTAGAAAACAAGCTCCTCCCGGCCCTACATATACCGAAGGACCTCCCACAAATCCCCAGATTTCTCTGCAGTGCTGGAACTGCGAAGACATGAAGTATCACGCTCTCGCAGGCGAGCGGGGCTTTACAGCCCGAGGCCCTGCGGGACTATTTCCACCCGTCCTCTCTGTGAAGAAACATAGAAACATAGAAGGTTGATGGCAGAAGGAGACCATACGGTCCATCTAGTCTGCCCTTAAGAATATGCCTCCCAGCCTGGGCTGCGTTGGTTGGGTGAAGGTAGGCAGCACCTTGTGTGCTTAACGGAGCCATGCTCCACCGCAATCCCCCACCATAGGGTAGGCGGTTAAGGCTAATGGTGAGCCTTCAGTGGATGCCCCTCCCGCATTATTGCCCCACGCCCGTGTAGCGGTGAACCCCGAGTGCTGGGTCACCTTCTTCCTTTAGTTCCCCCCGTTAGTGGGGGGAAAAAGAGGGGGGGGGGTTGTGTACGTTGGCCTATCCTTGCCCTATTACACTGTATGCTTAGAGCCTTTATAGGTTACCGGGGGTCAGAGCCGCGCTTCAAACATCATTTTTAGTTGGCCGCAGCGCCTTTAATGTTATTTCGGCTTGGCGCGTACGGCAGCTTGGTTTCGCGACGCTGTCGTTTATTACTGTTTTCTTTTTCTGTCTTGTTACGCGCTTAGAGCTTCGCGCTCTCCGGAGGGGGTGTGGTCTGGTTTGGCGCGTTCCGCGTCATCCGTAGCTCTGGCCCACCCCTCGAGGTTCGCTTGGCGCCATTTTGACGGCCTTCCCGCGCACACGTGGTCTTCCTCCTCTTTCCTCGGCTACTGTAAGTGCCCTCTCAGGCGTTTTGGTTATCTTTTTCTTCCTGTGCTGCGCATGGCTCTGACACCCTCTCTTCTTCTTCTTCTTATGTCTTTCAGACGCCAAGATTCCGTGGCTTCTCCCGGGTATATCTTAGCGGGTTTATATTTAAATTCTCCCACATTCCCAGCGGGTTTTGGGGCATCCAGGGTTGCTTACAGCATAAATCCCTACCGGCTATTACCTTGATTAATCTCCATATGGAGTCATCTCAGAATTATGTGTCCAGGGTCCCGCGGGGACAAGACCGGCTGTGTACTATGTGTGGACAATCCGATGCTGACAGAGCACGGGTCTGCGGACCGTGTGCTGATCAAGTACCGGCCCTGCAATCAGGTTTACCGGTAGCTGCACCTCGCTTTAATACTCCTGTCTCCCCGTGCTTAAATCTCACTCCAGATGAGTCGCACTCGAGCGGGGATGACCGGCAGGTGGTGCCGCGCAGGCTACCCACGGCGGAGCAGGTGATGTCTGGTTTGGCGGAGCGTTTGGGCGCTGGAAAGAAATGGTCCCTGACGCCCCCTAATTCTAGGGTTTCCACTGAAACTGAGGAGTCTGCCGCTATGCAGGACCTTGATCCTTCTGATGATGGTGAACTGTTCTCAGGTTCCACTTCCTCAGATGAGATGTCTTGGGCCCGTGACAGTTCTGGCCCGGGTTCTTGGGGCCTGTGTGACACTGATGAGTTACTTATAAAGATCTTTGAAGTACTGTCCATCTCTCCTCCGGGAGAGTCTCCCAAGCCCAAGAGGGAGAGTTTCCACACGGCAACGCCTCGCCTGGAATTTCTGGAACGGGATCATTTCCAGAACCTTATATCTAAGGAATGGGAATCACCTTGTAAACTTACAGGGGTTCCGGGGGGTCTGGGACTGGAAGTACCCGTTTCCCCATGATTTGGTTGATCAGTCAGTCCCTCCCGAGGTGGATGCGCCTATTATTGGGGTTGCTAACCCCCCCCATGGCAGCTTCTACCCCTCGTACCCTTCGGGATGCTGAGGACCGGCGCATTGACAGATTGGCTTCCCACGCCTTTTCGAGTGCAGGGACGGCTCTGCTCCCGGTCTGTGGTGCGGCCGTCACCGCGGTGGCCGCCAGGACCCTTTTTAGGAAGATACTTGAGCAACAACCGGAGGACCTCCCTTGCGAGGTCTTTAATGCACTGTCTGATTGTGATGTTTTTGTGAGGTTCATTCTCTCAGTGATGGATGACACTATTAAAATGTGTGCTAGAACCTTGGTTCTTGTGGTGGCTATTCGCCGCCTACTTTGGTTGCGACAGTGGGGGCTGACAATGAGACTAAAAAGGCTCTTACTGGTCTTCCCTTTAGAGGACGACGCTTATTCGGGGCCAGGTTGGATCTTTTTGGAAGAAAGGGTAAGACGCCCTTGCGCAGAAGGCCGCCCCGGCCGCCCAGGGGCAGGGACACCCCTCCCCCTCCCTACGTTAGTGTCAAGCGAGAACCAGAAGTGTGCTTCCAACTTTTTGAGTGGAGGCCCGCCCCAGAGGGGGCAGGCAACGCCCTGGGACCTCCGGCTGGGCAAGACCAAAGTCTGCCAAAACCACTCAAGCATGAAGGGACGCCCTCGCCCTGTTGGGCGAGGGGGCTGCCGCAGCACTTGGCTCCTATTGCAGGGCGCCATGCTTCGTTCAGGTTGTTACAGGAGTTAGTCTCCTTGGATGCAGAATGAAGTTGCTGGGCGGTCCCTTTCTGAGGTTGTCAGGGGTCCTCTAGTCCCTGTTTTTCCCTTTGGAAATTGACGCAGGCCGAGTTTGGTGGGCTGGGTCTGGGCTCTCTTTCAGGTTGGCCTTGGCTGGTGTTTGCATCCACATTACCTTTTCCCTCTGGGTTGAAGCAGTCTGACCTGGACTGGCATTCAGGGCCTAGTATTTTTAGTTTCACAGGCAGTTCCTACATGGTATCCACTTGTTGGGCCGCCCTTGTCCAGTGGACCTCTTGATGCCTGCAAGGATCTATATCCCTTCGGAGTCCCTGGTGCCTTCAGGACACCCAGGCCATTTCCAGCCAGGGTTGCAGGACCAATTCTGTGGATTAGGGTCTTGTCTTGGGGTCCCTCTCCTGCTCCCACGGCTCGCCAGTGCGAGTATGGGAGTGTTGTCTTGGATGTGCACCTGTGACGTACGCGTCAGTTTTACTTGATTGTCATTCTTTTCCAATTTTTGCATCAGGCCGCGTTGGCTGTTGACTCGGGGCTCCCTGGGAGTCTTTTGGAGTGGTGCTCTGGCATATCACCTTCTTAGTGTACCCTGGTTCGGTATCTCCCTACGGGGTAGCATTTAGATGGGTTCAGGTCAAAACCTTCCCTTCTGCTAGTATGGCCTCAGTATGAAAGGGCTTCGCCCTCCTTGTGATCACACTAATTTCACCTTGCAGCTGGTGGGCCTGTTGTGGCGGCCTGGACGCTGTCCTTTATCCACTGGTGCCCTTGGACCATGCGACACCTTGGGTTATTTATCCTGGACGGGGTTCCAACTCCCCTTAAAATGGGTCTGTACGCCCCTCCTTTTATTGCGGGGGTCCCCTTTGAGTTGTAAATTCAAGAAAGTTGTCAGGGACCATCCCCTTCCTTCTTGCCTATCTCTGTAGATGGTCGCCATGGGGACCATGCCAGGCAGGTTGACTAGGGGGGTCTATCCCTCTGAAATTCCCTGCAGTTCCGAAGGGGGGTCCCCTTAGGGGGTCCAATTTCATACTGTCTTGGTTATCACATTTAGCCCCTTTGGGCCCCAAATTGCTGGACTTCTTCCCTTCAGGACTTGTCTCCTTGGGGATTTTCGGTCTGTCTGCGGACGGTGGCCCGTCCTTTCTTATCTGTTAAGGTCTGGAACAGGTGACCCATCAGGAGGGGTCTGGTTCTGATCTCAGTGGGGGTTTACATTGCTTGCACCTCATTAGTATTGGCTTGTTGGCTGTCCTGTGTTAGGAGGGCCTATTCTAGTGTCTCGCTGAACCCCTACTGGTGGCCCCATGGGGCCCCGGGGATATTACAAGGACTCTGTCATGGTTATTGTCATGAGTATTGTCCTGGTCTATGGTTCTGGGTGATTGTTCCAGGACTCTCTGGCCTTGGTCATG
Organism: Gastrophryne carolinensis; assembly: GCA_027917425.1. Lineage (NCBI taxonomy): Eukaryota > Metazoa > Chordata > Amphibia > Anura > Microhylidae > Gastrophryne > Gastrophryne carolinensis. The sequence continues at coordinate 146,466,387 of CM051237.1, forward strand.
GGACCTAGTTTGACTATGTCAGGACATTATTCTCTATATGTCTTATCTTCTTCACCCCGCTAGGTGGGTTTCTGCACGAGATTGCTGTAGCAGGGGTGGACCGCTACGCTGGGGGCCCTGGGTGGCCCAGTGGAGTGCGGTTCGCAGATTCTGCTGACGACAGTTGTACTGGGCTGTTCGGCCTATTCAGGCTCCTTACTATGTCGCCCCTACCTACCGGGATCGGGCGGTTTGTTCTTCACCCTCTTGGAGATAGATCTCTCTGGGTGTCCTTTCGTTTTGGAGGGTTAGACCTAGCCCCCTCCTCTTCTTCTTCTCCCTTCTCTACCGACTATGTTGGGAGATGTCGTTCTAGTTGCGTGCTTGGACTAGCTCTCTCTCCTGCGGGATGTCGCCTTATCCCTGGGTCCTAGAGTTATTACAGCAGGGCTGAGGTTGGTTCCTCAACTCAGTGCTCTGGGGGGTTCCAGGGCCCGCCCTGTTCGCCCACTGCAGAGCCTAGTTCAATCGTCTGTGTTGAGCATTCCTCAGGGGTTGCTCAGGTGCACTCCACAGGGATTTCTGAACTCCCTATGGGGGGTTACTTATCCTGATGCCCTGCTAAGGGTTCCCCTGGGTCTTATTCAGGTTTTGTCTGACCTGTTCCTTCCCTCACATCATTTTTCCGGGGCAATTACTTCATTCTGAAGTATGCCATAGGGGACGGCTCTGTTAGTTTAGTCACTATATGTATTACATACATGTTTCTTATCTGTACACCATTAGGTGAGGATGTTCCACCTTACAGCGTGTTTGGGTCCAGGTGGAGTCTTTTATTCTCCTTATTCCAGACCCTAGGGCCTCCGGGCTAGTGCCTTGCTTACCCTGCGCTTACAGGGATCTGTATCCCTCGACAGGCATTGGAGACTCCTGGACGGTTCCCTGTCCATGGTTGGGATTATGCCTTGGGGCTTATAGGCGTTCCATCCTTTATGCATCGGTTTCTGATTGCCTACATGGGTGAGCTCTTTGGATTGGTCTTGCTCGGTTGGGTTGTCCTTCTGAGCCTAAAGTTAACGTTTCGACCGTGCCGAGCCTTGTTAGCGTTGTTTTTCAGTATTCCGCTGGTCTCGCTTAGACCAGGCTTCATTTTCCCTGACGGGGAAGGTTCTAAGGTTGCCATGACTGCCCTCTTGTTGCAGTAGCATGGTTAGGCTGTTACTCTGGCCTATTGTTTAAGGGAGATTCATTTTCTCTCTTGAGTTTTGTTCTCTTCTGCTTGTGCTTGGCTTGGGCCTTCAACACTCGGTTTTGTTCAGCAGGCTGACTAGTTCGCTGCTTGTGTTTCGCTTAGCCTTGTAAGGTTCAGAAGTTGAGTTAGAGCATTGCTCACATTGCTCTTGGTAGCAAGGTTGCGGGTGACAGCGCTGTTACTGTTGGCTGTGCCCTTTCTCTTGGGGATCCCACCCTACCTTATGGACACTGCTATTGGATGTCCCACATGTTATTACTACATCTGGAACAGGATGTGCTGTATGCTTAGAATAATACAAGTCTGTGAAGTACTCACCTTTAGAGTTGATATTATACGCATACAGCAAGTCCTGCTCCACCCCACCCTGATTCACCTTGTTCTGGATCCCCTGTATGGTGATTATTATCTTGATGTTATTGCCAGTCTCTGGGTGGTTGTTCCTCCTGGCTTCTCTTTCTCACTGCTTGTCAATGCTGGGGATTTGTGGGAGGTCCCTCGGTATATGTAGGGCCGGGAGGAGCTTGTTTTCTACATGTCTGCAGTGCACGGCGCCGAAGGCGGAGGATTACCAACATGTTATTACTACATCTGGAGCAGGACGTGCTGTATGCGTATAATATCAACTCTACAGGTGAGTACTTCACAGAGTTGTATTTTTTATATCTGTCAGGTCCAAATGTCTCATTCCTTCTATTTTCTTGTTCCTAACTTTTTAATAGCTATCTCCTCATTCATGTCATCTCGCTCCCTCAAACCGAACATGGATAAAACCAAACTCGTTGTTTTCCCACTTTCCAGTTCTGCTGGTGTCCAATATAACAATATCTGTCAATGATCTCGTCCACACGCCTGACACCACTATTATAGTGCATGCGCTGGTCATATCCTGATTAGACCACTGCAACATGCTCCAGATGGGCTGGCATGCCTCCAATATATTCTAAACTCTCCTCGCTTCATCCACCTCCATTCTTCATTCTTCAGTACTGCACCCCTTCATTAGTCCCTTCACTGGCTGCAAATATCTGAAAGACTTCTATTTTAACTTCTAACCCTAACATACAAACTCTCTCCAGCCTTTCTCCTTCCTACATTTATCTCTAGTCCAAACATACCAACTCAGATGCAGACTCTGCTCTGCCCACGACCTACTCTTGCCTTCAACCCTTATCTCCTCCTTTCTCTATTGTCTTCAGAACCTATCAAGGCATTCAACAGGCAAATGCAAAACAAAAGGGTACTCACTTTTTGTCCTGTACAGCTGATCAGTGCTAGCCTGGCAATCAGCAACTCACCTGATCACTGCATTTGAGCCTGTGGTGCCCAGGCCTCAAACTCTGTTCACTGTTGCTTTGGTTTAAACAATGGACTACATGGTCTTGTCATCCTTCGGGCATCAGTAACCAGTTGTAACTTGTACCATTTTTTTTTTAACTACAGTGGTTGCAGAGGGGCATTCTATAGCAAGGTTGGTGTCAGGGAAACTGAAACTATTACAGGTATAGAATTTACAATAACAGTCTAAGAAATAAGGTTACAGATGATTACAGTTAAGCGAATTACAAGCAGAGATACAGCAAATGTCAGGTTACCCTAATGCATTCAGTTGAGATGTTGGCAAGGCTGCATTCGGGGGCATGAAGCATCCGGTTGGATTCTGGAACTACTCCTGACACTTGTAGGTGACCCCGGGGACATAGAACAGCTTGCCTTCAGGCAAGGTCTGGGATTTAACCCGGAGCTGGACACTTCCAATGGACTCTGGGAGGAGGATCCAGTTCCACCCTCTGCTTGGACCTGCACACACTATTTTGAGCCTAATTCCTAAACCGATGCTTATGCTGGCATCAAACTAATAGGCTAGTTGTGCCGCACATTTCAGGTCCAAGAATTTGGGTGTAATCTGGCCCAGAGCATGAGATTTCCATTTCCTCAGGTCCCACACTAGTTATGGAAATGGGTCAGGTATGCACCAGTGCAGCTTTCCATGCTGCATTATTTTCTGTGCCTAGGTTGATGCTGGGACAAACAGTGGCCCAACTAGGGTCCATTCTATGTCAGTGCCGGATGTCCAAGGGACTGGTGCATCAAGAGAGGGGGCTCTCTGCAGGGGGTGTCCCTGTCTCAGATTCGTTGGGGCCTTCCATAAGCCAGAGGTGTGAAATGACCCTTTCAGGCTGTGGATACCCCCTGTTCCTTATTTAGCCACACAGCTTGCCTTCCTTCTGAGATTAAGTTTATGGCTGGTAGGTTAAATCGATTAAAATACAAATTAAAATTAAATGATTACACTGGATATTCCCTTCAAAGTTGGTATCTGGAAAATTTCTGGAATTATTATATTTTTGTCCCTTTGCAGTGTCAGTTGTATTTTAAATATCTTCCTCGGTATCCTCTTTTGTCTGTATGTGAATAATATTATGCAATATATTTTTTGCTTCTTACTGTATTATAATAGCTGATTTATGGGTAAAATATTTTAATTGCCCCCTGGCTCTTCTCCCCATTTCGAAAGTCTTTTTCCAGACTGCTACTGTGGAAATCCATGGTAATGGCTTCAGTGAAGTTAACTGATCTCCTAGTACATGGTGAATACGTGTAGGAAAGCTTGAGGTTTAAATATTGTTGTTTCTGATGTTGATAAGATCACAGTATGGATGTGTGTATAAAAAGTGGTTTATTTGCAATTTGATATCTGGGTGACATCTTATAAAAGTGAGAGTTGTATTATAGGAATTTTGGGGCCCAAGTCAATAGAAAATCACTTCTAAACTCCACTAACTCCAAACCCTTACATCCTATTTTCACTTATATAACCATTTAAATCCTGACCTCAGTTCTTCCTTCAGAGTTTTATCTTACCCATTTGGGATGCTTGCATTATTTGTCAGATTTACAGGTTTTCCTGGGATGTTTTTGTACATGTTATTGGTTGACATTTATTATTATTATTATTATTATTATTATTATTATTATTATTTCTTTACAGGAATTATGTTCAGTTTAAGTGGTACTAGGACTTTTTTGCCTCACATGCTGAGAAATATAGATGGGGACGTCCTACCCTGATAGTTTACACTAACCTCTGATTAGGGTAGAGGCCTCTCTTCAATGATTTTGTGGCTCTTTGTTGTTCCACAACTGCCAAGTTGCATATTTTGGCATCTTTGGCAACAATTCTTCTGTAGCAGGAACACTGTTCTTCCTAGCGTGATTAAAAAATCAGAGTAAAAACATGTAAACATTTTTTCTTCACAGACTGGCCTGGAATTTAAAAGATTTCAAGACCGAACACTAGCCTGCCCCTGTGTGAAACCCCCGCGGTGCCGGTAATCTTATGTGATCCTGGCACTCCAACGACCTTGTCTATGCTGGCTGCCACATCCCCGGCTCCTCGTGCCCAGTCATTCAGATAGGCCGTGCACACAAAAGCGTGCACTTTACAAGGGAGCTGGGGATGCGGCTGTCAGCATGCCTATGCACTATCGTGAAAAAAACTGTTTAAAGTAGTTAATAAAACTGGTGGGTTACACTCAAAAAAATCCCAAGATTGTTTTATTTTTTTTTTTGTATTTTACTGTATAGAAGAAGAATCTGCTTGTGTTGGAATACCAGCTTATTGCTATTGCAGTTTTTGTGATGTGTGTAGATGCTTCTACCCATCATGCATGCACATGTGATTTGAGCACCACCTTTCTTTACTGTCTGCAGAGTGTATTGTAGCTTGAATTTGGAGATCAGGGGTCATCTGATATACTGTCTCTGACCATCAGATCCTAAATAATAGCAGTCAGTTTAAAACCTATTTAGGACATGTCTTGTTTTCAGTGTGTGTGTGTGTGTGTGTGTGTGGGGGGGGGGTTCTTGCCGTAGCTTGGCTTCACTTCTTAGATATGTTTTTATCTTGATTTGCCATTTTAGCCATTCTCTCATCCATTCCTTCTGTGGCTTTCTTGTTTTTCTCACCACGTCAAGGCGTTTGATATCATTAGTTAAAAGGCCTATAATTTGTTGTACTCCTCTGTTTTTCATTGGAACATTAGGGTTGATTCATTTTTTTTTTCATTTTTGCCTTGTTTTTTGGTTTTTACATTACTTTTTCCATGCGTACATGCGTTCACATTAACGCTTATATGCGTATTCGTTGGACGGATCGAAATCGGATAATTTGCGTTAGTTCTGATAAGTTACGGATTGAAATCAGATAATTTGTGTTAGTTCTGATAACTTACGTTATTGGGATGGGCTTGCATCTGATTCTGAGACCTGATTGCCGATGGACCCCCTCCCTATAAAACGGTTTCATTTCCGCTCCACTTATGGGACCATTTTTGACTCGGAATTAGTGTTGATCATGTTTTGCGGCCAGATTGCACCGGAGACGCATGAATATCGATCGCATGCATGCCGTTGAGCTGCTCGAGCTGACCCGACTTAATTGCGTTTCCCTCCATAAATTGTATAGCGAGCTGTGGCCATGGTTAGCCCGCACCACGAGGAAGGGGCAAGCAATTTCAGGTATGACCAAGATGCTTGGCTGCCTGCAATTTTTGGCGAACGGCTTGTTCCAGAAGCTGGGTGCCCTCTCCGTGGGGATGTCCCAGCCTACGCTGAGCCACGCGCTATCCAAGTTTCAGGATGGCATGGCTACCCTTAGTCCAAAATATATTTCCTTTCCGGACGACATGGTAGCCTGGAACGCGATTAAGTTGGGATTTTATAATTTCGCCAACATGCCCAATGTCATGGGTGCGATCGATTGCACCCACGTTGCATTGGTCCCTCCCGCAGCCGATGAGTACATCTATAGGTAAGTTAATTATGTAATTTTGTTATATTGTTTAGCCAAACTTAATTTTGTCTATCTATTATTCCCTCCTTCTGAAGTGTCCCTTTGAACGAGTTTCCAATGCATACCTTAATCCCTCCTTCTGAAGTGTCCCTTTGAACCAGTTTCCAATACATACCTTAATCCCTCCTTCTGAAATGTCCCTTTGAACCAGTTTCCAATCCATACCTTAATCCCTCCTTCTCAAGTGTCCCTTTGAACCAGTTTCCAATGCATACCTTAATCCCTCCTTCTCAAGTGTTCCTTTGAACCAGTTTCCAATGCATACCTTAATCCCTCCTTCTGAAGTGTCCCTTTGAACCAGTTTCTAATGCATACCTTAATCCCTCCTTCTCAAGTGTTCCTTTGAACCAGTTTCCAATGCATACCTTAACCCCTCCTTCTCAAGTGTCCCTTTGAACCAGTTTCCAATGCATACCTTAATCCCTCTTTCTCAAGTGTCCCTTTGAACCAGTTTCCAATGCATACCTTAATCCCTCCTTCTCAAGTGTCCCTTTGAACCAGTTTCCAAAGCATACCTTCATCAATACTTTTCATGTAGGCCTTATAAAAGCATTTTAATGCTGACCTTAATTAGTCTTTAGCATGTTCAACTTTATTTTCTAACACATCCGTATAATATTTGTTTTTTAAACGATTTATGTCCTTTGTTATTTATTTTGGGATTGTAGAACTGTTTTTTTATTTATTTTTTTTTTGGAGTTAGTGTTTTTGTTGGTTACCTTGGCTTGTGGTGTAATTTTTTTTTATTCAGGAACCGCAAGATTGGCCACTCGCTGAACATACAAGCAGTGGTTGGACCGGACATGCAATTCCTCAGTGTCCTTGCAGGGTATCCAGGGTCGTCCCATGATGCGTATATATTGAGGAGCTCCAGCTTATTTCGTCGGTTTGAGTCTGGAGAATTATCTGGTGGATGGCTCCTGGGTAAGTTTGCTCAAATTCCATCATTCCCTTTTCACTGTATGGCTATGAATATAGTTGATGACCCATGTCTTAACCTATGGCTGTTTTTATCCCTTGATGACATGTTAAACAATAATGTTGCTTAGAATGTGTAATTTATGTTAGTATTTTGTTATTCTTTCAGGGGATTCTGGATATCCACTCATGCCCTGGCTCCTGATGCCCGTTCTTTGCCCGCAGAATGCGGGCCAGGAGTCATATTATCGGGCCCACTGGAAGACCCAGGCCGTAGTGGAGAGGGCCTTCGGACTGCTGAAGTCCCGATTTCATTGTTTGGACCATACAGGGGGGGCACTGCAGTATGACCCCAACAAGGTTATCCAAATAATCTTAGCATGCTGCGTGCTGCATAATTTTGCCTGAGGCAGCGTGTCCCCCGTTACGTCGATATGCCTCCCTCTCCACCCAGGCAGGATGCAGATGAGATATGTGTGCAATCTGTCCGTGCCCATGTTATTGATTCTTATTTTTCTTAAGATTTGTTTAGTTTGTTTATGTTTTTGTCTGTTTGTTATATTTGTTGCCAATGTGAAGGCCTTTTTTGGGTTTAACAATGTTGTAATGCCTTAATTACAAAACATTTTATACCTAATTTGAGTGTAATGCAGTTTATTTTCTCATGTTTGTGATTACAAACCTTCATTAATGTAAAAACAACACAAACATGAATGCATCAACTTAGGCAAGAACAGCTAAAGTCAAATTCCATACATTTTCAGGAAATATGACAATTTTTGGGTGAAGGGCGCTCGCAGACTCCATGGACATACATTTTCAAACATAAGTATAAATTGGGCCAGACTCCTGGCCCCTAGCAATTGTCCACATCCAGGAGTTCTAAGGTAACTGACTCCAGGCCGAAGTTTACCCGCCCAACAACATCAAGATCCATAGGGAGCACGACTTTCAAGGGGAATAGTTGACCAGGAATACATAGGGCCACATACACACCCTCTCCTGCTTGTAATTTTTCCAGCCTATGACAGCCAGACCCCATGCCAGTCCAGTCCAATCTTTGCCATGGCCAAATGTAGATTTTTTCCAGCCAAGAATGTCCCCCAATATTGCCAACAAACAGGATAAGGCAGCCAGCATTTCCTTAGGCCCAAGCCTGCTGCGTGAGAGTTTGAGCGGCCGCTTCACTGAGGCTCAAGCTCAGCCATTGGCTAGTGGGGTATGTGAGCACTCTAATGAGCTATATGGGAGAATTCCAAAACAAACCAGCAAAGCCATAAACCACCCAATCTTGGTTGCGCTCGCCACACAGGTAAATAGAGTTGGGATGTAGAGGAAAGATGGTTGTGGTGGGCCTTGGAGGTGGCCCAACACCTGAGCATGTGTAGCATTCATAATCTGCCACTGCTCCAGCATCTGTCTGTTGCTAGTTCTAAATTCATCTAGCATGGCAGTGAAGTTGGTATTTAAGGTGACCATTTTGTTCTGCCATCTGTCTGTTTAAGGTAGCCATCTGTTCTGCCATCTGGCTGTTTCTCGTCCTAAATTCAGCCAGCATGGTGGTGAATGTATTATTGAAGTTCCATAATTGTGCAGTAATCTGCTCTGTTGTTCTTTGAGTCACCTGCCTAAAGTAACGGCTGTCATAGCGCCATGCTGACTCCAGGATCGGCACGCGCCTCTGGTTGACTGGTCGACGTTGTTTACTGCGTTTTCCAGTTCCCCCGGTTTGAGCGCCTGCAGATGCTGGAGGTCTAGGGTGAGCAACAGTACCAGATGTACTAGGCAAAACTTCTGCAGCAGAGCTAGCACTGGGGACTGTAGGCTCAGTCTCAGCCTGCTGCCCACGATGGGCTGGCAGCTTGCATCCAGCTTCACTCTGCTGCAGAGGATTTGGTGCAGTAGGATGCTGGGCAGTGGCAGATTAGGTTCCAGGGGGGTAATTTGTGAAGGTCCAATCTGGCTGGCATCCTCCTCCTCCATATGCTGGATTACATCCATTAGTGGGGGAGTCTTTTGGGACATGTGAAAAAGTTTGTCATATTCTTGCCTAAATTTATTTGGGAACAATTAGTCATGTGCATTCACATGCATCACCAGTTTCAGCAAAGTACACTTACCCTATATATCTGGTCCTGTGTCCTAGGCAGCAGGGAAGTAGATGGCGTGCTCAAAATGGAGGAGGCTTCCACACTTCCAGAGGCAGGATGCTGTGCTGTGGTAAAAAGTAAAAGGCACGTAAACACACAAACATCCCTTGATGAGCTTTACAACACACGTGGGCAAGCAGGAATTAACACTCCCCCAACGGTTAAAGTTGACCTTCACAATGATTCCGACTCTATCTTATATGTATGACTCACCCTGTACCTACAGATTGGTCACCTTAAAGAATCAAAACATGCATGTACTGCATGTTAGGAGGCTTTACACATCTAAAATGGTGCCTTAGGGGCCAACAGTCAGCTTACAAATAGCATTTGGCTTCTGAGTATGCTGCTGTGCATTCTTGCAATGTTGACCTTTCCCTGACCCCCAGCTCAAGTTTGTCTGACCAAAGCACAGCTAGAACCCCAGTGGAAAAAAGACAAAGACGTAAGTGTTCACAAATTTGCTCAATATTCACATCACATGCAGTGCTTTGGTAAGATAAATTGTTTAATATTTTCCAGAAATAATGTAAAAGGTTGTGTATCCACTGAAAACCTTTCTAAGGGCCATTAACTACTGCACCCTGGGAGAGTGTCCATCATTAACCCCATTCCTCAACCATTAAACACCCGCCTACAACAGTAACCTCCCCTCAAAGCCACTCCCTAGGGGCCTGTGTTCATATCTGCCTGTGAGCCTCATTTCCAAAGTTTCCAATAGGTCACATTGAAACAATCATTACTAACCTGCAGAAATGTCCTGGGTGTCCGTGTCGTGTCTGCCAGAAAGGCCCTGTAATGCTACGGGGGGATCAAAGCCAGGACCATTTCTTCAGCTCGGGTGTATTGTAATTTTGTGGGGAAGCCTCCGCCTGTTTGCAAGCTGAAAATAAGTATATAAAAATTATTTGGCATTGTGGTCACTACAACAAGCTGCAAAATGCAAACATCAAATATGTACCTGTGATTGTGCCGTTTATTCTGCTTCTTCTTTACTGCATATTTGAGGTCAGATATTTTTCTCTGGATCTGCTCCACATCTTTCCTCTCATCCCCCGCTGCATTCACCTGTCTGGTGAGCTCTTCCTACATTAGTTTTTTTCGCACTTTGCTGGTTGCTTTGGAAAAATGCAGTGCAAGCCCACTTGCCAAGGCTAGGGTTTGTGCCTCACAAAACCGGCAGCTCAAGTGGCCTCACCGCAAGGTTCGGCCTAATGATTGTTCTTCTGGCTCTTCTCTGGTTGGTGGCAATTCAGGGGACATTCTAGGCTGGGTGTGTGGGGAAGAATAGGCTGGCACGTCGCTGGAAAAAGAATGGACTGGGCTGGCATTAGGACTGGGGGTCATTGGCTGGGTGGCCCAGAACTTGCAGCCGTGGATGTGGCATAGGTCTCGCTTGTTTCCACGTGTGCCGGTGGCAAATGTGAGCAAGCAGGAGAGGGTGTGCTTGGCGGGCTCGGGCTTCTCGCCCTCTGCTTCTTTTTCCCCTTGGAACTTGTGCTCCCTTTCTCTTTGGATGTGGTGGGGGGGAGCAGGAGAGGGTGTGCTTGGGGGGCTAGGGCTTCTCGCCCTCTGCTTACTTTTCCCCTTGGACGTTGTGCTCCCTTTCTCTTTGGATGTGGTAGGGCGGGCAGCAGGAGAGAGTGTTCTTGGGGGCTTGGGCTTCTTGCCCTCTGCTTACTTTTCCCATTGGACATTGTGCTCCCTTGCACTTTGGATGTGGTTGCACAGGAAGCCTTCTTCTTGGAGGAAGGTTCTAAACTTTTCCAGGTGCTGGAAGTTTTTGATGGGCCTGGAGTTGTGGACAATGTAGTCTTGTGGTGGCCACTTTTGCTCTGCGTTTCAGGCACCTTTGAATTCAGTTTGTGCTACCTAGTGCTCGGTCTGGAGGATGATGTGTCCTCATGCCGCTCCGGCCTTTTTGTCTTGGCCTCCTTGGCTGCTGGTTTCCATCCGCTATTTATTTTTTGGGGGGGGGCATGATGAAAATCACAAAGAGAATGAGCTGTGTGCCCATTACCCTTTAAATACAAATGACTGGGTATGATGCTTACGCGTTCGCCCAGCCGTGCATCCGGCCGTGCGGATCCCGGAAATCGCTGGGGCACTACCTATCTGCTGCGGACAAGTAGAAAGATGGCGCCCACGATCTTCACCCGCCAACAACAAGATCTCATTATGCTCATAAGTGTATTGTAAGGACGTTGATTTGACATCTAAATGCATGCATAGGCCTTAAGCGCAGGAAGAAACAGTTGTTTTTAAAAGTGATTTAAACTCCGTGCCAAACAGAAGTTAGTGCGCACATGTGCTAACCAACTCACTTGCATCTAGAAGGCTAGGTTAAGGCTAGAAATGTGTTGGGGAATGTCATTTAGTCAACTGATTGTGAATGATATTTGTATGCTGTTTGATCTAACAAATATTTTGATTTTTGTGTTTTTTAGACTATGATGGAGCGCAGGTACGACTACATGCCCAACGCCTTTGAGAAGAGGAATCTGTCCCTGGAGATCGTGGCCAGGATCCAACAGGACACGGACACCACCTTCACTTATACGCAGATTATGCAGTACTGGTCAGACCTGAAGCGACTGCACATGCCCTGGGTGCGGCGATTTTTTGCGACCCATTTCCCAAGTAAGTACATACCGATTGCATGCTAGATGTCACAAACACAGAAGGTAGGCCTTTATTTTGAAATGCTTTTCTTTTATAGTGTCTGAAATGGAGTATCGCATAAGACCCACCCGGAGGCGCGCAGTTCGGCCAGTGCGGCATGAATCTGCACCACCAAGTGAAGGTGGTGGATCTCCAGTGCCAACCTCCTACCCCTCCTCTGTAGCTGCTTCAGACCAGCCCCTGAACCTATCAATAGAGGAGGGGCCTCACCGCATGGGCAGGCAGTTGTACGAAACTACTCAGGCATTACCCTCCGGTATGTGACTCTGAATGTAACCCCACACACATACATGCTATTTAAACAAAAGCTGATTCCCTTAATCTCTTTTTATAGATGAATATGTAGCAGGTGAAAGATCTGGAGCTGAGAGTGCAGCAGATCAAGCGCAGGAGGAACATGAAGAAGGTGGGTGATGTCACACACACATTCTAAGTGTCATTTGGTTACTGTTGAATCAGACATTAGAAGTGAGCCTATTTTAAATGTCTCTACAACCTCACATTCCCAGCAGTGGCAGGCCCCAGACCCTAGGGTGGTCCCCGAAGCTGAGGTCGCCCACCTCCTAAGTAAGTTGTAATGTAAATATTTTGAGTATGTGGAAAATGACATAATCACCAAACAACCTAAATCCATTGGCAATGTCATTAGCATAATGGCATATGGCCTCTTCCTTTAATAAATTCCTTAGCATAATGACATATGGCTTTTCCTTTAATAAATTCCTTAGCATAATGACATATGGCCTCTTCCTTTAGTAAATTCCTTAGCATAATGACATATGGCTTCTTCTTTTAATAAATTCCTTAGCATAATGACATATGGCCCCATGAGTTAGATTAAAACATAATAATTATTCCATCCACAGCTGTGAAACATGTATTTGCAGAACAATAATTTTCTTCTCTTTTTTTTATAGACACCGCACAGGCGAGATTAGCCCAACTCACTGCGAAGGTGTTTCGGCTAGTGGGCGATATACAGGAGCTCAGAGCTTCGATGGGGACCACAGATGAATGGGCCTGCCATAGCTTTGTATATAGTTTTTTAAATTTTAAAAGTTTTACGATTTTAAAATGTTTTAAAAAATATTTTACATTTTTATTAAAAAAAAATGTTGATAAATAAATACATAATTTCACAACCGAAAAAAAAGGCCAAACAATTTGGCAGTTAATAATAAAAAAATAAAAATAAAACTTGTTTCTGTGTCATTTTATGTAAAAGAAAAATTAATTAAGGGTTGGTTACAGGAAAACGTAGGAAGAACTAAAAATAAAAGATCGCAAAGTGAAGAAGAATGAAACCGCAATGGAATTGAGGTAAGCATTAAGGGCGCAAATGGAAGAATATAGAAACTGCGATGGAATTGAGGTAAGCATTAAGGGCGCAAAGGGAAGAAGAATGAAACTGCAATGGAATTGAGGTAATGATTAAGGGCACAAAGGGAAGAAGAATGAAGCCGCGATGGTATTGATGTAAGCATTCTTCTTTCACTTTCTCTTCTTCTCTTATTCTGGGTGTTTTAGCCGTTTTCCGAAATTAGTGCCTTATGGTCAAATTCCACAAACAGATATATCCACCATTAATTCAGCAAGCAAAAGACCATACAAAGTGAAGAAGAATGAAACCGCGATGGAATTGAGGTAAGCATTAAGGGCTCAAAGGGAAGAATATAGAAACCGCGATGGAATTGAGGTAAGCATTAAGGACGCAAAGGGAAGAAGAATGAAACTGTGATGGAATTGAGGTAAGCATTAAGGGCGCAAAGGGAAGAAGAATGAAACCGTGGTGAAATTGAGGTAAGCATTAAGAGCGCAAAGGGAAGAAGAATGAAACCGTGGTGAAATTGAGGTAAGCATTAAGAGCGCAAAGGAAAGAAGAATGAAACCGCAATGGACTTGAGGTAAGCATTAAAGGCGCAAAGGGAAGAAGAATGAAACCGCGTTGGAATTGAGGTAAGCATTAAGAGCACAAAGGGAAGAAGAATGAAACCACGATGGAATTGAGGTAAGCATTAAGGGCGCAAAGAAAAGAATATAGAAACCGCAATGAAATTGAGGTAAGCATTGCAGCAGAAGTGAGTGAGAAAAAAAATGAGACGAGCACATGAATGAGTTAATTTTGTTGTGCGCATGCTTAAGGTCGGAAAGATTTCCGTCTGGACATTTATTTATTGAAAAAGGAATTCAGAATCTAACGGGAAACATAAATCATTCGTTAGAGGCGATGTTGGAAAAAGCAAAAAAAAACAGAAGCCTACGTTGTTTCCTAAGTAACGTAAACGAAAGCTGAAAAATTACATTCTCGTTGGCGTACGCACCAACGAACACTTTACAGAAGGCTCCCGAATCACGCGTACACTCATACGCAAGCAGAACCAAAATGAAAAAAAAATAACACAAAAACGAAATTCATTTGATCTCTCTCTGAATCAACCCTATTGTCTGGAAACAACCCATTTTCCCCAGTAATTCAGAAGAAATGCTCTATTAACAACACCTTACATAAGGACCAAAATTACCTTCTACAGGAGGAACTCCTTGCTACTAATATTTGGAAGGGTCTCCCTTCAAATAAATGATTTACTCAGAATGAAAAGGATATATATGCTAATTGTTCAACCTGTTTTTTTTTTCCTTTTACTCATTTCTTTACCCTTACGAGTAAATTATTTGTTATGTAGAAATATCACTTCTATTTAAAACCGTGACTTATCAAGTTAAAGGTGTTGAACTGCTTCTTTTTGAACACCGCTGTAGGTTAAATGATTTGCTTGGACTAGAAGTGTTTAGGCTATCTGGTTACATATTTAGTTTCAACCATAGTAGCAAATGTGCTTGATATTATGTACAGTAGAATAAGTATCAGCGAGGCTGTGAGCAGTTTCACGATCTGTGTGAACCTGACCATGGCACCTGAAGAAAGTATAGATTTTAGTGTGGATTATATAAAGATTATCAGTGATGGATGTCGCCTTTATGGGGAATAAATAGAATTGACAAAGGCTCAATATCTGTTCAATAAGGCCATTAACAGTAGCAAAGCATGACAAATGCTGCCAGAGCTTGCTTTACAAGCCATTAACAAGCTTTTAATTATAGTAATAAAATTATGTTTGTATATACTGGGTTTATGTGAAATGTAAAACTGAATTCATATTTCACTCGAGAAAGAAAAAGCATATTCATTCTTTTCAGTTAATACATTAAAAATACCAGTTAAAATTTTCAAACCTGAAGTCCAGGCAAACAGTAACTAAAAAGAAAATGCAAAACTCCATTCTGCAGGAGGAAATATTCATGGTTGAAATTCTTAGGCGTTCGGAATCTAGAGCAATGTGTCTGTAATATCACTCAGAAGACTTTAGGCCAGTGAGGTGTTATGGCTTAACCCTTTAAGTGCCAGCCTACCTGGAGTTTTTGTCACACTCTGTTGCCAGACCATTTTGCACTATTTTGCGCTCCCCATGTTCAAATGTGATTTTTGAAGGGATTTCCAGGGATTTCCCAGGAAAATGATATATTGTTTTTTTCAGCAGAGTCTGGGCTTTAACATGAAATGTCTTGTTTGTCATTTTTTAGGTGTATTCTCAATATTTTTGGGTGAAATATGTGCAAAAAAAAAAAAAAATTTACATATTGTAGTTTTTTTTGTAATAAAAAATGTAAGTTTGTCAATGAAATCTTATTGCGTGTGAAATCCCAATTTCTCCCAGTTACAGCGGTACCACATATGTATAGGTAGACACCCTTTCCTGCCCAGGAGACTCCCCCAAACTGAAACAGCGCTTTAGGGGATTTTCAGATAAAATACAACTGTGCTACGCAATATGCGCACCTTGCAGAAAAACAACCCTTTACATTTGAAATACCCCCAACAAACTATATATTCTCTGGAAGTACACACCTCAGGCTTTCTAGGCGTACCAGGCTTGTTGATGTGGCCATAGTTTTCTGGAAGTAATCCCTCAATGGATGCTTTGGTTGCAAAGAGTTTCCCTAAAAAAAGGATAAAAAAGCAGAATCAAAGCCACATTTTCCTAAAAAAACTATATACAAACAAGAAAAAACAAGTTTAATCTGAAAACGCAACATCCCCGAACAGAACAATACCCAACATGCATAGCTACTGTCAAGGGAAGAGTTGCCAAACACCCCAAAGTAAAGCATGTGCGTAACGGTAATTTTACTTGAAAATTTCAGCTCTGCAGACAAAGTGCGCACCTTGCGATTTTTCAACCAAAACAACCCTTGACATTTGGAATATCCCCCATAAACCATATATTCCCTGAAAGTACACACGTTAAGCTTTCTAAGGGTACCCAGCTTGTTCTAGTGGGCTCATCTTTCTGGAATTATTACCTCAAAGAATTCTTTGGTTGCGCAGGGTTTCCCTAAAAAATTTATAAAAAAGCTGAATAAAAAACACCTTTTCCCAAAATATAAATATGCAAACCAGAAAAAACAAGCTAAGTCTGAAAGCGCAAGGTCCCCCGAACAGAACAATACCCAACATGCATAGGTACTATTAACCCTTTTAATTGCCAGCCTACTTGAGATTTTGTCACCCTCTGTTGACAGACCATTTTTCCCCATTTTGCGTCATGTTTTGCGCCATGTTTTGCGCCATTTGTGCTGGAACTTTCAGGAAAATTATATATATATTTTTTTGCAGCAGAGTTTAGGCTTTAACATGAAATGTCTTGTTTGTAATTTTTATTTTTTTTTTACAATATTATTAAGTAAAAAAAATAAATAAAAATTTTTTTTAGAAAATTGACTCCTTTATTTTAAATAAAAAATGTATTTTATTAAGGAAAATCATATTGCATGTGAAAGCCCCATTTCTACCGATTAGAACGGTACCACATATTTATCGGTAGCCCCCTGTTCCTGCCCAGGAGACCCCTCTAACTGAAACAAGTATTTTATAACATTCACAAAAAAAATACAAATACCATCCACACTACAAAGGGTTAAAAACCCTTAAAAATAAAAAAAAATTGACGTGGGGTCCCCCTTACCCAAAGTAACCAGCCCGGGACCAGCTATGGGGGCTTGTAGGCACAGAGTGGGGGGGCCAGCTTTTGTGGCCCCCCCACCCTGCAGCCTACGAGCCCACATAGCCTATGTGGGCCCGGGCTCTTCTGCCCCCCCCTGGCCTTTGGGGAGGCAGGTAATGGGGGTGCCGGGGGTTAATGGCAAGCCACCCGCTAGCGCAGGTGGCTTGCCATCCCCCCAGCCTTGTGAACTGGTATAGGGGTCATGGACCCCTTACCAGTTCACAAGGGGTTAAAAGTAAATAATCACACAGACACAAGCAGAGAAAAAATATTTTATTAATTTTTATTTTTTTTTTACACTGTACTCACCTCCCATCCATCCTGGAGCACTCTGTCCCTCGGCGATCACTGGCTTCTGCTCACTTGCTAGAAGCCTTTTATAGCTGCTGGATGACAGAACACAAAGGGTTAATCAAAAAAAAAGACATAGGGTCCCCCCTCCCAGGGGAGGGGGACCCCATTTTTTTTATTTTTAAGGGTTAAAAACCCTTAAAAATCAAAAAAAAAATTGACGTGGGGTCCCCCTTACCCAAAGTAACCAGCCCGGGACCAGCTATGGGGGCTTGTAGGCACAGAGTGGGGGGGCCAGCTTTTGTGGCCCCCCCACCCTGCAGCCTACGAGCCCACATAGCCTATGTGGGCCCGGGCTCTTCTGCCCCCCCCTGGCCTTTGGGGAGGCAGGTAATGGGGGTGCCAGGGGTTAATGGCAAGCCACCCGCTAGCGCAGGTGGCTTGCCATCCCCCCAGCCTTGTTCACAAGGGGTTAAAAGTAAAAAATGACACACACACATAAGAAAAAAAAATCTTTATTATTTTTTTTTACACCGTACTCCGATCCGGCGTCCTTCGCCGCTGTCCCGCGCCGATCGTCTCACTGACAGATGCCGGTGGTGATCGGCGCAGGGTGGGTGACAGGCGAGGGGGCTCCGATCGGAGCCTCCTCACCTGACACCCGCCCTGCTCCGATCACCACCGGCATCTGACAGATGCCGGAGCTCGGAGGGGGTATAGGAGGAGCGGGATGACGTCATCCCGCTCCTCCCACAATGGGCGGAGCTAAGCGGCGGCCGCCATTACTAGAGGTGAGGACCCGGAAGAGGGTCCTCACCTGAAGACTGTGCAGCCCAGGGGGGGGGGGGGATCGGACCCCCCCCCCTGGTGAAGAGGAGACCCGACAGAAGGCTCGGGCGCGGAGGTGAGTAAATGACAGTTTGTTTTTTTTACAGCGCCGATGTCAGCGCTGGAAACGGGGGGGGGGCTGCTGGTTTCGGGCCCCCTCCTGAAGACGGAGGACGACGGGGGGGCGATCGGATGCCCCCCCGCAGGAAGAGGGGACCCCAAGCTTCACGGGGATATCGGAGGTAAGTGTTTTTTTTTTCTATTTTTTAACTGTTTGGGGGAAATGCCAGGCACGTAGTTTCTACGTGCTTGGCACTTAAGGGTAGGAGAAGCAACCACGTAGAAACTACGTGCTTGGCATTTAAAGGGTTAAAGCAGAGGTTACCAAGCAGTTGTACAAGTACTCAAGTACTGTAGTCAGATGGTACTCAGCAAGGTTGTAGGCTGGCCTGTACCCCAACCTGATGTGCAGCATCTATACTGTACCCAACCCCGATATGCTCAAAGAGTACAAAATGTCTCCAAAAGTTAATGTCAACTATGTATGTGCATGTCATGCACTTAAAATGGCTGTTTTGAAATATTTTAAACACGGTTTAGGTAACTGGCAACCCACATGTACTACCCAGTTGGCACTTGACAAAATAAAAAAATGGAGAGTGGTACTCAATAAAAATAAGTTGGTTTGCTTAGGATTATTACAATGTGGAGAGCTTTCTCACTCAGGAGAGTTAGTTCCTTTTCTCCACCATTTATTAAAGTGATTCTAAATCCAAAAAGGAAGTATATATGGTCACTTTCTATCCCCTGCCCAGTGGCCCAGCATGTGTTTCTTTTTTGTTAATAAAGCCCTTGCACAATATTCATAAAAACACAAACCGGATGCAGTACAATGTTCGAATGGCAGCTGTATGGCTCCCTGTGCATGCAGCACAATTGTAAATATTTTGGAGGACAGTAGAGCTCACCCAACAAGCCTTCCCATGTAAGGGATACTATCAGCAGAATTGCAGTTTCAATGTGGGTCTGTTCATTTTGGGTCTGATTCATGTGTTCTTATGTGGATTGTGTTTGCAGCTCGTACAATTTGTATGGTCTTTTGCTTGCTGAATTAATGGTGGATATATCGGTTTGTGGAATTTGACCATAAGGCACTAATTTCTGAAAACACCCAGAGTAAGAGGAGGATTGGAAAATAAAAGCTTGCACATCCACCGTAGTGCATTAATCATGGTGCTATGAGAACAAAAACACACATCAGGATAAGTACACATATTAGAAGCACTTCGTGTTTTCTTTAGTCAACTTTTCCCAGATGAATGTGCTATATCCCCTTAAGTGCCAGCCTACCTGCAGCTTTTGTCACCCTCTGTTGCCAGACCATGTTTCACTATTTTGCGCTACACATGTTCAACTGTGATTTTTGAAAGGATTTCCAGGGATTTTCCAGGAAAATGATATATTGTTTTTTTCAAGTCTGGGATTCAACATGAAATCTCTTGTTTGGCCTTTTTTAGTGTATTCTCAATACTTTTTGGTGAAATATGTGCAAAAAAAATAAAAAAAAAACTATTTTTTGCCATTTGTAGTGTTTTTTGATAATAAAAAATGTAAGTTTGTCAATAACATTTTATTGCGTGCGAAACCCCAATTTCTCCCAGTCACAGCGGTACCACATATGTATTGGTAGACACCCTTTCCTGCCCCCAAACTGAAACATAGCTTTAGGAGATTTTCAGATAAAATACAACTATGCTATGCGCTATGCGCACCTTGCAGTTTTTCCAAAAAACAACCATTTACATTTAAAATACCCCTCACAAACTATATATTCTCTGAAAGTACACACCTCAAGCTTTCTAGGCGTACCAAGCTTGTTTATGTGGGCTTAGTTTTCTGGAAGTAATCCCTCAATGTATTCTTTGGTTGCACATAGTTTCCCTAAAAAAGAATAAAAAGGAAGAATCAAGCCACATTTTCCTATATGTAAACAAGGAAAAAACAAGTAAAATCTCAAAAAGCAACATGCCCTGAACAGAACGATACCCAACATGCATAGGTACTGTCAAGGGAAGAGTTGGCAAACACCCCAAAGTAAAGCATGCGCATAACAGTAATTTTACTTGAAAATTTCAGCTCTGCACCTTGCAATTTTTCAACCAAAACAACCCTTTAGTTTTGGAATATCCCCTATAAACATATATATTCCCTGAAAGTACACGTGTAAAGCTTTCTAAGAGTACCCAGCTTGTTGTAGTGGGCTCATCTTTCTGGAATTAATCCCTCAAAGAATTCTTTGGTTGCGCAGGGTTTCCCTAAAAAAATGAATTAAAAAACTGAATAAATAACATGTTTTCCTAAAATATAAATATGAAAACAAGAAAAAACAAGCTAAATCTGAAAGAGCAAGGTCCCCCGAGCAGAACAATACCCAACATGCATAGGTACTATTAACCCTTTTAATTGCCAACCTACTTGAAGTTTTGTCACCCTCTGTTGACAGGTCATTTTCCCCCATTCTGCGCCATGTTTAACCGTGATTTTTGCCGGAATTTCCAGGAAAATTATATATTTTGCAGCAGAGTTTAGGCTTGAACATGAAATGTCTTGTTTGTAATTTTTCTACTGTTTTTTTTGATATTTTTGTGTAAAAATAAATAAATATTTTTTAGACAATTGTCTCCTTTATTTTAAATAAAACATTTACTTTATTAGAGAAAACCATATTGCATGTGAAAGCCCAATTTCTCCTGATTACAACGGTACCACATATGTATCGTTAGCCCCCCCATTCTTTCCCAGGAGACCCCCCAAAATGAAAATAGCACTTTATAACATTTACAAATAAAATACTACTACTATCCACACTATAAACATAAGGGGTTAATTAAAAAAAAATGACATAGGTATCCCCCCTCCCGGGGGGGGGACCCCATTTTCTTGGAATTTTAAGGGTTTTTAACCTTTCCCCCTTACCCAGCATTACCAGCCCGGGACCAGCTATGGAGGCTCTTCTGCCCCCCCCCCCGGGCTTTGGGGAGGCAGGTAATAGGGGTGCCGGGGGTTAACGGCCAGTCACCTGCTAGCGGCAGGTGACTTGCCAGCCCCCAGCCTTGTGAACTGGTATAAGGGGTCTCATGGACCCCTTACCAGTTCACAAGGGATTAAGTGTAAAAAACACACAGAAACAAGCAGAAAAAATATTTTATTTTATTTTTTTAAACTTTTTAATACTTACCTCCCATCCATCCCTGTGTCCCACACTGATCAATCTAGCTTCTGCTCTCCTGCTGCAGCTGGAAGCCTTTTATAGCTGCTAGGTGACAGAACATAAGGGGTTAATAAAAAAATGACATAGGGTCCCCCTCACCCATTTTTGGGGGAATTTTAAGGGTTAAAAACTGGTGACTGCTGGTGACATCACATCGATGATGGTGGGGGCGGGGCTAGCAGACCTGTTCCAGGAAGTGGGGGGCAATTTCTGCCCTCCCCTCGCCACGGAAGGGGCTGGGGAGGGGCGATCGGAGGCCCCCCCCCCCCAGTGAGGAGACCCGTCGGGAGACAGCGCGGCCTCAGGTAAGTAAATGTCATTTTTAATTTTTATTTTTTTTTTTTCAGTTAGCAGCTGCTGCTGCTGCCAAAGCGGGGGGGGGGGGCGCTATTCCGGGGGCTCTCCTGGGGGGATCAGATGGCACCAAATTAAAGAGGAGACCCGGCCGGATCTAAGGAGGGGTCAGGTGAGTATTTTTTATTTTTTTAACTAGCAGGGG
Organism: Gastrophryne carolinensis; assembly: GCA_027917425.1. Lineage (NCBI taxonomy): Eukaryota > Metazoa > Chordata > Amphibia > Anura > Microhylidae > Gastrophryne > Gastrophryne carolinensis. The sequence continues at coordinate 146,488,175 of CM051237.1, forward strand.
GGAAAGTCAGGCACGTAGATTCTACGTGCTTGCCACTTAAAGGAGCAGTATCGCGAATTTTTCTTGGTGACTTATATTTAAATGGTACTTTGAATGTAAGTGTTGGAGTAAGAATTACAAATGTAGAAATAAATGATGTGTGTTGAGCAGCTGGAGTCTAATAGCTCATGTTTATGTCTTCTGAGTGTCGGGAGCCGACACTCTGGCCTGTTCCACACTGAGGAGAGGGAGATACAAATGTATCAGTTCCATGCTGAGGAGAGGGGGGAGAACAATGTATCAAAGTCTCAGCTGTTCAGTGCTGGCAGCCGTCCAGCATCAGATAACATTGCCTGGCCAGAACTTATATATATAAAACAGAGAGAAATGCTCTAGAAGTCATTTAGCTGATTTTGACAGTTTTCCCTTCATGTTGGCTCTGCTGCAGAATCTTTCAGTTTACCATTTTCTCTCTCTTTTCTCAACACATTTTTCCATATGATCTTTCTTTCAGCTTTGTGTGTTTTGAGAAAAGCCCAACCCAGGATTTTCACTATCTGGAGTTTTGTTTTGTGCCCTAGGGGCATCCCGACTTGGGATGCCCTGATATGTGAAATCCCCAAGTTCGCCTGTGAAAACGTACCTTTCCCTGTCCCACAGAGCATGCGCAGGCTCTCATCCAATCAGCGCTGTTTGCACGCAGATGGGGAGCCTGAGCAGTAACCTTCCTGGCCGCCCGGCCTGTCTAAATGACTATCTGCGTGAGCGCGCCAGAAAAACAGGGGGATCTGTGGTTATCCAGGGGTCGTTTCACACAGTGGGGCATCCTGATTTAGAATGGGGTTTTGTTCCACTTTAATACCTTTAGATTTTCCTGCACAGTTATTCAAAGAAGAATTTCAGTCGTTTTCAGTCAGTTTAGTTTATTTTGTATAGATTTTACACATTTGAGTCACCTGGTCTCATAACAAAAGCAGCACCTCACACACACACAGCCGTTACCACTGATTACAGTGTCAGCCTCTGAGGTAAAGTGTTGCTAGGAGACCAGTGGGCTAAATGAAGCAGCTCACTAAAAACAACCCAGCAGATCCCCCTATTCAGTAAATGGACTGAGCCATTGTAATTATACAATTTAAAAGAGAGGCATATATTTTTTTCTTTTTCTATTGCCAGATTATTTATACACATGTTATAAGCTATTGTGTGGCTATTTAATTATTTATCTTTTTTAATGCAAATTTCGCGATACTGCTCCTTTAAGTGGAGTAGAAGTGGAGTAGAAGCGATGGGAACATCATTCTGTGGGGTAGTAAAATTACAGACAAATATGATACACAGTGTATTATAATTTGGATGTGACAGATGCAACAAGGGTAAGGTTTGAAATATAAAGTTGGGTCACAAGTTGCATGTAATGTATGTATGTTGTATGTAATAAATATGTTGGTATTTGCTCTGAAGGTTGTCAACATCTTAAGGTGAATTGGCCAGTCCAGCCAGATAGCCCATTTTTAAAGTCCCCCTCGGCCAAAATCCAGCGCTGACCGGCCACCCAGAGCGCATTTCTTGCTCTGTTTGTGCTTCTGCCCGCCTATTCAAGTGAGGAGAGGGTGGCAGTGTGAGGCAGACTTTAAAAACGAGCCATCTGGCTGGACTGGCCCTTTGAGCCAGTTTATAGGCTTATCTGAACAACTCTGTTTTGAGAGCACCTTTGAGAGGATTAGGGAACTGCAAATTGTACAAGAGAAGGGATTCCAGAGAAGTGGAGTGGCACATGTTAAAACGAGAGTGGCTGTAATTGTAGGAGGTTGCCAGGGTTTAGTCTGGGTTTGCATTTTTTGATGGAGATAACTGGATGTCTCGAGGCACCTCGAGGTGAGGTTTATGTTGGCAGTATAATCATCCTGACTCATCTCATCCAGCAAATGTCAATTAATGGATTACTGAAAGCCAAGGATTAGCTGCCTGGACACAGAAATACATTTTCATGCATTTTTCATACATCCATATAACACGTCACCATTAAAATTAAAAAAATAAACCTTGCTGGATATTTCCTGATGTCACATTTATAAGTGATCTTCCCTCCCGCCATCCAGCATATTTATATAGATTTTTTTTATCATTGGGCCATTTTTTGTGCTAGTGCTCCTTTAAAGGGGAACAAATCCTGGGATTTTCCCTATTCTGGGTTTCTCATCCCTGGGGCTTCCTACTTTGGGATACCCCACTTTGTTAAATCCCCCAGATCGCCTTGTTTACTCACCTCGACCATTATCCCATGGCATATGCGCAGACTCTCGAATCTAAGCCGTTTATATGCCAGAGCAGCCTAGTAAAGCTAAATGGAGCTTAGCCGCTAGCGGCACCCCTTTGGCAGTGTATAGCTGCACCAGCTGGAGGAAAGTCAGGGGATGTACGGCATTGCCCGTGCATGTGCCATGGGATTGCGATCCTGGAGATTTTACACATTTAAATTATGGATTTGTTAACGCCAGGGCAGTTAAAGGGGCTCATGATAACAGAGGCATCAGTGCATGCAGCAACAAGTAGACAATTTATTATTGGAATTAATAGGCTGCAGTAACTATTTCTAGAGAATAACAGGATTATTATGTATCTTTCTTTTGCATTATTATACATTTAGCAGAAAGAAATAATTGAAATATAATTGGTTGCTGTGGATAACTCCATGTAATAAGAAGTTAATGCTGTGTCACACTCTTATAGTGTACTGGACAGATAGCGTTTCTGAACGGTGCACAACGTGATTGATCGGCATGTGGTGTGCTTTTTAATACACAGGGTGCCAGAGAAAATGTATTTCTGTGTCCAGGCAGCTAATCCTTGGCTTTCAGTAATCCATTAATTGACATAATGTAATCTCTTCAGCAGCAAAGTGTTTTAAGCATGTGTACCTAAGGACAGTTTAGTATGATTTTCTGCTGTGGACATTCATGTCCGTTCCAGAGAACAGGTTCTAGTAACCATGGAAACAGAGCAGGGTAATCATGTAGCCCATGTATGACAGCTCCCAGAATGAGTCAGCAGTCACTCCAGATAACAGTGCCTCCAAAATCTGCTGTAGGGGCCAGTTTAATTGGTCACTGTCACAACGTAATGCAGAAGATCCAATTTTTAATCCGTCTAACCATCTGGAAGAAGGAATTAGGTTTGCATCTTAGTGCAGGAGTAAATTAAGTTGGGTGCTATAAATTCATCTGAAAAATTGCAAATTATAAATTCAAATTATTCCTATATTCTGACTTTCATAGTGTTTGATTTTATATTTAAAACACACATTTTAATAACAGTGTAAATGAAATTCAATGGATAGTAACTACATAGTTTACAGCAGCATGTCCAGTTATAAATGTTTATAAATGCCAACAGGGCGGGCTACAGGTTTATGTGGGTTCTCGGAGGGCATGGTCTTGGTGAGCCCCTTTGCAGTGCAGAGTCGCAAGTCAGGGGTCTATAAAGTCCATGGCCAAAACTAAGACTTGCCCTCCAACCCCCTATTGGAGCTGTTTTTTTTTTTTTGTTTGGTGGGTAGATTATTGAGGAAGAGGGATGGACAAAACAGGAAGGGCATGAATGGATAGATGAAGAGATAGCTGGGAGGAAGAGGGATGGATGGGCAAAATGAAAAGGACAGGGATGGTTGGGTAGAGCTGGTGTGGGGGGGTGGAAGAAAGATGAATAGACTGGCAGAGCTGGAAGAAAGATGGATAGACTGGCAGAGCTGGGAGGACAGGGGTGGAGAGGTGTAGAGGGGTGGATGGGACAGAAATGAGGGGACAGGGTTGTGGGGCAGAGCAGAGGGGACAGGGATTAATGGGGCAGAACTAGGGGGGGGCATCGATGATTGGGGCAGAGCCGAGGGTACATGGATGAATGGGGCTGAGCTGGGGGCACATGGATGGATGGAGCAGAGCTGAGGGGACAGGAATGGGTGGGGCAGAACTGGGGGGACATGGATGGCTGGGGTAGAGCTGAGGGACATGGATGGATGGGGCAGAGTTGAGGGGACATGGGTGGATGAGGCAGATCTGGGGGGGCATGGGTGGATGGGGCTGAGCTGGGGGGGCATTAATGGATGGGGTAGAACTGGGGGGGCATGGATGAATGGAGCAGAACTGGGGGGACATGGATGGATCGGGCAGAACTGGGGGGACATGAATGGATCGGGCAGAACTGGGGGGGGTATGGATGGATGGGGTTGAGCTTGGGGGGACAGGGATGGATGGGGCAGAGCTGACGGAACAGGGATGGATGGGGCTGAGCTGGGGGGACATGGATTATTGGAGCAGAACTGGGGGGACATGGATGGATGGGGCAGAGCTGAGGGGACGTGGATGGATGGAGCACAGCTGAGGGGACATTGATGGATGGGTCAGGGGGTAGGGATGGGTGGAGCATAGGTGACATACAACCAATGGGGCAAACCTGAGGAGACAGCAATAGATGGAGCAGAGAGACAGAGAAAGGAAGTGTGTGCTCTATGTAACTTACCTTCTTCCAGCGTGTGTAGTACCTGTTGCAATGCTGGGGCCAGGGAGCAGGCTGATGACAAGTCTCTTGAGGGGGGCTTGCAGGGAGACTCCGCTCTACGGGGCAGCATTGGTCCTAGATCAACACACAAGCCAGTGCAGGGCTGAGCAGAGATCAAGGGGTGGGACAACTGCACCACCAATGAAAGAGCGTGCAGCTCAGCCTTGTTACGAGGTTAGTGACGACCCGGCTCACTAGGGGACGGAGGCGCAGGGGCGCGATGCAATGTTAGTGGCAAAAAAAGTTTAAGTTCTTTAATCACATTGTGCCAGCTGTGAGTGCCCCCCTCGGGGGGTGGGAGCCCTCGGCAGCTGACCAAGCTGGGTGCTAATGACGGCCCTGAATGCCAGGTACTGTATTTTTTGCCCTATAAGACACACTTATCTTTCCCCAAAAGTGTGTGTGGGGGGGGGGGGGGGGGGAAATGCCATGTCTTGTCATGTGAATGCAAAAAGAAACAATAAAAAAACAAAAACTTACATTCCCAGCTCCCGCATCTCAGAAGCCTTCTCCCGGCGACATAAAAACACAAACGGCTTCTGCTGCCTTCGCCGCTGCCTCCGCTAGCTGCCGCCACTGCTGCCACCAGACCAGGTTCAGGCAAATGTTCACAGGTCACACTGCCAGGAGTCACAGGCCACACCCACCCGGAAATCTGAACCCGTGGGAAGGTGAGGCGGCAGCTACGGGGACAGGTAAGTGGCAGTGGTGATGGACGCCGGTAAGGAATAAGTGTGTTAGTGTGAGGGAGAGAGACTGTTGGAGAATGTGTTTTTTTTTGTTGGGGGCATGCTGCACACTGCATTTGGGATGCCTGAACACTGCCTGCATTTGGGAAGCCCGCACACTGCCTGCATTTGGGATGCGGCACACTGCCTGCATTTGGGAAGCCCGCAGACTGACTGTAATTGGGATGCCACACACACTGCCTGTAATTGGGATGTCCGCACACTGCCTGTAATTGGGATGTCCGCACACTGCCTGTAATTGGGATGTCCGCACACTGCCTGTAATTGGGATGTCCGCACACTGCCTGTAATTGGGATGTCCCTCACTGCCTGTAATGTGGAATACCACTCACTGCCTGTAATTTGGGATGCCCTTCACTGCCTGTAATTTGGGAAGCCCATTACTGCCTTTAATGTGGGATACTGCTCCGTGCCTGTAATGTGGGGTCTGTAATGGTGTGATTGGGGGAATTCTGCATACTGTCTATACTACTAGCTACTTATAGATGCATATTTTTAAAGAATGATCGCTCTATCACAGCAGTGCGATGGGGAGATCACTTAGTCAGCTGTGGCCCTGTTGGCATTGTAACACAGCACACCACAGGGTGCAGACAACAGTCAGTCTTTTGGCTGTTTACATTGTAACACAGAACATAATTGCCTTTTTTTTTGCAAAGCAACAGCAAATCTTGCTTGTTACGCTGTACAGCCCAGAAGTAGCACAAGTTATAAAAAATCCAATTACGACTTTAAGACAGGAACGATACATAAAAATTCAGTATGAGTTAGCCATCTGTAGCTTAAAGCGATATCAAAGGCAAAGGTAATTTTTACACCATTGTGTCTGGCTACAGTTGCCACTTTCCTAAACAGTTCTCCATTTTTAAATTAAAGAAGAAATGGCAAAGATATTGAGATTGACAGTTACCTTATGATTTATCTGTACTTGGCTCTGTGATGCTGCATAATAATCAGCACCATGGGCAGGGTCCTTAAGATTCCCAGAACTAGCTTCAGACACCCTGGCTGTGCTTCTCTACTCTTGCCATGTTGCTAGGTAACCTTGAAGCTTAGACCAACACTCCCAGACACACAAGGCTGCAATACCAATCGTACAGTGCATGCGTGCACTCCCAAGGCAGGCATGTGCACAATCCCAAAGTGGGCATACGTGCACTCCCTTTGTGGGCCTACGTGCACTTCCAAGGTGCTTGTGCACACTCCCAAGGTGGGCATGCACGCACTCCTAAGTTAGCTGGGCTTGATGGCAGAGAGCCATTCAAGCCAGAGTGGGGCATAGTTCCGTTATGGGGACCTCATCGCTGATTGAAGGACCAGATCAGCAGAGTGTGACCGGATTCCTGAGTGAGGCAGGGGATTGCCTTCTGGGCAGTGCTTAGCAGACTGCAGATCATTTCTCCTTATGCCTCCTTCTGCTGTTTAAAGAGCATGCTTCCCTCAGACCATCAGCTACTTTTTACCATAAACCAATTTAAAGTGGTCCCACACCCTGCCCCCCCCCCCCCCGAATAATGCCCCCCTTTACATCCCCTAAAACCCATGTCCCAAAAACACACCTCTTCAGAGCCCGGGGGTGATTCACAGCAGGGCATCACATTTTGGAAAGTACCAGGGGCCTGTTCCGCTTTAAGGCTGCTTTCACACCAGCGCGATTGTGGGGCGATCGCCTGACAAACGTTGCCCATAGAAATCTATTGGAGCTTTCACATCTTTTTTTTGGTGTTTGCAACGCGATCAGATTGCTCAGCAAAAGCCTTGACAGCAGCATCTGGAGGGCCCAGTGCTCGCGATTCCAGTCCACGTGAGCCAAGGATTATACACATTGCTAAAGAAGAAAGACAGGAGATGCAGGAGACATGTTTAGCAGCCAGCACAGCGCTGCTGTTATTTTAAACCTGCTCATAGGCTTTAATGTAGAAAAAGAAAATCAGTCTGGCCAGGCTCTCAGTTTAAACTTTCACTCCAGAGAGTAGTTTTCTTTTCTTTAAATTCTTCTTTGCAAACCAGTCCCTGTGAAGTGATTGAAGTGATAATTTCAAAGATTTGGAATTTTGATGGCTCCTGGAATTTTCTGAGAGGTTAGCTTTTTTTGTCTGTTTAAGGCATACATTTTATCTCGCAGAACGTGGGATGAAATTCTCCCATCATGCTTGTAAATATCAGCTGCTACTGTGGCGATGGTATCTTTACTGAAGTTCATTGAAGTTGAAAGGTGTAGAATAGCGAGTGAGTAAATTCTGTTGTTAGTTGAATAACCGTAATAATCTTACTGCTTGAATGAAAACCTGAAATACTACGAACAATCCACAAAACTAGAAGAATCACCAACTCCAAATCTGTCAAGTGCCCTTTTGATCCCCTTTCTGGAAAATCCTGACTTGAGCACAAATGCAGCCAAGCTCAGCTTAATGAATAATACATTTGAAGAGGCCCAAAATGCTGCAGACAACCCCCTCTTACGCATGTCCATACCCCCTTAGCTTGCACATGACAGGATAAGGAAAAAGAAAAGAAAAAAAATCCTTAATTTGGCCCTGGTTTCGAAAGAGTGAAGAGTGCCACACTCTTTCAGTGGCAGCAGCGTAGCTCCTGCCTTTGGAAATGGATAACAAGACCATTACTCATGATAGTCAGCAAGCAAAAAAAAAATTATAAATGCACTCTGGAACCTAAGGGTGCAAGACCAAGGGGAGTCCCGAAGCCCCACAATATAGTAGAAAAAAAATGGGCAGGCAGTCAGCACTCCTAAAAATCCAATACTTTAATAAGGCACTTTAAAATCATCTCCAAATCACGAAAAGGCAGCTAAAATACAATGTCAGACCCTGGCAAATTTGAAAATGCCATACAAGCTAACTCATGACACTCAGCAAGGGTGACCTGTTCTGAGATCCCTGCTCTTTCTAAGGGAGCAGGCTGATGACTGGAGGTGAGTTTTTTATTGCCATTGCACTTCAGGTGATTGCAATAATATGGCAGAGAATAGCTCATCTGAAACCTGTTGCATGTGCTATTCTATTCCTCCATGATCACCTTCAAATGTGGTCACACAGCTGCCCCTGTCCATCAGTGCTCTCAGCATAAGTCGGTTCTGGCAAGCCATAGAGGTCTCACCTGTGGGGTTCACCCGCGCTGGGAGCACCGAAGAGGCGACGTGCGACCACATTTGGTCTGTGGGCGTGGAAAAATGGTTATGAAGGGTGTGGCAAGCTTAATAGACCCGCTACAGCATCTACAGCACACAGGAAGGGCCAACTCCTTGCTGTCTTACTATTGCCATTGCCTTGACTGTCCCTTTAATGCCGAGCCCTGGGAGGGCAGCTAGGGACTTTAGGGATACTTTAAATTGTGTTCTTGTATTGTTGTGACTCCAGTACATTGTGCCTTACTCTCCTGCAATAGAAAAATATATATAAAATGGAAAAAAATGCCTATTGTTTTGCCTAAACCCCATTGCTTACCACTTCACTTTTTTTAGTCCACTTTCTTCAAGTACATTTCTTACACTTACACAGGTTTTTACTTTGTACAGATGTAGGATTTTTTTAGAAACACATGACTGGCGTATAGGGTGAATTTGTTCTTTTCATGGCGTTAAAACTGCTCATGTGATTGTAGATGTTATCAGCATCACTCTTGAATTATTTTTTTTTTCAGTCCTTCAGAACTTAATTATGTAGCAGTGTTGATGGCATCCATCAACTACCGAACCTAATTTAGGTAATGATAGAAGTAACTTTTTCATTGAAAAGAACAATGAACAACAGTATCTGCTTACCAAATGCTATAAAGTTTTATAATTAATATGTTATACATTTAAAACATGAATGCTAATTAGAACAGTAAAGATTTTAAACAGTTCATATTTACTTTTTATCATTTAATATTATTACAGTTGCATCATATCCATAATATTTGCAGCCAACCCTAAAATAGCAGTTTTGCAATCTTTCTTAGGTCTGAATACTTAAAAAAATTCAGGGACATTTCACATATAACTCTAGTCAAGTGTATAATTAAACTGAAAGAGAAAATAGACTAATATAGACGCATCAACTTTGCAAGGAAACACATGATTAATATGCTATTTATAACTAGTGATTCTACCATTAAAATTATCTAGAGGGAATGAGTCTCTTATCAACTATAAAGTATAAGAGAATAAACATTTTTAAGTTATGTTCATTTGGATTAAACCGAGCCTTCAACCTTCTAAATGTAAAGCATCTGGATAGGGCATCAACGCTATCCAGATTGCTGCAAAAATAAAAAATCTTACGTTTTTAGTTTTGCAGAAAACTTCATTTATTCTATAGTAATGGCGGCCTCTGGGTGATGATATACCAGCAATCTGGAAGCTGAGCTGCACTCCCCAACGATCAGCACATGCCCAGTTGGAAGGGAAAGGCGGGCCTGGCTCACACACCCTTGAAATGGACCAATTTGTCAGCGCGTTCAGACCCAGAAGGTGCTTGCTTGGGAGCTCACCAAGGGGGCACCATCACTTAAAATTTAAATTAAGTTTTCTTAAAAATTTAAAAGGTAACATTTTTTTATTTGCAGCAATCTGGAAGGCGTGGGTGCGCTATCCAGATGCTTTACATTTAGTCCGAGGGTGAAAGTTTGGTTTAATAATGAATAATAATAGTATTGAGAATTGGCTTACAAGGTCCCAATCTGTTATTATCTAGAAATGTCAGATACCCTATACATTTGACCAACCTAATAAGCACTGTTAGCTTTGATCACCAGCTGTAGTTTTGTTTGACCTTAGTTGAATCTTTTTTTTTTTTAATTTCATGTCCTGGCATTTTGCTGCACATTCTTTTCACACTTACTGTATGATTAAAATGTGGGTGTAGATAAGACAAAAGAAAGTCTATTGACCTGATCACCATGCCCAAAAAAGGTTTCCTTCTGTTATAAGCTGCTATAAGCTTTGACTATCCTGGGTTTTGGTCCTTTTCCCGGGGGCACCTCAATCGGGGGTGCCCCGCTGTTTGGAAACCCCCAGAACGCCCGAATGGACTCACCTGTTTCTCCACGGCACGTCTCTGACGGGTGCATCCTCCGCCTCCCTCTAACAGGGAGCATGCCTGCGCCGGCCATTCACAAATGCCTAGCGCGGGCACGCGCACTGCTAGAGGGGGGCAGAGGATGCAGCGGTCAGAGCCGCTGCTCTTAGACGTGCTGTGTGACCGGAAAGAGATGAGTTGGCGGGCGCAATCTGAGGGGGTTTCACACAGCGGGGGCGGGGCACCCCGATCAGGGTGTCCCCGGGGAAAGGACCAAAACCCAGGATAGTCCAAATCCTGGGTTTTGGTCCACTTTAACAGTCAAGCAGGAGCCCACTAGCTGTAGCCCTCTTCCCTTGCTCTCATTCCCAAATGAGATTCTGAGCAGGAATTTAGTATGCACACAGACAGACCAGGCTGAATACTCTCTTCCCAGCGTCGCTGGTTTTGACTGTCCTGGAGACAGTGAGGCGGTGCCCAACTGCTGAAAACAGTTGATAACCAAAGGGGGTCCTTTCTACTGACAGCTGTTGGCCATGAGATTATTATTATTTTGCTTGTTTTTATTTCAATAGTTCTCTCTACTTCTAGCTTTAACAAGGATTGCCAGCTACAGGACCAACACAAGGTTGGGCTTTGGTCACAGTTACCTATGGTGTGCCATGAACTAGAACCATGTCTCAGCTGAAGCTAGGTGTGGTCACTGTTGGATATTGATTGGACTAAGGCGTGGAAACCCAGTTCAGGTCAAATCTTGCCTGCCCCATCGTAGTTCCTATGAGCAAAAATGACAGTGCAGCTCCAGAAACCAGAAAGTTCAGAGGATGACATTCTCAAAACGGAGACAGAGGAAGGAACTGCCCAGATTGACACCTCAGGCTATCAGTGGACTGCTACAAAAGATACAGAGTAAAAGCGCAAGCAGGGTAAAAGGCAGTTTTCTCAAGGACTTCAACAGAATTATTGACAATTAATAAAAGGAATCAGACAGACTGATAACTATGCCCCATTTGTTTGGAAGGACAGGTACTCCTCTGCTGAAAGGGACCTAAAAGGATGGTTGTGTTTATTTCTGGGTCCCATCCTCTGGGGGAGGATTTAGTGCAATATTTTTCAGGTACATCTGCAGTATCTGGATCTCTCTCCAGAACTTTTTTTTTTTGGGGGGGGGGGGGTTACACAGTTGCACAGTATTTGCATACTGCTGTGGTAAAATTATATTTTGAGTTGACAAATGACACCAGTCTAAAAAGACAATGTGAAAACTGGCAAGCTCTACATGCCATTGATGTGATAGAGAAGTGAACGGTGACTATGAAGGTGCACAACATTAGTACTACCCAGGCCCCCCAAATTTCCCAGATTTGATCCTAATTGAGCATCTGTGGGGCCAACTTGATTGTCGTGTTCACATATTGATCCCTCCCCACCACACATACTCTACTGCAGCTGTGCAATGCACTGCAGTTGGAATGTCTCCAAATAACTTTGACAACCTACTAGGACCTTAATGAGCCAATCCTTATCTGCTGTGATTGCTGCACATAATGGTTACTGTAGGTACTAAGATATAATAAGATATTAGTATATTTTTGTAGTTTTAGTTTTTATTGTTCCTTTATGTCCTTTTATATATCTAGCCTCAGGCACATTTTGGTTATCCACATGCATTTATGCAACTCCTGGTCCTGGTCCATAGTTTCAAATATGAACATTACACCTTCAATTAGTACAGTATGTCTCATCTTGTATTGTGTATAGGGCAGTTTTGAAATAGAGCTGCACTTCACTACTATATGGAACTATAATGCGACTTGTCAGATAGGGTATTTTCATGTCACTTTTATGAGGATAAGTATGATTCTGGGCCAATTTTCTGTATCAGACTTTGAAAGCTTAGGTCAGATATAAGGGAATGTAGCAGCAGAGGTCAGGTGTCTTCACAGACAGAAAAGTGGACACCTTACGAAAAAACTAGAAGCCCAAGCCTTCTGCAATACATATGCCTTTTCATTACCCTGCTAATAACTGATTTAATATTAACAACATACTAATTGGCAACATATTCTGCTGTGCTATACAAATCACTTTATAGGATTTACTGATCTCACAGTCTTCAGTCCCAGCCTTCATGCAAACTTTGACAATTTAATTGCAACTATATAATCTCCAAACCAACATAAAGCCTACTGCATTCTCACAACAAAGCCAGGATTAAAACCCAAAACTATTGCAGTTAAGCATGAATTCTGCCTGAATTGATAATTGTTTAAATACTAAACAAATGTACAAGAATCAGCAGACCTATTTTTTATATGCATTACTTTGCCACAAACATTTGAAAACTTGAACACAATACACATTGAGCAGTTTCTTTAGTTTGCAGTTTAATAATGCATTGCCCGGTTCTCATACTAGTTCTCATACTTTTATTAATGTCCCCATATTTTTCTGATTCTCCAGTACAGGCCGACATAGCTGAAAACCTCATGCATTTGTAATCAAAGCCATGTCTGTAAGTGCAATCCAGGTGATTTGTACTTCTTTTCTTTTAAGAAGAAACATGATTCTTTTTAATACATCTCTTCCGATAGAATCTGAAAACCTATTTATTTATTCCTCTTCAGTGTGATAAGGTTTTGTAACGTATTACCCCCCCCCCCCCCCCCCGTTGGGTGTGTCCTTCCTACAAATTCTTGCTAAACAAATCTTCTGTGGGGGAGCTGCAATAGAAAATGATACTTATATTTTATAACTGAATATGTTAAAATCCCTGCCCGTACATAAATATTCTATACCCAAAAAACCTCTCAGGTGAGATTGTCATATCTCTGAACATGGCATAATTTTCTAATACCCCAAAGATTTTTCAGTCCCCTTAAGTCATTAACTGATAAACAACTGTCAGATTGGTCATAGTTAAGCATCACTGGCCTTGGCACGCTTCTGGATCAGGGCTATGGTAAATAAAATGACATCCCAAAGCAGAGTGGATGAGTGGGGAGGGCACATTAATAAGAATATGCCCCGGGCTTTATATATAAAAATTCTGAACATAAGTTGTGTGCTATTAAAATAGTCATGCATTCTCACTCCCAAGTGATTTTGTCCTTTCCCATTCACTTTAATCTCATTGCACTCGGCAATCTGTTCAGAGAGTTATGTGCCAGTGTGAGGAGTGCCATGATGTGGACTGGACAGATGGAGAGGGGTCCTGTCTCATCAGTAAAACAAGACTGTTTGAATATTAGTCTTCATGTATATCTAGACCCATTGTAACCATTTCCATTTATGCGCAGTGGTTAGGGGTGGCTGTTTACCCACAATTGCAAGCCTCTGGCGGACCCTACAACTTGAGGTTCATGGGACTCAGAGCAGATTCTCTCTTTATGCAATGAATTTGTCTGGCAAAAACATTTCCCGTTATGCTTTTATCTGCACAAACCCCTCTATGCTCTAAATCTGCCACATATCTCTTCACAGTACTATGATCATGGTTACATTTTTCAATGATCTATGTATTGCTTTTTCAATATAATATAATATAAAAGCTACATGATGTGGAAGAAGAAGCTATAGAGAAGCAAATAGGGAAATGCAGCTTTCAGTATTACTTTTGTATAATTTCAGCCGGGGGAGCAGTGAAAGCAAATGCTCATGTCATTTTTTTCATTAACTCAATACCCTGATTTTTTTTTAACCCATACGTGCGGTGGGCTGCCATATTTATGTTGTCCAGGGAGCAGTTGGAGGGTTATGTGCCTTACATGAAGAGCACTTCAGTCATATTCCATGGCCAGGAACCGAACCTGCATCTGGTCATGAATCAAACATACAACCCAGTGTCCCCACCTATACTTACCAATATCTGCTAGCACCACCTTTATCTTTTTGCCCTTTTTTGGCTGCTGGAAGCGGCACTTCCTGGTTACAAAACTAGTGAAATAGTGATTAGTAAGATTTGCTTGGCAATGGTCAGAAATTAAATCTTAGCACTGAAGAGTAGAAGCAGCAGAACCAGGCATCAGGTTTGTTTTATGATTTTAATGTCAGTTGGCAGTTTGATAGCTAAGTACAATTTCCCTTTAAATGAGCTAAATCTTTCTTATAAGACAAGGTGCTGGCAGGTCACAAGTGATATTTTACCATTAATGAATTCATCGTGTTGGTTTAGAATCTTCACTTACAAACTGTAATCTAGTAAGACAAGCTTGCCGTCACACTTTGCATGGCCCTACATCCCCAAAAACAGGAATTTCCAGTTTAATTATTTTTTTCATGCAAGTAATCATCAACCCATAATGTACATACATCATTTGACTTTCTCTGCTCACAGACATTTTTATTTTAGGCACAAACAGTACAGAGGGGTTACATTTAATGCCTATTATGCCTGTGATGTATTCTTAAAGGCTGGCCAACTGTTGAGCAGAACAATGGCTGGTGGATGCAGCAGAGGAAGCATATGGCTGTATATTAGGATAAAGGTGCCTTTTTTCAAATGCATAAATCAGAGTCTCACAATCTGATGAAGTGGCAGTAGGTAGTTGCCACGCAACACGTCAGTGGTGCTGGCATGCTGAGTTTAAGGTGGACTAGGACTGTCTCATGCGGTAATGTACATTGTTTCTTGACTCTATTTAATATATTTTAAATCATGGTTATCGTCTCAGTATCATTGTGATTTATACCCTGGAGCCTATCACCTCTTCTCTGTTCTTTTGCACATGCATGCGCACATTTGCACATAGCACTCTCACTGGTGCCCTTACACCCAGTAAAGGGACATCTTGGTCCCCCTTTTAATTCTCTATAATCCTCACTCCATTTATTTATTGAATAATTTTTCTTGCACACTTTTGCACATCAATCGGTTTATATATTTCTATAATTTATTGCACAATGCACTAGCACTTTCAGAGGGGGAGACCCCAGGGCATAATCTGTATACTGGTGTAAATGTAATATCCCAAAAACTTCTCTGGTAACTATATCTATTGTTATTAGTCCGTTATGTCCCCCATCTCATGCACATTGTTTTCATTGTTTTTAACGTATATGTCTTTTTGGCAATTCTAATAATAAACATTGGATTCTTTTGAATATTAATGCCCTTATTCATCAAGCGATAGCGCCAGGTAGTGTCTGACGAGTGCCAGGTAGCGGCAGCTAACAGCGACTACCGACTCAAGTACGCCCGGCGGCGGTCACAATGACGCATTTATCAAGCAAAATGAGGCTAGCGCCGGCAAGAGCGACGGCTAGCGCGGCATTCATCATGAAGCCGCCTGGACCGAACAGCGCCGCTGCAAATTCCCTCACAGCGCCAGGTATGAGCTGTCGCTCCCTGGCGATGTCCAATGCATTTCAATGGAGCAATCTATAATAATTCATGATTAATTGGTAATATATTTTTTTTTAATTTTTTAATGTAAAAAAATCGGAGAACACTTCTGCAATGTTAGGATTCATTTTTAAGTAAAAAAAAAAAAAAAAAAAATATGTGCAGAATTGATCTAACAGGTCTGAGATTAATGTATTCATATAACAAAATGATTCTAAAAACATGTATAATGTTACATTCAAAAAATATGGTTGTTTAGGGGTTAAAAACTAGTTAATACAGATCGCCGCCAGCGCTCTGGGGTTTAAACAAGGAATGGACAGCGACAGCACATTCGGAGCGTGATTTTTGATGAATATGAAGCTAGCCGTTCGCTCTGGCCATTCGTTGTCAGGCGCTCACATACAACACTGAACCTGTGAAACAGCGACCCCCCAGCCCGTATTCAACATTACCGCACACCGACTGAGTCGCTGTCATCAAGCTAATGCCGGCCAAGCACAGCGAATACTGGCTGGCGCTGAAAAAATCACGCTACCTGGCGCTATTGATGAATCGGCCTCATAATCTGTAGAGCGGCTGATCTATATAGATAAAAGGGGGGCCTTGGTGGTCTGTACTGGCAGCCCACTATCTTGTACATAGATATACACCCAGTTTTTCTGGGTTGTGGCTCACCCTCAGCCAGCATCCAGTTCAATATTGTTATAAGATATTTTAGGCTGTGCGGGTAATTCAATAGTTAGTTGGTTACTATCACTTAATTCTTCAGCAGTTCGTAGTGCACCATGATGTGACAAGATTTATCAGAGTGCAGTTTGCATAACTTTCAAAGGACCTTGGCTTGTTTATGCCTCAAATCCACCTTTTCAAATCAGTCTTCCATAAATGACATGCAAATGCTCTCAGGCAGACAGGACCCCTCTCCATCTGTCCAGTCCACATCATGGCACTCCTCACACTGGCACATAACTCTCTGAACAGATTGCCGAGTGCAATGAGATTAAAGTGAATGGGAAAGAACAAAATCACTTGGGAGTGAGGATGCATGACTATTTTAATAGCACACAACTTATGTTCAGAATTTTTATATATAAAGCCCGGGGCTTATTCTTATTAATGTGGCCTCCCCACTCATCCACTCTGCTTTGGGATGTCATTTTATTTACCTTTGCCCTGATCCAGAAGCGTGCCAAGGCCAGTGATGCTTAACTATGACCAATCTGACAGTTGTTTATCAGTTAATGACTTAAGGGGACTTAAATGGAAATTCCACTTTCAATGGCACTAAAAGTGTATCTTTTTTGTGCCAAAGGATGTCCTCAAGGTGCTGAGCTGCTATAGTATTTATTTTATTGTTTTCTAATGTTAGAACATGTGTGTTTTATGGTAGCAGTTTTCACTACCTCCAATATGTTGCTATTGGCAACTGCACACCATGCACAGAAGGCTACTGCTGAGGTGAAGGAGGGAGCTAACTCAACTTTATACATGCCCAGAATCAGTGTTGTGTAAGTACAGGACTCACTTCTATCTTCTTGTACATTTTAGTGTACAGTTGTCAATAGCAACAACATGCTTCCATAAAACACACAACAGAGGGGACAAAACTAGATTAGCTCAGCACCTTAGGGACATCATTTTGACACAATAAAATATACACTTTCAAAAATGCCATCAAAAGTGGGCTTTCGTATTAACTTTAGCACAATATTTTTAACGTAGCTGAGTTACTTTGATTTCTGATAAAAATGTCAACAAAGGCTCTCAAAATACTCTCATGCCTCCTATAGTAAGGTGATTTTAAAGGTACCAGGGAGAGGAGGCTAGTTGTACTCTGCATATTGGGAGCCAAATCCTTGCCCCCAATACACAACTACTTCTGCATTCCCACTAGGGACTTGAGTTTCAGGCTCCCCGCACTGTTATGTGGAGGAGACATCCTCCTCTGTTGCCTAGTTCAGGGATCCTCCAGTCCTATTTCCAGCTAACTAACTCCACCCATCTGAATTGGCTGAAGTGCAAAGTAGAGGCCATATATAAAACAGCTTGCTTCCAGTAGGAAATGAGGTCAGATTGGGGGGGGGGGCAGTTCCAATAAAATTGTCAGGCACTCGGGGAGAGACACAGACTGGGAAGATGGAGCATTAATATAACGTCAAGAGAGGTAAACATCAGAACATCAGGTAGTGTTATGCAGGGGCCCCTCATAGCCCCTTACTTACAAACAACAATAAAGATAAGAGCCAAAGCAAAACGCATACTGAGTTACAGGTGCAAAAGAAGGCACTGGTCCCAGCTTTTATTAGAAAGATGTGTTCCCACTAGCTTTCGGCATCAGCCCTTCATCAGGTGTGATAACTTGTACCTGCAACTCGATATGTGTTTTGCTATGGTTCTTATCTTTACAGGCTGGAAAGAGCCAGGCAGGCAGAGTGATAGGCTAGAAGCAGGGAGGGGCACAGGCTGGAAGCAGGCAGGCAGAGTGATAGGCTAGAAGCAGGGAGGGGCACAGGCTGGAAGCAGGCAGGCAGAGTGATAGGCTAGAAGCAGGGAGGGGCACAGGCTGGAAGCAGGCAGGCAGAGTGATAGGCTAGAAGCAGGGAGGGGCACAGGCTGGAAGCAGGCAGGCAGAGTGATAGGCTAGAAGCAGGGAGGGGCACAGGCTGGAAGCAGGCAGGCAGAGTGATAGGCTAGAAGCAGGGAGGGGCACAGGCTGGAAGCAGGCAGGCAGAGTGATAGGCTAGAAGCAGGGAGGGGCACAGGCTGGAAGCAGGCAGGCAGGCAGAGTGATAGGCTAGAAGCAGGGAGGGGCACAGGCTGGAAGCAGGCAGGCAGAGTGATAGGCTAGAAGCAGGGAGGGGCACAGGCTGGAAGCAGGCAGGCAGGCAGAGTGATAGGCTAGAAGCCAGGAGGGGCACAGGCTGGACTTTCCCCTGCCAGAGATCCAGACCACACAATCCCTACTCAGGACCAAGGCCCTTTGTCTTGTTGCTGCCTCTTCGCTTCCTCTTGGCATCAGTCCTGATCATGACTGACACGAGGGGAGGAATGCTCAGCTCTGTGCTGTCGGCATGGTGGGGACGAGATTGCAGATGCTGGTTAGTTTCAAACTATTGGCATTGTGCGATTCAGCTGCGTAAGGCTATAGGTGACTATATGTTTTTGCCCAGACAAGCTCACTCCATAGGCAGTAGCACCCGTTTGGAGATTTTTCATCATTTTGTCCTCTCTTCTTTCCCAGCAATAGATCTAGAAACTTCCATGAAGTCTCATGCATTTTCTTGCATGGCAATAGAATGACAAAAATTGGGTTTTCATAGTGTCAGGGTAAGAAAAAATAGCTAATTATTTTTCTAGTCCCGGGGAGAAATTGGCTATTTTGGTTTTGATCCTTGTGGGGTTTTGGTCAGCTTTATGATGAAAAAGTCCTTTCCTTAAAATAAGTAGTCTCCGATTGAATGAACAGAGCTTCATGTAGGCGATATGATCCAACACTATTCTGGCTGTCCGAACTCTGCGTCATCCCAGTTTTGTCTTTTTGATGCAAAAGTGAGAGGTTCCTACCTTCCCATCTCAGCCTAGATGCCTCCTGGCAGGATGGGAGTCATTCCTGCCCTTTGCCATTCAGCCTTGGTTCTGCTAGTGTATAGATAAGTTTGCTGGGTGACTTGAGGTACCTTGGTCACCCTCCAAATCCCATCCAGCTGGATCCCCTATATATATTGCAACAGCAATATTCTCCAGTATTATTCTCCAATAGACAAAAGTTCATGTCCCCCGCAAAGCTTTGTTCAAATCTAAGTTGGAAAGGACCATGGGTGGAGGACTTAGGAGAAGGCAGAAGCAAAAAACATCAATGTGCACCTGTCTATGGGGAGGTCACGACTGGCAGTCACGTGGGTCCTTTAACTGGGATCCAGGAAGAGGTAAGTATCTGGGCTCCCGGGGCCAGGCTTGTGGGTGATCTATGCATGGGAGGGCATCGTCAATGCCCCCCCATCCTGCCAATAAGAAGCAGTGGGTCCAGTCCCTATCAAAAGGGTGTGATACTGCTATTATGTTACCATTATTACTAGGGAATGGTGAGGATTTCTACTCAAGGTAAGCACCATGCTCTTTTGCTAGGGAATCGTATTCCTGCTTTATATTCACTGAGCAAATAGTATAGTTCCCATATGCCCATATAATAGCAAGTACATTAACCATAACAACAGTTGTGTTGTTTGTTAGCTGATAATTGTAAGCATATTGTATATCACATGTAGACAATTGGTGCTGTAATAGTTCAAATGGTATCACTTGACTTTCCTTAAATCATCCCCTTTGTACTCCAGCCAACAGAAATGACTAAAAGCAACCCCAGCTTTCAGCAGCATTTGCACAGCACTGACTTTTCTAGAATATGGATGCCATCAATGAATGCTAATGGGCTGTCTGTAAATATAAATTTGCCCTGTGTTCATTCCAGAATAAATATTGTCATTTGTAATAGTTTATGGTATTATTTCATTAGCTGCTGCCTTAGGCAAGGCTTTTTATGCTGCACTTGTGGAAACACCTCCTGTGCTCAGTTGTCTTTCTTTTCTGGTTTAAATAGTTTCCTGCGGGGAATACAGTTGGTCAGATATATAAGAAGACATTAGATTTGTATAGTTTGCCTTCTTTAGTTGCCAGCGATTTTCCTAGTAGATGGAAGCCAGTTGCTTACAGAATATTCAAATTTACACTAGATATATTCTACTTGTGCTCAAGAAACCTTCTTGTGAAATGGGAAAGAATAGTCTATGAAGGAAAGCTTTGTAACATTCTGTATATGAAATTAGGCTGCCTTTATTTTAGACAGGTAACATCCCCCCCATTCCACAGGTATGCTTACCTATGTGTCACCAGTCTTGCCCATTTGGTTTTTAGAGCCACTGACATGCTCATTCTTATCTAATCTATTTTGTTTTCAAATCAATGTTATAAAAAAAAAAACAGTATTCGCTAGAAACAATTAGGTTGATTTAGAGCCCCTTTCTCACCATTTTTTTTGTGTGAAAATTTCCATTCTCAACCATGTTCCCCCCTTGTCTGATTCAGTAGATCCTTTTTTTCTCCATTTTTGTGTGAAATGTTTTCATTTTTTGTGTGATTTTTCGTTTCATAGCAACGGCTCTAAATCAACCTTAATGTGTTTACCTTAGCAACGTGCACCAAATGGTGTGTTTAGTGCAAGTAGCAGAGACTTACTGACTCAAGTAACAAGGTTAACTCTTCCCACTGTAATTCAGCTTCTTCAGAAGTGGACCACAATCTTGTGTTCTAGTAGCTAAAGGGTTACTGGCAGTGTTTGCACCTGGGGAGGTTATTACTGCTGCTTGATTTAGACAAGTATGCTGATGAGCTTACCTATTACAGTGGAAGAATTCTGGGACTTGTAGTCAGTAGTTTTTACTCAAAGCCAGGAAATATGCTCCCACTTGAGCAACACGGAGCAATGGGGATATATGAAACTTGGAACCTGCATGTTAAATAAATCAAAGGTCTGGGGGCACAATCCTAACGCACATGTTTATTTTACATTCCAGAAGAGGAAAACAATGAAGCAGAACACCAAAATCTTGACAAAAGGGGCTTTTCCTTTAAAGTTGACCAAAACCCTCCCCGGAGCCCATGAGAATCCATGGCAGACATAATTGCTCCCCCTGGAGCATCCAGATTTGGGATGCCGCACAGTGTAAAAACCTAGAGGTCACCCAGTAAACTCAACTACTTCCCAATCCAGGGGCTCATGCCCGAGCGGCACCACTCCCTGCTGTACCTTTAGCAGAGCAGCGAGCCCACGCCAGGTATTTATGAATGGCCGGCGCAGGCATGTTACCTGTAAGAGGGTAGCGGGAATGTGGCTGCCAGCACGCTTAGGTCCGCTCATCAGGGCTTGGCTAGACTTGGCTTAGGCAATTCTTAGACATATGGGTGGGAGCAGGAGGCCACACATATGCCATAGGACCAGGGAAAGATGAGTTAGCTCGGAAGACTTGGGGGGATTTCACACAGCGAGGCATGCCCTGGGGGCAAGGGCCAAAACCCAGGATAGTCAAAATCCTGGGTTTTGGTCAGCTTTAAGCAATACAGCATTAACACAAATGTATTTTGGTTTTATACAGTAGGTTTACATACCTGTGCTCCTTTGCACTGCATTGTGAAAAAAAAGCTTTGGCCATTAAGATGCAACAAAATCCCAAAACAAGTAGACGACGAAATGCCATAGACTGGAAAACATGGTAGAAAACATGTACTGCAGCCCGTGATACCATGTGACCATAACCTTAGGAAGTGCCAGCGTGGATTGAGGTGGTATTTTCACCAGAAGTACAGTAACAACTTCAAAAAATATGTCAGCATCAAAGCATGATGGACTTTGGCTTCCTTTAACCTTTCCTCACTGATTTGTTTACCAGCAGAAGACTTGATTTGTGATGACAGAGCTATATGTGTTTTATTTTTATTCTGATTGTGTGCAATATTTCTGTAATCCAAAAATAACAGAATAAAATACCAGTAGTCTATTTTAAAAACGAAAGCACCTTACTGCTCATATCCACCCATAAGGCTGCCCAGTGTCCGGTCTATGTTCCAGTTTTAGGTACCAATCTGCTGTAGGTGGCTTGTCAGTTATGTATTTGTCGGCATAGCTTGTTGCTGTGTGCATGCAGTATCAGTTGCTAAAGCTGCTATGCTGTTAATCACATTTTCACATGGCTCCCATGTTTAAATTAAGTATACTCTGTCAAACATAGCTTCCTGTGACTTTGTCCCTTAGAAACTTTCCACTTCACCAGCTTAGCTTCTTGCTGAATTTGCAGCCCTGTCAAGTTAACTTATTCCACTGTCCTGCTTCCCTGCATGGCAGTTTTTTGCCATTTTAAGAAGCTAGGCTAGAATATAATAGCTGTTTCCAAAGTCTACTCTGTTCTTCTGAACTTGTATCGAAATCAGCCTTTATTTTTATAGACAAGAGAGCATCAGGGGTAAAAAGTGAATTTTCTTTTCATTTTATAACTAGAAGTAACAAGTGCTCTTGAGAGTTAGATGGACTTCCCTTCAAATTCCTGCCTCAAGTGCACTTTTTAATGATGGTACCGAATCAACCCCAAAGGATATGTTCTCCTAAATTGCCCATTTTGTAGGGACTCTGAGCGGGGCAATTAAACTGACTACTTTACTGAGTAATAGGTGTTTTGGAGTGTGGCTTTTGAAGAATGAATATCCGCAGCATTCTTTGCTACTCTTCTATTTGTAACTAGATTTTGCCCCATACTAGAACATATGCTTAAAGCACAACTTGGATATCTCTGGTCTGTAAAGGATGTTGGTGATTGACCTAATGATCAGCCAATCCATACATTGCACTTCTGCATTTCAGCCAATTAGCCAGACCAGAGCCCAGTTGTAAATTGACCAGATGTCCTGGATGAGTGGGGGTATTCGTCCCCATAATATGAGCAAAGTGGGGCATTTAAGCATCCCCAGAGTTTTTAGGTGAACAGTGGGACAGAATGCCTTACGGTGGGACTGACATTGGTTCAGTTTGTTGTTCACTAAACCTTTCACACCACTTGCAATGTAGCCCCCACTTTGTTATTTGCATGCCGTGTAAAGAGTGCAAGATGTCCAAAACTCTACAAGCAGATTATTGCATTAGGGCGCAAAGATGGGACTAGGGCCCTGAACTATAAGGTGTAAACAGGCCTTTGAAGTCATGCTAATTTATAGATATTTTAAAATAGTCCCAGCTTGAGAAAGGCAAATTTGTGCTTATAACATATTGCCCTAAAGAACCGTGAGCCTTCACACTATTTTTGTAGAAAGTTGGGTTCTCCAAAATCAGTCGACAGCAAATGAGGAAAATTCCTCTTTGAAGGAGTGAAGAACAGCTCGCTATGTGCTGGATCATGGTCAGCAATTTCTCTGTGAGCATAGCAGAGCTCCATGGTCATATTCTCAAAATAACGTTGTTTCAAGCGACTCTATTAGTAAAGTTATACTGTAGATATAAGTATGCTTACAGCCATGCATTTCCTAGTATTTTGTATGAGAGTTACAGCACAGACATGCCTCATATTCTCACATGCACACAAACTTCTCATTAGTATGAGAAATTCTATGTCTTTCCCAATATCTACAGGTGGTTTGTGCTTTGGCAAGTGTCAAATTCCACACAACACAGTCATTCAAATGTTTACTACAGACACAGAATTATTCCAAGTATACAGCACGTCCTGCTCCAGAAGATTCCTTACACATGGGTTATATATCCACAAGATGGCGCTGGACTGCAGAAAACAGCTTGTGGCTCCTCCCGGCCCCATATAAGCCAGGGACCACAAGTTCCCCAGTTCTTATCTGCAGTCTGGGCTGCGAAGAATAGAAGATGGCTCTTTATGCTGCGCAGGTGAGCGAGGCTATTAGCCTGCGGCCCTGTAAGACTATTCCCACCTGTCCGAACCCACTGCCTCCCAGCTTAGGCTGCACTGGTTCAGGTGAAGGTAGGCAGCACCGGGGTCTGGTGCTAAGGACCGCTTCTCCAACCGTAGTCCCTGTCTTAAAGGGTAGGCGGTATAGGCCTTTGGTGAGCCTTATGGGATGCCCCTCCCGCTTCTGGGGTCCCCTTATTCACTGTCCTTAGTTGGGCCTCGTCCTTTAGGTTGGCTGCTGCTCTCCCTCTTCGCTCTCCCTCTTCGCTCTCCCTGGGGACATCTCTGGAGGGCGGGGTGCGTGTGTATGTGTGCTGCGCCGGTTAATGCTGGGTTGTAGATTGCTTCTCTGCTATCCGTGGCATGTGTGTTTTTTATATAATGCCGCCGCCCCCGCGCGCTTGTACTGCGCTCCGCGGACGGCGGCGACATTGCCTCAGGCGCTGTCGCGCCATCATTGGCTGGCTCTATCACTTGGGCGCGTTTCACGCTCTTCGGTGGCGGCGGGCCTTGTGGATGACGATTTCCACGTCATTCGCAGTCCGCGGTCTGCCCCTCGAGATATATGCGGGCGCCATTTTGACTTCTGTGCTGCGTGGCTGCTCTCTACTTACCGCGGTCCGTAAGTGCCCCTGTGGGGTGGCCTTTTTTGTGTTGATTTATTTGAATTGTTATGCTTATGGGGATGTCTGCTTATGTCTTTCAGGCGGGTCAAACTTTTTGTGGTTTCTCCCGGTCCTCTCCCCTTGATTTAGCGCTAATCCTTTATTGGAGGGCTATTGTACTTGTATATCTCCCACTTCCCTAGCGGGCTCTTGGGGCATCCCGGGTAGCTATATTTAGCGTTAATCCCATATTGGCCTGAGGTGCCACATTAATCACCATATAGAAGCTTCTCAGGATAATGTGCTTGGGGTTCCTTCGGGACAAGCCCGGCTGTGTATTGTGTGTGGGGTATCCCCTATAAGTGATGATGTCAGGGTGTGTGTACCCTGCGCCCAGCAGGTGCTTGCGCTTCGCCTACCCCCCCACGCTTACATCTGACTCCTAGTGAGGTGCATACCAGTGGGGAGTCTCAACCTGATTTGGTTGCACGGGTGGCCAGCATTGAAAGGCATATTGCTGTCTGCCCCGCGTAAGGCTTCTGCTAAGAAGCGGCATTTATCACCCGCTGTTTCTCTCTTTCCAATGGAAGCCGAGGAAAAATTTGACTTTCCTGGAGAAGGGGGAATTATTTTCTGATTCAGAATCATCTGAGCCTAAGGTTTATGGTGATACCGGGTCTGGGGCTGACCTATGGTCCTCAGATGACACTGACAGGCTTTTGGCTCATATTTTTGAGGTGTTCTGTATTTCCCCCCCTGCCGTGGCTCCGCAGCAGCAGGGTGAGCTTTTTCATACGGCTAGACCACGCTTGGAGTTTCCTGAACAAACTCACTTTAATAATCTGGTGCTCAAAGAATGGGAACGGCCTAGCAAGCTTCCTGGGGTGCCAAAGTTGGGATAAGAGATATCCCTTTCCTTCTGATGTGGTTAAGCATTGGTCATTTCCTCCCGAAGTGGATGCGCCTGTTCTGGGGCTGTCCAATACTTCCGTCATGCATTCCCCTGACACTACTACTCTGAAGGATGGTGAGGACCGGGGAATGGACCTGCGCCCGGTTTGTGCTTCTGCCATCACAGCTGTTGCTATTAAAGGTCTGCTCAAGAGTCTCTTAGATGGGGCCTCTGATGACGCGGGAGGAGAGCGTACGGTTCTCTCCTGCTTTGCTATGAATTTGTTGCATATGTTCTGTCTGCTATGGATGATACCATCAGAATGTGTGGGAGGACATCTGCTCTGCTGGTGGCTATACGCCGCTCTGTCTGGCTGCGTCAGTGGGTAGCTGATAATGCTACTAAGAAGGCTTTCACTGGCTTCCCCTTTAAGGGGCTGCGCCTCTTTGTTGAACGCTTGGACTTGTTTGCTAAGGGCGGCAGGTTGCCTCAACTTAGGAGCAGTCTCGGTCCTTTCAGGGTACAGGTGCCTTTCTCCCTTCCTTCCGTGGTTCCAGAATTGTGCGAGGAGCCTCCTTTGCTGGGGCCCGCAGAGATTTTTGGGGAAGGGGCAGAGGACATGGCCGCCCCGGCCCCTCCTGGGGCCCTAAGCCTAAGTCCTCCCCAAGCCCCCTCAGGCATGAAGGGGCGCCCTCACCCATCCTGGTGGGGGGGAGGCTTCGGCTCTTTGCTCACTTCTGGAGGCTTCACGTCTCAGACCGGTGGATTCAGAAGGTAGTGTCCTCCCGTTACAAGATAGAGCTTGCAGCCTGGCCACCCCCAAGATTTATCAAATCCCGGATGGCCCAAAACCCCCTGTCTGCTCAGGGTCTGTGCCTTGCTGTTCAAAATTTTTGGGAGTTGGGGGTCATCTGCCCGGTCCCTTTCAGGGAAAGGGGCAGAATCTTCTATTCCAATCTTTTCACTGTCTCCAAAAAGGACGGGTCCCTCAGACCCATCCTGGATTTAAAGCGTCTCAACAAGTTTGTCAGATTCAAGCATTTTCGCATGAAAACCCTGCGCTCTGCAGTCAATTCACTGCGCCCGGGCGACTTCATGACATCTAGACATCAAGGATGCTTACATTCATGTACCAATTATTCCATGTCAAAAAATTTCTCAGGTTCGCTGTGGGAGATCAGCACTATCAGTTTGTAGCCTTACCTTTCGGTCTCACCTCGGCTCCCAGGGTTTTCACCAAGGTACTGGCGGGAGTAATGGCTCTACTGAGATCTCAGGGTATTTGCATCCTTCCTTACTTGGATGACATTCTCATCACTTCTCAGTCTTTCCAGCAGGCAGAGCTGGATACCCAGAGGGGGGTGTCCACACTGTAGTCTTTTGGCTGGGTGATCAACCTCCCCAATTCTTCCCTGTCCCCGTCTTTGGTGAGGTCCTTTCTGGGCATGACTCTGGATACGTCTCAGGCCAAGATCCTTCTCCCTCAGCAGAAGGTGGAGTGTCTTCAAGCTCAGGCCCAGCTTCTTCTGTCTTGTCCTCACCCCTCCATATGGCAGGGAATGCAGCTGGTGGGCCTGATGGTGTCTTGCTTTGAGGCGGTTCCATACACTCAGTTTCATATGAGACCTCTTCAACTTCACCTCTTGTCAGTATGGATCGGGACCCTGTGTCCCTGGATCAGGTGTTTGTTCTGTCCTCTCTGGCCAGGCGGTCTCTCTCGTGGTGGCTGGACTCAAGGAACCTGTTGGTGGGCAGATCCTTTCTGGATGGGAGACAGTCACCACGGATGCCAGTCTAACCAGTTGGAGGGGCTTCTGGAAGTCTCTGCAATTCCAGGGTCAGTGGGGTCCTCAGGAGGCCCACACTCCTATCAACATTCTGGAACTAAGGACGATAAGGTTGGTTCTCGCTCAATTGACTCCACACCTTCGGGGTCGGGCTGTTCAGGTCCGCTCGGACAACCAGACAGCGGTTTCCTACATCAATCATCAAGGAGGGACTCGGAGCAAGAGGGCCCTCAACGAAGTGTCCCTGATTCTGTCATGGGCGGAGGAGAATATCCCCTGTCTCTCAGCTGTGTACATCCCGAGGGTGGAGAATCTGGAGGCAGATTCCCTCAGCAGGGGGATGTCTTGTCTGGGGGAGTGGTCCCTCAGCAGCAGGGTGTTTCACTCCCTGTGCCACCATTGGGGTTGGCCGGATGTGGATCTATTTGCGTCCCGTCACAATCACAAGCTTCTAGTCTTTGTTTCTCTGTCCCAGGACCCTCTGGCCTTGGCCATGGATGCGCTAGCAATGTCTTGGAAGAGCTTTCAGCTCCTTTATGTGTTTCCTCCGTTCCCTCTGCTGGGCAGGGTGCTGCGCAAGATCTTCCAGGAAGGGGTGCCAACCATTCTGGTGGCCCCCCCGTTGGCCAAGAAGAGTGTGGTTCGCAGACATCGTGCAGTTGGCAGTAGATCAATGCGTCCTGCCCAAGATTCCAGACCTGCTCACTCAGGGGAAGCTAGGCCATTCCAATTTACAAACGCTGGCTCTAATGGCCTGGCTGCTGAAACCTCCATCTTGATGGAAAAGGGGCTACCTGCCTCTGTTGTTAGTACTATGATTCAGGCTAGGAAGAAGTCCTCGTCTTCTATCTACTATAGGGTATGGCATGCTAACATTGCCTGGTGTGAGTCTAGGTCGCTTCCCTGTCGGGTGTTTTCTATCCCCAGGATTCTGGAATTCCTGCCACATGGTTTGGATCTGGGTCTTCAACTTAGTACCCTCAAAGGTCATGTTTCAGCCTTGGCTATTTTCTTCCAAAGATCTTTTGCCAACCATCGTCTGGTTAAGACCCTTTTTCAGGGGGTTACTCACGTGCGCCCCCCACGTAAGCCTATGTTACCAGTCTGGGATTTGAACTTGGTCTTATCTGCCCTGCAGGGGTCTCCTTTTGAGCCCTTGCGTGCGGCCCCTTTGTCCATTTTGATGCTTAAGGTAGCCTTTTTGGTGGCTATCACTTCTGTTAGGCATGTTTCTGAGTTGGCGGCGCTTTCCATCAAACCTCTTTACTTTGAGAGACACCAGGACAAGGTGGTGTTTCGTTTTAAGCCAGATTTTCTTCCTAAGGTCGTGTCTGCCTTTCATCTCAATCAGACTCGATTCAGAGAGTCCTGCGTGACTTTTCTGTTTCATTTTATCATGTTACAATGTAGGCTTTCGATTTTGCCCTTTTTCCATCGTCTCCTTCCATGAATCCTTTATGTTTCTCGTTAGATTCTGTTTCGCTATGCGCACCTTGCAGTTTTTCCAGAAAAACAACCCTTTACATTTAATATACCCACAACAAACTATATATTCTCTGGAAGTACACACCTCAAGCTTTCTAGGTGTACCAGGCTTGCTGATGTGGACAGTTTTCTGGAAGTAATCCCTCAATGTAATCTTTGGTTGCAAAGAGTTTCCCTAAAAAAGGATAAAAAAGCAGAATCAAAGCCACATTTACCTAAAAAAAAACGATATACCAACAAGAAAAAACAAGTTTAATCTGCAAAAGCAAGGTCCCCCGAACAGAACGATACCCAACATGCATAGCTACTGTCAAGGGAAGAGTTGCCAAACACCCCAAAGTAAAGCATGTGCGTAACGGCAATTTTACTTTCAGCTTTCAAAATTTCAGCTCTGCAGACAAAGTGCGCACCTTGCGATTTTTCAACCAAAACAACCCTTTACATTTGGAATATGCCCCATAAACCATATATTCCCTGAAAGTACACATGTTATGCTTTCTAAGCGTACCCAGCTTGTTGTAGTGGGCTCATCTTTCTGGAATTAATCCCTCAAAGAATTCTTTGGTTGCGCAGGGTTTCCCTAAAAAAATGTATAAAAAAGCTGAATAAAAAACACCTTTTCCTAAAATATAAATATGCAAACAAGAAAAAACAAGCTAAGTCTGAAAGCGCATGGTCCCCTGAACAGAACAATACCCAACATGTATAGCTACTTTTAACCCTTTTAATTGCCAGCCTACTTGAGATTTTGTCACCCTCTGTTGACAGGTCATTTTTCCCCATTTTGCGCCATTTTTGCTGGAATTTTCAGGAAAATTATTTTTTTGCAGCAGAGTTTAGGGTTTAACATAAAAATGTCTTGTTTGTAAATTTTATTCTGTTTTTTATCAAGTAAAAAAAAAAATAAATACAATTTTTTTCGAAAATTGTCTCCTTTTATTTTAAATAAAAAAAATATTTTATTAAAGAAAACCATATTGCATGTGAAAGCCCCATTTCTACCGATTAGAA
Organism: Gastrophryne carolinensis; assembly: GCA_027917425.1. Lineage (NCBI taxonomy): Eukaryota > Metazoa > Chordata > Amphibia > Anura > Microhylidae > Gastrophryne > Gastrophryne carolinensis. The sequence continues at coordinate 146,518,064 of CM051237.1, forward strand.
CGGTACCACATATTTATCGGTAGCCCCCCGTTGCTGCCCAGGAGACCCCCCAAACTGAAACAAGTACTAACATTTACAAATAAAATACAACTGCCATCCACACTACAAAGGGTTAAATCGAGAAAAAAAAACCCTTAAAGATCCCCAAAAAAATGACATGGGGTCCCCCTTGCCCAATGTAACCAGCCCGGGACCAGCTATGCAGGGCTTGTAGGAACAGGGCGCAGGGGCCAGCTTTTGTGGCCCCTGGCCCTGCAGGCTACACCCCGCATAGCCCATGGCCGCGGGCTCTTCTGCCCCCCCCCCTGGGCTTTGGGGGGGCAGGTAATGGGGGTGCTGGGGGTTAATGGCAAGTCACCCGCTTGCCGCAGGTGACTTGCCATCCCCCAGCCCTGTGAACTGGTATAGGGGTCACATGGACCCCTTACCAGTTCACAAGGGGTTAAATGTAAAAAAAAAGACACAGACACAAAGAGAAAAAAATGACATTTATTTATTTATTTTTTTTACTCACCACCGATCCTCTGTCCCCCCGCGATCTGCAATGACAACTGACAGTCTGCTCGGGTGGAGGAGAGAGCCTGGGGAGGGGGAGGTGATCACAGCCCTCTCCCCCTCCTTACCTCTCTGCTCCAAGCACCCGAGCAGACTGATTCTTAGTCTCGGGTGCCGGTATTAAGAGGTCGGCTGCTGGTGACATCACAATGATGTCACCTGGCCCCACGCCCAGTGAAGAGGAGACGCATCGGGAGGCAGCGCGACCGCAGGTAAGTAAATGTTATTTTTATTTATTTTTTTTTTTTTTACAGTTAGCAGCTGCTGCTGCCGAAGTGAGGGGGGCGCTATTCCGGGGGCTCTCCTGGAGCCATCCAAGTCCCCACGGGGGATTGGATGGCACCAAATTAAAGAGGAGACCCGGCCGGATCCAACGAGGGGTCAGGTGAGTATTTTTTATTTTTTCAACTAGCAGAGGGGAAAGTCAGGCACATAGATTCTACGTGCTTGGCACTTAAGTGGAGTAGAAGCGAGCACGTAGAATCTACGTGCTTGGCACTGAAAGGGTTAATTGTATGGTTACAGACACTGAATTATTTTGATCAGAACAGATGTAGATACAGAAATATTTTGCCCAGGACAGCTGCAGAATGATTTTCCCCATACAGATACAGAAGTTGAATTATTTCGGACAGGACAGATGCAGATGCTGAAATATTTTGTCCAGGAAAGATGCAGATAATATGTTGCCTAGGACAGATTGCAGAATTATTTTGTCTAGGGCAAATACATACGTAAAATAATTTTGCCCCGGACAGATGCAGACATTATGTAATTTTTCCCAGGGCAGCACTACAATAATTTTTTCTTATCCCACCAGTCAATAGCTAGCAATAACCCCTGCAGCAGCTGTGGCACCCTGTTCTGTGGTAGTAAGTTGTGTGGGTTAGGGGAGCTGTGAGGGTTGGTTGCTCAGAGAAACAGGACAGTTTCAGACAACCCTCTCTCTGAGGACCACTAACTGGTCATGTTTCGCAGATCTCCTCACAGATGCACAGGTGAAATTATTAGAGCTATAGAGCCAGCTATGTAGAGGTCCATAAAACATGACCAAGAGGTTTGGAGAAAACTGATCTAGACAATACAGGTCTACCTGCAGGATGAGGAACAATGACTCAGAGGGAAGGAATGCCTCAAGTCTACAAGGTATAATATAAAATTCCATATATAACTAACTGTAATTTTCAAATTCAAAATGTTTAAAAAGCTAGACACTGTTTTTATTCTTCAATTCCTGTTTGGTGTCTTGTTTAATGTTTACACATTTTTTCTCACCAAGCTCATTAGTTATATCTTTTTATCTTACAATAAAATATGCTGAGCATTGTACAATAAGCCTTTTTACTTTATCTCAGCTAAAACAATTTTAGTATCTCTGGGACTATTCTCTTGTGTAAACATTTTTAAAATGATGTTAATTGCATCTTTTGTAACAAAAACGTCACCATCCCTTAGGTTTAATGAGATTTCTTTTTACCCTTCCTATGGTGAAAGCTACTAAAGCTGTATACGATTCTTCTTTTTGAGCTGATTAATTGCACGGTAGAGAAGTTCTGCTTATTGATCGCTCAGTCAGTTCTGTAGTCAGTTAACTGATTTTTGTTTAGAAATTCACCCTCTCTGCAGTTCCAGAAGCTACAGTTCAGTGCCGGTGACCCATCAACATCAAGTGCATGAGCATTTCCTTTGTTTATATGGCAAATCTAAAATCTTGGTTTACATAAAGGATGCACTCCCTAAGGCGGCACGACTTACTTCTAAAAGCATGGAAAGTATAGGACAGGATAGGACATGAAGGTTTGTTTTGACGAGCACAAAGCTTGTGACGGGAGACATGACTGTGAAGGGCACTGCTGGTGGCTTTCTGCTGATGAAAGTGTTTCTTTAATGTTTTGTTTTTGCTCTAGACAAAGTGTTTCTTTTTGTTTTCGTCAGGCACAGAGAGACAGGAACACTGAAGCATCTATGTAAAAGCTGAGGTAGCTGCTGAGGGCAACAGAACATTCTAAAGAATAGATGCTTGTCAACCTACATTTTGTAAATATACTTGAGAAAAATATAAATGCAACACTTTTGCTCCAATTTTTCATGAGCTGAATTCAAAAGATCGAAAAACTTTTTCTGTTTCAGTATTTTTATTTGAATTTCCAAATTTAGCAATATACATGGTTTTACATCTTTATATCAAAAGTATAATTTACAGCATCCTTTCTCATCAATACCTCTTAGTCGTTATTGACAGGTGACCAATTATGGAGTGGCTGTTACTTAGCATATAAAGATGGACACATCTTAACTGGTGAATTAAACCGGACCTTCACCGTAATTTATTGAAAAGCCCAAACCCTTAAAAACGATTCCCCAGCATCTAAAATTAATATATTTTAAAGTAGAGGTGGAGGACAGGAGAAGGTCGGCAGCAGAGCGGAGGCTGCGTCTAGGTTGATACTGTTGGATTAGAGATGAGATGTAGGGAGGGGCCTGGTTGGAGAGAGCTTTGTATGCGAGAGTTAGAGTTTTGAACAGGATTCGCTGTGGGACTGGCAGCCAGTGTAGGGATTGGCAGAGAGGCGCAGAACTGGAGGAGCGAGAGGAGAGATGGATGAGGCGAGCAGCGGAGTTCAGGATAGATTGGAGGGGTGCCAGTCTCTTAGTTGGTAAGCCACAAAAAAGAATGTTGCAGTAATCCAGTCGGGATATGACCAGGGAATGCACTAGCATTTTAGTGGTGTCAGGTGAGTGGAAGGGACGGTTGCATGAGATGTTTTTAAGTTGGAGGCGACAGGAGGTGGCCAGGGAGTGAATATGTGGTTAGAAAGAGAGGGCAGAGTCCAGAATGACTCCCAGGCACCGAGCTTGGGGAGTTGCTGTTATTGTGTAATTGTTGACAGAAATAGACGTGTTAGAGAGGGGAGTGGTTTTAGATGGTGGGAAAATGACCAGTTCTGTCTTGTCCATGTTATCTTGAGGTAGCTAGATGACATGAATGAAGAAATAGCTGCAAGGCAGTTGGGGAGGCCAGATAGGAGAGAGGAGAGATTGGGGCCTGAGAGATATATCTGAGTGTCATCCGCATAGAAGTGGTATTGAAAGCCTAGTGAAGCCATTGAAAAGCATTGAAGATTTTGAGTTAACACAATGCACCAGTGCAATTGACAGTTAAGGAAAGATGTACCTGTAAGTCATCAATGTCCCAAAGGGCAAATGTAGGCTGTAATGAATGTGGTCATTCTGGACATGGTTTTGCCAAATCAATTTCCACCTTCGTTCATTACATTTTAAGATTTCTTTGTCACCTCTGCCACCCAGACTATAGAGGGTTCTTATGCTAAACAAAGCAAAGAGTACATGCCTGATCAAGAGTGAGCAGAGGTAGAAGGATTAAGATAGGGAGCAGTTCTGTACTGGTTGGTATTTACTGTGTAATTAGGGAGCACTTCCAGTGACACGTGAGGGCCTCTCACTATGGCAACATGGGTGAATCTCCTATTTCTTCCTCAGAAACAAGCTGATACCAGGCAACCACTATTTATCTGTCATTTATATGACCACCAACAGCCAGGTACTGTACTGATATGCACGCAAACCGAAACTGTATGGGCTGCAGGCAGTCAGGTGCAGGCAGCAAATCAAGCTGAAGAAGCGTTAAGTAGCATGTGCACATTATCATGCATTTTAAAGGATGGATGGAAGGACCAGCCTATCAACATGGCCGATGCTGCCCATGCAAGCTGATGGGCTGCTCCACAACAGTTATAGAAGGATCTCGGAAGAGGTCATTACCGTACCTGCACTGCAGTTCTTTCTTTTTATGGCACAATGCACCGTGAGGCATCCCCAAAGCTGTATATTAAAGAGAGACTATGGTCATTTTTGACCATTGTTCCTCTTTAAAGTGGATGTAGACTCTGCCTTTTGCTATCTAATGGGTGATGGGATCCCCCAAATTATCCTATCTGTTCTGATGGGGGATATGAGCTACACCTCCTCCCATAGAATAAATAATTAATTCAGTGTGAAGCTATTTTTTTGACCCCCCCCCCCCCCCCTCACGCAATGTAATTCACTGCCTGATTTTGGCTTACTATGAATCTTTAATTAGAGGGGCATACCACATTAAGATCCCCCAGGGGTAATTGTTATACGTTACCTAAAGTCGTTGACGAGACCAGTAATCCGCAGGTGATTATTTTGCCCAGAGATGCCTTTTAATTACAACCTTATACAGCCTTGTGCTGTTATACATTTGCATTGCATATGGTGGACTAGTAGTAACAGTAGTAACAGCTAGTACCCCTTTATCTTGCCTATATATATATTGTGTGTGTATATATATATTTATATATATATATATACTGTATATATATATATATATATATATATATATATATATATATATGTGTGTGTGTAAACAGGTGTATATTTGCTATAAATGTACTGTATTTGCTCACTTCTAATAGAGAGCTTATTGGCACAGGTACATAAATATTAAAGGCAGCATCCTTTCCAGGCTCAGCTTGAAAATGTTGTGTTTTATATTGAAAATGTAAGAGGATATGGAATAAGAGAGACACCTGTGGCTCTAGGGCGGCATGTTTCACATGCTTGCATTAAGATCTCCATTTATAAATATTACATGAATGTTAGAAAAATAAAACTCTTGCGACTTCAGACTTTTTGCCAGTAATATAATTTTATTGAGGTAATGCGAGAAATGGCCTTCATCCTTTGTTCCAAGGTTCTCCCTTAGACATCTTTTTTTATTTTTTTTTTATAATGACAACTTTATATAGCTTATTCTTTTCAATATTGCAAGCAGAATTCCATACATTCTTAATAATTATTGCTAAAAGTTTAAAACATTCAACCAATTACTGATCTGATACAGGAAACAATTCAGCCACTATCTAGTATAGCAAGTGCTACACAAAAAAGAAGAAAACGACCGCACCAGCTTTTACTTATATGCACAATTACCAAATGGTGTGCCTGGTTGGCAAAAAATCACAATATTAACCAAAACATAGGATCCCACAAGACCCCAAAGGAATGCCTAATCATAAAACTGGCACCACCACAATGATTTATATCAAAATATATTCGATTTATTATTTATCCAATACAAACAAGAGATTAAAAACAATTAAAAACAATTAAAAAGCAACATCTCATAAGGGGGAGGACTATAAAGACCGATGCTTACCTCGTGCATCTATGTACATACAAATAGGTGAGGGACTTGGCTGGTGTTTCCCGGGTGAAGTATACATAGCACACGTTTATGAGTTTGCACTGTTTTTTAATTTCTTCCCCCTGCGGTGTCTCCAGGGGGGTGGAATAATAGTAATAACACTTGATTGCACTTGACTGAGATATACCCCTCGATTCAAAGAGCAAAAGTTAATTGATTTCGTATCGAGAATCGTAAGTTTGGGTGGGTGTTTGTCATTTTTTCTTGTTTTTTTGCCCATTTCGTATTCGCACGATCGTTCGCGCATAGACGTATATGAACATACGCATTTCGTACGAGAATCGTATAATTTGCGTTAGTTCGTGTGTTTTTCCCGTCCAAATCGTATTATTTGCGTCCGATCCTATTTTTTACGTCCTTCACATGGGCTTGCGCCCAATTCAGAGAGGTGATTGCTAATTGTTTTGAAGCCCATTAAAGAGCTGCTTTACGAAATGTTTGCCGGCAGCTATTTGGCCTTGGGAGTAGGATGGAGCGGAGCGAGTTTGTGGCACATCAAGGGCTTATGCTTTTTGGCATTGAGTTGATCGAGATGTCTGAGAGCAGATTGCCCCTGCGTCGTCGCATGAACATCGATAGCATGAATGATGTTGAGCTGTTCGAGCTGACCAGGCTTAATCGCGCTTCCCTCCATAAATTATATAGTGAGCTGCGGCCATGGTTAGCCCGCACCACAAGGAAGGGGCATGCAATTTCAGGTATGACCAAGATGCTTGGCTGCCTGCAATTTTTGGCGAACGGCTCGTTCCAGAGGCTGGGTGCCCTCTCTGTGGGGATGTCACAGCCTACGCTGAGCCGCGCACTGTCTAAATTTTTGGAAGGCATGGCTGCCATAACTCAAAAATATATTTATTTTCCAGATGATATGGCAGCCAGAAACGCCATTAAGCTTGGGTTTTATAATGTGGCCGACATGCCCAACGTTATTGGTGCAATTGACTGCACACATGTGGCACTCGTACCTAGGGCAGCCGACGAGTATATATATAGGTATTGAGATTGGTTATTATGTTGCCCAACGTGTCATGTAACCTGTTTTCCTTTGCGGCAGCATATTTGTTTATCCCTCATTTGTGTTGCTGCTTTATCTCGGCTTTTCATTAGTCTTTCCCAATAGAGTGCAGACATGTTTTGTGGTTAATTTATTAGTTTGGGTCAAATATCAATTACCCTTTTTGTATGTTTTTTCCTTAAGGAATCGTAAAATGGGACACTCACTTAATGTCCAGGCCGTGGTTGGTCCGGATATGCGGTTTATGAGTGTCCTTGCCGGCTACCCCGGATCGTCCCACGACTCCTATATCCTCCGGCGATCTGGGTTGTTTCGGAGATTTGAGGCAGGTGAATTTTCGGGGGCATGGCTGCTTGGTAAGTGTGTCCTATTTGTGTGTTATTAAATGTGGCATTAATCTTGTATTTGTTGATATGTTTGTTTTGGAAAACTTTACATAAGCGTCCAACTGCCTTTTTCTTGGCTCATATATTAGGAACTTACCCAAAAAATCCTTGTCTCGCTTTGGCCTTCAGAATGTTTTCCCTTTAGTTAGGATGTCTGTAAGTTCCTTGTGCCTAAATATATTGGTTGGGAGTTTATACCCAAGGATCTTTGACCTTTGGCTCCTTTTGTACTATTGTTCTTTAAATGTCAAAGTGGACTTAAACTGCATACATTGTAGTTTCCAGTGAAATGTGGATAGGGATCTTTGACATTTGGCTCCTTTTGTACTATTGTTCTTTAAATGTCAAAGTGGACTTAAACTGCATACATTGTAGTTTCCAGTGAAATGTGGATAGGGATCTTTGACATTTGGCTCCTTTTGTACTATTGGTCGTTAAATGTCAAAGTGGACTTAAACTGCATACATTGTAGTTTCCAGAGAAATGTGGATAGGCCCTCAGCAGCATCCTAATTGTAACATGTCTGAAAACTACAAATATATGTAAAATACAAATACCCTTGGCCGTGCAGATGTTTGTTAATTAATTGGTATATAGAAGTGCCATTTTTATTTAGGTTATACCTTAGTGCAATTTTTGGGGGCCCTAATGTGCCCTGTTTTTTTTGTGGAACACTTTACCTTACATCATTATGATATCTGTGAAATTTTTGGTGTTGGTTGTGTTGCCTTTTTAATTTTGATTACATTTAATTCTCTGTTTAAGGTGATTCCGGGTACCCACTTCTACCCTGGCTCATGACGCCTGTGCTGCGGCCCCAGGATGCCTCTCAGGAAGCGTATAACCGTGCGCATCGCAAGACCCGGGCTGTTGTGGAGAGGGCCTTTGGTCTGCTGAAGACACGTTTTCGTTGCCTTGACCATACTGGGGGGGCCCTGCAATATGATCCCAAGAAAGTGATCGACATTATAATGGCATGTGCTGTTTTGCACAATTTTGCCATCATGGAACGTGTCCCACGTTATGTGGACAGCCTGCCCTCTTCAGCCGTCGAGGATGAAGTCGAGAATTTTGAGGGGCCCCCCAGTGAGTCTGGCCAATCTGTTCGAGCCAACCTGATCAGCCAGCATTTTACTTAACTTTTTTCCCTGTCTCACCATTCTGTATGTCTGTGTTATCCTTTTTGTTACATATGTTGTTTTGCCGTAATGTGGCATTACCTCTAAGTAAAACATTTAGACCTTAATTGTTGCCTAATGTATTTCATGTAGTTTCCTTAGCTTTAGCTTTGCATTGTTACACCTCTTCAAACCAAAATTATCTGGTTTAGCCCAAGCTGTTAAAAATGTCTTCCCACTAAAAACGCCACAAGTAGTGTAATTGAATTTTTTGTTTTACTTTGAAAAGGAAAAATTATAGTGCTTAACAGAAATCAGTCCACATACATCTGTGGTAACAAATGGATAACATAAAAAAAAAACATCGAGCACATCTACACCTGGAAGTGAGTGGCACAACCAAACAAGGACACCCAGTCCAAAGGCCAGCCTAGTCCAGTCATTAATCTTGCCTGTGCCCAGGGATATTTGGGCATGGCCATAATGTCACACAAACATGTCTGCAAACAGGAGGAGCACCAACCAAATACATAGGTAAAGCCATAAGTGGCCAGATAAACTCCACATAGACCTATGGCATTGGCTAGTGGCCTTAAGCATTACTCTAAGGAGCTATATGGGAGCAAATACAAAACACAACCTGCCAGAGCAACACAAAATGGATTGTTTGAAACCTCAAAGGACAAGTAAATACAGTGGGGGTTAAGAGAAAAGATGTCCCACACACCCATGGCTTAATAGGGTGGCTGCCCATAATACCCAGGTGGAGGTCCAGGTGGAGGTCCATGGGAATGGGACCTAGCCTGGGCCATGGCAGCATTGTGAATTTGAAACTGCTCCACAATGTTTCTCTGCATATTGGTCATCTCAGCCATGGCTGACTGGATGCCATTACTTGCATTGGCCACGTTGCTGTTGAGGGTACGCAACTCCGCGAGGATGCCCTGTAGACTGGTATGGATGTTGACCATGTCGGCATGCCTTTGCTCACGCTCTGTAACGAGCTGGGCGTCATAAGAGTCCCTTTGTTGGGTCCATAATTGAAGCAGGGCACTCTGCCTCCCCTGGGAAATTGTGGGGCGGCGTAATGGCGTCCGCCGCACAATTACCCTGGCTCTTGGGCGTGCCCTGCCGCGTGGTGTCGTACCCTCAACAGCAACCGGCCTGCTTTGCAAATCCTCAGCAGCAGAGTGAACACTGGGGACTGTAGTGTCAGTCTCCCCATGTGCAAGCACAATGGATGGAGATTCACTCTGCTGCTGAGGATTGGCCAGAGAAACATTATGGAGCAGTTCCAAATTGGGACCCAGGGGGAGTTCATCCGACGTGCCCTGTACGGAGACATCATCATCTTCCTCCATGTCCTGGATCTCTTCCATGAGTGTGCGGGTCTGTAGGGACATATCAAAAAAAAAAGGCTAAGTTGGCGTCCAAATTTTGGATTTCAACAGTTTAACACATTCTTAAGCACTTGTTAGTATTTATGCTACTAAATTAACTTACCGAAAATCTCTGATCTGGGCTCCTATGCTGTACGGACCTGGTAGGCATAACCAAACTGGGGGGTGAGTTTACCCTTGCTGAGGGATCATGCTGGGCTGAAGAAGAGAAAAACAAACCACGTAAACACACACACATAACCTTTTTTAGGATAGGTAATCAAATATAGCTCTATTTGTAATATTATTCAACTCTAGAGCAATGGTGACCTTTGTTCAAACACACGCAAGTTTACATAGGTGCAATGGCTCTGAAAAACTGCTAAGTGACCTCAGTTCTAAGTCATGAAGTGTACCCAGTCAGCATACAACTTTCAAGGCACATTTTTGGATTTAGCCTACCATTCGCTAGGTCCGGGGTACTCAAACAATTGTTGGAAACGCCCATTTCAAGGTATGTGGTGAGAGGTGAATGTCTGGCCATGGTGCTGACGCAGGGGGTGTCTAGTTAAAAATAAATACACTGGTGGAGGGGCTGGAGATTTCAAAGTGCCAACTAATAAAGGCTGCTTGCCCTTGCTGGGCTGGATGGGCCAGAGCTGAGGGAACAGGGATTGGATGGCTAAAGGGGGGAGTTAACGTATTGATGGTGATGGGATGGATGGAGCCAATCTGTTACAAATGTATGGGGCTTATGTGGGGGGGGGCATGGGGGGACTGTGGCAGATGGGCCAGAGCAGGGGCAGCGGGACACGATTGTGGCCAGAGAAATTTTTAAAAAGTTACTGTGTACCTTGCAATGCCACTTCCTGTGCAGTACTTCATATTGCAATGCTATGTTTCAGGGAGCCATGACATTGGGCAGGAGACCAACCACTACATGGCCGATCAAGGGGGCAGCTCTGAGCACGTCAACACAGAAGTAACTGAGTGCAGGGCTGTCTGGGCAGGGGTCCTTGAATGTGGTGCCAAGGTCCGCATTGGGACCCCGGGCCGCCAGTTGAGTCTCGCTGCTCTAGGTCAGATATGTTTGTGGGTGGCTAATTAAATTGTTAACTCAAACACAACTCACACAACCAAAAGGCAACCCATACATAATGATGTGTGTTTTGTGATTGATTCCAAATATCTCACTTATCTTGCGAAACTTCATGACTTTAACAATCCAATTGGACATTTGAACTTTGCCATAATGGCTGTGGGCCTAAATGTGTGATTCCCAGGGACAAAAAGAGGACACAAACAGCCACAGTAGTGCGAGGCCAAGCAAGGCAAACCATAGGGGCATTCCGTTAGCTTGTTACTAGTGAACTGTAGATTATTTAGCAAACAGCCAAACATGCAGATTTAAGAGTACTCACCGTGGGTACGGGTCGGTGAGTCTGTGTCCCTTAGACCAGCATGTCCACCGACCGCGACCGGATGGAGAAGTCCAAGCACAATCTCCTCAGCAGGGGTAAACTCCAATTTAGATGGAAAGCCACCGCCAGTTTTCAGGCTGAAAAGAGAAAATCGTTTGGTACTCAGAAAAGGTGCATACAGTACATCCAAAACATTAGATTTAGCGTAAACATTTAGTTACCTGTAATTATGCCTTTTAATTTCTTTTTGCCGTACAGCATACTTCAGATCAGAGATTTTCTTCTGAATTTGGGACACATCTTTCCTCTCTTCCCCCGCTGCATTTACTTGTCGGAGGATGGTTTCAAACAATTCCATCTTGCGCTGCTTGGTGGTGTGTTTGGATTTGCTCCCATATAGCTCGTCATAGTATAATGTAAGGCCACTAGCCAATGCCATATTTTGGTCATGGGAGAATCTCCCACTCAACTGGCCGCGGCGCAATGTGCGGCCAGATGGTTGGCTTGGCTGCTCCTCCATGTGTGCAGACACATGTGGTGACATTATGGCCTGGGGCTGGGTAGGGGAATGGCCGGATTGTTGGCTTCCCAATGACTGGACTGGACTGGCCAAGGGACTGGGTGTTCTTGCGTGGCTGGCCACCGAACTTCCAGGTGTAGATGTGGTCATGGGGGCAATTCGGGGCCCTCTTGGGGGGCTAGGTTCCCGGCTGGTGCCAGGTCGGGGGCTCTGTTCCCGGCTGGTGCCAGGTCGGGGGCTTCTGGCCCTGGATTGGGTTCGGCGGGCCCTGTAGGGGCTTCTGGCCCTGGATTGGGTTCTTCTGGCCCTGTAGGGGCTTCTGGCCCTGGATTGGGTTCGGCGGGCCCTGTCGGGGCTTCGTGCCCTGGATTGGGTTCGGCGGGCCCTGTAGGGGCTTCTGGCCCTGGATGGTGTTCTTCTGGCCCTGTAGGGGCTTCTGGCCCTGGATTGGGTTCTTCTGGCCCTGTAGGGGCTTCTGGCCCTGGATTGGGTTCGGCGGGCCCTGTAGGGGCTTCTGGCCCGGGATTGGGATCTGCGGCCTCTGGATGGGCTTCTGGCCCTGGATTGTGTTCGGCGGGCCCTGTAGGGGCTTCTGGCCCTGGTTTGGGATCTGCGGCCTCTGGATGGGCTTCTGGCCCTGGATTGTGTTCGGCGGGCCCTGTAGGGGCTTCTGGCCCTGGTTTGGGATCTGCGGCCTCTGGATGGGCTTCTGGCCCTGGATTGTGTTCGGCGGGCCCTGTAGGGGCTTCTGGCCCTGGTTTGGGATCTGCGGCCTCTGGCTGTGCTTCGGGGCCTGGATGGGGTTCGGGCCCTGGATGGGGTTCGGGCCCTGGCTGGGCTTCGTGCCCTGGATTGGGTTCTTCGGCCTCTGGCTGTGCTTCGGGGCCTGGATGGGGTTCGGGCCCTGGATGGGGTTCGGGCCCTGGCTGGGCTTCGTGCCCTGGATTGGGTTCTTCGGCCTCTGGCTGTGCTTCGGGGCCTGGATGGGGTTCGGGCCCTGGATGGGGTTCGGGCCCTGCTGCGGGGCATGGGTTTCCGAACTGCCCTACTTGAAGGCATGGCCGGTGTGGGCTCACTGGTGCTGCCTGTTCTGGGGGCAGAGGTGGTGGGTGCTGCAGTTGCCAGCTTTTTGGCTGCAGGAGGGGCACGGGGCTTGGGGCCCCTTTTTTTGGTACCTGAGGGTCCAGGGTCCCTTGGTGGGGCCGAGGTGGGAGTCTTGGCTCTCAGTTTTCGGCCAGCTTGCTGGGACCTTGTTGTGGGGCCCTCCGCGGTCTTGCTTGGCTGGGGTCGCTTGCTCATCGCCTTTTTTGGTGCCATCGTACACAAATGCTCAAAGAGAATGAGCTTTGGGTGCAGGGACCTTTAAATAATGAGCCCAGCGTGTGACGCCTATGCGCACGACTACGCGCTCGTACGAACGTACGTTCGAGCGGAACCAGGAAACCGCTGGGGTTTCACTTATCTGCTGCCTGGAAGAAGCATAAAGATGGCGCCCACTATCTTCACCCGTCAACAGGAAGAGATCCTCATGCTGGTAAGTGGCTGCCTGTGCATTTTAATCGAATAGTCAATGATGGCCTAAATGTAAATGATGCGTTTGGAACTAGTTTGGGGTATCTTAATGTTTAATCACTGGCTCCTCACACTTCATCCTCAAGGGCCGAGCCTGGCCACGTTTTCAACTGTCTATGCTGATGTCCTAATTCGGCCAATTGCTCCGGCTTAGCAACAGTTAATTAACCTGTGGAGTAGCGGGGCGAGCTGGCAAACCTGGCCTGTCTCGGACCTTGATGCGGATGTTTGAGGAACACTGTTTTCCTAAGCCATAAAAACACAACGGGAAGCCACACACGTGGTCCAAAAGCCTAAGCATTAGGCTACATCTTGGATGTTTAAACCATCCTAACATGCCATAGATGCAGGTGGCCTGATTCTTGATGTTGGCTATTATCTGTATGTACATGGTGTGTGATACATATAACATAAGACCAGACTGTCAATCACAGTCAATGTCCTCTTTAAGGCACTCCCCAAAAATGGCGGCCACTCGAAATGTGTGTGTTAATGACATTAAATTCTCAACTTGTGATGCAACACATATGGGTCTGTGTGTAAAAGTAAAAGCTCTGTGACCATTATGTTTTTCAGATCATGCTTCAGCGCCGGTATGACTTCGCGCCCAATGTGTGCGAGAAAAGGGACATCGCCCGGGAGATCATCGCGGAGATCCACCGTGTGACCAGCACCACCTTCACTCACACCCAGATAATGCAGCATTGGTCGGACCTGAAACGTCTGCACATGCCCCGGGTGCGGAGGTATTTTGGGATCCATTTCCCAAGTAAGTACAAAGCAATTGCATGGTATATGTTCCAAATGTCTAAGTTATGCCTTTATTTATAATGACTTTTCTTTGGTAGTGTTGGAAATGGATTTCAGAATTCGCCGCACCCGGAGACGTACAGGCCGACCAGTGCTGCATGACTCTGCATCTGTGAGTGAAGGTGGTGGATCTCCCGGGCGACGGACCTACCCCTCCTCTGTGGCCTCCTCAGACCAGCCCCTGGACCTTACCACAGAGGAGGGGCCAAGGCGCGTGGGCGTGGAGTCATACCTGGCCACGCATGGGGAAGGCTCTGGTATGTCACTCTTCATGTATAGGCACAAAGATATACATGGCAGGCCAAAAACTAAGTTATCCTTTATTATGTATTTGTAGAAGCTTCTGGAGCGGGTGAGATAGTGGAGGAGGAGGCAGCAGAGATGCTTGAAGTCGATCCTGGCGAAGGTGAGTGATGTCAGCCAGACTGGGAGCCAGATATGTTGGGAATAGTGACTCTATACAAGTACTAACCAAATGTCACATGTTTCTCCAGGGACTTCTTCACAGCAGAGCCAGGACCAAGGGCAGCCTGTTGGCCCCAACCAGCCATCTGTCGGCCACCAACTCCGTAAGTCTCCATGCCATTATTCATATTAATGTTTGCTTAGCTAATAACACACACATAACTAAAGGCGTAGCCAATGTGTAGTTCACACTTTCATGTGGGCACTTCGTTAGCTTAAAGAGGACCCTAACTAGTATTAAGAACCAAAGACTTAGCCATCACACTGTACCTACAGATTAGAAACATGGAAAAACACCCTTCACCCATCTAATGCATGTTATTAGACTGAACAAAACCAATATTGGGGAATATGGAATGCGCAATATTTACAGGCAGCATGGGATACAGATTGAAAAAAGGAAGGTGCTGCCATGCATTGTGTGAGTGATGACCTTTCCCTCAACCCAGCTATGCTCGGGATTCCCAACGCACCACTGTAACCTACTCCCCTGTACTTTATCCAACTCTCCACTCCTCATTAAGTGTTATGCTTCAGAGTCCAGATGGCGGCGCTGTAATCCCCAAAAAACCCTAAATAACTTTGAGGTGGTGCAGAATCATTTGTGAATAGTTATTGGTTTTCATTAAATAATGTTGAAGGTCCGGTTTAAGGAGTTTAAACACTTACCTGTGGGAAATGCATTAACTGTATCCCTTTGAAGAAGGACATATGTCATGCATTTACATGTATTTGATTAACCCTAAATCTATTTCCAGCATACAAACCGGTCTGGGACTCCTATTTATGTTTCTTTCTCTATTGGTTACAGGGATGATCCCCCAAACCTTGGCGGGAAAAAAAAAAAGAATGAAGGAGTTGGTGGCCGAGCTGCTGGCCATACAGGCGACGTTGGGGCCAACAGATGAAGAAGACGAGGAGGATTAGTGCCCTTGGTCCTGGCTCCTTTCTTAAAGTTGTTTTTAAATTTTTACAAATTTTAACTATTGTTTTATCGTTTTTGTTAAAAACCAAAAAAGATGTTTTTTAAAAAAACAAAAAAAACAAAAAAAAAAAAAGGTGTTTTACTGTTAAAAAAATACCACATATTTATATGTGTTTTGCCTTGAAGAAAAAAAAAAAAAGGTTTACCAAAAAAAACCCAAAAAAAAAACAACGTTTTTACAATTATTCAAAAAAAAACAAAGAAAATATTTTAAATAAATTATATTTTAAGCCTTCCGAAATGTGTCTTTTCTAATATGCACACACCCAAAAAATTACACAAACCAGAAACAACACACTTAGAAACATATAGACATATGTAAATTATGTGATATTCTTACGTTTTATGGACCGAGAAATGAAGTGGGATGCAGCCGCTACGGGGTTTAGGTAAGTTTGAGGGACCGAGAAATGAAGTGGGATGCAGCCGCTAAGGGGTTTAGGTAAGTTTGAGGGACCGAGAAATGAAGTGGGATGCAGCCGCTAAGGGGTTTAGGTAAGTTTGAGGGACCGAGAAATGAAGTGGGATGCAAGCGCTAAGGGGTTTAGGTAAGTTTGAGGGACAGAGAAATGAAGTTGGATGCAAGCGCTAAGGGGTTTAGGTAAGTTTGAGGGACAGAGAAATGAAGTTGGATGCAAGCGCTAAGGGGTTTAGGTAAGTTTGAGGGACCGAGAAATGAAGTGGGATGCAGCCGCTAAGGGGTTTAGGTAAGTTTGAGGGACCGAGAAATGAAGTGGGATGCAGCCGCTAAGGGGTTTAGGTAAGTTTTATGGACCGAGAAATGAAGTGGGATGCAGCCGCTACGGGGTTTAGGTAAGTTTGAGGGACCGAGAAATGAAGTGGGATGCAAGCGCTAAGGGGTTTAGGTAAGTTTGAGGGACCGAGAAATGAAGTGGGATGCAAGCGCTAAGGGGTTTAGGTAAGTTTGAGGGACAGAGAAATGAAGTTGGATGCAAGCGCTAAGGGGTTTAGGTAAGTTTGAGGGACAGAGAAATGAAGTTGGATGCAAGCGCTAAGGGGTTTAGGTAAGTTTGAGGGACCGAGAAATGAAGTGGGATGCAGCCGCTAAGGGGTTTAGGTAAGTTTGAGGGACCGAGAAATGAAGTGGGATGCAGCCGCTAAGGGGTTTAGGTAAGTTTGAGGGACCGAGAAATGAAGTGGGATGCAGCCGCTAAGGGGTTTAGGTAAGTTTGAGGGACCGAGAAATGAAGTGGGATGCAGCCGCTAAGGGGTTTAGGTAAGTTTGAGGGACAGAGAAATGAAGTGGGATGCAGCCGCTAAGGGGTTTAGGTAAGTTTGAGGGACAGAGAAATGAAGTTGGATGCAAGCGCTAAGGGGTTTAGGTAAGTTTGAGGGACCGAGAAATGAAGTGGGATGCAAGTGCTAAGGGGTTTAGGTAAGTTTGAGGGACCGAGAAATGAAGTGGGATGCAAGCGCTAAGGGGTTTAGGTAAGTTTGAGGGACCGAGAAATGAAGTGGGATGCAGCCGCTAAGGGGTTTAGGTAAGTTTGAGGGACAGAGAAATGAAGTTGGATGCAAGCGCTAAGGGGTTTAGGTAAGTTTGAGGGACAGAGAAATGAAGTGGGATGCAGCCGCTAAGGGGTTTAGGTAAGTTTCTGGTTGAGGGTGCGCATGCGCAAGATCTTATAAACATACGAACGCACGAATCTAAGAGGCCAAAAACCAATGAAAACCAGAGGCAAACGCAAGTAATTGGAAGAGCTTGACGATGGAAGCAGCCGAAAAAACAGGCTGCCGCCGCAACAGGTGAGCACATGAACGTGATTTTTACGATTGGCAACTGACTGAGGCAAGTTCGGGAGATATCATACGAACGGACGTATCTTTTAGGATAGAAACGTATTTGCTTATTGAATCACTCGCAAGTTCATACGAACGCACGAGCGGACGTGAAAAATAGGATGATCGTGAGCCAAATCCAAGCTGTTGCATGTTTCTTTGAATCAACCCAATAGTATATAGCATATTTTTGTGAAGTATAGTTGTATATAGTATAGTTTGTATATAACACTATGTAATTAGGATAAGACTTTTTTAAGACTGTATATAGATTTTTGATAATAATATGGGTATAATATTTGTATGTACATAGATGCACGAGGTAAGCATCGGTCTTTATTGTCCTCCCCCTTATGAGATGTTGCTTTTTAATTGTTTTTAATCTCTTGTTTGTATTGGATAAATAATAAATTGAATATATTTTGATATAAATCATTGTGGTGGTGCCAGTTTATGGTTAGGCATTCCTTTGGGGTCTTGTGGGATCCTATGTTTTGGTTACTATAGTATAGCAAGTACATACGTTAACAAAATGTAAATAATTAGCCATTTAAACTGGACCTTCAGCATCACTTAATGAAAAGCCCAAACCCTTGAGAAGCTATTCCCCAGCATCTAAAATTAATATATTTTAAGTTTTTAGCCGCTTACTTATTATTCTTTCCCCCACTGGGCTGCAACTCTGTTCAGGAGTCTAGGATAAGGGCACCGCCATCTTGCCTCATACGATCACACACACACACTGAGGAGAGGAGAAATGGGGAAAAGTACAAGGGGCGGGTTTTAGCTGTGCTTTGCACAGACAGAGCAGAACTGGAGTCATGAAAAGGACAGCAATCCCAGAATGCATTGCGGCACAGTCAGACGACACTTCTGCCCTCACGCTCTTCTGTGTGGGGGCGGGGCTGGGCCTTCTGTGTGAGGCCGCGGCCCGCGCCCTTTATGTTCTGTCAGTTTGTAGCGTGGCTCGAGCGGCCGGCTGTTTTCTTTATTAGGCGCCCGGTGCCGCGGGTCCCGCCGGCACCGGCGCGCGCGTTCACAATGGAGGGGAGCTTCCCCTCACGGTTTAGCTGTGGGGGCGGGACCGGACTCGCGGCGCGTCGCCGCGGCCCGCCCCCTCTAGTCACAGGCACTCCTGAGGAACTTGTTCCTCGTGCCCGTGTGCGACGGGGGGGGGGGGAGCCTTGCGGCGCGCGGTCCGCGCTGACCATGCCCCCCTCCTTAGTCTCCTGCCCTGCTCTGAGTTACCTCAGGCAGAGGACGCACCGCTCCTGTCACATACAGATTCCGTGAGTGGCCCTGCGGGCCATTTTTTTTTTATTTGCACATTTGATTATATGTATATATATATATACTATATATATAGGGATTTAAGACTCATACTGTCTTTCTGTGTTTTTTAGGCTGAATCTTCAGGGTTTTTAGGCTTCTCCCGGTCCTAGGGTACCTGGGTATTTTTACTATTATTTTTACAAATCCTCCCACTCGGACACCTTAAGGGCATCCCGGGTTGCTTAATAGCGTAATTCCCTCACTCATAGCGACTCACTCAAGTTCACCTTATGGAGGCATCACTGGATTCCGGGCTTCCTTCGGGACAATCCCGCAAGTGCATGGGCTGTGGGGTATCCCTAACGGGATGATTTTTTCTTATGTATTTCATGTGCACAGCAGACTATTACACGGCAGTCCGGACCCCAGGCTTCTGGGTCAGCGCCGCCGGCCTCATCCTCTCCCCCTCCCTTCCTGACCCGTGCCCCGTGTGATGTTGCTACGGGGGGGCAGTCGCAATCTGATGTATGTGCCAGATTGGCCAGTATTGAAAAGTTTATTTCTTCTGCGGTTGCCAAGAAAGCAACGGCTAAGAGGAAGCATTTATCGCCGGTTAATCATTTTGTATATGATGATGATGCGGATGGCCTGGATTGGTCAGATTTTTCCCCTCTTGAAGAAGGGGAGTTATGTGAGGATTCAGATATTTCTGATGATCAGCAAATTGTTGGCGCTGATTCCGATCGGAGGTCAGGAATTTCCTTGGACACTCCTAATGTTTGATGTTTGAGGTTCTGGCTATTTCGCCTCCGGTGGAGGTTCCTCAACAGCAGGTTGAGTTTTGTGACGAATCCAGGCCGCGCTTGGAATTTCCTAATCAAAAGCATTTTGATAATATTATTTCTAAGGAATGGGATCGGCCTGCCCGGCTCCCAGGCATTCCTCAGAGTTGGGATAAAAGATACCCTTTCCCAGTGGATACGGTTAAGCGCTGGGTGTCCCCCCCCGAAGTGGACGCCCCAATTTTAGGGTTATCCAACTCAGCCGTGTTGAATAGCCCTGATTGTTCCTCTCTTAAAGACGGTGAGGATAGACGCATTGACCAGATGGCTTGTCATGGTTTTGCCAGTATTGGGGCAGCCATACGGCCTGTATGTGCCTCATCGCTGTTGGCGGTGGCTACCAGAAAGGTGGTCAGGAATTTGTTATCCTCCTCCGGTTTGAATCCGGACAGTGATGAATTTCGTGATCGAAAACAATGTGAGGTATTTTTGTCCTTCATAGTAGCCGCTTTGGATGATTCTTTGATGATGAGTAGTAGAGCCTCTGCTCTAATGGTTACTATCAGGCGTTCAATTTGGTTACGCCAGTGGGCGGCTGATTTGGGGTCAAAGAAGTCACTGACGGCTCTTCCCTTTGTTGGGTTACGACTTTGGAGACAAATTGGACGCTGTGGCCAAGGGCGGAAGGCTACCTCAACGCAAGAAGCAACGACGCCCCTTTCGAGGAGCGGCTTCCTTCACCCCTTCATTTAGGGGATCTAGATCGGGAAGAGGTTTTGCTTTCCCTTCTACAAGAGGAGATTCCTGGAATAGGGGCAGAGGACGTGCCCGTTCAGGATACAGTTGGGGCTCAAAACCCAAACCCGCAGCCAAGCCCGCTCAACAATGAGGGGGCACCCTCACCCGTGCGGGTGGGGGGACGTCTGCAACACTTCTCCCAGGTCTGGAATCAGGAGGTTTCAGACAAATGGATCCGGGAAGTGGTGTCTTCTGGCTACAAGCTGGAGTTCGAGTCCCGCCCGCCCCCCCCCCCCCCCCCCCCCGCGTTTCTTCAGGACTCGGGTGTCCCCGGATTCACCGGCTGAGCAGCAGCTCCGGGCGGCGGTATCAAGTCTTCTGGAAATGGCAGTCATTTGCCCAGTACCCCCTTTAAAAAGGGGTCGGGGTTTTTATTCAAATCTGTTCACGGTCCCCAAGAAGGATGGCTCCATCCGGCCCATTCTGGACCTAAAGATTCTCAACAGGTTTGTAAGGCTGCGAAAATTTTGCATGGAAACGTTGCGTTCGGCTATTCAATCTCTTCGTCAAGGGGACTTCATGACGTCCATAGACATACAGGATGCTTACCTCCATGTTCCCATTTTTCCCGTGCACCAGCGGTTTCTGAGGTTCGTGGTGGAGGATCGACACTTTCAGTTTGCGGCTCTTCCCTTCGGTCTCACCACAGCTCCAAGAGTTTTCACCAAGGTGCTTGCTGGGGTGATGGCTCTCCTCAGAGCGCAGGGGATTCACATAGTGCCGTATCTAGACGACCTTCTCATCATGGCACCTTCATTCAGCCAGGCAGAGTTGGACACCAGGACGGTGATATCCACTCTGGAGAGGTTCGGCTGGGTGATCAACTACCCCAAGTCCTCACTCCACCCATCCAGGACAGTATCCTTTCTGGGAATGTCTCTGGATACAGATCAGGCCAGAGTGTTTCTTCCTCAGTCCAAGGTTCTTCTGATTCAGGAGTTGGTTCGGTCACTCATGTCTATTCCTCGTCCGTCCATCCGACTAGGGATGAGACTGGTGGGTTTGATGGTGGCCTCCTTCGAGGCAGTCCCCATTGCTCAGTTTCACACAAGGACACTACAGCTCCATCTGTTGTCGGTCTGGAACAGGTCTCCTCAGTCGCTGGATCAATTCTTTCAAATGTCCCCCCGAGTTCGCCGCTCGCTTCGGTGGTGGATGAAATCAACCAACCTGCTAAAGGGGGAGATCCTTTCTGACTCCTCAGTTGGAGATAGTCACTTCGGATGCCAGCCTCTCAGGATGGGGGGGGGTTTGGAAGGATCTACAAGTTCAGGGTTTGTGGGGTCCCCTGGAAGCTCACGAGCATATCAATATTCTGGAATTAAAGGCCATCAGGTTGGTTCTTTGTCATTTGACTCATCAACTGCGAGGCTTGCCGGTCCAGGTCAGGTCGGACAATCGGACGGCGGTGGCCTACATCAATCACCAGGGAGGGACCCGCAGCATGAATGCTCTCAAGGAAGTGTCCCTGATTCTGGACTGGGCGGAGAGCCATGTCCCGTGCATCTCGGCAGTTTACATCCCGGGAGTGGAGAACATGTAGGCGGACTCTCTGAGCAGAACGTCAGTCCGCAAGGGGGAACGGTCTCTCAATCCCAAGGTCTTTCACTCAATTTGTCGCAGATGGGGATCTCCGGCGGTGGACCTATTTGCCTCCCGTCACAACCACAAACTTCCGGCATTTGTGTCTCTGGCAAAGGACCCTCTGGCTCTCGCTACGGATGCCATGTCTCTGAACTGGAGGGATCTGGGGTTTCTGTACCTGTTCCCTCCGTTTCCCATGGTGGCCAGAGTAGTGCACAAGCTTGTTCTGGAGAGAGCACCAGCAATCCTGGTGGCTCCAAGGTGGCCAAGACAGGTCTGGTTTGCAGACGTGGTAAGGTTGGCAGAAGATCAGTTCGTTCTGCCCCTGCTGCCAGATCTACTTACCCAGGGTCTTCTTCGTTACCCCAATTTACCAACGCTGGCTTTGACGGCGTGGCTGCTGAAACCTCCATCTTGAAGGAGGAAGGTCTTTCGGATGCTGTGATTCGGACTCTTATTAGTGCTAGGAAACGGTCCTCATCGTCTGTGTATTATAGGACTTGGAGGTCTTATATTGACTGGTGTAAATCTAGGTCATTCCCTTGTAGGGAATTCTCTATTTCTAGAATTTTGGAGTTTTTGCAACATGGTCTGGACCTGGGGCTCCAGCTCAGTACTCTAAAGGGACAGGTGTCTGCCCTGGCGGTGTTTTTCCAAAAGTCTTTTGCACTTCATCCTTTGGTTAAGACTTTTTTCCAGGGGGTTACTCACGTGCGGCCTCCTAGGAAGCCTATCATTCCAGTTTGGGATTTGAATCTGGTTCTTTCTGCTCTCCAGGGTCCCCCCTTTGAGCCCTTGCATTATATTCCTTTGTCTTCCCTTACACAGAAGGTAGCCTTTTTGGTAGCTATTACTTCTGTTAGACGTGTCTGAGTTGGCGGCTCTATCGATTCATGCTCCGTATTTTGAAAGACATCAGGACAAAGTGGTTTTCCGTTTTAAGACGGACTTCCTTCCTAAGGTGGTTTCGTCCTTTCATTTAAATCAGGATATTGTTCTGTGTCCTAATCCCAGCAATGACAAGGAGAGGGCCCTACATTCTTTGGACGTGGTTCGTGTTGCGAAGTACTATTTGGTGGTAACTTCTGCCTTTCGCAAGACTGATGCTTTTTTCGTGGTGCCATTTGGGCCCAAGAAAGGTCTAGCACCTACAAAGTCTACCATCAGCAGGTGGATTCGTCAGGCCATTGTCGGGGCCTATTCTGCTAAGGGGAGAGATCCTCCTTTTCACGTTACAGCTCATTCTACTCGTGCGGTTGGGGCTTCCTGGGCTTTCCAGCACCAGGCCTCGGTTGAGCAAGTTTGCAAGGCTGCTACCTGGTCTTCTGTTCACACTTTTTCAAAGTTTTACAAGGTTGATGTGCGGGCCTCAGCGGATGCTGTTTTGGGCCGCAAAGTTCTGCAGGCTGCAGTAGTTTGAGTTGTGCTTTATACCTTGTTTTTGGATCCCCACCCTTTATGGACACTGCTATTGGATGTCCCACAGGTAATGAATATCTTGAAGCGGGGTGTGTGACATACTTAGAATAATACCATTTTGTGAATACTCACCTTGTAAAATGGGTATTATAAGTATGTCACACACCCCGCTTCAACCCGCCCTTTTGTATTCTGGATCCTTCATTTTGTGAACTTTGCGTTGTTATGACTTATATTTAGCTCTTCCTGGTCCCTTACCTTACTGCTTTCTTTATACTGGGTAATGAGTGGGAGGTCCCAGGTATTTATGGACTGGGAGGGGTTTTCTTTCCTCCAATCATCTCTGCAGATCGCCTCTTCAGGTCAGTATATACCCACACGTTATGAATATCTTGAAGCGGGGTGTGTGACATACTTATAATACCCATTTTGCAAGGTGAGTATTCACAAAATGGTATTTTAATGTGGCCAATCTGTATGTATAGAGTGGGGGGGAACATAGGCTCTTATTCAGGGTGAAGGTCCAGTTTAGGCTCTAATAACTGCAAATATGAGTGCAAGAATTTGGAAAAACAATAAATTATTCTACCGATTAATGCATTCATGAAATTAAGCACTTTACAAATAAATGTTTAATGGAGGGGCGGGGTAAATAATTTTCTGTTTGAGAGGTGGCAATGCAAATGAGAAATGTCTTTTGCTTTTCTGTTTAGTATTATGGGGAAGATAATGTAGTAGGGAAAACAACCAGGATACTGAGTCTATAGCATTGCAGGGGCAGAACTTGGGTTGGGTTGTCTTGGCTATGGAAGTACAATGATGCTGAGTAGGGAGGGGGGCTGAGGAGGAACTAGGGAGGCAAGTATTTAATAAGGGTGTTATAAGCAGCAGCCCAGGTAGCACCAAAGCACTGCGGGCCATCTGGAATTCTCTTAGGTCTTCCTATGGCTGGTCTGGCCCCGATCCCAACACTAGGGCTAAGAGATCTGGCTGTCAGACAAGATGGGGCAAACCTTAAGGCAAGAAATAAAGCAAATCTACAACTTGCAAAGAAGAACAGTTTGTTTAATAACAAGGATCAGGCAATGGGTTTGAAGTGAACCAAAACTCACCCTGGAGTCTGGGACCTCCCCTGGGTCATCCAGATTAAGGATGTCCCAATGTAAAAAAAAAAACAGGTCACCAAATTTGCCTACAATATTCTTTAGAATAGGTCTGGCTGAACAGTATGAACTTAAAGAGATTAACAATCTCTAAAATGATTTGCCCTGTAGCTTGCCTTATGCTGTGTTTGTCCCAACACTGGCTTTTCGCTCCAGTTGACAAAAAGAAGAGAAATTTCTTCTTCCTCCACCTCTGATTCTGACCACAAATCGAAGCCTGAGGCTCATGTCAGGTTTATTTCCCTTCTGTTAGTGATGGGCTATTTTGAAGCCCCAGCTCACTCCAGTGCAACACACAGTATATCACTCATCCCTGCCACTCCTATCACAGAGGACGGCACAGGAGGTGACATTTTATTTTATGATTGCTCTGCCAATATAACTTTGTTTTCAAACAGAATCAGGTCGACATCATGAAAATGGAAGTGGAGAAAAAACCTAAAGAAGGGATGACATTTTGATGTTTTTTTGTTATGTTGCCAGTAATGCCTGCCCGGCTGAGTAACATGTGGCTTCAGAGATTATTGCTCACTTTACTCCTCCTATGTGCTTTTCTAAACAGGCTTTTCCTTGTACTATGCTGTGGGTGTGAAACACTGCTCCTTCGGCACATGCACAGATATCCACCAATGATCATTCATTGCCGCGCTCAGCAATAAATAATTATTGCAAGGCGTCTCTGGGTGGGTGGCCACTTTATAAAACAAGTGCTTGTTTTACGATCATGCAATTAAAATGTTCATGTTTACAATGCACATTAGCATAATTCTTTCTTATTGGGTATCTTTAACTGTATGCTGTAGCTGTAGCTTCTGTTTTGGTGTAGCTTTTATTTTACTTCGTTTCAACTGTGATTTTGCCCACTTCAAACTGGCATGCCTCTGTGTTTGTGAAGCCCCGCGGAATAGCCGGTTTCTTTCTTACCTTCCTCCTTGCTCCCATGGCCCATGTGCAGGCCTCTGTAATCCACATCCTTGGTGGGGGACCAGAAACACCCAGCCACTACACTCCAATGCGAACTGTAATCCCCGTGGTAAAGGCGGGGGTTGTAGGCACAGCCACACAGATCTTTTTTCAAATTGCAGATAACTTTACTTCAAACAGCTCAGCATAAGGGTTTACTTCGCAGCATATGACAAACACTTTAACAGTCAATTACTCGCCCCCTCCTGGGGCTGGGTACAAGCCGCAGGTGCCAGATGTATAACTGAAGGTTTTGGTCAGCTCTGAGGGTTACTAATGATGATACTGAATAAATACTTATGCAATATCCAAATGGTAGTCACGCTTGTCCTTATATCTGTGTGAGGTCAAAGGGCAGTCTCTAGCAGGATAATTCTGCTGAGAATTATTTGTCCGCTATGTGAGAATGATCTAGACTGTGGGGGAGACTTTGAGCTCACCCTTACAGTCAAATTAAATAAAGTAGGTGAGGGGGGAGAGAGAGGAAGGGGAGGGGGGTTCTGGGGCACCCTTCTTCTCTAGTTTCCTTTGTTGCCCCAACAGGTTGCCCCTATTCCCTATTGTATAAATTTGACTTTGGAGAGAAAGAGGGGGTTGGTATGGGGGGTTCTCCCTTGGGTATCAGCCAGGCGAGAAATGCCCCAGCCTCCGATACTGGGAGTATTTAGCAGGGCTATTGGATCACTAAGTTAAATCCTATTTAGGCTGTGTGTGGTAAAATTTAGTTTATTTCAAAAATGCTTGAAGATAATGTGAATACATCGTTAGACAATCTATACACTTCAATTTTGTCACATGTTACATTCTAAACACTCATGTAACAAATTTTAGACACATATTATACAGAAAAACACTTATGTTACATTTTTTTCACATATATTGCCTTGGTAGCTTTGTAAAGCGTAACTCATGACAGTCTTTCCCAGATATACCAGTATTGTGGTTTTGTGTCTGGTTTAGTCACGCTTTAAGGTTTTGTTTGTAGCCATCATGGAACAGATGAAAAGGATAAAAGCTGTGCAAACCGATGAAAAGGATAAAAGCTGTGCAGACGTTTTGCTGACTTGCAGCTTCCTCAGTGCGCTTTTACTTTTCCAGTTGCCTTTAAGAGAGTAAGGCCCTTATTTAACAAGGGATAGCGCCAGGCAGCGAATGGTGAGCGAACGGTAATGACGGGCTCCCGCCACGAGAACGCCGGCTCCCCTCTGCAATCACACATTTATCAAGCCGATCCTGCTTAGCGACTGACAGAGCGCCAGATAGCGAATCATTCATCATTATTCCAGCCTCACCCCACAGCGCCAGCGAGCGACCTTGAACAGCGACAGGTATGACCCCTCGCTACCTGGCGCTCTCTAATGCATTTCAATGGAGCAATCTTTAAATATTCTTAATTAATTGCTATTATTTTTTTTTTTTTAAATGTCAAAAATTCTGTGACCACTTCTGCAATGTTAGATATTTTGTTTAAGGTAAAAAAAAAAAAAAAATGATATTACAGGTCTGATATTAATGTATTCATATTACAAGCAAGCAAGCATTTCACAGCGCGAGAATTTTTTGAGTGTGATTTGTTAATGAATATGCTGGGAGCCATTCGCTATGGCCATTCCCTGTCATGCGCTCCCATACAGCGCGGAACCTGTCAAACAGCGACTCCTAACCCCGTATTCAACATTACCGCACACCGACTGAGTCGCTGTCAACAGCCGAACAACGGCCAAGCACAGCGAATACTAGCGTGTGCTGTGAAAATACCACTACTGTCGCTCATCTGTCGCTACCTGGCGCTATTAATGAATCGGCCTCCCCGCCTCTTTTATTTGAGGAGAGAGTGGGGGAGATACGCTGTATGCAGCTTATCCTGAGATTTGCAGGCTGCTAGTTGCATATGGTGTAGTAGGTATTCAGTTGTATCTTCAGTCAGTGTGGGGGATCCCGTAGTCCGTTGCACCCTGTCTGTATTCAGGGTGATGTGCGTGCTCCTGCCCTCATCTCTGCGCTGTGTGTGCTGTAGTGCTGCGCTGGTATATCTAATAAACATTAGATCTATTACTAAAAACATGTGTCCCTTTTGATTGTTAATTCACTTCTATGATACCAATATGTAAATGGTACAAGATAGGCACTTATCGCCGCAGCCCAGGGTTTTAACCTGCACTGAGCCTCTAAGTGTGCAAGGTGTGTTGTTATATCCAGGTGTTGTACTCCGTTAATTCGATTTTAAATGCTGCAGCTAGTGCCGTAGTAGAGTAACCCCCCAGTTTTGTTTCTAGAATAGTCTAAACTATAAAATAAATATAAATGATAAAAGTCCAGTTCTAATGTTTGGTGTCCAGAGATCCTTCTTCCTGCTAAGCCTTCAAGGCAGAAAACAGTTCAAACTGCAGCCGCGCTCTTGCAGCTCTGCAAAGACCGGCGCACATTGCGTCAGTGTGACTTCTTCCGGGTTCTGATTGGTCAATGGCTGGATAGTCATTTTTCAATAGTTCCAACTTTTTTTTTCGTTGTGACTAACTTCTCTGAAGGATCATGGGATATGTAGTTCAAACGGAGAGTACTGTCTTGTTACAGTGCAGTGGAGAGAATGAAGGGAGGTGCCCCCACCCCCCAAAGTAGTCAAGGACTAACACTTGCACTACCACATAATTGCAAAAATATATATTTTTATTAGGCATAACACAAAACTATGCAATTAAAATGTACCTTAAAAACATTCAAAATTCCATGAGCATGATTGACCACCAGGGGGCGCTGGACCTACTATCTATAAAAAATCTTTTCTAATGTGTCAATTTGGATTTGTGTCCATTTAAATACATCATTGCATGATATATAATACATAAAGTGCCTGTGCATCTCAGAAAAAGTTAATCCATTCGCAGCCCATCATCCTAATAAAGTGCATATTGCAATAAATGAAGAATTGTTACTGTTAAAAAAGCAAAAGAAAAATCAAAGCAGCTTTTTGCTTAATATACAATGTAATAATTCAACGGAATAAAAAAAAAGTATATTCAAATATAAAAATAGTAAAAAAATATTTGAGATAAGAATATTTGAAGTAAAAAATGTTTCTATATGCCCAAACCTTAAAGGGGAAGGTTGGCATATAGAAATGTATAGGTAAATAAATGATTTGTTCTCTAAAAAAAACAATTAAAGTGGACCAGCACCTAGGGCGGGGTGCCCTGCTATGTGAAACCCCCCCCGATCACTCATAAAAACTCACCTCACCCCGCTCCTACGGCGCATGCGCGGCCAAGTGACGTACAACCACAGCGGCTCCGAGCACGCTGGCTGCCGCATCTCGCGCTTCCCTCTAACAGGGAGCGTGCCCGCGTAGAGAGACGCACGAGATGCGCCCGCGGCCGTTGGATCGGGTTCATGGTAAGGTTCCTGGGCATCCTCGGGGGTTTCACACATCGGGGCATCCCGATTTTGGATGCCCCGTGGGGAGGGATCGGATCGTCTCGGGAATCTTATAGATTCCCCGCCGATCCGGGAGGATGTTGCTCCACTTTAAGGCTAATTTCTATATTAAGGCCATTTGGGGAGAGTGTGTTAAGTTCAAATATCCAATATGTCTCTTTTTTATAAAGTTATCTTACTAGGTTTCCCCCTTTCCTATTCAAATAAATGTTTTCAATAATCCAAAATGTTAACCCTTTAGGGTTTTTATTATGGTGTTCACTAAAATGGGCAGAGACACTGTGCGTTTTCAAACCTATTTGAATGTTACAAATTTATTCGGCTAGTCTAACTTTAAATTGTCTCTTGGTTCTCCCCACATACAGAAGTTGGGGCACTGTAGGCAATATACTATTCCCATGGTGTTACAGGTCGTATTTCCTTTCACTTTATATTTTTTATTTGTTAACGGATGAATACAAAAAATCCAAGCTATGTGTAAGGGGGTGCTTGCTAAGGAGAGCTTGCATCCTTTGCAGTCTCTGCATTTGGAAAAACAATTTTTCTGTTGCTTCCGGCGGATCAATGTAACTGGTAATCAGGTGCTATGATATGGTTTGGGGTTTCCTATAAATACGATGATTTCCTATTAATTTATTTAGGATGGGATCTGTTTTTAGCATGTTCCAGTGTTTTTTGTCGATTTTTTCTATTTGTGTAAAGTCTTTATTGTATTTTGTTATAAATGGCCGATTGGTTTGCTCTCCCTTTGTCCTCATACAGAGATAGGGACAAGGGTGACTACCATTCAAATATTGCCAAATAACATCTCCCGGGGTGTTGGCAAGGTGCGGGCCACCCCCCTGCACAGTCACTAATACAGGGGTTTACCCCCTCCTGCTGACACTCGCTTAGATTTCCCACTCAGGGTCCCCCACAGCAGCTGGGCCCCACTTTTCTTGTGGCGCAACAAGTACCAGGGGTGCCAGATGCAGGCCATCCCACAGCAAAGTCACTTTCACTGTGGTTTCCCTTGTTTACTCCAATCTGCAAGTAGGCCTCAGAACCCCCCTCACAGCAGGGACTCTTCCAGTAACACGGCAATGGTCACTCGCCAGGATGTAGCAAGCAGCTCAGGACAGCCTCTCTCCCCACACTGCTAGGGGACAGTTCACCTCAGGATGGCTGGGTCAGCCAGGGAGGACCTCCTTGGTTGGTTGCTTGTTTTGGGGGAGCGCTGGGGCCTATTTTCTTATTGGCCCAGGTGTCAGACAACAGCTGTGGCTTAGTCTCTCAAATCAGGAATTCTCTCACTTTCACATGGTGAGCAGGCTGTCTACATATCTCCCACTGCAACACCTAGTGGCCTTCTTGTATATCACAATTGTTTTTCAGTATATTACACCTCTTTCAATGATCATTGCCGTGTACCTCCCAATGACCCCACCCTTCTGCTGCACACACCCACTGCTGAACAATTCAGATTTACCTGGCTCATACATCTTGGGAGCAAGGAGCAAGATAAAAAAGGGGGTTTGGGGGGTTTACAAAGTGGAAGACTTTCATCTGGCCCTACAGTCTTATAGACAGTAGGGCCTGTATAAGTGAGTTTTGGTCTGCTTTAAGGTTCAAGCAGCTTTAGCACCTCCTTGGAAAATGGTTAAAACTTGGAGGAACAACACCCACCAAAAGTGAAAATCAGGTGTGTTGTTCCTCTCAGTGGGGGCTTTACTGAGTTGCTTTGCCTCGCTATGTGTATGCCCCTAGGTCACTCACCTACCTGACGTTCCCACGACGCAGACTTGGGCGAGAACAAGCGTGCTGATTGGCTAAACAGCCCATTCAACCAATCAGCACGCTCTCGCTGCCCATACAGAAAGGCCGGATGCAGGTGAGTGCACAGATAGAGGTAAGCCAGGATGCGGCTGCAGTGCAAAGAGATGCAGCGAAGGCTCCGGGACAAGGTGAGTGAAACAGGGCTTTTGGGAGTTTTGCACAGCAGGGCATGCCCCAAGAAGTGGAACTCGGGTGGCCCTCAAGTCTTTTAGACTTCAGGGCTTCCAATGTTCCCCTTTAATTTTAAGGTACATAGCTCTTGTGCCCTGACCTGGTGGCAACACGTTTCTGGGTCACCCACTTAATTATTTATGCATTACCCTTAAACGCATTCTACCTTACCTACTATTATTATTTCATATTATTGGCTCTAAGTTACTTGTGCTACTAAAATCTCTTTATTGGGCAGTAATAATATTATGGGTGGTTTCTTTCAACTTTTTGAATGGTTTTCGAAAATGTATGCAATTGGTTTAAAAATATGTGTTTTTTTAATTATTTATGAGAATTGGATGGTGCGGCCTTACCCACTAAGTGTTTTCTTCTTGTAAGGAAGTATTACTTTGTATACAGTCTATAATGTTTTCTCATATCAGCCAATAGCTATTTGCTAATATTCACGTTCTAAAATGCAATAATGCTGTGGCATTCAACAGCTATTAAAATGCTTTGGGACTGTTAAAAGTATATTGTTTTTTGAGAAAAAAGCTGTGCAGCTGTGCCAGTTGAATGTTATATATATGTACAGATATTTACCATTTTAAAATTAGGATTTTATATTATTAAGGATTACCTTTTCACTTCATTCAGTAGTCAGCCATAATTTATAAACCTTGTAAAAAAAATCAGGCTTCTGCATCCTTGAAACATTTCTTCTGTAGATAGAAAGCCCAGAAAGTGCTGATTTCTTTGTCTGTGTGGCTGCCATTGTTAAAGGAAAGACACTGCTAGTCTTATGCTGCTTTTTTTACTTACTTGTATTACGTTATTTTTTTTTCTGGTGGGCCAACTTGGAAAGGAGCACAACCACTATAGTGCAGGATAAGTTATAAAGTGTACAAAATTAAACTTCCCAGATGCAGTACAGTTGTAATTATCCTCCGATAAAACCAATACTAATGGCCAGATTTTATGGTAATGGGCCACTTCTTATGGCATGTTATCTACTTCGCACTTCATTAAAACTTCAAATAACCAAAAATGATTCAATGATGTGTGATTTGTAATGATTAAGTGGGTATGTATGGCAGCCCAACATCATACATTGTATTTATGTGCAGAGCATGTTGATGTGCCTCATTTAGCAAGTTCCTAAGAGTAAGGTGTTGTGCTGTGTAAGCCATAAAGCACAGCAGAAAGGTGAAGAAATACGGTAAGATTATGATAATGTTTGTAGGCTAAATTACATTTTAAGGTGAGCTTTTGAGAATACCTAGTTTTCTTTGGAGATTATATTAGTATTATTATTATTGTTTCATATAGTGCCTTCCGTAGCGCTGTACAAAGTAGTAAATACAGACAAGATAGAAACATACAGTACATAGACTATTACAAATGCAGGGTTACAGAGTTTACAATGAATATTCTGAATGCAAGATACAACAGGGGAGAGAGCCCAGCCCTTGCAAGCTTACAGTCTAAAGGAGCCAGTTAATTCAGTATGCAGCAGTGTAGATCATTATTGGACAAGACTGAGTGAATATACTATGATTGGTGCATATGAACTGTATAGTTGCATAGCTAGTGGCAATAGAGTATACCTTTTCTGTGTCGCTTTATCCCAATCTCTAGTCTAGCACCATATAGCTCATATTATACATGGGGAGGCGGATTTACTGCTAGCGCCATGTATCAGCATGTGACCGCTAGTAGACGCTGTAAGCTGGTGTCGGGCACTGTAACCTAGCGTTGAGGTCGCTCTAGCAACCTGGCCGGCATCGATGAATGCGATGTGTGTTGGACACTCCAACAACAGTACAATGCTGCAGCGAGCGATAGATAGTGCCAGCTCAGTGTGTCCGGCAGTCGGCGCACAACACCATACTTAAGAAGAAACTACACACACACAGTGTCGGCGCTCTAAAGCTGGTATATAGCATAGAGCGCCAGACGCTGTGTGATTAAAGTCTGTTTTTGAACACATATACACCAGTAACAAAGCGAAAACACATGGAATGACATTGTTTTAACACTGTGACAATGTGCCAGACCTGTAAATACAATTCTGCATAAAAATATAAAAAAGTCAAAAAAAATGTATAAAAGTGTTTGTTTGCAGCCAGGAGAGGTGACACAATGATTTGAGCAAAAAAACTAAAAAAAAAATGCCAAACACGCTATTTTAACACAACCAAATGAAAGCCTATTGAAATGTATGGGAGAGCGACATGGAGCGAAAGGTAATACGTGGAGCTCTTCAGCCTAGAGCGCCGGCGCTATATGCGAAGCCACCTTTAGTAATACATGTGATGCTACATAGCGCTGTTAGAGGTGATCACCAGATTCGCTTTCTTAAATGTGGTTTCCCATACAGCGCCCAGAGTTCAGCAGACGCTATGTGCCGCTACGAAGCACTACCTGGCACTATCTTTTCTTAAATAACCCCCTAAATGTAAAAATACAATCCTGTGAGTACTCACCTGTAGAATTGGTTTTGCCTGTGTTCGGTCCAGGCTGTCCCAGTTATCCATATACGTGTGGGTAGTCCACCACAATGTGGTGCCAGTCACTGCAAGATCCAAAGCTGTAACTCCTCCCGGCCTCCTTTAAATAGAGCCGTTTCCATGGAAATCCCCAGAACGTCAAAAAGCAGTAAATGAGACAGGCCGGGAGGCTAAGAAAAACATGTTAAAAAACATGCTACAGCATGTACTCTCTCCAAACAAGATAAGGACAAAGGTCCAATACAAAAAATAATCACCATAATAGGCAAAAGAGGAAATGGACCCAGGGCGGGGTGGGACAGCCCGGACTGAACAGAGGCAAAGCCAATTCTACAGGTGAGTACTCACAGAATTGTATTTTTCCCTGTGTTCGGTCCGGGCTGTCCCAGTTAACCATATACGTGTGGGACATCCAAAAGCTGTGTCCATAATAGGGCGGGATCCCCAGAGCAGAACAGCATGTAGTTCATTTCACTACCGCCTGAAGCACCTTTCGGCCAAAAGCAGCATCAGCTGAGGCCCTAACATCAACCTTGTAAAACTTAGTAAAGGTATGAACAGAAGACCAGGTAGCGGCCTTACAAACTTGTTCAACAGAGGCCTGGTGCTGAAAAGCCCAGGAAGCACCAATAGCTCTAGTAGAATGAGCTGTAACACGAAAAAGGGGGATCCTTCCCCTTGGCAGAGTAAGCTTGCACCACCGCCTGTTTAATCCACTGGCTGAGAGTGAACTTGGCTGGAGGCAAACCCTTTCTAGAACCTTCAGTGAGAACAAAGAGAGAATCCGACTTCCTGAAGGATTCAGTCGCAACCAGGTAGTACCTAATGGCTCTGACCACATCCAAGGCATGGTGGGTCCTCTCCTTAGAATTAGACGGTTCGGGACACAGAGAAGGCAAAACAACTTCCTCGTTAAGATGAAAGGGAGAAACGACCTTAGGCAAAAAATCAGGCCTCACGCGAAAAACCACCTTATCCTTATGCCGCTCAAAGTAAGGAGGCTTCATACAAAGAGTGGCCAGTTCTGACACCCGGCGCACCGAAATGATGGCTACCAAAAGACCACCTTTAGGGTCAAGATAGACAATGCAGCGTCGCACAAAGGCTCAAAGGGAGGACCCTGGAGAGCAGAAAGTACCAAATTCAAATCCCACACCGGTAATACAGGCTTACGCGGTGGACGTACATGGGTAACTCCTTGGAAAAAAGTCCTGAGCAGCCTATGATTGGCAAAGGATCTTTGGAAAAAGATGGCCAAAGCCGAGCCCTGGCCCTTGAGGGTGCCCAGCTGTAGACCCAAGTCCAAGCCGTGTTGTAAAAATTCCAAAATCCTAGAAATAGAAAAAGTGCGACAAGGGAAACTCTTGGATTCACACCAAGAAATGTAGGCATGCCAAACTCTGTAGTAAATCATGGAAGACGACTTCTTCCGCGCCTGAATTATGGTCTGAACAACCGTGGCTGACAGCCCCTTTTCCGTCACAGCCAGCGTCTGTAAATTGGGATGTCGCAGCGATCCCTGAGTGAGAAGCCCTGGGTCGTCGGGCATGATGTAACCATCGACTGACATCTGGACTATGTCCGCAAACCAACTCCGCCTCGGCCAACGAGGAGCCACTAGGATGGTTGGTACCCCCTCCTGGGCTATCTTGCGCAGCACTCTGCCCAGGAGTGGAAACGGAGGAAATGCATAAAGGAGCCTGAACTCCTTCCAAGGAATTGCCAGAGCATCTGTGGCGAAGGCCAGAGGATCTCTTGACAGGGAGACGAACCTTGGAAGCTTGTGATTGTGTCTGGACCCCAGCGGAGACACAGAGCGTGAAAGATCTTGTTGCTGAGAGACCATTCCCCCAGACGAGAAGTCCCCCTGCTCAGGGAGTCTGCCTCCTGGTTTTCTACCCCAGGGATGTAAACCGCCGAGATGCAGGGAACATTCTCCTCCGCCCAAGTCAGAATCTCGGACACCTCCTGAAGGACTCGCTTGCTCCGAGTCCCGCCCTGGTGATTGATGTAGGCGACAGCCATCTGATTGTCCGAGCGGACATGAATCGCCCGACCCCTTAGATGGGGAGTCAATTGAAGAAGCACCAACTGAATCGCTCTCAGCTCCAGGAGATTGATGGGTAAGTGGGCCTCCTGTGATCCCCACTGACCCTGGAACTTCAGCATTTGCCAAAAAACCTCCCCAGCCGGTCAGACTGACATCCGTGGTAACTATCTCCCACCGGGGAGTCAGAAAGGACTGGCCCACCAACAGATTTCTGGAGTCCAACCACCACAAGAGGGACTGTCTGACCATGGGAGACAGTGAAAAATCCTGATCCAGGGACTCCTGCGTCCGGTCCCAACCGGTCAACAGATTCAATTGAAGAGGTCTCATGTGGAACTGGGCGAAGGGCACTGCCTCAAAGCAGGACACCATGAGGCCCACCAGTTTCATCCCCAGACAAATAGATGGCCGCTGACAAGCCAGTTGGGCCTGCACCTGCGTCTGGAGGCCCTTCACCTTCTGCTGGGGCAGGAATACCTTGACCTGAGAGGAAGGACCTCACCATTGAGAGAGTGATAGAAGAATTGGGGTTATTGATTACCCATCTGAAATCCTCGAGAGTGGATAACACCGTCCGGCTGTCGCTCTCGGCCTGCTGAAGGGACTGAGCCGCAATCAGCAAATCATCCAGATAAGGAAGAACATGAATGCCCTGGTTCCTCAGAATAGCCATGATGCCCGCCAGCACCTTGGTGAACACACGGGGAGCTGAGGCTATCCCGAATGGCAGTGTCACAAACTGGTAATGCTGATCCTCCAGCACAAACCTCAGGAACTTCTGATGCCCCTGAAAAATCTGGATGTGCAGATAAGCATCCTTGATGTCCTTACACCTGATAGTAGAAGGCTCTGAACGGCCATCCTTAGGCCCTGCGCCGTCAATGCATTCCGGGAGATCCACGACCGAAGAAACCTTGAGGGCGGACAAACTGCCAGCTCTATTTTGTACCCGGAGGAAACCACCTCCTGGATCCACCGATCCGAGACGTGCTGTCTCCAGATGTGAGCAAATAGCAGAAGCCGTCCCCCCACCCGGATGGGTGAGGGCGCCCCCTCATGCCTGAGAGGGCTTGGCAGGGGGTTTGGATTTAGCTCCCCAGGAGGGATTGGGTCGGCCACGAGACCTACCTCGACCCCAGGAATCTCTGCGGCCACCTGAAAATGAAGAGCCTCTTCCTCCTCAAAAGGAGCGATAGGCAGAAGAACCCCGAAAGGGCCACTCAGGCTTCCGTCGCTGAGGGAGTCTTCCATCCTTGGCCAGAAGGTCCAGACGCTCCCTGAATGACCTGAGCCCCAGGAAGGGGATACTAGTGAGCGACTTCTTGCCCACAGCGTCAGCCGACCACTGCCACAACCAGAGCGAGCGATGAAGCACAACAAGCAGAGCCGAAGCCCTGGCTCCCAGCCGGACGCTATCGTCCATGGCTGAGACTACAAAAGCAAAAAAAAACACAAAGGCTTTGAGGTCTTGATACTCCTCCTCCCACTTGCGAGATTTGGCAAATCATCAAGGCGCCTCACCTTCTTCTTGATGGCCAAAGAGACAATGGCCACGGCACAGACAGGGCGAAGCCCAGCTCCTAGAAAGGTGAACGCATGACAAGCCAGCTGATGAACCATGCGCCTGTCAGCTGGGTCGCGCAAGGAAGCAGTATCGGGTGACGGCATAACCGTAGTGTTGGATAACCCTGAAACAGGGGCATCCACATCGGGGGGACGGGACCAGAGGCGGATCAGCTCCTCAGGGAAGGGATACTGCCTGTCCAGGCCCTTAGGCACCGACGGCAATTTGATAGGTCTTTCTCATTCCTTAAACACCATATTGAAAAGTGGGCCTGCTCCAGGGCATAATAAATCACCCTGCTTCCTCTTAGCCGCTTTAGGAGGAACAATATGCAAAGTCTCAAACACAGAAGACAGCAACTTCTTGGTGTCGTCAGAGAGCCACATATACTCATCTGAGGAGAAACCAGGCTCGCTATCATAGCCAACCGACCAACCCCTGAGGAAGCGGAGTCCCTAAACAACTCTCCTTCCTCCATGGAGTCCTGACCTCCAAAAAGATCATCATCAGCAGCAAATTTCGAGTAACCCGGCTCGATGTGCCGCTTCTTATTCGTGGCCTTCCCCGTAGCCGTGCAAGATAACTGTTGTCTCTCCATGCTGGCTACCCGGTAAGCCAAATCGGCTTGGGACCCCCTGCTGGCTTCCCCTTCACTAAGGGCTGAACGCAGTAGTGGGGGGTTGGCGAGGCCGCAGGCAAAGGAGGGCCTATCATGCTCTAACAATACGCCCCTGGCGCAAGTGACACAAACCGTGCTGAGTCCGCCTAGGAGGCAGGTACCGCACATGGGACAGAGCTTCACCCACCCAGAGGGGGCCCCTAGCTCATTATCCCCAGAAGCCTTCATTATGGTGATTATGGTGATAAAAAATACAGGTTACAAGGCACTAACGGCCCAAACCTGAGTGACCCCCCAATTTAGTCCCTCTTTTTAGTAATCCCTCTTTAAGGGGAGAAGGTGCGGAGAGAGAGGGGGGGTGTAGGAGACCGGGAGGAACCACAACCCTCAGCTGGCAATGGAGGGGGCCCACCTAGAAGACACAAACGGAAGGATTCATGAGCATCCCACAGCATATGCACATCAAAAGCCAACATAGAGAAAAACCAGAGGGACTCACGGAAACCGACCGGCGAGGTAGCGGGGGTCTGGGGAGGCAGGCACCAGAAGCGCAGGCAGTGTAACTGAGGTCATCGGCTTGTGGGGGCAGGGTCATCGGCCCGTGGGGGCAGGGTCCGCAAATGACACAGTGAGCTGCAAGGGAAATGGCGCCCAAGCACAGCAAGGCCGAACCTCGAGGGGCGGGTTGTGCAGCAAAGACGCAAAACGTGTCACCGCGCCCCCCCCCCCCCCCCCCCCGCGGGCACGAAAAGAGATGCCCGCAGCACCTAAAATGGCGCCGAGAGTGCAGGAAGGGGGGGGCGGCCCACGGAGGCTTACAAACACCATGATCCAGAGAGAGTTTCCAGACGGTGTTCGCAGTAGCTACTTCAAGACAAAATGGGGATTTCCATGGAAACGGCTCTATTTATAGGAGGCCGGGAGGAGCTTTGGATCTTGCAGTGACTGGCGCCACCTTGTGGCGGACTACCCACACGTATATGGATAACTGGGACAGCCCGGACCTAACACAGGGAAAATGGATCTTAAGGCTTATATGTTTAACATTTGCTGGGTGGGTTTGTGGGTATTAGTTAGGTTGAATGTAAGATACATTTTATATATATCTATACAATTATTATATTTATATATATGTATAATTTGGAAAATCCATGAAAATGTACTGAATTATATACAATACACTACAGAGAACACAAGAGTGTACTCTTCATTTGAAGTGAAAAAGACAGTGGGCTATACATATAATAAGGAAATGTTAGACATTGGAATTACACTTTTAACCGGACCTTCAGCATCATTTAATGAAAAGCCCAAATTATTATATTATAAATAATAAAATAGTATATTTTATGTCACATGGGTTGCAGCCCACTGGGCTCCTTAACTCTGTTCAGGACTCTAGAATATGGGTGCCGCCATCTTGTCTCAGAAGCATCACATGCTGAGGAGAGGTGGGGGGTGCAGGGGGTCGGGTTATAGCTGGGCTTTGCACACAAAACGGGATACAGGGACAAGGACCAGTCACCAGGATAGTGAAAATCCTAGTGATAGGTGCATTGTGGGGAGGTTGTGTGGGGGGTGTATATGTGTGGTAAGCAACTGTGTTTTGTTTGTTGGGTTATTGTGTGTGTGTGTGCGGGGGGGGGGGGGTAATAGGGATGTGTGGAGCTAACTGATCTTTGGGGCGTGTGGGTGGGAATTAACAGTGTATGTGTGGAGGGGAGTTAAAGAGGATGCCCCAACTGGGTGAAATCCCCCAGAATATCTAGTATACTCGCCCGGTCTGCTATACCAAAGCATATATGCATGCCAAAGACACACCCTGCTTTCCTCCAGCTGAAATGTGGGGGGTTAATGAGTGTGCGGGGGATTAACGCATGTGTGTGGGGAGTTAAAATGATCCAATACCCATTTTATAAATATTGTGTGCCGATTACAGTGTGGTTGAGCATCTCAGTGCCCCCCTGCGCATACCACCCATGCAAGTCTGGGTTTCTTACATGACTCATCTGCATCATGTCAGGTTGACTCTGGACTTCATGCCTGCTGGCCGCCAATCACAGGACACAATATTGACTTGTATGTTCGATAACCTTCACACTATAAGTGCCCTCGCTTTTTCACATCCATAGGAGGATTTATGCATTTGTTATATATGTATTTTTTGCCTTAGGACAGAAAATCCTCCTGCCTATTATCCATTGATGTTGCGTCTTCATAACTGAACTTTTCTCTTTGTAAAATGGAGCCTATTGGCCCCTTTTCCAGTATAATTTATATGTCACTACTAGTCCACCGTGGTTTATCTCTCCTGCTGACTTTTTCATAACATAATACAGCACCAGATCGCTGCGCGTTGTCACTTTGCATGCAGTTTTGTTTACCCTGCATACTTGTCAGCTCTCATGCTCATGGCTCTCCCATCAGCGCAACTTTTTCTCCGCCAACCTCTCAGGGCGCTCACTACTATTGGACATCTGTCTCTGAAGATTGCTCCCTTTACACATGCCTATAGTTCTCATAAAGTTGTATTGACTAGGCACAGGTGTTTGACCCACCTACTACTGTGGTGGCTGTGGTGTACCCTCTGCATACTGTCTTACTTAATCAGCTCCCTGCTAAAAGTATCGGCTTGACATAGGGTGCACCCAACCAAAACCGGTTTCCGGCAGGTCCCTTACTCTCACTTATGGGACCTTGGACTTCATGATCTTTCTCTACTTTTATTAGCTCCACTATTTGCCTAGGTGAGAGCTGGAATTCTTTGTACACAGGGTATAATTTCACAGAACGAGTGAGTATCTTCAAAGGTGACCAGTACCCAATAGTTTTTTTTTTTTTTTGTTTTTTTTTTAATAAAATGGGTGTTGGATTATGTAAATGACAAATATGATGGGTTCAAGTAAGGGATGGGGGTTCCAGACTTTAATCTCGCTGCCTATGGCCAACCCTGGCTGGATACATTATAAGTAATATGTAAAAAACTAAGTAACAAAGATTGTAACCCCACTGAGTAAGGAAATGATTTACCCAGCTAGGAAAGAGAAACCGTATATTTGTCTGGTTGGCTACATGTGCATATTCATAATGATGTATATCTTTAGACTCTAATAAATGTGTTATTTGCAAAAAGGGTCTAATTAATGCAGTCAAAGTCGGGCTTGTGATTAGTGTCTGATATGCAGAGTGAGCAGGAAAGCTGTGCCCTGGAGCCATGATAAGTAATTTACCAGATTGCAGACAGTCTCCTATAACATACTGTAGCAGCATAACTAATACACTGCATTGACAGAGGACTCATTAATACACATTTGCAAATATGAGAATCAACAGCGTCACTTCATGGCACTTCTGGTCCTACACTAATCTCTGAAAGATTTAATTCTGAAAAACTTGCAGCACTAATTAAATTGAGAGCAAACTTACTTGGATCACTGCACCCAATCTCCTGGCAGGTGTGAATACACATCATTTAGAGTTGCTCTTCTGTAGCATGTTTAATCATAAGTTAAAGTCCCTGTACCAGTAACTTCTAACCCTCCTCTGAAATGAATAAATTAAGTAGGCATGCAGAAGCCACAGTGGCTGGTGCAGGAGATGGCTATCAGAAATTAAGGTTGACATTTAGTATAATCAAATTTTATTGGTTTTTAAAATAAAGGGATTAAGAGGTACAGAAAGCAAACAGGGGAAGGGGGAGGTAGAGGGGATACAGCATATGCATTTCCACATGTAAGTACATTGACAAGTCGATAGCCCATCTTCCTCAACAACACATAGTCATGTCAATAGATGTTGTTCACTTAATTGGCCGACAATATCAGACCTTACATCAGCAGACTATGAAGCTTATATGCGTTCTCTCAGAGGGAGCAGTGGGACCAATGTTACATACACATAGGTATTATCTGTGTCAGGCTGTGAACTAACTACTAATAACTAACTTGAATATGCTATTTCTGCTTAGGAAATTGGGAATTAAGATTGACATTTGAGAGGGGGGCACTGGGAGACTAGATTTTGCGACCTGGTAAGTTTTATATAATTCGACTAGAATCAAAGTGCTCCAGGGTAAAAAAAAGGTGGGTATGTGTTTCCTCTACTTGGACTACCCTGTTATTTATCGTGTCGTATGTCTTGAAAGTCTGTTCGGTAACAGCTGCATCTGTACGTCTCTTTGTACGTCTCCAATGCCACCAGCGACCAGTAGGATATTGTACTCTGCTGGCTGACAGTGGTCATGGTGAATTTTGATGGGAGGTTGGAAAATGCCAGCATTAGAATGCGGGAGTAGACACTGTCCCATCGAAAAGACAGGTTTCCATTAGTGGATGGATTTGGAGTCATGTGAAAACCGTTGTTTATTTGTTAGTTGTTCTCCAATACTAGTTAGCTATCTGACCTTCACACTTGATGTATTAGTGAAAAATTTCAAAAATTACATAAACGGCCATTCTCACTGAAAATAACATTGATTACTATGGGGTAAAAGCTGACGCACTGAAAAGCTGTTCTTTGCCTGACGAAAAGGCCGTCGTAAATGCGGCAAACTAGCAAAAGCATGACGAATGGCTGGAGAATGCATGGTAAATCAGCCCGTTAATATGTTAAAATGTTGCTACTGCATGAAGATGTAGCTAGATTTCGCTAAAGTACTGCTGTCTGTATGTAAAAAAAAAAAACACATTAAATAAAGACCTACTTTTAAGCGCTCTAGCTGAGAGAGAAACAAATGATTTCCTCCAACAGTGAATTACTAAACAGTTACAAATGAGCTTTAAGACTTGGAAGGATTGTGTCATATCATCCAGAAACTTGGAGTGGCAAATAAGCCATGTTCTCACTGTCTTTCCTAGAGCTTGGAACAGTAAATGATTGTCTGTAAGCAGTTGGGTAGAGCATGTAAAATGTTTTTGTTTTTACTTTGCAAGTCTTAGCTTCAGTAGACAGTATTACCTCATTTTATTGCCAAGAAAAACTGCAATTTAAAACTAGTGTCTGAGAATTGCCTTTAAGAAGACTTCAAGTGGGTCTCCTTATGTTTCATACCTATAATGCTTAGTAACATCGCCCCATCACACTTCATATGTTTTAATGTGTGAACTATCACACTTGCCATGAGAACGACAAGTATGTCATCATTTCCCTGTCATTTGCCCAATAACAGCATGAGCCTACTAAGTAACGGCTTAGCCATTCCTGGGGGGGATAAGAAACTCTACCACTGACGTCAATCAACTTTCCGTTTTTCCAATAGGATCATACTGTCCAGGAGTTCAGCTTTTACAAGTAAAGCCTATTGGCTAAAAATCAGTTGTACTTTTTTATTAGTCTATTATGTCCATCCAAGTACAGTATGTCTGAATTTGCTGTGCTGCCATGTTTATAACACTGCACAAGATGGGCTAGTAAAATAACTAATGTAGCTTTACCGAGATGCAAGAGCCTGGAAGCAATGAAGAGCAAAACTGCGTTGTCTGTACTTGAAGTAAATCAGTATAATTTCACGCTTCATATCACTTTCATAGTTATGGTATGAAACTGTAGTTTATGCAATTATTTCACCGCTCATAAAACCTGTGGATGGAATTGGATAAACACACAAGTATCGTATGAATAGGACCCTGTATTCCTTTGGAATTTTTATAACATAAATGCCGGTCCCTCAACACTTCAGGCTACCACCTCTGCCTGCTCGTACTCTTATGATCGTATCCTCACTGGCGACTGATGTGTAATCTCGTCACACTGTGCATAATGGCACATACGTAACTGATGCCGCAGCATTTACGTATACACTTCCTGGTCAAACATTTATTCTATTTTTGTCTTTTCTTGTCCCCTCGGAGTTTACTTTTATTTTGGCCTGTTACAGAAAAGGGGGGTGGAGTTGCAAAAAATTAAAAAAAATGAAAGACGTGCGTAAAGTTAAGAAGAAAGAGCTGAGGATGCGAAAAAGAGAGAGGAAGGTGAATGTAAAAAAAAAAGTGTGAAATAGAGGAAGTGTCAAAAAAATGGAGAGGAAGCCCTAGAGAAAAATAAAAGGGCACGAGTATGGAAGGAAGGGAATGGTGAAGAAGAGATATGTGGAATGTGTAAAAGAAAGATGAAAGGGCTTGAAAGAGAATACGGAAAGGCAAATGTGGAAAAGAGAAGGAGGAGGGAATGTGGGAATCCGTGTGGGATGGAAAATGACACAAGAAAGGATGGTGGGGGGTCCACAGAAAAGATAGTTAAAGTGTTTGGCAAGTCAAAATATATATCAGTAGCTTACCTTTCATTAAGTGGCTCCGGAACTCTGCTTCCTCCTCTGTCTGTCTCCTTAGTGAAGAAAATCACTTCCTCATTCAGCTTTCAGTCCCCACCCTGCTGACCCGATCCATCAATCAACCTTCAGTGGAAGAATGGAAACACCCCCACTCCCTGCCCAGAGGTCCTGATTGGCTACCTCTCTCTGCAGCTCTGAAACCCCGCCCCCTCACACTCATCACAGTGTGCTTACATCACAGTGCTATGCCACACCCACTGTTTCTCTGCATTTTTTTTTCTGCATCTCCAATTCTCTAATACTCTTAAAGAGAACTACAGCGTCTTTTTAAAATTGGATTGAAGTTTAGGACAATGCAATGTTTAGCCCAAAACAACAGGACACAATCGGGATTGCCCCTACTATAACTTTAAAAGCAAAAAGAAGTGAAAAAAGTATATGTATGTGTTGAAGCATATTGGGTTTTTTTAGTATGTGCAAAGACAAATTATTTATCTTGGTTGTTTAATCAAATTTAAGTCACATAATAGGGATTTTTTTAAATATAAACAATAGGAAGAAAATGGTAGCTAGTAGTGGTAAGAACTAATCCCTTGCCCTATCCATACTTATAATTAAAACATAATGGCAATATAGAACGTTTACTAGGTACAGTAGGTGGGTATTGAAAGCTTATGGTTCGAACAAGCAGGTGAGATTTATTTATGCTTCCACATTTTCATCCCAGTACAATACCTATGTATGCTGAGATTATTACTTAAACATATAAAATTGCATAATCATCATAAGTTAAGCTGCTTTTATCCCCCCCCCCCCCACACACACACACACACACACACACACACACACACACACACATACTTGTAATCCATGATCTCTTCACTCTTGCATTAAATAGCTGCTGGCAGGCACGGGCACCTGCAGAGAGTGAGGTAAGTAATCAGTGATTCTCGTGGGGGGTGGTCACATAGTCTCATAGCATCCCAAATAAAGGTGCCTCTGTGGAGGGCTTTCACTCAGCCCAAGAGTCTTTTAGATTCTATGGCCGGGCT
Organism: Gastrophryne carolinensis; assembly: GCA_027917425.1. Taxonomy (NCBI): domain Eukaryota; kingdom Metazoa; phylum Chordata; class Amphibia; order Anura; family Microhylidae; genus Gastrophryne; species Gastrophryne carolinensis. The sequence goes on from CM051237.1 coordinate 146,562,782, forward strand.
GGGGTAAGACGGTTTGTGATGCCCAGCGGCACACCTGTCTTCTGTGAGCTGACAACCCTCAATCTCCGCCGACGCTTCCGCCTATAATCAAGCCTCCATTTACCGGGCACTTGAAACGCCTCACCAGACATGGTTGCCCCCGGGTCTTAAAAGGCACAAAGGAGTTTATGGTGAGAGCATATGAACCACAAGGATATCCCAAAGCTGAGGTCGTACACAGGTAGTCAGTCCGAGGATGCGTCATTACACAGGGATGAGACAGGAAAGTCGGGAGTAGTCAAAGGGTCAAGCCGGGAGGTCAGAGGTAGCGTGGTATCCAAAAGGGGCAGGCAGGTTTGAGGTCAAGGTCGATTCAGGCTGCAAACTGGGAAGGTCGATCAAGCCAAGCCAGTATCAGATAAGGAGAGATGAAATCACACCCTAAGCTCAAGAAACTATAATTGGCACAGAGGACAGGGCTAGCTCCCTATTTATGGGGTGACTGACCAATGGCAACCAGGGAAGGAGTGTATAGTGATTGATTCAACTATGAACTTCAACCAGAATGGCTAGGCTGGTCAGCCCCTGATCTCAGTCAGGTGTGGAGGAGGCTGCACCTCCTGACACTCTCAGTGTAGCGTCTCCTTACAGTAAAACTGCCGGAGTGCGGGGCGCGCACCCGCACAGCTAGAGGGGATTGAGGGAGTCTGCGAAAGCAGCATGCCGTGTTCCCCGACTTTCGGGAGCGGCGAGTGTGCTCTGCAACATGCAGCCGGAGAGCACCATGCCACCCAGCAGAACGCTCGATGCAGGCCCCCGATACAGGTACGTTTATTACATGGTTTTGGTGCACTTTGAAGGATGTTGTTTGTAGCAAGAATCATATTAATAAAGCGTTTGTTGAAACAAATGTTTGTGCATCTTGATAAAAAAGTGCTCATAAATATATACAGAACCTTCAGTACTCCAAGCATGGATTTAACACCGACGTGGGTTATTTCAAATAAAATGTGAAAGTGCAGGAACGCAGATTGCGTCCAATTCAAAAGTTCAAACACACACTTATCTTTTAAATGAACACACAAAACAAGTGTGTGTTTTCCTACTTATGTCAATAATAAACCCTTCACAAGCATAATCAGAATCGGTCACAACCTTCAGTCTCCTGGCAAAGTGCTACATAGGAGCTAGATTAATGTTGCATGTGGGGAATATGTTCCTGGTCAGAGAAGAGCTCATCATAAATTATGTGCTTATATGGGGCAATGCTCAGCTAAATGCTGAGGACTGGTTATTGGTAACACTCTTCTTGCTTTTTAATGCATTTTCATTTGTATGCTTTTAGTTAATCTCACTTTCTCATCCCTTCCATTTTGGAGCACCACCAGTAACAACGCAATAAAAAAAAAAAAAAACTAGCTCCTCCTGGCCTATATAGGGCAGGCTGTGGCAGGATCTCCTCGGTTCTTTTCTTGCAGTCGCAAGGGACTGTGAAGATGTCTGGAATTTTATATTTTGTTTTGAGCATAGTGCTGACCGGGAGCGGGGGCTTCAACTCTGTCTCCCAGTCCCTCACTAGCTGCAGCATTCCGGGGGACCCCCGTTTCCAGGAAGTCGGTTCCTAAGCCGATAGTGTGGGATTGTGTAGAGTGAGGGGATTGCGCATTGATCCAGGTAAGCACGCCGTGGCAAATCGGACTGGGTCTGAGCAAAGAGGTCTCTGGGCCTTGCATGGTGGCTCTTCTGTGTGTCTCCCACTGAGCCCTGGTCCCTCTACCCCCCAGCCCCTCTAACCCCTGGGTCATCTACCCTCATAACTCCTGGACACCCTGTGAGAGATGCAGCCTGTCTTCCCCATGACTGCTTGGGGGGGGGGCTGAGCTAGTTGGCTGGGCTCCCTGGTGTCCAGGTGTCTGTGATTACTACTGCTGGCAGCCATGCTGGTCAGAGCTTGGCTGCCAGTGTTTAGAGAGGGGGCAGCCTCATCGTGAGGGAGGCATGACCACCGGCCTAGCGGCCTGCATATTAGCCAACTCGGGAAGGGGATAGGTCAGCCATACCTGTAATGCCGTTGGGGGGGGGGCATGGCTTTGGCCCACTTAGGTCTTACAGTGAAGGACAGGAGGAGGGGGTGGAACAGCCACATTTGTGAGGTCTGCGGCTCCGCCCTCCTTCTCCTCGTGAACAGCATGAGGCACCGAGGTCCTTGTTGCATCCCCAGATTATGTTGTGGCAGCTCCTGCACTGCCTCCCTGGGCTGAGTATCGGATCGGAGTATCAGGCCACGGTCACGATTCCCTGGTCAGGTAGGGGTCCCTCTGGGGGCAAAGCCTACTGATTCCTTTAGGAATCTGACATTGTTCTGGTTGTTGCAGGGTATGGGTCCAGAAGCTGCTGCATCCTTGGCCGGTGGGTTGATCCCAGCTGCAGGGAGGTTGCCTTTCTGGTAGTGCAGGCAGGTCTAACCAGTAGTCAACAGGCAGGAGGATGTGGGGACCAGCATTCCATCTGTATTGCTTAGCAGTTAGAGCAGCTATTTTACCATGTCTGAGGCATCAAAGGCACCAGGGTTTTGTATTTTAATGGAGAGTGGTTTCGGCATATCCCATGATCCAAGTGCGCCTAACCTGGGGTGAGGGACCTCTGTACACTGGGTGCACTACTGTCCTGCGCCGCCTTACACAGCTGGCATGTTCTGCGTCTAAGTAGGATCATCCAGTTTCAGAGGTGTACTCCACGGACCAGGGTACGCCCACGGATGGGGTTCCTCCTTCGGACATGGCAGACAGTGTGGCTCAGCTGGAGAGCATGGTCAGTGGCCTTCGTCGATAGGGGCATCCCCAGTCTGTCTTTGCCTGGCCAAGCGTAGGCATATTCAGATGGAATCTTCGGAGGATTCAAGCTCCTACTTTGAGGACCTATTCAGGGGTTCAGGATCTAGTTTTGGACAGCGGGAGGGGGGTGTCAGTCGGCCGCACATATGCCGTGGAAACCTTTGGATGACCTGACAGATCAGATATTTTGTATGGTTATGTGAGACACAACTCAAATCCTAGAAGTAATGATCAAAGTATGGTACAGTAATCATACTTACAGCCTACCAAAGCTACTTGAGATGAAAGGAGCAGAAGGGATAAAACAATGCAGTGTCTTATACATATATTTATGGGAACTTTGGTAGCATTGTTGGGGTGATCTTTCTGAGCTATTTAATTGCTGATCTAGAGTGAATGCTACAAGTCTGTCCAGTTGATTCTTTTGTATATTTTTTTTTCTTTTTCTTTGTTCGGTGCATTATGTGAAAAAAACATTTGTGTTGGATTGTGCCCCCTTATCTGGGATCTACCTACCAGCATGCTGTTTTCAGGTTTCTTATATTTCTGTGTATCTGTGGCGAGCAGCTTTCCTGGTCTTGAGTAGAATCTAAGGACTTCAAGTCCCAGCATCCCTCCACTGTAATAGATGTACTTGTCATCATTAGATTTGGTTAAATCACACAGCAGTAATGACCCCATGTGAGAATGCTGCCAGTAACTCTTTAGCTGCTGGTTGACAAGACTGTGATCCCCTTATCTACAGAATTTAAATTAGAGCAGATGTGGTTAAACATGTCATCTGTGCCTCAGCCAATAAGATCATTAGCAACCCAGAGTCAGGAAGTCTATGATATATACTGCACCACTATGGTGTACGTTGTTTACATAAACACATTGTTGCTACAGAAAATGATTTTCTTTTATAACACAGTTAAGTGTTGCAAGCAAACAAAAAAAAATTCAAATTAGATATGTTTAGCACATGGAGCGCTTTATTTTTGTCTCAGAATAAGAGAAAAAGTTGACAGGGCCATCAAAAGTGGAATTATCCTTTAAAGTTATAATAAAGGCAATTGTTACACCACTGCGTCTGGCTATATTTGGCACTGTCCTAAACTGTTTTCTGTTTTTAAATTGACATAGAAATGGTCAAGATATTGAGGTTCACAGATTCACCTTGTGATTTCTCTTATGAAGCAAGTGGGCATTGTCATTGGCTCTGTGATGCTGCGTAATAATCAGCATAACTGCAGGGTCTGTAAGATTCCCAGAACTTGCTTCAGACATCCTGGCTGTGCTTCACCCCTCTCCCGCTCTTGCTAGGTGACATTGGATCCTAGACCAACACTCCCAGACACACAATGCTTCAATGCCAATCGCAGATGCTTGCACTCCCGATCTGGTCAGGGGGACCACCTTGGAGGATCAGTAGTCATTGGGCTGGCTGGCCGATCGGGTCGAGGGGGGCAACTTGGACAACAACAGATGGCTGTGTGCAAGATCAGGCTGGCGGGTGAGTGGAGCTTCGAGAGAGTAGGCCTGTGGGCAATCTGACTTGGTAGCTGGAAGCCATCCCCAGCAATGGTGAGGGAAACACGCCCCCTTCCTGCTAGGAGGGCTTTCGCTCACTAGCTGTCAGGGAATCCGGGGAAGGTGCGGAGCTGCACGCGCCCAGCTGCAGCCTGCTGAAAAGATTGGGGAGGACCTTTCCCTGCTGCACTGCATTGTGACTGCCAAGGGAAGGAGTTGGGTAAACCTTCCATTTTTGCTGCTGGCCATATCGCTTAATGCCAGGAGAAAAAGCGTGTGAGAGCCGGCCATTTCCTCCAGCGTTCACTGGTACAGCCAGCAGCAGGAAGGAAAGATTTGCCCGGCTCTTTTCCCGTAGCAATTGGTGTGGTCCAGCAGGGAGCAGAGGAAAGTTTTCCCCGCTCCTTCCTCAGGCTGCAGCTGATATTCTTGCAGACTGGCTGCGGCACTGCGCTAGTAAATCACAGTTATGGGGGCACAATCCTAACACAAAAATGTATTATTATTATTATCATTATTATTATTATTAATAATAATAATAATAATAATATTAATAATAATATAATTAATATTTTACATTTCAAAAGAGGAAAACAATATAGCAAAACAGCTGATAAAGTTTTCTTTTAATGTGACCATGCCTGCATGCCTATAATATGGGTCTCTGTTTCATACTGTACATATGCTGATTAGCTTTAGCACATACAAGGATTCCTTTGGGTCATTAGAAGCTTTGTGACTTTTCATTGGCAGTATAAAATTATTATCTCCCTGGAGAACTTCTTGACATTTTCAGGAGTAACGATTTCAAAATGCCCGAGTCATTAAAAATTACCCATTACTTAAGGGTAATTATGTTCTATTCATTTTATGAGCCCTAAGCACATTACTATAAAATAGTGGCTAGCTTGTTCATGACATTTCTGCCTTGGTTGTCATATTTAAATGTTACTTAGACTCCTGATAAGACATTTGCCTACTTTAACCCTTAGATCCGTTTTTTTGGGCTGCAACATTTGTCATAAGGCATTGTTCACACCTGTCGGCTTGAACTGTGTTATACACAACGCAAGTGAAAATGGTACCTCTTGTATTCGAAAAAGGCAATTTACATATATGTGTTGCATTGGAACACATTGAGATATCGTTGCAAGCAGTATTTTCAATGCAACAATAAAACATGGCAGTAAGAGTCAATCTGGTAGGATTCAAGGTGCCAAACTAGGAGTGATCATCTGCACCACCTGCCTGGGCAATGGGGTTGATTCAGAGCCATGTAAAAAAACTCACTCCTTTTTGAGGGGAAAAAACTGACATTCTCTTTCATTGGCCTTGATTCACTAAGAGTTGAAAAGAATTCTCATGGTAGTAAAAAATTCAGTTCAAGAGAAAATATATGAGTGAATCACCAGATAGAAATACAATAAAAGTCAATGGCATTTTTTTAGTAACTTTTTACCCCTTTTTACCTGTAATAAAAAGTGTCATTGAATTTCGATGTCATTCTATCTGGTGATTCACTAACAGTAAAATTCTCATGCTTTTTTCTCATTAATTGAATTTTTTACTACCATGAGAGTTTTTTTCAACTCTTTGTAAATCGAGGCCTTGTCTACCTCAGGGCTGAGGTAGATTTTTCACCTGGTTGTTAAATCATCCCAGAGTAGACAATGAAGGTGAATGGCATTTTTCTGTCCTAAAAAAGATGTGTTTTCTCATCTGGCTCTGAATCGATCCCAGTAACTGGCCTCAATTTTGTAAGAGTGGGAACATGGTAGTAAAAATGTCACTTTATGAAAAAAAAACCTAAGAATATCATTGTTGCTGAATCACCAGCTAGGAAGACAATGAAAGTCAATGTAACCTTTTTACTCCTAAGAAAAGTAGTGAATTTTAACTCCTTTTTACTCTGTAGTTTACTTTTTTTATTTACTTTTTTTTTTTTGTCTTCCTAGCTGAGGATTCAGTAACAGTGAATTTCTCCGGCTTTTTTCTCAAAAAGTGATTTTTTTTTTACAACCATGAGCATTTTTTCCAACGTGAACAAAGGGGGAGTGGCAGCTGCTCAGACCATTTTATAACTAACCTGGGAGGTGCAAGTCAGCAGGGCAATTAGGTTACTAAAGACTTAAAGGAGCCGCAGCACTCAACCCTGTTAGCTTGCATGCCAGCCTGTAATCTGTCTCTAAATCTGGTAAAAACAGAGGCTCGGTCACACACATCTGCAGAAGTATGCTAAGCTGCACCACCAAGCGCCAAGGTGCCTCTGTGGGGTGCAGTCCTAACTCTAATCTATGAGAGCCCCATTTGGGACATACAATGCAAGAGATAAAAAGGGAGCAGATTACCTGAGGTTGCCCTAAACCTCATGGGCAAGCCATGGGGTGGAAGGGTCAAGACCTTGCAATACAGCCTAGACCCCACACCCCATGTGCTTGCACAAATTCAAAGTGAACAAAGGGGGAATGGCAGCTGCTCAGAACATTTTATAACTAACCTGGGAGGTGCAAGTCAGCAGGGCAATTAGGTTACTAAAGACTTAAAGGAGCCGCAGCACTCAACCCTGTTAGCTTGCAGACCAACCTATAATCTGTCTCTAAATCTGGTAAAAACAGAGGCTCGGTCACACACATCTGCAGAAGTATGCTAAGCTGCACCACCACGCCAAGGTGCCTCTATGGGTGCAGTCCTAACTCTAATCTATGAGAGCCCCATTTGGGACATACAATGCAAGAGATAAAAAGGGAGCAGATTACCTGAGGTTGCCCTAAACCTCATGGGCAAGCCATGGGGTGGAAGGGTCAAGACCTTGCAATACAGCCTAGACCCCACACCCCATGTGCTTGCACAAATTCAAAGTGAACAAAGGGGGAATGGCAGCTGCTCAGAACATTTTATAACTAACCTGGGAGGTGCAAGTCAGCAGGGCAATTAGGTTACTAAAGACTTAAAGGAGCCGCAGCACTCAACCCTGTTAGCTTGCAGACCAACCTATAATCTGTCTCTAAATCTGGTAAAAACAGAGGCTCGGTCACACACATCTGCAGAAGTATGCTAAGCTGCACCACCACGCCAAGGTGCCTCTATGAGTGCAGTCCTAACTCTAATCTATGAGAGCCCTATTTGGGATATACAATGCAAGAGATACAAAGAGAGCAGCTTACCTGAGGTTGCCCTAAACCTCATGTGCAAGCCATGGGGTGGAAGGGTCAAGACCTTGCAATACAGCCTAGACCCCACACCCCATGTGCTTGCACAAATTCAAAGTGAACAAAGGGGGAATGGCAGCTGCTCAGACCATTTTATAACTAACCTGGGAGGTGCAAGTCAGCAGGGCAATTAGGTTACTAAAGACTTAAAGGAGCCACAGCACTCAACCCTGTTAGCTTGCATGCCAGCCTATTATCTGTCTCTAAATCTGGTAAAAACAGAGGCTCGGTCACACACATCTGCAGAAGTATGCTAAGCTGCACCACCACGCCAAGGTGCCTCTATGCTTATTGAATCGAGGCCCAGGGACAGCTGGTATTTTATCTACAGTTTCTGTTTAGTAAAGTACCTTTCTATTTTCTTTTATGACATTTTTCCTAAGGCTACTTTTAGCCTTGGGGTGGATATACACAAATGCAGCCTTCAATGTTTCCTGTCCCACGGGGGAGAAGAGGTGACAGTGTAGGCACCTGACACGGAAAGAGTCAGCAGCAAAAGGGGGAGGTGGGGGGAAGGAGTTTTGAGTTGGGGGCCAGCGGTGATGGACCATGAGGTAGCAGTGAGCATTGCTCTTTTACTGCCCTGCAACACAGGAAAGGTAAAGTGCAATATATGCACTTCACAGGCAGTGCCCAAACATAGTTCACAGTGAAAGGGACTATTTACTTTTATTGGCTTCATTTTCCTCCCATTTGTGATTCATTCAATTATTCTTAGAGAAAGGAATGTATTGGGTGGTGCAGGAAGTATGAGGCTGGAAGGGGAGGGAAGAGGAGATGTGGGAGAGGAGGTAGGGGGGTTAAGGGGGGTAGGGAGTGGAGAAGGGGAGGGGAAAGAGAGGGAGGAGAGATTAAATAAGAAAAAAAAGGGGGGAGGGGAGTTAGGGAGCTAGGCTTGCCAGCTCCCAGGGGGCGGAGATCAATTGGTGGCAAACCCTTTGGTTGGTGTTTGGTGATTGCCAGGGGACTGGCTGGGCCAACCCCGCTATGAGCTGCCCATTTGCAGGAAGGCCTTTGCCGAGGCCGATTCCCTGAATCGTATCCAATTTGTCCAGGCAGACAGGAATTTCTCCGTGTCCCCCCTGTCCCCCAGAACCATCTGCTCCATTCTCATGATGGAGTCCATTTCACCAAACCACTCCCCTACTCTTGGGGGGCTAGAGGATTTCTAATGGCTGGGTCTGATCATTCCCCCTGCTGTTAGAAAAAATTTAAGGACACTTCTCTTCGTTTTGGCTAGGGGGCCTGGTATCAAAGAGAGGAGGACCACCTCAGGGGAATTCAGTACAGAGTAGCCCTCTACCTCTTCATGGATCTTCAGGTTTGCATCCCGCATCAGGTGGATCCGGGGGCATTCCCACCAGATATGGAGTATGCTACCCACCGCCATATTGCACCTCCAGCAGGTGCCTGGTTCACTTGGGTAGTAGACTGCTATCTTTGCTGGGCACCTGTACCATCTTGCAAGCAATTTGTAGTTCTTCTGCGCAGTGCTAGCTACTGAGAGTTTGTGCATTAAAGTGAATATCTTTGTCACATCCTCCCCTGAGAGTGATATTAAGGTCTATTTCCCACTTGGTTAGAAATTCCAGGGGTGAGGCGTGCCGCACCTTCACCAGCAACTTGTAAATGAGCAAAATTACATGCTCTGGTGGTAGTGTGTTTTTTTTAGTTCATTTGCCTGTTTATAGCTACTATAGGTGAATAGATTGCCCAGGTTAAATAAAAAAAAAATCCCCTTTTGTCCCCCTGTAGCTGCTTAATCCTACTCTGTCTGTCTTACCTGACTTATTGGGTCCCAAGTTTGGGTTTCACATGGGGGCATGACCTCAGAGATTCCTTAGGCTGTTGTCCACCATTTGCAAGCCATGCCCTGTCTCTATCAAAGTAACTGCATCCATCCGCTCCATTTACTTTGACTCAATACACACTTTCTGTAGGAGGCTGCAAGGGGGGCATGAATGTACAGAGTAGGACAAAGTAGCTGCAGTGGACAGGGGAGTCCTTTTTTCATTTTAGCATGCCAACCCCAAATTGTAATATGTAATACAAATCAAGTAATATCTTAATTTTGTTGTTTCTTCTTAAACAGGGTTGGTGTGGACCCAGATCAGGACCCGAAAGAACATTCTGCACATCAGGTAAAGGGATTGGCCAGTAAAACTTCCAGTAAAATCATTCGCCTGTTACCTCACCTGATGCAGTTTCAGTCCCATGCTGTCTCTTCGTTCTGTTAACAGCAGGAAAGGGGCATTTATTCTTCCTCTTTGGTGCCTATAGCACCCCCTGATTCTGACTACAGATTGAATCCTGAGGCTTGTGTCTAGTTAACACCCCTTCTATGTGTAATAGGCTAGAATGGAACCCTCCACACTGTCAGTCAAGCCCAGCTCACTCCAATGTAATGTACACAGTTCGCTTACATATCAGTCCTGTCACTCCCATCACAGAGCACAGCACAATATTAGATAAAGCTTTATTTATTTACTTTGGCAACTTTGGCTTTTTTCTCAAAAATATTGAAGATTGCTATGTGTAGCCCTACATAATGGGAACACTTCTGAGTGCGCCTGGACACATATACTTCTATTAAAGTATTTGTATAAGATGTGGGTAATGTGTGCTCAGTATTATGAGTTACATACAGTTATTCTGGTGGACACATTCCCATCAAGATTATTATCCCCTGCAAACCACTTCTACATTTGGTCTTTGTAAAAGTAAAACAAAAGCCCTTCCCAAGAGCATTGAGATCAAAATACCGGTACGATGTGATGTGTGGCTGCATCAATTTACTTCCAATTGTTTCAAGAATTAGAGTGTGCAATAGTTAACTGGTTAAAAACACTAAAGCAGGAGTTCTCAACCACTCCAACTCTATTTCCTAAATATGTACATGGGTGGTACACATTAAATATCAGTTATTTTATACCTGTATAGCACCGTGGGAAACCCGCCTTCTAGGTAAGTCTACAACCCCCAATCTCCGCTGCTAGCTTCACCTATAGCCAAGCCTTCGTTTGCTGGGACGCTTTACATGCCTCCCTGGACACTGTTATCCCCCAACATTTCGTAGCACAAAGGTTGTGAACTTAAAGGGGTGAAGACAGATTAACCAGAGACAAGAATGGGCGACGTTGGGTAAGCCAGGGTCATCCTCGGGTAATCAGTCCTTACAAGGCACAGCACCAAAGGGAGAGAGAAGAGAAGAATCAAAGTCAAGCCAGAAGGTCACTGGTACACAGCACAAGGGATGAGACAAATTCGTGATCAGGGTACAAGTAGGAATCGCTCCAGACAGTCACGGGATGGTCAAGCAAGACGAGGTCGGCAACTCAAACGAACAAAGATCACAGATACTATCACACCCAGCAGCACGCTATCACGGGCAATGAGACATTGTGGAGGGAAACTTTCATTGGCCAGAATTAGCGGGATTGGCCGGGGGGGGGGGGGGGGTTAACATTCGGGCTTATTTGCCCAGCTAACAACCTGTGGTCTGATTGCCCAATATCATTATTTGGGTCACCCACAGTTACATAGAGCTCATTGGCCCTTTAACTAATCCTCCGGCAGGTGCGCTGTCTGCAGCTCCGCCAAAGGGAATAAAAACGCCGTGCTCGTGCGCATAGAAGTAGTGAGGAGAGCAGGAGGCTGGGGTGCTCAGCGCCACTCGCACCGTCCGCAGACGTCACGGGAACGGACAGGAGGTAAGGTAGCCATGACACTATCATGGTAAAAACACACAAAATGCAACATGTATGAAACACAAAGCAAATAGTCAAACATAGTTCTTATTACCTTTTGGAGCAGTTTTGTAATTATGGAGCAAATAAGGCATTGTTAATGTATAAATGTCAGCCGCTTGGGTTGGGGTACGGGTCACACTGCAGCTTTGTCAAAGTACTGAGAGAATCTTAAGTACCACTAGTACCAATACTTAGAAACCTCTGCCCTTTAGAACTAGTCAAATGCTTGCAACGTAGCTACAGCACTTCAAAGAATATCCTGCACTGGCTGAAGCAGCTATGGATTTTCTGTTCATGGCTTTCTCAAAATGGGGACACCTAGTAAAGTAAACCGTGTCTGTGTGTGAAATGTGGCTAAAGCAGGTGGAGCAGTAAAGTGCTAGGTTCGATTATGAAAGCAGTCGCCAGAAGGGGGGCATAAAGCATCCTTCCATGCTATAGTTTCCTGTTGAGGAAAGAATATTTAAATGTCTTTTTATATATGTTAAACTGTTAGACCTGAAGCTTGCAGTTCATGCAGACATGTTTCATTTGTTGTATCTTTTGGTTACATCTAACAATTCTTACTAGCGGTGCAAATTCTTGGAATTAGTGGACTAAATGTTCTTAAAGTAGCACTATTGTGCAAAAATTGCCCAATGCCAAAATCAATATAAATATGCTAGATTGTGGGAGAAGGGGGATCACTTATACACCTGGCATCAAGTAATACCCAGTCAGGCTTGTTTCTTTCTTTTAATGGAAGGAATAGGCATTATGGGGGGGACAGGCTTTCTCACCCTTGATACACTTAGAGACCTGACACTCATGGATTTTATTCCTACCAGGAGAAGAATACCACAAGCTTGGCGGCAGTTTCATTCAATTTGGGTGTGTTAGTGACCCCTCCTCTTATTAGGCAACGTGTTTATGTATTTTTAATACTACACAACACAATTAACTGCTTTTTTTAGGTGAACGTAAGAAAGTGTTCTCTTCAACATAATCATTGCCCCATATGCCCTTTAATTTTATTGATGCCTCCTCACTTAATTTAGACCCAATGTCTCTCCTTATGAGTGATGTCGCTACAAAACTAAACGGTAGGAAACATCTGTAAGGGCATTTAATCACAAATGACACTGACCATGGCTAAAGTAAATCTGTCATGATTTAAAACACCTCAAATGATGTGCTAAACTTTTTCACTTCAGTAACGTCTAGTCCCCACTGCCCAGTGGACCGGTGGACCGGTGACAGCTTGGGGCTCGAGCAGTTACTGCGTGTTGTTGTTTGGCTGGTAGTCCCAGCAGATGTTTAGATATTACCTTTTTATTACAGCTTTTCTGTGACTCTAAAGGCACTTCAGTTACGGTCATATATAAACGCTAATTAATATGGCAAATATCTCCCAGGAACAAGGTAGAAATCAGATGTTACTAATTACCAATTCAGTCTCAAGTATATTAACATCCAAGCTTCATTTCTGGAAAGTCTCCAGCCCACTATGACCTGCTAATTGCTTTTGTGCATTATACTTATGGACACTGGCCTTGTATTTCTCCTACAATTAAAATGAGCAGTAACTAGCATACTGAGACAATTTTGCACATCATGGAAGCAGCAGAGGGAGACCTGGCCTGTATTTTTAAAGATTTTCTCTTTATTGCCTGATTATATGTAGAAATGTTGTGTTTTGTTTTTTTTCTTTTTGACAAATGAGCAAAAACAAGGATCGGTAGGTTAATTACAAATGTAGGTAAAGCCAAATGCTATGAACAAACCTGAGCCTTAGTCTCTAAACACTTTTTATCCATTTCAACTCTCCCTCTTTCATTGGTATCCATGGCAACAAAACCTTTTTTAGAAAAACTGAGAATAGCTTTTCCTAGAGGGGAGCAAAGCTAGTGCCAGCGTTCTCTCCTGAGACACACATACCAGTTTCCTTGACTTTTCCACTCTGTCCCTTATTATTATTTCTCAATGCAAATACCTAAAATCGAAACAGGCCTATTACTATATTTTGTAAGAAAGATAATAACTTGTACATATACATTTGTGTACTTTATACATATTATATTGTTATTTATACATAATTAGCTCTGGGCTTGTTGGTCTAAAATTGAAAATATATAAATAAGTATTGTCAGAATAATTCCAGTTAAATAGTGTAGCAGTGTATATGCATTGATGCCTCTTGAGGAAGGAAGTCTGCTCTCAATCAATTGGTTGCAGCTGTAAGTAAAGTTGACTGCTACGTCTCCCAACAACCCGGAGCTCCTGGTACCAAGTTACCATCAGTGGAGAAGTGCAAATGTTATGCTCGGGGCAGTCCTACTCTCCTTAGAATCACTTGTCATAAACTGAAACGGATGACTACACCTGGCCAGCAAGCCAGCCAGGAAAGCACCATTTCTTCTGTGTTGTTCATCAGCGGGAAAGAGAGGGGCATGAGACATGACACCTGCCTATCATGCGTTATACAGAAGGTTCCACAAGAGTTTATAGGCTTTAGACCCTTTTAACCTTAATAAGGAAATAAATCGGAAAGTACCTTTGGACTCAATCTTTGAGACTTATTGCTGTTGAAGGCTAAGTGGTGGATAATCTGCTTAAAGCGGACCTTCACTCTGAATAAGAGTCTGTCTTATATGTTTCCCCCACCCTGTACATACAGATTGGCCACATTAAAAATGATCCTACCTGCATCTACTGCATGTTATGAGCCTTTAAACATCCAAGATGGCGGCTTATGGAAGCCACCATCTTATCAGGCAGCCTGCAAACAGGAAGTGCCTCCTGACTGTGCTGCTCTGCATTCTGGGATTGCTGACCTTTACCTGACCCCAGCTCTGCTCTGTCTGAGCAAAGCACAGCTATAACCCGCCCCCCTGTACCTTATCCCACTCTCCTCTCCTCAGTAAGTGTGATGCTTCTGAGTCAAGATGGCGGCGCCCGTATCCTAAAGTCCTGAACAGAGTTGCAGCCCATTGGGGGGAAAGAATAATAAGTTAGTGACTAAAAACGTAAAATATATTCATTTTAGATGCTGGGGAACCATTTTTTAAGAGTTTGGGCTTTTCATTAAATCACGCTGAAGGTCCGGTTTAAGTTTCAGGACAAAATGGAGACATTAGCACAGGCACAACAGAAGGTGTGTTCTTTACCTGAATTGCAGAAAGTGTATAGGATCCCCCCTGTATGTAACTGTTGATTACTTGCTGCCTATGTTAACAAGTGGTGTAGCCCTGACCCCCCCCCCCCCCCCTTTAATCCAGCTCTGGAAGTTCATATGGATAAAGAAATAATAGAGGATCTTATACCAGTTTGAAATTAACTTGAACAAGGAGCACAAAATACTGGTGACACTTGAAAGAAGAGCTGACCTAAAATTGCCACCATAAATGAGCTTGTAATTTTTTGTGAAACAAGGCAGATGTGACAGTAATAAGGTCTAAAGCGCCCCATGTTCTTTGGGTGCGTGTTACTGAGCTCAATGCCACCCTTTGGAGGAGGAATTTGGAGGAGAAAAATAAAAAATATTCTGAATCAAATGGTGTGCTAAAATACCCCTTCCATTACAGACAGTTTACAGAATACCCCTATTCACCACATTACAGACCCAACATAACAGGTAGTGAGTGGTATCCCACATTACAGGCAGTGAGCGGTATCCCACATTACAGGCAGTGAGCGGTATCCCACATTACAGGCAGTGAGCGGTATCCCACATTACAGGCAGTGAGCGGTATCCCACATTACAGGCAGTAAGCGGCATCCCTCATTACATGCAGTGAGCGGTATCCCACATTACAGGCAGTGAGCGGTATCCCACATTACAGGCAGTGAGCGGTATCCCACATTACAGGCAGTGAGCGGTATCCCACATTACAGGCAGTGAGCGGTATCCCACATTACAGGCAGTGAGCGGTATCCCACATTACAGGCAGTGAGCGGTATCCCACATTACAGGCAGTAAGCGGCATCCCTCATTACATGCAGTGAGCGGTATCCCACATTACAGGCAGTGAGCGGTATCCCACATTACAGGCAGTGAGCGGTATCCCACATTACAGGCAGTGAGCGGTATCCCACATTACAGGCAGTGAGCGGTATCCCACATTACAGGCAGTGAGTGGTATCCCACATTACAGGCAGTGAGCGGTATACTATGTTACAGGCAGTGAATGGTACCCCACATTACAGGCAGTGAGCGGTATCCCACATTACAGGCAGTGAGCGGTATCCCACATTACAGGCAGTGAGCGGTATCCCACATTACAGGCAGTGAGTGGTATCCCACATTACAGGCAGTGAGCGGTATACTATGTTACAGGCAGTGAATGGTACCCCACATTACAGGCAGTGCGTGGTACCCCACATTACAGGCAGTAAGCGGCATCCCTCATTACATGCAGTGAGCGGTATCCCACATTACAGGCAGTGAGCGGTATCCCACATTACAGGCAGTGAGCGGTATCCCACATTACAGGCAGTGAGCGGTATCCCACATTACAGGCAGTGAGTGGTATCCCACATTACAGGCAGTGAGCGGTATACTATGTTACAGGCAGTGAATGGTACCCCACATTACAGGCAGTGAGCGGTATCCCACATTACAGGCAGTGAGCGGTATCCCACATTACAGGCAGTGAGCGGTATCCCACATTACAGGCAGTGAATGGTACCCCACATTACAGGCAGTGCGTGGTACCCCACATTACAGGCAGTAAGCGGCATCCCTCATTACATGCAGTGAGCGGTATCCCACATTACAGGCAGTGAGCGGTATCCCACATTACAGGCAGTGAGCGGTATCCCACATTACAGGCAGTGAGCGGTATCCCACATTACAGGCAGTGAGTGGTATCCCACATTACAGGCAGTGAGCGGTATACTATGTTACAGGCAGTGAATGGTACCCCACATTACAGGCAGTGCGTGGTACCCCACATTACAGGCAGTAAGCGGCATCCCTCATTACATGCAGTGAGCGGTATCCCACATTACAGGCAGTGAGCGGTATCCCACATTACAGGCAGTGAGCGGTATCCCACATTACAGGCAGTGAGCGGTATCCCACATTACAGGCAGTGAGTGGTATCCCACATTACAGGCAGTGAGCGGTATACTACGTTACAGGCAGTGAATGGTACCCCACATTACAGGCAGTGCGTGGTACCCCACATTACAGGCAGTAAGCGGCATCCCTCATTACATGCAGTGAGCGGTATCCCACATTACAGGCAGTGAGCGGTATCCCACATTACAGGCAGTGAGCGGTATACTACGTTACAGGCAGTGAATGGTACCCCACATTACAGGAAGTGCGTGGTACCCCACAATACAGGCAGTAAGCGGCATCCCTCATTACATGCAGTAAGCGGCATGCCCCAATAAAGGCAGGGAGGGGCATCCCCATTACAGACAGTGTGCACACATCCATGCTGTCTATTAGGCTCCAGGGGTGGCTGCTTTGCACTGCCTATGGCACCCTGAACTGGGATGCCCCGCTATGTGAAACCCCTTGCCCGGAATTCTTACCTGTTCGATAATCCCACGGCGTATGCGCAGCAGCCAGTGGCTTTACTTGCATCCTCTTTTGGTTGTGCGTGGCCACACCCACTGCAACTGAATGGCTGTGTGTGACCACACACAACAAAAGGATGCGAGTGATGCCATGTGTGCGGCTGAGATTCCATTCAGCTTCTCCAGGATGGAGGAACTGATTGGACAAGAGACATGTGCTGTTGGGAGGAGGAGAGGTGAGTTTTACTGGTCGAACGTCACCTTTCACACAGTGGGGCATTCCAAACCAGGGTGCCGAACCAAAACATGGATAGTGAAGGGAAAGTCCAGTAAAGTCCAATAATTCTTGACACAATATTAAAAATGACCTGCTTTCCCTTCTATCTGAATAGAAGACTGCAGTCTGCTTTTCTATCAGCCATCCAGTCGATGGAAAGTTTCTAGGCTGGCTAGAAATGACGTGAGCACTTCACAGACACAATGCTCCTGAGCACAGCATTATGTTTCATCCTGAAATGTCTCACCTTGCCTTCCTCCTGAATACTGGGGTCAAAGGACCTCACACCGCTGCAGCCAGGCACCAGGTAGATAGCTCCCACTGGTGCATTTCAAACTGGCACCCACCCTTCAGCCCAGCCGCACTATATACTCGCGCCCACCACATTTCAAATCGGCGCCCAGTGGCAATATATACCAGCGCCCACCTCGTAGCCTACTGTATACTGGCGCTCCCACATCTGTTTAACTGCACTTTTGCCACAAAAATAAGAGCATTTTCCCTATAAGACACAGACACACCCCTGTCTTGTAGTCTTCTCTTGTTTTGATAATAATTGTTTCCTAAAAAGGTGAAAATGGGCCCTTAAAAATGTTTTGATTCATATTCTTTGGTCTATTGTTGGCCACAGCCAGGAGAGTGGTGAGAGTGATACCACAAAGCAGTATGCCTTAGCTGTGACCTCTGTCATGACCTGCCCTCTGGGAAACTTGTTTGCCACTATGTCAGGTGTAGAATGCCACCCTAGTCTCCCTTCAGATGACTCACTCTCTTCTGCTGTCAGTCTACCGGGTGTATGCCTTGTTTACGGAGACTAGTGGACTGACTCACCTCTTGACTGTGAAGCCTGGAGTCTAAAGACTAGCCTGGTTTTCACTAGAGCCCTTGATGGTGGGGATAGACTGGGCTGCAGGAAGGCCCCAGGTCAGGCAACCTAGGAGTGGGTATTGCCAAATCCATTGTAGGAGACCGACCAGAGCTGGGAGAAACAAGGAAGAAGCTGAACTGGGCAGGAACTAGGTTGGGAACAAGCAAAGTGAAGCTTGATCAAGGAACAAGCCCAGGTTGTAACAGGTGCAGGAACATGGGTCAATACACAGGAGACACAGTAATACATAAACATGCATGAGTGAAAACCAACCTACAATGCTGGTCACGGCTCGCCGATACGTATACTCCTGTGGCCCAAGTGGAAGTGGTATTCCTGGCCTTGAGTAAAGTCCTTTAGTAAAGCTTCTGCCTACAAATCCCAGAATCCCTCACTGACAAGAGTGAGCGCCCCTCCCCCACATAGCAGCGCATGACAAAATCAGATAGCAGTAATGAGACATAGTAACATAGTATGTAAGGCTGAATAAAGACTTTAGTCTATAAAGCTCAGCCTGTTTATATCTTCTTCCAGTAGCCATAGCTGAATATGTTATTACATGCAAGTAAAGCATCCAGGCCACTTTTGAACGCTTTTAGTGTTTCTTCATAACTACCTCCTCTGGTAGAGACTTCTGTAGTCTCTTACAGAGAAGAATCCCTCCTATGTTGCCTTTCCTCTACCTTAGTGGATGCCATTGGTTTATACTCCGGGGTTTAAAGAGTTCAAGGGACAGATCTTTATATTGACCCTGAATATATTTATAAATTGTTATTAAATGACCCCCCAGGCATCTTTTACAAACTAAATAAACCAAACTTTGACAATTAACTTATTTGCCCTCCTTTGAATGTCCTTCTTAAGCACAGGTGCTCAGAACTGTACACAGTATTCCATATGGGGTCTGACCAGTGACTTGTACAGGGGTAAAATGATGTTCTGGTCATGGGCACCTATGCCCCTCTTGATGCATCCCATGATCCTGTTTGTCTTGGCAGCTGCTGCCTAGCATTGATTATTACAGTTTAATGTAGTAATCAATACCATATTCCAAGTGTGACATACACTCCGCTTCAACTCTTCATGACATTTGGGTTATTCTCCAGTAGAGGGCGAACTTCTGCAGAGATGAATGCAAAAAAGGAGCTCCTCCCAGTCCATAAATACCTGGGACCTCCCACCAATTCCCCAGTTTCTTCTCTGCAGGAAGGAGAGCAAGGCAGAAGATGAAGACTTCTATTCCTTGCAGGTAAGCCGGGCTCGCGCCCGGCCCCATTTTTTACCTATTTCTGCCGGACCTTTGTTTCCTAGTACTGTATGAGCCTCCCAGCCTTGGCTGCAGGTCCTGGTGAGGGTAGGATACACCTCTTTAGGTGTGATAGGGAGCCTATGCTCCCCCGTGAGACCTCATTATGGGGTAGGCGGAATCCGGGTTCGTGATCCCGGTTGGGGATGCCCTGTCCCTTCTTCCCTTGTCAGTCTACCGGGTGTATGCCTTGTTTATGGAGACTAGTGGACTGACTCACGTCTTGACTGGGAAGCCTGGAGTCTAAGGACTAGCCTGGTTTTTACTAGAGCCCTTGATGGTGGGGATAGACTGGGCTGCAGGAAGGCCCCAGGTCAGGCAACCTTGGAGTGGGTATTGCCAAATCCATTGTAGGAGACCGACCAGAGCTGGGAGAAACAAGGAAGAAGCTGAACTGGGCAGGAACTAGCAAAGTGAAGCTTGATCAAGGAACAAGCCCAGGTTGTAACAGGTGCAGGAACATGGGTCAGTACACAGGAGACACAGTAATACATAAACATGCATGAGTGAAAACCAACCTACAATGCTGGTCAGGGCTCGCCGATACGTATACTCCTGTGGCCCAAGTGGAAGTGGTATTCCTGGCCTTGAGTAAAGTCCTTTAGTAAAGCTTCTGCCTACAAATCCCAGAATCCCTCACTGACAAGAGTGAGCGCCCCTCCCCCCCACATAGCAGCGCATGACAAAATCAGATAGCAGTAATGAGACATAGTAACATAGTATGTAAGGCTGAATAAAGACTTTAGTCTATAAAGCTCAGCCTGTTTATATCTTCTTCCAGTAGCCATAGCTGGAAATGTTATTACATGCAAGTAAAGCATCCAGGCCACTTTTGAACGCTTTTAGTGTTTCTTCATAACTACCTCCTCTGGTAGAGAGTTCTGTAGTCTCTTACAGAGAAGAATCCCTCCTATGTTGCCTTTCCTCTACCTTAGTGGATGCCATTGGTTTATACTCCGGGGTTTAAAGAGTTCAAGGGACAGATCTTTATATTGACCCTGAATATATTTATAAATTGTTATTAAATGACCCCTCAGGCATCTTTTACAAACTAAATAAACCAAACTTTGACAATTAACTTATTTGCCCTCCTTTGAATGTCCTTCTTAAGCACAGGTGCTCAGAACTGTACACAGTATTCCATATGGGGTCTGACCAGTGACTTGTACAGGGGTAAAATGATGTTCTGGTCATGGGCACCTATGCCCCTCTTGATGCATCCCATGATCCTGTTTGTCTTGGCAGCTGCTGCCTAGCATTGATTATTACAGTTTAATGTAGTAATCAATACCATATTCCAAGTGTGACATACACTCCGCTTCAACTCTTCATGACATTTGGGTTATTCTCCAGTAGAGGGCGAACTTCTGCAGAGATGAATGCAAAAAAGGAGCTCCTCCCAGTCCATAAATACCTGGGACCTCCCACCAATTCCCCAGTTTCTTCTCTGCAGGAAGGCGAGCAAGGCAGAAGATGAAGACTTCTATTCCTTGCAGGTAAGCCAGGCTCGCGCCCGGCCCCATTTTTTACCTATTTCTGCCGGACCTTTGTTTCCTAGTACTGTATGATCCTCCCAGCCTTGGCTGCAGGTCCTGGTGAGGGTAGGATACATTTCCATTTCGAGTGTCTGTGTTGATGTTTTACTTCATGCCTCCTTATGGAGGACTCTCTTGGGGCTGCGTCTGCCGGCCTCCGGCACCGCGGCCTCTGGGGAGCTTCTCCCCCTCAGTGCTCCGGTGAGGGGGGGACCGGGCACTCGCACGCTACCGCGGCCCGCCCCCCGCTATTGCCGCCTTGTCTGACCCGGCCTCTACAACCGGCGTTCTCTATCGCCGGAGGGAGAGGGGCGGGGTCTCGCGCAGCGCACGATCCGTGCGGGCCCTTTTCCCCCCTCTTCTCCCTCAGACGATGCGTTGCTTCTGCTTGCCGGGCGCCATCTTCCTTCCACGTGAGTGCCCCATTGAGGCCCACCTGTGTTCCTTACTGGTTGTGATAATGCCTTGTTATTTTGGCAGCGCTGCCTGCCTTGGTGTACCTATGTATACCTATATATTTCAATATATATATATGTTTTAATATATTCATTTTATGACATTGTTCCTGCCACATGTGTTTAATTGTGTGTGGGTGTGTGTGTGTACTTGTGCTTTTGGGGTCCTCTTCATTCATGTCTTTCCTAGGAATCCCTAGCATTAAAAGTTTACACTTCTTTTTCAAAATCCTCCCACAGGGACTTTAAAGGGGCATCCCGGGGTTGCTTACTAGCATAATTCCCTAGGTCTTGCGACTATCCAAAAATCACCATATGGAGGCTCCCCAGGATATTGGGCTCGGCTCCCTTTGGGACAATCCCGGCCATGTGTGGGTTGGGGATATCCCTTACGGGTGATATTGTGCTGATCTTTATACCATGTGCACAAATGGCCATAACGCGGCAGTTGGGCCCCCCAGGCGTCTGGGTCGGCACCTCCCGCTTCATCACCTCCCCCTCTCTGCTTTATCCGTACCTCAAGTGACATGGTCGCTAGCGGGGAGTCGCACTCTGATGTTTTTACTAATTTGGCCTGCATCGAGAGATTTATTGCTAGCGCGATGGGCAAGATGGCCCAGGCTAAAAAGAGTCATTTGTCGCCGGCCCAGGCGGCTTTGGATTTTGATGATAATTCCCTTGATTGGTCGGATTATTCCCCGTTAGAGAGGGGGATTGTTTGAGGTATCAGATGCTGATGAGGTGCATTTTTTGTGATACTGATGTTGGGCAGACGCTTGGGGATACCGTTGACACTTCCAGGGTTTTGGCACATCTCTTGGAGGTTTTGTATATTGCCCCGCCAGAGGCACCCCCTGTCAAAAAAGGGGAATTTTTAGGGTCCTCCAAGCCATGCTTGGAGTTTCCTACCCAAGGTCATTTTGAGGCATTGATCCTTAGGGAATGGGAGAAACAGAGCTGGCTTCCGGGTGTTCCTCAGGGATGGGATAAGAAGTATCCTTTTCCGGTGGAAGCGGTTAAGCGCTGGTCTTCTCCTTCCGAGGTCGATGCGCCAGTTTTTGGGATTGTCCAACACCTCTGTGGTCCACACCCCAGACGCCACTTCCCTTTAGGATGGCGAGGTTAAGCGCCTTGATTAGATGGCAGGTTATGCTTTTGCCAGTGTTGGTTCAGCCTTGCGACCTGTGTGTGCATCTGCACTTGCTACGGTGGCTACTAGGTCTTTGGTTAGGGACTTGTTACTTGACGCCCAATTTGACCCGGCCAGCGCCGAGTTCACTAACCTTAAGAGGTGCAAATTATTCATGGAATTTGTATTGACCGCTATGGAGAACACTATTGTCATGTGTAGGAGAACTTCAGCATTCTTGGTAGCCATGCGCCGATCGGTCTGGCTTCGCCAGTGGGTGGCGGACTTTGCAGCCTAGAAATCGCTCACAGCCCTTCCCTTCTTGGGTACGCGGCTGTTTGGAGATAAGTTTGATGCGGTTGCTAAGGGAAGTAAGTTACCTCAGCGTTAGAAGCAGCGTCGCTCCTTTCGGGGGGCGAGCTCCTTCAACCCTTCCTTTCGTGGTGCCAGAGCGGTCAGAGATGTTGCCTACTCCGGGGGCAGAGGTTCTTCCTGGAACAGAGGCAGAGGCCGGGCCCGTCCCGCTTCTGCCTGGGGTTCCAAGCTCAAGTCCGCTGTTAAACCAGCTCAACAATGAAGGGGCGCCCTCACCCGTACGGCTCTTCTTCCAGGTCTGGGCCCGGGAGGTCACAGACAGATGGATTCTGGAAGTGGTCTTGTCCGGGTACAAACTGGAGTTTGAGTACTTTCGGACCCTCAGGCTGTACAGGGGCTCCTGTTAGCAAAAAAAAAAAAAAAAAAGGAATCTTCTGGACATGGGAGTCATATGCCCTGTGCCTCCCTCAGAGAGAGGCAGGGGCTACTATTCCAATCTTTTCACGGTTCCCAAAAAGGATGGTTTCATAAGACCCATTCTGGTCCTGAAGATCCTCAATGGGTTCATCAGAACCGAGATGTTCCGCATGGAGTCTCTGCGCTCGGCCATCAATTCCCTTCGTCAACTTTATGATGTCCATAGACATCAAGGATGCGTATTGGCATGTTTAAATTTCGCGGTGTACGATCAATTTTTTCAGTTTTGTCCCCCTGCCCTTCGGGTTGACCTCAGCGCCGAGGGTCTTCACCAAGGTTCTGGCGGGCATAATGGCCCTGCTCAGAGCTCAGGGCATTCGCATTGTGCCGTATCTG
The DNA here is from genome assembly GCA_027917425.1 of Gastrophryne carolinensis. Lineage (NCBI taxonomy): Eukaryota > Metazoa > Chordata > Amphibia > Anura > Microhylidae > Gastrophryne > Gastrophryne carolinensis. The sequence goes on from CM051237.1 coordinate 146,586,271, forward strand.
GACGGCCTACTGATTTCAGCTTCTTCCCTCTATCAGGCGGAGCTGGACACCCACAAGGTGGTGTCGACTCTGGAGAGGTTCGGATGGGTGATCAACTGCCCCAAATTCTCTCTCTCTCTCTCTCCATCAAGGGAGTTTTCATTCCTGGGCATGAATCTGGATACCATTCGAACCAGAGTGTTTCTACCTCAGCCCAAGGTGCAGGGGGTTCAGGATCTGATCCGCCTTCTTCTGGCCGATCCTTGCCCCTCTATCCGTCTGGGGATGAAACTGGTGGGATTGATGGTTGCTTCCTTCGAGGCAGTCCCGTTTGCTCAGTTTCACATGAGATCTCTCCAACTTCACCTATTGACGCATTGGGACAGATGTCCGTAGTCCTTGGATCAACTTTTCAGGATGTCTCCCAGGGTTCAGCAGTCACTTCGGTGGTGACTGGAGTCGAGCAACCTGATGAGGGGCAGATCCTTTCTGGCCCCTTGTTGGGAGACGGTTACCACGGATGCCAGCCTGTCGGGCTGGGGAGGTTTCTGGAAAAGTCATCGGTTCAGTGGGTTGTGGGGTCCTCAGGAGGCTCATGCCCCCATCAATGTCTTAGAGCTCAGAGCCATCCGACTTGTCCTGGCACGGCTGACGTCGCACTTACAGGGCCTACCGGTTCAGGTTCGATCACACAATCGGACGGAGGTAGCCTACATTAATCACCAAGGAGGGACTCGCAGCAGGAGTGCCCTCAGGGAAGTCTCTCTTATCCTGACTTGGGCGGAGAGCAATGTTACTTGCATTTCGGCAGTCTACATTCCGGGAGTGGAGAACACGGAGGCGAATTCCCTGAGGGGGTTCTCTCGCCGAGGGGAGTGGTCTTTCAATCTCGGAGTTTTGTTCGGTCCCTTTGTCACAAGTGGGGGACTATGGAGGTGGATCTCTTTGCCTCACGGCACAATCACAAACTCCCATCCTTTGTGTCTTTATCTCAGGATCCTCTAGCCCTGGCAGTGGATGCCTTGTCCCTTGTCTGGAAGGATCTGGGGTTCCTGTACCTGTTTCCTTTCTTCTCCAGGGTGGGCAAGGTAGTTCGCAAGCTGATTCTAGAAGGTGCACCAGCAATTCTGGTGGCCCCAAGGTGGCCAGGACGGGTTTGGTATGCTGACGTCGTACGGCTGGCGGTAGTTCAGTACTGGCTGCCCATGCTTCTCTATTTGATATCTCAGGGTCAACTACTTGACCCCAATTTACAAATGCTGGCTTTGATGGCTTGGCTGCTGAAACCTTCATTCTGAAGGAGGAAGGTTTGTCTGAGGCTGTTGTTCAGACCTTGATTAGAGCTAGGGAGCGGTCCTCTTCTGGCATTTACTATAGGACTTGGTGGTCCTATATTGACTGGTGTGAGGCTAGGGCCTGGCCTTGCAGGGTGTTTTCGATCCCTAGGATTTTGGAGTTTCTTCAGCACGGTCTGGATCTTGGGTTCCAGCTTAGTACCTTGAAAGGGCAGGTCTCTGCTCTGTCTGTTTTCTTTCAAAGATCTTTTGCCTTACACCCGCTGGTTAAGACTTTTTTCCAGGGGGTCACTCATGTTTGACCCCCTCGGAAGGCTATGGTTCCTGTTTGGGATTTGAATTTGGTTCTTTCGGCTCTCCAGGGTCCTCCTTTTTAGCCGTTACAGGATATTGCTCTTTCTGTTTTCACTCAGAAGGTTGCCTTCTTGGTGGCTATTACCTCTGTTCGGCGTGTCTCTGAGTTGGCGGCTCTGTCGATTCAGGCCCCTTACTTTGAAAGACACCAGGACAAGGTGGTCTTTCGCTTTAAGCCAGATTTCCTTCCTAAGGTGGTTTCTGCTTTCCATCTCAATCAGGATATTGTTCTCCCTTCCTTGTGTCCTAAGCCTAGCAATGACAAGGAGAGGGTTTTGCACAATTTGGATGTGGTTCGCTGTGTTAAGTACTATTTGGTGACTACTTCTTCTTTCCGCAAGACGGATGCCTTTTTCGTGGTGCCCTGCGGGCCCAGGAAAGGTTTGGCGCCCGCCAAGTCTACCATTAGCAAATGGATTCGTCAGGCCATTGTTGGGGGCTATTCTGCTAAGGGGCGGACTCCCCCTTTTTAGGGTCACTGCGCATTCTACTCGTGTTGTTGGTGCGTTCTGGGCTTTTCAGCACCAGGCTTCTGTTGAACAAGTTTGTAAGGCTGCTACTTGGTCTTCCGTTCATACTTTTTCCAAGTTTTACAAGGTTGATGTGCGGGCTTCAGCGGATACCGTTTTTGGCCGTAAGGTTCTGCAAGCTGCAGTGGTTTAAGTTGGTGCATTCTTTACTGTTTATGGTTGCCACCCATGACGGACACTGCTATTGGATGTCCCAAATGTCATGAAGAGTTGAAGCGGAGTGTATGTCACACTTGGAATAATACCATTTTGTGAGTACTCACCTTTAAATCGGATATTATAAGTGTGACATACACTCCGCTTCACCCACCCTTTTTGGTATTCCGGATCCTTTATATGGTGAACCATTGTTTCTTGGTTGTTAATATTGTTATATTTGGTTCTTCCTAGTCCCCTTACTGCTATCTTACACTGGGGAATTGGTGGGAGGTCCCAGGTATTTATGGACTGGGAGGAGCTCCTTTTTTGCATTCATCTCTTCAGAAGTTTGCCCTCTACTGGAGAATAACCCAAATGTCATGAAGAGTTGAAGCGGAGTGTATGTTACACTTATAATATCCGTTTTAAAGGTGAGTACTCACAAAATGGTATTTTTATGTGTATTGATAACTAACACCCCTAGGTCTTTTTTCATTGTTGTTTTATCAAGCATTTCTTTATTTAGTGTGGAATCATGGCACAAATTGCTCCTTCCCATGTGCATAACCTTACATTTATCTGTGTTAATATTTATTTGCCATTTTACTGCCCATGCTTCCAATTTATCTAAATCTGTTTGTAGCTGCCTGCTGTCCTTTTTTGTGTTAATTACTTTACACAGCTTAGTATCATCTGCAAAGATTGAGACTTTACTGTTTAAGCCATACCCTATGTCAAATATATTGAAGAGAATTGGTCTCAGAACTGAACTTTGCAGTACTCTGCTAGTAATGATGACCCAATGAGTATGTACCGTTGATAACGACCCTCTGCTTCCTATCATTGAGCCAATTTCTCACCCATTTACATACATTTTCTCCCAGTCCAAGCATTCTCATCTTTTGTACCAGTTTTTTTATGTGGCATGGTATCAAACTTACCTCCTCATAAAAGCTGATGAGGTTTGTCTGGCGGGGGGGGGGGGGCTATTCCTCATAAATCCATGCTTATAGGGACTAATAAGGTCTCTATAATGGTCCTTTATTATTCAACATGTTTATAAATGATATAGACAAGGACACCAAGATATGTAGCACCACCAGGATATGTCCTCAGGGGAATAAAGCTGGGCAATCACTTGTTGATAAGGTTGTTGGGGCACCAGTAGACCACAGGCTAAATAACGATATACAATGTCAATCAGCTGCTTCCAAGACTGAACATATATTATCATGAATTAAGAGGCATGGAATCATGGGATAGAGATGTAATATTGCCTGTATACAAGGCACTGGTGCGCCCTAATCTCTAATATGCTGTCCAGTTCTAGATACCATAGAATGGATGCCCTGGATAGGGTGCAAAGGAAAGACACCAAACCCATCAGGGCAATGAGGGTTCATAGCTATAAAGAAAGATCACTGCAATTACATTTATTTAGTCCTGAGATGAGAATCACAAGAGAACATAATTAACATAAAAAAAGAGAAAAAGCTATTTCATGTAAAATCCTCTCAAAAGACAAGGGGCACTCCCTCTGCCTAGAGAAAAAAAAGATTAAAGCACCTTTCACATGTAGAAAGATTAAAGCTTGTTTTAACAACTTTGCACACTGCAAAGCAGTACACAATTGTGTGCTGTGCCTCTATTGCAGTGCAGAAAATGGCTGTTGGCTGTTACAATTAGCTGTTATCTGTAAATATTACAAACTACTTTTCCTCTATCCCATACCTTGGTTGAACTAAGTACCTGAAACTATAAATGCTTGATAAAATAAATAAAATATCTGTACTGTACTACTTGGAGGATCACCTCTGCCAGAAAAAATCAGCATGTTTGCTATTCATTTCTCTGGTACTGGTTGATAAAATTTTTACATCAGGTTTTCGTTTACTTCTTTCGGCCAGTTGGCGCACTACCTAATCTTTTCTTATTAACAGTTTGTTTTTTTGCATTCTGTTGTGGTGTTTATCTAAGTGCCTTGCAGACCTTAGTTCTCATATCCCCTTTGAGGTTGGTTTCTGGGCTTGCTTCATTGCTCTGCTGCACCATGGTGCTTTTGCATATCTTTGCATACTAAAAATACACATATATATATATATATATATCAGCTTTCTCAATAGGTGCTTGTGAGGTTCTGGTGTTAAAGGGGTACATCAGGCAAAGACAATTGTTAGACCATTGTGTCAGGCTACGTGTCGCACTGTCCTAAATAGTTGTCTGTTTTTAAATTGAAGAAGAAATGGCAGAGATGTTGAGGTTTATAGTTTCAGCTTTATTTACCTAGATTTATTTATGTTTGAAATATTTGGGCGTAGGCCTTGGCTCTGTGATACCCCATAATACTCAGCATAATAGGTGGGGTCTGTAAGATAGGCATTCTCATCACCCTGTCTGTTTTCCCAGTGTCCACAGTCGAATACAGAGCTTTAGATCACCAGGTACTACCTATTATTGGTGGTTTATGGCAAAGGAATTCAGTGCCACTACTCTTTGCCTTGTTTCTACTTTCAGAAGCAGCTGCGTTCTGACAGGAAGGGAGAGGGCAGTCATAATGAAGTGAGCTGCTGAATGATAGATTTTGCACTTTGCCTACAGAGTCCCTTTAAAAACATGTTAACAGTTCACTACCACGCTCTTAGCAATCTTTAAAGCTGCAGTTCCAAAAGGTCAGTCATAAACCCTTAATGTTAAATTTCACCTCGTATGTAGAAATGCAGTGGAGCTGCACTAAATTTAATGTATGTGTCTTTAAGAAATGCTCCCTTTGTGTCACTTTGGCCATTTCACGACCCATCATCTAGTTATGAAATCTGGGGGATAGCGACATAGCTTCCTGCTATGTGCATATCGCACTCCCTAATTCAACACTACCATCAACCCTTACAGCTCTTGTAAATATTCACTTCTATCTCACATAATATCAATAATGTGACGTAAATAATACGAAACAGAATCACCGCCACAGCGCAGATGTTCTCTTGTCTTGGCCCTGCAGCTTGAGATAATGACACTTGCCAGCATTGCTCTCTTGCTTTCCACTGTAATGCCCATCTTCGGTATATGCAGAATCCTGATTGATGCTCTTATCGAATGTTTGCCCACCTTCTGTGATGCCACCACAAATGGGACAGGCTATAGCATAGGATACACCTCAACTTTTATTCCAAGGAATAGTAATAAAACCAACATTTAAAACTTAACACAAAAAGCTGGGTGTTAGTCCACTAAAGAGACATGACTATTAGACTCATACATTTAATAAAGCGCAGCTCCACTGAATTTGTGCTTATGTAGTGATGCACCATGGGACTGCCAAGAATAGCTTGCAAACCAAGGGCTGGTGAATGGACGTGGCGTAACAGGGTGGAACACGGAGACAGGGACTTCTAGGCACCAAGGTCAGGACTAAATGGTTTTGGTCTGCTTCAAACACGATACCACAGCAGATTAAAAACATTAATAGGAACGTTGTTTAAGGCTCTTAGAAAAATATAAATAATTTTAATGAAGAAACAGGCACCAGACAAAATGCTATATAACCGAAGAGGCTAAAATATTCTTAGTATACAGTACGTCCTGCTCCAGATAGAATACTTACTATCGGGGAATACTCCGCCAGATGGCGCTGGACTGCAGAGACATCGAAAATAGGCTCCTCCCGGCCCCTCAAATACCCAGGGACCTCCCACAAATCCCCAGATTTTCTCTGCAGTCTGGACTGCGAAGGACAAGAAATGGCTCTCTCTACTCGCAGGTGAGCGGGGTTATTAGCCTGCGGCCCTGTAGGACTATTCCCACCTGTTCCATCAGTAATTTCCTCCCAGCCTTGGCTGCGCTGGTCGGGTGATGGTAGGCAGCACCGCTGTTAGGTGCTTAGGAGCGCTGCTCCACCGCAATCCCCCACCAAAGTGTAGGCGGTTCAGGCTTATGGTGAGCCTCTATGGGATGCCCCTCCCGCACTATTGCCCCTTGCCCCTGTCTATCGGTGGGCCCTATGTCAAGTGGCCGCTGTCCTCCCTCACCCTCCTTGTAGCCTTCGGGGGGAAAGAGGGGGGGGGGGTGTGTATGTATGTATATACGTGTATTGGCTTTGTGCTTTTTTACATTATGCTTTGTGTCAGCCACCGTGCTGACTTGTTTTTACTATTACTATACTTAAAATTGCCGGCGCGCGCCTTTTTTCTCTATATTCCGCGCTTGCCGGCGGCGTTACCTCAGGCGCCGGCACGCCGTCATTGGCTGCTGGTCACGTGTTGGCTTCGCACTCTTCGGGGGGCGGGGCCTGTCTCTGGCGCGTTCCGTGTCATTGCTTGTGCGGGCCCGCCCCTCGAGGTATACCAACGCCATTTTGTCTGCTTGGTCGGCTTCTGCGTGACGGACCTCTACCTACCACAGTCCGTAAGTGCCCTCGCGGGCGACTTTATTACCACCTTTTTATTATTGTCTGCTTATGGCTCATTGATTGTGTCTTTCAGACGGGTGAATCCATTGGCTTCTCCCGGGCCTCTATTAGTTGATTAACTTATGAGGCCTAGTGTAATTACTCCCACTTCCCTAGCGGGTTATTGGGGCATCCCGGGTTGCTGTATAGCGTTAATCCCTAACGGCCTATAGTGCCGCTATAATCACCATATGGAGGCATCTCAGGATAATGTGACTGGGGTTCCTTCGGGACAAGCCCGGCTGTGTGTAGCGTGTGGGGAGTCTCATGTTGACGCTGACAAGGCGCGGGTCTGTGTACCCTGTGCCGAGCAGGTGCTTGCGCTGCAATCTGGCCTTCCAGTGGCTGGGCCTGCACCTCGTTTCACTTCACCTACCCCCCAAGCTTAAATCTCACTCCTACTGAGTTGCATATGAGTGGGGATTCTCAGCCTGATGTGTCTTCTAGACTGGCTAGTGTTGAGAAGTTAATTGCTAATACCTTGGCGCGTAAGGCTTCTGCAAAAAACGTTACGCCTGATGTCACTCTTTTCCCTATGGAAACTGATGAGTTTTTGCATCTATGTGGATATACCCCTCCGGACGAAGGGGAGCTATTCTCCGACTCAGGGTCATCTGATGAGAGGCCCAGGGGTCATGACGATTCTGGCTCTGACCCCTGGGCCCCGGATGATACTGATAAATTGCTGGCCTAGATTTTTGAGGTTCTGTCCATCTCTCCCCCTGTTGCGGCTCCCAGGCGAAGGGGGGAACTTTTTCATACCGCTAAGTCACGCTTGGAATTTCCTGAGCAAGCACATTTCAATAACCTTGTGCTCAAGGAATGGGAACGTCCCAGTAGACTTCCCGGTGTACCTAAGAGTTGGGATAGGAAGTATCCCTTTCCTGCTGATGTGGTAAAGTGTTGGTCATCCCCTCCCGAAGTGGATGCCCCGGTCCTAGGTTTATCTAACACCTCTGTCATGCACTCCCCTGACTCTACTACCCTGCGGGATGCTGAGGACCGGCGCATTGACCAGCTGGCTTCCCATGCCTTTGCATGTGTGGGGAAGGCGCTGCGCCCAGTCTGTGCCTCGGCCATTGGGACCCTGCTCAGAAGTATACTTGATGGTGCCCCTGATGACTTGCCTTGCGAGGTGTTTAATGCACTCTCTAGTTGTGATGTTTTTGTAAATTTTTTTCCTCTCTGCCTTGGATGACACCATTAGAATGTGTGCCAGAACCTCTGCCCTTGTGGTGGCTATACGCTGCTCGGTTTGGCTACGCCAGTGGGCTGCTGACAATGCCGCCAAGAAGGCCCTCACTGGTTTTCCCTTCAAAGGACTATGCCTGTTTGAGGACCGCCTGGACCTTTTTGCTAAGGGAGGCAGGTTACCCCAGCGCAGGCGGCAGTCTCGGTCCTTTCGGGGTCAGGGCTCCTTTTCCTCCCCCTACCGTGGTGCTAGACAGGGGAAGGGGGTTTCCTTTCCTGGGGCCTGGGGAGACATCTGGGGTAGGGGCAGAGGACGTGGACGTCCTGGCTCCTCCTGGGGCCTCAAGCTTAAGTCCTCTCCCAAGCCCCATCAGGCATGATGGGGCGCCCGTCCGGGTAATCCTAGTAATGCTAAGGAGAGAGTGTTGCATTCTTTGGATGTGGTTAGGTGTCTGAAGTACTATCTGGTGGCTACTGCACCTTTCAGAAAAACTGATGCTCTTTTTGTGGTCCCTTCTGGTCCTAGGAAGGGTTTGGCTCCTGCCAAGTCTACTATCAGCAAATGGATCCGTCAGGATCTGTCTGCTAAGGGGAAGAATCCTCCCTTCCGCCTTACTGCTCATTCTACGCGTGCTATTGGTGCCTCTTGGGCTTTTCAGAACCAGGCTTCTGTTGAACAAGTTTGCAAGGCCGCTACTTGGTCTTCTGTTCATACCTTTTCAAAGTTTTACAAGGTTGATGTTAGGGCCTCAGCTGATGCTGTTTTTGGCCGCAAGGTTTGCAGGCGGCAGTGGTTTAAACTGTCTGCTGTTACCTTTTTTGGGGATCCCACCCTACTTTATGGACACTGCTATTGGATGTCCCGATAGTAAGTATTCTATCTGGAGCAGGACTTACTGTATACTAAGAATAATACAATTCTGTGATTACTCACCTGTAGAATTGGTATTATGAGTATACAGTACGTCCTGCTCCACCCCACCCTTGGTTTTTGCATTATCTTGGATCCCCTGTATGGTGATTGTTATCATTGTTATAGTTACTAGTTTGGGTTGTTTTAATTCTCCTGGCTTCTCGTTAACTGCTTTTCAATGCTGGGGATTTGTGGGAGGTCCCGGGTATTTGAGGGGCCGGGAGGAGCCTATTTTCGATGTATCTGCAGTCCAGCGCCATCTGGCGGAGTATTACCCGATAGTAAGTATTCTATCTGGAGCAGGATGTACTGTATACTCATAATACCAATTCTACAGGTGAGTAATCACAGAATTGTATTTTTAATCTGGTAAAGGTAGATCTCCTCATTTTATGTCATCCAGTGGTAAGAGTTCATTCTCAAGCATTCACAGCTTGTTCCTACTAAATCATACACAATAACAAAAAAGGATTTGATTAACCTTGGGCTATGTGTATGTTTTAAATGTTAAAATTTGCTAGGTTTATGCAAAGGAAGGAAAGCCTGCTGATAAATGCATTTTATTTCTGGATGCTAGAACAGCATTTGTTTAGGTAATAACCTGCATGTGTTGAATTATGAATATAGATTGCTATGTCTAATCAAATTCACACTGTGCTCCAATTGAGTTACCAGCATTAAAATGGACATTCTACAGTGTACCAAGTTGTAACTGTAGAATTGTGCTCAACTGCCAACTTTTAATATAGGCCTGTTAATGCGGCAGGCTTGGAATTTTTTTTTTTATTACTTTTTAACTGTCTGTGTTCTGATATGTATTATGATGCCTGATTTATAATAGTGATCACTATTGACCTCGGTTGCAGCAGCACAAATAGACATAAGGTGCAGGAGATCTGGTCATTAACACACAAGACTTAATATTAAACTACTGTACATGAGCAACTACTGCATTTTATGCCCTGCAAAAAGAAAGGTAGGATGTGCTCATCCAGTCAATATATGGGAGTCAAGGAGGTGCTAGAGGGGTGTGACCACAAATGCTAACACTTGTTAAAAACATGGACTGTTAGTTAACATAGATTGCAATAAATGTAAAAGCGAGGTAGCCACAACAAGGCTGTCCAATTCATACCCCGTCCCTAACGTTACTAAGCCTAAAAGAGTTTGTGCAGACATTGCTATTTCTTTATTTGTGTTTGCACAAGCAAGGCAATTCATGAACTAGCTTGCCTGAAGTGCAATAACTTAATTTGCTTGCACGCACACAATGAAAAATGCTTTATTGCCTGCACAATGAAAAATGCTTTATTGCCTGCACAATGAAAAATGCTTTATTGCCTGCACAGTGTTACAATTCAGCAGAGGGATTTTAGGTAGAGGCCATTTGGACTCCCTGTTGCATTGGGTGAGCTACTATCCTGCAGGTCTCTTATCATTCTGTAGCTTAGGGCCTCAGCTATCAAATTAATTTATTGGGGATACAGTGTAATTTGGATAAGGAAAGCTATTCAATATAATAATAATAATAATAATTTTTCCTTTGTACTTTTTGGCGGGATGATGCCTGTAGTGAAAAGATGAGTGGCCCAGCCGGCCTTCCTTTGTGGTGGTGGTGAAGTATGTGCAAGGCTCGATAGCACCTAGCTGTAAATGAGCATTTTGCCTATAGAAGTGCAGAGCCCCTACACATGGCGTCTGTAACCAGGGGGGGTGGAATTTTGAAACCGAAGGACCATTTGTGGCCAGATGCTAATATTTGAGGAGGCTTGGCACAGGAATACTAGATATGAATTTAAAGGCCTAGCTGGTGTATCTTTAGAGGAATATGATATAATGAGCTTTATACAAACCTGTAGGAATGTTCTCTGTTCTGTGTACCGGAAGATGCAAGGTCGCGCTGGTTGAATTGGCTTTAGAGATAGAGCTAATTGTCTGTGAGTCATATAAAACACCCGTAAGGCTACCTGAGGCATTTCAATATTTTGTTTTCCACTTCCAACTTCTGTGCAAGAAAAAACATAAAGCGGCAGATATACTCGGGAGCCATCTATATAATAAAAAGAAATGTGTGTCCTCTATAGACCTCTGAACACCTGAACAGTTTTATCCCAAATTTGGCATACAGGTACATTGGGTGCCCATAAAAGTTAGAGTGAAGGTCCCGTCCTTGCCAGATGTGCAGGAGAGGAGGGGGATGGGGAAGACGGCCCATAGAAATAAATGGGAGAATCTCCACACAAGCGCACAGGTGAGGTAACTAGCGCTCAGCCAGAGCCTAGAGAAACGAATGTGCAAATCTGAATCCATTTATTGATCCCCAAGTATATACATTACATACATACAAGGAATGCTTTGGCAGTTTCCAAGCATATGGATATGAGAGAACAAGAAGAAATATAACAGCCAGGCCTGTTGGTAGCTCACAGGGGGAGGGTTGGGAAAAAAGACCCATAGATATAAATGGTAGAATTTTTTTGGAGATCACATTTTACCTTACAAAAATTCTGTCAGTGTCTGACCACACCCCCCTCCACACACATTTAATGAGATTATGTACCTCATGATATATATATATATATATATATATATATATATATGTATTTTTTGTGGTAAAGTGTATGGAAATGTCATAAATGGGGATGTCCCCCTGCTGTGCTGTATCAGGCACGATCCATGCCGGCTTTTCAGGACCCAGGTCACATTCCCCAGTCCTAGATTTGTTCCCTGATCTCAGGCCTTGCACTTGGAGTTCTGGATGAGCAGCGTGGGCTGGTACGCCCCTGTAACCTGGACTTATAGTTTATTGGTCTGTCAAGCCAAGGATTTTCACAGAAGCTGGTGAAGTAAACCGCTTGATGTTTTGCATTTGTGCTGCAACATTCTCTGACGTAAGAGATAAGTTTTGTTTTGCTGATGAACACTTTATTTTCTGAATAAAACCGGCTTTGCTATTGAAGAACTGTTGTCCGTGTCTAGCGTAATATCGTTTTAATCATGTGCACTGGTTAAGTTAAAAATGCACTCACATAAAAACAATGTATATCATGTATTTAGGAGACGCCAGTGCTGGCGTCTCCTAAATACTTGATATACATTGTTTTTATGTGAGTGCATTTTTAACTTAACCAGTGCACATGATTAAAACGATATTACGCTAGATTTTTCTATTTGGTTTTTCCTTTCTATGTGGTTTGTCCAATCTGGGACAATTTTAAAAGCCAAAGTGGGAGAAGAATACCAAATCGGCTCTGTTAATAACAAGAGAGGAATGGAATATTGAGGATCTAATAAGGCATTCAAGCACACCTCCACCTGTTAAAGCGGGGACCAGAATATTTAACCGGCTCTCCTATCCAATAAGAGAGGAATAAAACATGGAGGATTTTTAATAAGGCACTAAAGCTTATTATTATCTGGTAAGAGTATTTTGAAGGAGGTGGTGGGCACCAGATTCTCATCAGCAATTTGCTGTAATATACACGTGGTGGAATTTGCTACAGTGTTTTGAACATCCCTGTGATAGAAGATCACTAAAATCCTTGGCCTTAGAGGATACCGTCAGATTGGGGAACCACCCCAGAAGCTTGGACTTTTTTATATAATGTTTTAAGAGTTAAAGCTGACCTAAAGTGTGGTGTTTTATCATTGATTGCTCTGTGTTTTTGGAATAATAAAGTGTGGTATTCCCCCCTTCCTATTCTCCATATAGGCAGTGTGGCACCCCCCTCCCATTCCCCATATACGCAGTGTGGCATTCCCCCCCTATATAATTCCCCATATAGGCAGTGTGGTATTCCCCCCATACCATTCCCCATATAGGCAGTGTGGTACTCCCCCCTCCAATTCCCATATAGGCAGTGTGGCACCCCCCCCCCCCCGCATTCCCATATAGGCAGTGTGGCATCCCACCCTCCCATTCCCACATAGGCAGTGTGGCATTCACCCCCCCTTTCACATACGGGCAGTGTGGCATTCACCCCCCCCCCCATTCACATATGGGCAGTGTGGCATTCACCTCCATTCCTATATAGGCAGTGTAGCATTCATCCCCATCCCATATAGGTAGTGTGGCATTCATCCCCCCTCCCCATCCCATATAAGTAGTGTGGCATTCATCCCCCCCCTCCCCAGCCCATATAGGTAGTGTGGCATTCATCCCCCCCTCCCCATCCCATATAGGTAGTGTGGCATTCATCCCCCCTCCCATCCCATATAGGTAGTGTGGCATTCATCCCCCCTCCCCGTCCCATATAGGTAGTGTGGCATTCATCCCCCCCTCCCCATCCCATATAGGTAGTGTGGCATTTCCATCCCCCCTCCCATTCCCCCATAGGCAAAAGTAAACTCACCTTTCAATCCTCCCCACTGTCCTCGCCGTCTTTACACAGACACACTGGCTTGGAATAGCGGTGGCCGTGGCCGATGCTCGAGCGTTGGCCACGCCCACCGCTGTTTAAGTCCGGGTGTCTCTGTCTGCTGGTACCGTGGAGAGGTGGCAAGGACAGTGCAAGCGGCGGAGCAGCTGCCTCCGCCGCTTGCACTGTCCTTGCCACCTCTCCACGGTGCCAGCAGACACCTTTCCACCTCTCCGCGGTGCCAGCAGACACCTTTCCACCTCTCCGCGGTGCCAGCAGACACCTTTCCATCGCTCGCACTGTCCCGGAAGCGGCGGAGGCAGCCTTCTCTGCAGAGCCAGACACCCAGCCTGTTACAGTGGTGCAGTGTGCAGTGGTACACTATACCAAGCCGAGTGTTCACTCTATGCTGGCGCTGCAGAGAGGAAGCGATGGGGGCAGCTGTATCTTCCACCTCCTCCACAGTGCGAGAAGGTGGCAGACACAGCTGCCCCCATCGCCTCCTTTCTGCGGCGCCAGCATAGAGTGAACACTCGGCTTGTTATAGTGATGGGCGTGGCCAACGCTCGAGCGTCGGCCACGCCCCCCACTGTAACAGGCTGGGTGTCTGGTTCTGCAGAGAAGGCTGCCTCCGCCGCTTCCGGGACAGCGCGAGCGCCCGATAAAACGCACGGATATTTTCCCCCAACTTTTTGGGAAATATATGTGCGTCTTATATGGCGAAATGTACGGTAAATACCGATGCCAGAGCCGTTTGCTAATCATCAGTCTCAGGCAGGTGCAGCAGGGAGGGAGAGGCACGGAGTTATTAACCCCTGAACAACAAAGCAGAATAGAGGCCACAGTGTTTTGCAGCATAGGGGCCCTGCACTTAGCTTGGGGCCCGGCCCAGGATCATGCCATTCAGCTGGGGGCAGGGCCTCCCTTCACAACCCAAGTCCCAGCTATCCGGAAAACATGCCCAGGGACCCCGATTACAAAGACCCCCCTGCATTTAGGGCCCCAGAGATGTAAGGCTGGTTGATATTCATGTTGTGGAGAAAGGCTGTTTGTTAGCAAACAGTGGGGGGTTGGGGTGAGGAAGACTTAAAGAGGAACTTCGGAGGCCCTGAAGTCTTTTCCTTGGGGCATTGCGCCACTCGGCTGCTTAGCTGTCTAAACCAATCAGTACACTCGCTCTCACCCGTGTCTGCGCTGTGGGAGCGGAAGGAAAGTGAGTAAAATGGGGCAAATTGGGGGGGGTACACACAGCGTGGCATCCCAATTCAGGATGCTGCTGCAGAGAGGAACAACACACAGGAAAGTGAAATTCATTTGTGTCGTTCCTCTTTAAATCGGAACAAAACCTACCAGAAGTCAGCCTAGAATCTAAAAGATTCCAGGATAGTCTGCTGGCTTTGCTGGATGCCCTTCTTTGTGAAATCTTCTTGGTGCCAGTAATAACTTTTTACCAAATCAAAAACAGAGATGTTTGGCGATTGTTTACAGTGGGGAGCGTGAACTGCCGCACCCCCTGCATCCCTGGTGGCGTGTGCCATTCAGGAGCAGGAGCCCCAGGGATGCAGCAGTGCCCCATGCCCCCAGGGATGCGGCAGTGCACGCTCTCTATTGAAGGCTATCAGAGCCCTTTGCCGAATGATGTAAACACGGCAAAGGGGTCATGATTGGACTAGAGCCCACGTATGCAATGTTTGACCAAGTAGACGTGTTTTACTGGGCAAAAATCGGGATTTCACACCCCATTTGGGATGCCCCGGGGCTCAGAACACGGGAGAGCTGGCATGGAACAAAATCTGAGAAAGTCAAATTTCCAGGTTTTATTCAGCTTTAACGGCTTGAGGAGGGACAAGAAAGGGGGCAAGAATGGCTTATGGCATACTGGGAGGTTTAGAAAGGCTTATGGGTGTCAGAGGAAGTGAGGAAGGCTTATGGATAGCAGAGGGAGGTAAGGAAGGCTAGTGGGTGGCAGAGGGGTGAGGAAGGCTTATGGATGACAGAGGGAGGTAAGGAAGGCTAGTGGGTGGTGCAGGGGTGAGGGAGGCTTATGGATGGCAGAGGGGGTGAGGGAGGCTTATGTGTGGAAGAGGTGGGTGAGGAAGGCTTATGGATGGCAGAAGGGGTGAGGAAGGCTTAAGTACAAGCCTTCCCTGTACCCATGAAGACAGAATTAGTACTGGATAGGGAGGGGTGGGGGCACACAGGGTGGCTAATAGGGGCCCAAAAATTCCTAGTGGCAGCCCTGGGAGATATATATATATATATATATATATTGGTGTATGTGTGCATAAACAGGGTGTGTAACATACTGAATCAAGATACCCTAGTGGCACTTAGTCGGCCCGGCCTGGAATCTTGTAGCCTTCAGGCCAGGTCTGTATGGGACCCTGCACAGCTTTATTGTGGGCTTCACTAAAGATCGGAAAGGACAGATGACAGATATGGCTTAGACCTCCTTTGAAGGAAAAAAATGTTTATAGTTTTTTTCCAATTTGGGGAAATCTGTGTGAAATCACCCAAATCTATCTAATTGTTATTACTGTACAAGGTAGTAATTACAGACGGGGTAGAAACATACAGTACATAGACTATTATAAATTCGGTGTTATAAAGTTCACTATGAATATTCTGAATACAAGATACAATAGGAGAGAGAGCCCCGCCCCTGAGGAGCTTACAGTCTACGGGATGAGGGGTGGAGATGAGGGGGAAGGATCACAAACAGTCAGTATTGAGCTTTGTGCCCTTTAAAGAATTGCTTTAACTAGATTGTGTGCTTGCCTGAAGAGATTTTAAGGGCACCACTGCCTGTTGTCCAGCACCCTTCTCACAGGTCAGTGTGATCGCCGATTAATAATACACTGCATGTTCGGCTATGTGCATGTTCCTGTCCTCCCATTCAAGTGAATTAACCCCCTCTGCCCTGCCACCACAATATGGCACCTTATGTCACCTGCCATGCATTGAATGACATCTGTGCATGGTAGGTGACATAAGGGGACATATTTGGCCATACTCATTCTATCAATGTGATTTTCTCAGGTCCTGCATTGATAATTTTTTACAGGCAACAATGAAAAGTCAACCAAAATTAGCAAAATCCTCAAAATCTTCCACAAAAATATGTTGATCAAGTGTGTATGTGTGTGTTTGGGGGGGTTGGCAAATTTATAATTGTACGTGGGCCGGGGGGGGGGGGGGGCGCATGACAAAAAGGTGCCTAGGGCAGCACGAATCCTAAATACAGCCCTGACAACAGTGACTGTCATACTCCAATAAACGTGCATTTCATCATGATGAATACAAATAGTTGGCTGAACAGAGATTTGTGCCATGTTGGCTTTTACATATGGCAAATTAGTTCGTAAATGTCTCACAAGGGTTCCAAAAACGAAGTGGTTTTCTGTTTCAGAAAGCTTGTGTTTTCATAAGACACAAGTACTTTCCTATTATAAAAGCCACAGCTTATTTATTTTGAAATTGTGAAGAGGCTGTAAGTGAGTCATTTTGAAAAAATATAAAATGGTCTGTAAGCAGTTTTAAACATTTATGGGATTAGGTTGAGAATAACACCTTCCGTACTTTAATGTTTGTCTGGTTTAAATATGGGAAAGGATTATAATATAAATGATCATAAGACCTGTGCCCTGAAATCAAATCTAACCTAGTCACTTGTATACTAGAATTCCATATAGTATATAGAATCTAATATATTTCATTCAAGCATGAAACTTTACATTTAATTTTCACACATGCTTTTTTTTCATTATTCAGTATTTTTGACTGTTTGGTAACCTGAATACATAAAGTGCATAACTCAAAATGTCCTAGACAATTACGTTGTAGTTGTTGGTTAACATTGCTATTATCACAGATCCCCTGGAAGCGAGGCAGGGTTTGCTCCAGGTTTATGAGGTTCCTTGGGCAAGAGAGTCTCAGTTGAATTCTAATGCCACTTTGCATTACGCCACCCTTCAGCTTCATGGCCACCAGTGCTACTGCTGATTGCTTTGCGATTCTCACTGCCTTTTCCACTGTCACCGATCGTCCTCTAGCTTTCTTTTTTTTTGCTGCTGATGAACATCTTATGGTCCCTGTTGCCTTCTCCACAGTCACTTATAGCTATATAGTGCTCACTACTTTCTCCACTGCCTATCAAGAGCTTGAGTGAGCACCTTTTGTAATACAAATATTCACAGTTGTGAATGGATCAGCTAATCTTTACACCCAGTGTTTTACAGTCTTAGGCCCTTATTTAACAAGGGATAGCGCCAGGTAGCGAATGGTGAGCGAACGGTAATGACGCTCACCTCCACGAGAACGCCGGCTCCCCACCACAATCACACATTTATCAAGCCGATCCTGCTTAGCGACTGACAGAGCGACAGATAGCGAATCATTCATCATTATTCCAGCCTCACCCCACAGCGCCAGCGAGCGAACTTGAACAGCGACAGGTATGACCTCTCGCTACCTGGCGCTCTCCAATGCATTTCAATGGAGCAATCTTTAAATATTCATAATTAATTGCTATTATTTTTTTTTTTTTTTTTAAATGTCAAAAATTCTGTGACCACTCCTGCAATGTTAGATTTTTTTTTAAGGTAAAAAAAAAAAAAAAAAATTGTGCAGAATTGATATTACAGGTCTGATATTAATGTATTCATATTACAAAATGTTTTGAAAAACATGTTTGTTTTTTTTCAAAAAATATGGTTGTTTGGGGGTTAAAAAACTACTTTTAACCCATCGCCGCCAGCGCTCTGGGGTTTAAACAAGCATTTCACAGCGCGAGAATTTTTGGAGCGTGATTTGTTAATGAATATGCTGGGAGCTGTTCGCTATGGCCATTCGCTGTCATGCGCTCCCATACAGCGCGGAACCTGT
Source organism: Gastrophryne carolinensis (assembly GCA_027917425.1). Lineage (NCBI taxonomy): Eukaryota > Metazoa > Chordata > Amphibia > Anura > Microhylidae > Gastrophryne > Gastrophryne carolinensis. The sequence goes on from CM051237.1 coordinate 146,604,357, forward strand.
CAAACAGCGACTCCTAACCCCGTATTCAGCATTACCGCACACCGACTGAGTCACTGTCAACAGCCGAACAACGGCCAAGCACAGCGAATACTAGCGGGCGCTGTGAAAATAACGCTACTGTCGCTACCTGGCGCTATTAATGAATCGGCCTCCCCGTAATAACATATGCAATCAAATAGGGATCACGTATTATATTATGTTGTGAAATACTGCATATATTTACAAGACAGTTACTGAATGATGCAGTGCTATTCACATCCACCGCTTTTAGGCTGACGGTGCCAGAAAGCATTTTCATGCTTCAGAAATCTGGACAGCGCCTCTTGTATACACACAGTAGTCTACAGAACATCACAGACACAAAGCAAAGAAATGTTGTGCCCCAAAGAGCATATAAAACAATCAGGGCTTGAAGATCACACAAATGCATTTCAACAGACTTAACTTGCCATAGAGGATTGGAAGGAATGAGTCACTTCAATGTTAAAGTTTTATAGAAGTTGCTTGCAGACTAAAACAACCAAAACAATTACCTTACTTAAACTTTAAATAAGCCACTTGCAGTTGAGCAGATGTTCAGTCTTTCCCAAGTGCAACACGGATGTTGCTCTGTGTCCTTCATTCTCTATGTGGATATTCAAATATATATTATAGTTGTATTTGAAAATAATTCAAATAATGAACATTCTAAAATTCTGGAGACATTTTCTAGCCAATAGGTTTAATAAAGTATGGGCATGTTTAAACACCTATCCAGCCTGTTTGATAAAGTCAGATCATTTTTGACTATCCTGGGTTTGGCCCTTGCCCCTGGGAACCCCGATCGGAGGTGCCCCGCTGTGTGAAACCCCACAGGTTGCTCGATCTGACTTACCCTTCTCCGGTCCCGTCAGCACATTCGGATCCCGCCCCCTTTGTCTAAGCTATTGTCTAAAGGAGCGGAACCAAGCATCGGTGGCCACAACCTCTAACAGGGAGCGTGCCTGCCCTGGCCATTCACAATATCCTTTATATGTCTGGCAGCAGAGACATGCATGGAGGAGGGAACAATGTTGCCACACAAGCACCATGATATCGAGAAAGGGGGTGAAAACTGCTATTCACACTAGAGACTTTTAGTTGAGGGTTTTGGTACATTTAGGAAACGGACATTATATCGTAAGTTTTGTCTGACTTACAATACTGTGCTAAATATCACCTAGTTTTAGCCCTGATATGTACTTGAATGCCTTTAGCCCATTGTGATTAAATCTACTTTTATTTCTTTATTGTTTTGAAACTGAAATTAGATAATATAAACAACTGTCTGTATGCACATAAAAAAGAATATTCATCTCACTTCACATGTAGCCTATTGCTCCTGGTCTGCACAGTAGTAGATCTGAGTCCCAGACCTCAGTTACAGTAGTTCAGCTTTGGTCTGCTAAGAGCAATGTCATGTCTGGAAATGGCACTTCTGGAGCACACTCTGTCTGTCTTTGACAACAGCACCACTTTCCCAGCTTTTGCATTAGGGGAAGGCAGAAGGCTAGGGCCTATATCTCCAGAACAGCAGTCAGTTGCCTGGAAGGTAGGCGAGTATCATTTGATTTTTATGCTCCTGCAGATGCTAATTGTTTTGCAAATGTAGTAAAGCAAAGGTCCAGATTGCAATCACTGATGAATGTGTTTTCTTTGTATCTACAGAGGGCAGAAAACCAGAACGCTAGTTCCACAAAGGCAGACAGTGCTCACCTGTTCAGGCTGTGGTATGGTTTTGATCACAAGTATCCTTTTAATGTCATACTGTACAGCTGTGTTATTTTACAGGAATACCCAATATAAACTACCCGAAATTTAAATAAATATATACAGCCCTTATTTAAATAAATATATACAGCCCTTATTTAAATAAATATATACAGCCCTTATTTAAATAAATATATACAGCCCTTACACTTCTATCTATAGTCAAAATATTGAACTCTACTCACCTTTTCCTTGGCCATGTTACTCCAGTGCGAGTAGTTAAAGTGGACTAAAACCCTTAGACTGATTCCCATGCTATCTCCGGGGCATCCAAAATCAACTGTGAAATCCAAAATCTTACCCTTCTGCGCATCCCAGGCCACATCCCTGGCATCTTGTGACTGATGTGCACTTCTGCACTTCCCAGCCATGACTGGAGGGCCCCTTTTATTGTCTGCCAGTGGTCACCTAGTCGGTGCTACTTTCACCCGCTATTTAAAGTCCAGACCACATGACCACTGACAGCCAATTAAGGGGCTACATTTTTCTTGGGGTAACCAGCAACTAGTGAACCTGCTCCATCCTAATAACCTAATAAAGTTTATAAACCACAAAGAAGGTTTTAACGAGGACCACCGCCAACCTTTATTTTAGACCAATACCGATCGGTCACCCCCCCCCCCCGCACATACACGGACACCTGCCCAAGATATTTTTATCTGCACCTTTGTATGTATGGGCAGAGTTGGGTGGGGGACACCACCATTCGCACGGAATTAGTTAAAAATGCGTGTTGGTTCCCTTTAAAACCTCCCCTGCTATTGCACTAATGTATCCTTATCACTTTTTACCTAAGGTTTCTCTTTAGGCAAACTTCTCCAGTGCTTAGCATTAAATAATCATTTTCAATCCTTGCATTGATATAATGTTATTCAGATTTTTGTAAATGTCATTTTATGCCATTTCAAAATAGAAACATACATCACAAATCCTAAAGCCACCCGCTGACATATTGTGTTTCCAGTTTTGAACAAAGTTTGTTTTGAAGAATAATCAGCACACTATCATAGCAGCAGTCTGTCACTTCAGCACTTGTTCCAAGTTACACCAAGCTGTGACTCATTCTGCTGCTTTTAATACATTTGAAAAAGAAAATGCAGGGTATAAGTTCTCCATAATAATGAATCATGCATCATTGCTTCCATTATTCATGAGAAATGATCAGAAGATAATATGATTGCTATATATAAGGGTTGGGTCCCCCCACCACTATGTTGCTGCAATCGTTCATTATCTAGTCCCCATTCTCTCATATTGCTGCCCCATTCCAGCTTTGGCACAAACGCCAGGAGTTTATTATCAAGAGACTAAACCGTCTTACCTATTAGAATCAAATGTTGTTTTTATTTGTCATGCTAATAATTGCACAGAAATATACTTAGGTATGTTTTCAATTTATTGTCAGAACACAGCTGTTTTAATATAATGTATTATAATGTACTTTTGTCACCCACACAAATGGGTGCCCTCTGTACACAGTGATTGGACCTGCTGCTGTCAAGAAGGAGTAGAGAGCTCCCACAGGTTTGCTGTAACAAACCATCAATGGCTACCAGCAAACCTCTGGAGGTATGTCTTGATTGCGGAACTGATCTTTAGAAAGGTCTGAACCAAACACCATTCGTTGTAATGGCTTAAATACTGGAATTTATTAAAGAATCTGTAAAGCCGTGCAGCACAATCCTGAAGCCTAATAGACGTAACGACCCTGGGGTCACAGGTAACTTTTCCCCGTGGCTTCCACGTGCTGTCTCTGCCAGCAGCTGCATTCCCAGCTACCCTGTAGCTATTCAGCTATTCAACCAGAATTTTTGAGATCAACCAATCAGCAATCTAAAACATTCCAGGTGGGTGTGACATTGCTTGGCGTTGCCACATTGCCTGAGTTACTCGGGCAGATTTGGGATGCCCAGCTGTGTGTAACCCTCTAGGCTGCCCGGTATACTTACATAGCCAGCATTCATATGGTTCAGACCACGGGTGCATCCCCACTGTACACTTAGCTAAGGTGTGTACCCGCACCAGGAATTTCTGAGTGGCTGGCGCAGGTATGCGGAAGAGTGCTAGTGTTCAGCTTTTATTCAGAGTTGAGTTTTTCTGTACAATTTGTAGAATTTTACACTACGGGGTATCCAAGATTGGTATGCCCCACTGGAAAGGAAGAATACCTGGGAGAGTGAAAATACAGGGTTTTGTTCTTCTTTAAGCATACCTTCATACTGGTCATTTCCACTGCATTGGAAACCCCAGCGATCACCCCATTAACTCACTTATCCCTTAACCGATGGCCCCACTATGCCATTAGCAGTGTTTGGTTTGCTATAGCATCATATCGTGGATAGTGAAAACTGCTTCCATAAAACACACATTTAACATAAGAAGAAGTCCATGAATGCTGCAATGTCATGCTAGACATACTGCCCTAGGTAGTGGCACAAAGGTTCCTTAAAATGAATACAGCCCTGAAGGCAAAGAAAGTACCCCCAAATGCTGTAAACCGCAGACATATTCGATATTTGTTGTTTTAATTACTATATGCTTTTAGCATCTGCTTGTAGTAAGGGCCAGTTTACAACAATTATTTTGGACTAATCTATTCCAATATTTTTCATGTATTAAAATGTAAATGTATTGAAATGCAACACAATTAAGTAAATAATAGTAACTAAATGCAGCTGTGAAGAGAAAGCATGCCAGAAAACATTTCAGATGGCTTTTCAGTCTACGTGTAAAATGTACTTTCTGAGGGTACAGCATAACTGTAACTTCAGAAATCGCTAGTGGATGATGTAGTTCAGAACAGACAGGGAGGGGTTGAGCAGACATAATTCAGTGCCAGCAATTCTAAAATTATTTGTACTGCGACAGGGCAAAGAATCTAATTCACAAATTGGACATAGCCGCAGGTTTCTTGCCTTTCTATTTCAAAGCATGTGTGCTCCTTCCAGGGTGCAATAATCCGGATATATTTAAAAGCCTGTATTAAGTTTAGAAATCAGTTGGTGTGATTTCTTTTTTAGACTTTTCTGTTTCCTGAAGCATGATTTGCTATCTGTCGATTTATCGTGAAAAAAAATTATCTACCGCCTTTTATTTGGAACAATTCTGTCTGGGCAAGCTGTCTTAAAAGTCTGTAGCTCGGGGCCATGTGAAGTAGCATGACCTCAAAGATTCAATAATAGCTGCTTAGCTAAAGCTTGCAAAGGGGCTGCTTACCCTTCTCCGTAACATGAGCATAGTGAGAGCCCATTTGCTGTTGTCTGACTGTGTTTGGGTTAAAAAAAATAGGATCTTTGTGTAACTACAAAAAGTCTCCCTGGAAAAACGGAACTTTTAGCAAGCAAAAAAAAGGTGCTAAAAAGCTTACCTCAACGTAGGAGGCCGTCTCGGTCCTTTCGGGGGATGGGTGCCCTTCTCCCATCCTTCGCGGTTCCAGAACTAGACAAGGAGTCTCCTTTACTGGGGCCCGCGGAGATCACTGGTGAAGGGGCAGAGGACGTGGCCGTCCTGGCCTCTCCTGGGGCCCTAAGCCAAAATCCTCACCCAAGCCTCCTCAGGCATGAAGGGGCGCCCTCACCTATCTGGGTGGGGGGACGGCTCTGGCTCTTTGCTCACGTCTGGAGGCTTCAGGTCTCAGACCGGTAGATTCAGGAGGTAGTGTCCTCCGTTTACAAGATAGAGTTTGCAGCCTGGCCGCCCCCAAGATTCATCAAATCCCGGATGACTCTAAACTCCCTATCAACTCAGGGTCTGTGCCTTGCTGTCTAAAACCTTCTGGAGTTGGGGATTATCTGCCAGGTGCCTTTGAGGGAAAGGGGCAGAGGCTACTATTCCAATCTTTTCACTGTTCCCAAAAAAGACGGGCCCATCAGACCTATCCTGGATTTAAAGTGCCTCAACAAATTTGTCAGATTCAAACACTTTCACATGGAGACTCTGCGTTCAGCTGTCAATTCAGTACGCCCAGGGGACTTCATGACCTCTGTAGGCATCAAGGACGCTTACCTTCATGTACCAATCTTTCCAGATCATCAAAGATTCCTCAGGTTCACTCTGGAGGATCTGCACTATCAATTTGTGGCTCTGCCTTTTAGTATCACCTCGGCTCCCAGGGTATTCACCAAGGTACTGTCGGGCGTACTGCTGAGATCTCAGGGCATTTGCATCCTTCCTTACTTAAACGACAGTCTCATCATGTCTCAATCTCTCCAGCAGGCCGAGCTGGATACTCAGTTGGTGCTGTCCACACTGGAGTCCTTCGGCTGGGTGATCAACCACCCCAGGTCTTTCCTGTCACCGTCAATGGTGAGGTCCTTTCTGGGCATGACTCTGGATACATCTCAGGTCAAGATTTTCCTCCCTCAGCAGAAAGTGGAGAGTCTTCAGGCCCAAGCCAGGTTCCTTATGTCTTGCCCTCATCCCTCCATCCGGCAGGGGATGCAGCTGGTGGGCCTGATGGTGTCTTGCTTTGAGGCGGTTCCAAAAGCTCAGTTTCACATGAGACCTCTTCAACTTCACCTCTTATCAGTTTGGGATCGGGACCCTCGGTCCCTGGATCAGGTGTTGGTTCTGTCCCCTCTGGCCAGACGGTCTCCCTCGTGGTGGCTGGACTCAAGAAACCTGTTGGTGGGCAGATCCTTTCTGGCCCCATGCTGGGAGACAGTCACCACAGATGCCAGTCTGGTGGTTGGGGGGCTTCTGGAAATCCCTGAAATTCCAGGGTCAGTGGGGCCCTCAGGAGGCCCACACCCCTATCAACATGGAAGTGAGGGCGATAAGGTTGGTTCGCGCCCAATTGACTCCACACCTTCGGGGTCGGGTGGTTCAGGTCCGCTCGGACAACCACACGGCGATTGCCTACATCAGTCATCAGGGAGGGACCCGGAGCAAGAGGGCCCTCAAGGAAGTGTCCCTGATACTGTCTTGGGTGGAGGAGAATGTTCCCTGCATGTCAGCTGTGTACATTCCGGGGGTGGAGAATCTGGAGGCAAACTCCCTCAGCAGGGGGACCTCTCGTCTGGGAGAATGGTCCCTTTAGCAGCAGGGTGTTTAGCTCCCTGTGCCACCGCTGGGGTCAGCCAGATGTGGATCTGTTTGCATCCCGTCACAATCACAAGTTTCCAGTCTTTGTCTCTCTGTCCCAGGACCCTCTGGCCTTGGCCATGGATGCACTAGCAATGTCTTGGAAGAGCTTTCAGCTTCTCTATGTGTTCCCTCCTTTTCCTCTGCTGGGCAAGGTGCTGCGCAAGATTGCTCAGGAAGGGGTGCCAACCATTCTGGTGGCCCCCTGTTGGCAAGAAGGGTGTGGTTCGCAGACGTCGTGCAGTTGGCAGTAGATCAGTATGCTCTGCCCAAGGATCCTGACCTGCTCACTCAGGGGCAGCTACGCCATCCCAATTTACAAACGCTGGCTTTAACGGCCTGGCTGCTGAAACCTCCATCTTGATGGAAAAGGGGCTGCCTGCCTCTGTTGTTAATGCCATGATTCGGGCTAGGAAGAAGTCCTTGTCATCCATCTACTATAGGGTATGTCATGCTTACATTGACTGGTGTGAGTCTAAGTCGTTTCCCTGTAGGGTGTTTTCTATCCCTAGGATTCTGGGATTCCTGCATCATGGTTTGGATTTGGGTCTTCAGCTTAGTACCCTCAAAGGTCATGTTTCTGCTTTGGCCATTTTCTTCCAAAGATCCTTTGCTCACCATCGTCTGGTCAGGACTTTCTTCCAGGGGGTTACTCACGTGCGTCCTCCACGTAAGCCTATGTTACCAGTATGGGACTTGAACTTGGTCTTATCTGCCTTGCAAGGATCTCCCTTTGAGCCTTTGCGTGGGGCCCCTTTGTCCATTTTGACTCTTAAAGTAGTCTTTTTGGTGGCTATCACTTCTGTTAGGCGTGTTTCTGGGTTGGTGGCGCTTTCCCTCAAACCCCCTTACTTTGAGAGACACCAGGACAAGGTGGTGTTTCGTTTTAAGCCAGATTTTCTGCCTAAGGTTGTGTCTGCTTTTCATCTCAATCAGGACATTGTTTTGCCTTCTCTATGCCCTAATCCTAGTAACCCTAAGGAGCGGGTTTTACACTCTCTGGATGTGGTCAGGACTCTGAAGTTCTATTTGGTGGCTACTGAATCCTTCAGGAAGACTGATGCTCTTTTTGTGCTCCCGTCTGGCCCTAAGAAGGGTCTGGCTCCAGCTTAGTCCACTATCAGCAAGTGGATCCGCCAGGCTGTGGCACAGGCCTATTCTGCTAAGAGGAAGGAGCCTCCCTTCCGCCTTACTGCTCATTCTACTCATGCTATTGGTGCCTTTTGGGCTTTTCAGCACCAAGCTTCTGTTGAACAAGTTTGCAAGGCCGCTACTTGGTCTTCTGTTCATACTTTTTCTAAGTTTTACAAGGTTGATGTTAGGGCCTCAGCTGATGCTGCTTTTGGTCGCAAAGTTCTGCAGGCGGCAGTGGTTTAAACTGCCCGCTGTTACTTTTTGGGGATCCCACCCTACCTTACAGACACTGCTATTGGATGTCCTAAGTGTAAGGAATCTTCTGGAACAGGATGTGCTGTATACTTAGAATAATACAATTCTGTGATTACTCACCTGTAGAATTGGTATTATATGTATACAGCACGTTACCTCTGTATGGTGATTGTTCATGTGTTCATTTTCGAATTCTGGTTATTAATGTTCTCCCAGCCTCTTGTTAACTGCTTGTCAGTACTGGGGAATTTGTGGGAGGTCCCCGACTTATATAGGGCCGGGAGGGGCCACAAGCTGTTTTCTGCAGTCCAGCGCCATCTTGTGGATGTATTACCCATGTGTAAGGAATATTCTGGAACAGGAAGTGCTGTATACGTATAATACCAATTCTACAGGTGAGTAATCACAGAATTGTATTTTTTCTATGCCCCAGATCACCCAAGCTTACCTTTTCCCGGCCCAACAGTGCATGCATAGACTGTCATCCAATCAGAGCCATTTGCTGTGACTATGTCATTAAGCAAACTGCATTGCCCTTTTGTTGAATTTTACCTATCCTGTATATTGTTCCATGCCCCTGGGGTATCCTCATTTGGGATGATGTGTGAAAACCTTGGTTTCCCCAGTATACTTACCTCTCCTCCCTCCCATGGCCTGTGTGCTGGCCTGTTAAGAATACCCTATGCCTGGCAGAAAGCTCTCTGCTTTGCTGCTGACACAGGCCCATTCATGAACCTTTGTTTTGCTTTGAAGGTAAGAATTTGCAGTCCATAGCAAAAGAAGTGTATCTGTGTACACAGCTGGTATCCTTAACAGATCCTACATAGGGCAATACACTCATGCTTTCAGCCCAAAAGCCCATAGTGGCTCTCCCTCACCCAAAGGCGTCTAATATTGTAATACATGTACACTGACTAACCCCTGATAAAAGCCAAAATTAACACCCAACCGACACCATCCAACTTTCTCCAGCATCATGTAGAAAACCACAGTGCAAAATGATTCCAGTGCTATATTTGTTTTGCCAGCCTCTACTTTATGATATAGTGCTTCTTTATCCAGGACTGTATTACCCATTGGGCATTTAAGACTAAGTCAATACCTGGTTGGGTATCTAACTCCCACCCTTCTGCCACTCCAAGCTCCAATGTGAGCACATACCTATTCCCCTTGAGATTTTAAGTCCAACAGGGGATTGGAAAGCACACGCTGCTACAGGTGTCATACAGTGTGTGATATAGTATGTCCTAACTGCAGGGCTGGGGGTAGTAGTTAACAGTAATTCTGAGGGGTGAGTTGCAGCCAGCAGGGCTGGATTACCCATTGGACAATCCTAGGCCTGTGCCTAGGGCACTCACCTGCATGGGGTTCTGTGATTCATTCTATAGTAAAAAATAAAAAAGCCCACTCTGTATATTATTTTTGGGGTGCAGACTGAGGGGGCAGATTATTTTTGACAGCTGGGTCCATATACGCTGCATATTCATGTTGGGGGCTGGGGGGGGGGCAATGTGCACGGTGAGCGGGCAGCCAGGGTGTGGCAGCATGCCCCCTTTACAGCCAGTGGGAAAAAAACTTTACAGCCAGTGGACAACATGCCCCGGCATGCCCCTGCGCACTTGCAACTGCTGGGACAGAGACACACACACGTACGCACAGCCGCACCCGTGTTCCTGCCACTCACCTTCACTGCCACACAGGCTCCAGGAACTAGCGCTGGTTCAGGGCCACAGGTGGGTGACTCAGGCCATTGGTTTCAATAGAAGCCATCCCTATACAGGCCATGCCCACCCACGTCTGAACCAGCCCCAGCTCTGGGGATGCATGTGGCCGCGGAGGTGAGCGCCGCAAGCTGCAAGCCAGTGGCATGGGAGTGCAGGGAATGTAAGTTTTTTTTTTTTTTTTGAAGCATTTGCTGCATAAGACACACTAACATTCCCTCCCCCACACACACATACATTTTTTTTGGGGGGGTGCATTTTATGGGGCAAAAAATAAAGTAAGCCATTATTTAAGTGTTTCCAGGATCCCTCAAACCATTATCTTAACGCATTGCAAATATATGTTTACGGTGAGTGGACAGCCAGGGTGTGGTATTTTTTTTTATACTCTCAAACCGTAAATTGACTCATTAAAGGGCCACTCCAGACCCTTCCTGAAAACATAACCCCCGCCTTGTCCCCTCCAAATAGCAATCCTGTTAATGTAATTACAGAAAAAAGACACTCACCTTCACCCCGAATTCAGCCCCCAAAAGTCAGCAGCTGGGAGCAGACAGTCTTTGCATCTAGGGCTCCCACCCACCCATTCATGTGCAGGCCCTTGTAAAAAGGAAATGGGGGTAATAAGAAGAGGTATTTGGTATGTAGGGGACTAGAGTGACTTCAAATAAAGCCCAGTACTAGGCAAAATACCATCTTCCATGTTTCCTGAATTGTGCCCCCACGTGATGACTGCTGATCATAGGGGTGGGTTCACCTGGTGGTTGGGCATGCAGGCCTTTCCTGTGAACCTCTCTAACCTGTGGGGGAATGCAAAAGTAGCAGAGGGAATGCCTAACATCAGACTTCCAGTGGCAGATGTGCCCTGCTGCCGAATAGATTGCCCTTCCCAGTCATTTTTCACTGGAGGGCTGCTTTAAGTGTCTTAAATTAATTTAACCCTTTAAGTGCCAGCCTACCTGCAGCTTTTATCACCCTCTGTTGCCAGACCATGTTTCACTATTTTGCGCTACACATGTTCAACTGTGATTTTTGAAAGGATTTCCCAGGAAAAGTCTGGGCTTCAACATGAAATGTCTTGTATGGCCTTTTTTTTGTGTATTCTCAATACTTTTTGGTGAAATATGTGCAAACAAAATAAAAATAAATATTTTTTGCAATTTGTAGTTTTTTTTTGTAATAAAAAATGTAAGTTTGTCAATAAAATTTTATTGCGTGCGAAACCCTAATTTCTCCCGGTCACATAGGTACCACATATGTATTGGTAGACACCCTTTCCTGCCCAGGAGACTCCCCCAAACTGAAACAGAGCTTTAGGAGATTTTCAGATAAAACACAACTATGCTACGTGCTAAGCGCACTTTGCAGTTTTTCCAGAAAAACAGCCCTTTACATTTGAAATACCCCCAAAAAACTATATATTCTCTGGAAATACACGCCTCAAGCTTTCTAGGCGTACCAAGCTTGTTTATGTGGGCTTCGTTTTCTGGAAGTAATCCCTCAATGTATTCTTTGGTTGCACAAAGTTTCCCTAAAAAAGAATAAGAAGGAAGAATCAAGCCACATTTTCCTTAAAAAAAAACTATATGCAAACAACAAAAAACTAGTAAAATCTCAAAAGGCAACATGCCCCGAACAGAACGATACCCAACATGTATAGCTACTGTCAAGGGAAGAGTTGGGAAACACCACAAAGTAAAGCGTGCACATAACAGTAATTTTACTTGAAAATTTCAGCTCTGCAGACAAAGTGCGCACCTTGCAATTTTTCAACCAAAACAACCCTTTGCATTTGGAATATGCCCGATAAACCATATATTCCCTGAAAGTACACATGTTAAGCTTTCTAAGACTACCCAGCTTGTTGTAGTAGGCTCACCTTTATGGAAGTAATCCCTCGAAGAATTCTTAGGTTGCACAGGGTTTCCCTAATAAAATGAATAAAAAAAATGAATAAATAACATGTTTTCCTAAAATATAAATATACAAACAAGAAAAAACAAGCTAAATCTGAAAGAGCAAGGTCCCCCGAGCAGAACAATACCCAACATGCATAGGTACTATTAACCCTTTTAATTGACAGCCTACTTGAAGTTTTGTCACCCTCTGTTGACAGGTCGTTTTTTACCCATACTGCACCATGTTTAACCGTGATTTTTGCCAGAATTTCCAGGAAAATTATAGATATATATTTTGCAGCAGAGTTTAGGCTTTAACATGAAATATCTTGTTTGTAATTTTTCTACTGTTTTTTTTTTATATTTTTGTGTAAAAAAACAAAAAAAATAAATATTTTTTTGACAATTGTCTCCTTTATTTTAAATAAAACATTTACTTCATTAGAGACCCATATTGCATGTGAAAGCCCAATTTCTCCCGATTACAACGGTACCACATATGTATCGGTAGCCCCCCATTCTTGCCCAGGAGACCCCCCAAACTTAAAATAGCACTTTATAACATTTACTAATAAAATACTACTACTATCTACACTATAAACATAAGTTGTTAATTAAAAAAAAAATGACATAGGGTCCCCCCTCCTGGGGACCAATTTTTTGGGGAATTTTAAGGGTTAAAAACCCTTAAAACTCCCCCAAAAAATGATATGGGGTCCGCCTTACCCATCATAACCAGCCCTGGACCAGCTATGGGGGCTTATAGGAACAGAGTGGAGGGGCCAGCTTTTGTGGCCCCCCACCCTGCAGCCTACAAGCCCACATAGCCTGTGTGGGCCCGGGCTCTTCTGCCCCCCCCCTGGGCTTTGGGGAGGCAGGAAATTGGGGGTGCTGGGGGTTAATGGCAAGTCACCCGCTAGTCGCAGGTATCACAGCCCTCTCCCCCTCCTCACCTCTTTCCTCCAAGCACCTGGCAAGACTGATTCTGAGTCTCGGGTGCCGGTATTAAGAAGCCGGGTGCTGGTGACAATGATGACAGTCGCGATCCAGGAAGAGGAAACCCGTCGGGAGACAGCGCGGCCACAGGTAAGTAAATTTCATTTTTAATTTTTTATTTACAGTTAGCAGCCAGCGGCCGCTGCCGAAGCGGGGGGGGTCGCTATTCCGGGGGCTCTCCTGGAGCCATCCGAGCCCCCACGGGGGATCGAATGGCACTAGAGAGGAGACCCGGCCGGATCGATAGAGGGGTCAGGTGAGTATTTTTTTTTTTAACTAGCAGGGGGGGGAAAGTCAAGCACGTAACACCTACTTGCTTGGTACTTAACGCCTGGACATGTGAGCACGTAGGTGTTACGTGCTTGCCACTACAAGGGTTAAATATTGCTTGACATTAGCAGGGCAGGATTATTTGCATATTGCTTTTACAGAGTCTAGCAGAGACTATGACAAAATATAGTCAGGGACATTAGGGGACTTGGCTGTATGGACAAAGTATTCTAGCAAGCCCCATTTTTACATCTACCATTGCATTTTCTTACTGCCACCCATTTGTCCAGCTGTCTTATTGCTCTCTGCCCACCATTTTATGCCTTCTTGCCAGTTCCTGATCAGTGAGCTCTAGACTCGGCTCCTTTATAAGAGAAATGTCTGAGCCAGACAGTTTCTTCATTTTGATCCAGGGCCTGAGTTTCCAGATAATCAATTTGCTTAACCAAGCACAGCTGTATTCATTCATACATACATAGAGCATTAGCAATTTCAGAGCTCAGTTTACAGCCCAATGGAGAAAACTGTTAAAAATTGCCCTCAAACTATATGACTCAGTCGGTAAAAGATCTGCATTTTATTTGTACTTAAAGAGGACCAAAACTTATGAGACTCCGGGGCAGGCATACTCGCTCCCCCCGGGGCACCCCAATCAAGGGTGTCCCTGCTGTGCGAAACCCCCCAAATCACCCGAAATCTCACCTTCGTTCCCAGTCCTATGGCACATGCATGGTCCACTTCAATTTAGCCTTTTACTTGTGTAACTTCAAACCTATGGGCATGTTGCTTTTTCCCAGGTACCTTTATGATCTTTAAAGTGGACCAAAACCCACCCTGAAGTGTGTCATAATCTTCAAATACAGGGGAATTCATTCATGTACCTATAGAATAGGTTACCAGGATACTGCTAATACAACATTCTTTTCTCTGGAATCACAATTTCAGATGTGATAGTAAATACAAGCGTAGGTTAGTCCTTTATTTGAGGAGCGTGACTCTGTGGGAGGAATAAAAAAATGCAGGTGATGCCTCTGGAATATCTCTTAGGATCCCCTTCATTGATGCATATAGTGGGATATTTTCTTGAATTTGGATTATTGACTAACAATTGTGACCATTAGTAAAACTTCTTTAGCTGTACTTGTTTTTTAAATATATGATCAGATAGCAAGATTTACTAGCTCTGTTCAAAAAATCTTTCTTTTATTAGTGTCCCCTGCTATAGGCTGTTTACATTGGGCACGGCTGCTTGAGTCAGGTGATACGTGCCCAGCACGTTCCTCCCCTTTGCGATGGCCGCGTCATCGTAAGGGGTGGGGCTGGGGTGCTGTCGGCCTGATGTGTCACTTCCTGCCAGGTGCACGCACATGTGTCGCTTCCAGTCCGGCGTGATGTGCACATGCCTCTCAGTGCCATAAATGACGGGGCCTGTGGACAATGCTTCACCCCTGGAAAAGCTAAGGGCATATGGCGGGACACGTGGGGCATGCATACACATTGACCCCTGGACCTCATTCTGATATTCTGCTACAGGGAAGTATCTCTTGCTGTTCGTTCTATCTTGACTTGCCACCTATTGTGGTTGCTTTAAAAAAATGTTCATTTTGGTATTGCACTTAAATGGCCCCAGGAGGGGGAGGGGGATTAGCCCAATGGGGCTGTTTTACTTCTTGTGTATCTGTCTGCATTATTGCACTTTATTGTGGATTAAATGTATTAGTTTGGGGTGACCTCTACACCCCCTGCCAAAAAGCCCAACAGAGACTCACTATTGCACTCAAACAATCAATTTATAAATCCATTTTATTGTAGCATATTGTTTAAAACCAATTTAAAAACAATTTTACTGAACCATATGCATGGTAAGCCACCAGGGGGCGCACTCCCTCATTAACAATACAATCTCATATACATATAAGTAATTTCAAAGTGATTCTGTGCTAATCTATCAATAAATTCATATATATACAACTATTCTAAAACTTAATATACAATTCACAATTAATATCCTCACCCTAATAAAGTGCCAGTGCTTCCATCACAAATAATCCCTTGTGCAAAATATTTAAACCCATTCACAGAGAGCAAGGGCACACAGACAACACACAACAAACAAGTGCTTACTGTTAGTATGGTGACAGGCAGGCCCCCCTCAGGCGCAGACCAACGCGTTTCGAGCCCCCTATGGGCTCTTGCTCACGGTCAGTATGTGTATTGTGGATTATGTGTACACTTTGAGACTATACTGATATACCACATTATATTATACTATATTGCTTGTTTGTTTATGCAAAGAATTATTTGATAGCATGTTTTCTTTTTATTATTATTCTTTTATATAGCACATGCATTTTAGTATTACATAGGAGATCAGTCCAGTGGATATCTGTGAGAACAAGTATGTGAATTGCACGTTGCCCTGATATATCTTGTGTATGATGATTTGATGTATTCTCATCATGGTCCTAGGGGATCAATGTTGATCCATTTTAGCAGTTGTTGTCTGTAATTGTTGTCTTTGAACTTGTGAACAATAAAATTGTATTTATTTTTTCCTCGAGCTGTGCTCCATTTCTAGACCCACGAGAGTAGTTGTTGGTTTATGTAAAATGAAGTGTCTAGGGGAGCACTAACATTGTACATTATTTTGAGCTGTGCCTACACTTTTGTAGCTTTGTTGTACTTTGGGAGTGCGCGCATGCACTTTGGGGATGTGAGGATCCACATTTGAGACATGTGTGCCTGGGAGTGCTGGTCTAGGCTCCAATGTCACCTATCAATAGGGGGAGAGGGGAGAAGCACAACCATGCTGTCTGAAGCAAGTTCTGGGAATCTTACAGACCCTGCCCATTATACTGATTATTATGCAGCGTCACATATCACAATCATGTGGTGAAACTATAAACGATGTAGGCCATTCTTCTTCAATTTAAAAACAGAAAATCTTTTAGGACACTGCCAAATGTAGCCTGAAGCAATGGTGTAACAATTACTTTTGCCTGTTTAAAAAATGTTTAAAAAATTGCTTCAAAAACACTGGCACATATTGAAAGATGACCAAATACTCGGCCCGGTGTTGCCCGAACGCCCACATGTCATTTATAGAAAGGCCCCAAATCTAAAAGATCTGCTAACTCGCAGTTATGTGGATCCCCCAAGAAAAATATCCCTCACCACTGCGAAGATAAGCGGATTTTTTAGATGTGGTACTTGCATGGGATGTAAAACGTGTTTACCCACTACAAAACCAAAAAAGGAATTCATTACAAACACCAACAAAACATATACAATTAAGTCCTTCATAACCTGTCGGACACAGAATGTTGTATACCTAATTTGGTGTCCCTGCAAACTATTTTATGTAGGACGAACCACCAGGGCATTGTATGTGAGAATTAGAGAACACATATATAACATCAAGAGAGGACTTGAGACTCATAGTCTATCTGCTCATTTTAGACACACACATGACAGTAATCCCAAATGCATGTCCTTTCTGGGGATTGATCATGTGGAAAAGCATTGGAGGGGTTCCAACACAACCCGCGAGATTTCCAAGTGTGAGAGTAGATGGATATATGAACTCAACACATTCACTCCACAAGGTTTAAATGTAGATTTTGATCTTAATTGTTTTATTGACACTGCCTAAACACGCATTGTTTTATTCCATTCACTGATATTTTGTATTGGAATCACTTTATGCGTTATCACAATAATGGAATGTGTATTTACTTTCTGGCAATTTTTAATCTTTTTGCCAACATTTTTGTATATAGAGGGGGTCCTTTTCTTTTCCCCCCCTTCCCTTAAGCCATGGTCACTTGCTACATCATCACAAATAGGCACTTCCACCCTTTTTCTTCGTCTCTGACAATTTCACATGCCACCTCCTAAGAGGTCACTTTCATATTGGCATGCCCTCCTTCTTCTTGACACTAAATATATGTAAAAAACTCCCCTGGCACTGAATATTTCTTCATCCACACCTTTAGATTAACGGCTTGTGTTTTAATCAATATGCACTATTATCACTCACTTTAAGTTGCTCTCAACATTTCCTCTCAAGGGTTAGAGGTCCCCTTTAATGACTCATCACAATTGGGGGAACATATGATTAAGTTTCATAATGGCCCCACAATCTAGTTTATGGACCTAACAGGCTCCAAACCTACATATCCCCCTGGCATAATAGGCACAGTGGGCACACATAGTGGGCACACACCTTGGAACCTGTCCAGTGTGGAGAGAGCCTAATGCCAGCCAGACCGCTATTTGGTGCTGAGACCGCTACTTAGTACACAATAGCGGACGGGCTGGTCTCCTTTTAACTGGCCAGTTACAATCCTATTAGATTGTTCCTTTAATATTTTATCACCTATTTTGTCTCCAATATTGAAAGTCACGGCTGGGGCTTTAAGCCTCAGACTGAAGCCCCGCCCCTGCTAGTCATGTCATTTTGTTGATTGCATCTATATCTGCATGGCTTTATTTATACCAACATTTAGGTGTCATTGGGTAGGCGGTCCCGGGCGCATATTGTGTATTCATTTGAACAGACCCGCATTCCATCTGCCCCGCCCCCAACTGAACACGCAGCGGTATTGACCCGTCCCATGGGTGTCGGCTCTACTTCAGCTAATGAATATGTATGAACAATGCCTAATTAATAGTAACCCGCCCAGAGTGTCTTCATGGGGCTACGTCACGTTTAGTCATGTGACTCATTGACATTCCTTTTCCCAAGCTTGCATTGGTTTCGATAGACCATCGCGCACCCCGCCTCGACTCAGCTTATGAGGCTGCGTCATATAGAGTCACGTGTTTTAATGATATTCACTGCCCTGAGCGCCTATTGGCTCAGGACAGGAACTACGAGGTCCTTCACCGTCTATATAAGAACTGTCAATACTCGCGCCGCTCATCCTTTGAAAAAGTTGCGCTGCAACGAAACGCGTTAGGATTCACAAGAGGAGACGGCGGCATTTTTTTTATTACCTCACCAATTCGAGATTTTGACGTCCACTCATATGGTCACAGGAAAGGGGAAAGATAAGGACCCTCTCAGCACCAGTGTATCCATTTTGGCGCGTTATATCTTAAGGAATTTGTGAGTGCATTTTTATTATTAAATATCTTTTAAAGAAAAGTTCCTACGGGGTTGCACTATGTCTGGTATGTTCTTTTTCCATTTATGAACGGAATCCATCATGCCCCTGAGGAAAAATTAAGGTGTACCTAAACACCATAAAGCATTTTGAATCCCGTAAGAGACATCCATTGATTCAAGGCGGTTTATCTTTATCCACTTGGTAAGCGCATAAGTGTGGAGGTGACGGGCACGTGTGGCATTACCAGCCTTTGTGAAGAGCACGCACCGTGGGATACTTTCTCATTTTGAATTTAAAACTGTTTTATGAGGTCATAACATTGAGGACTTATATTGCTCCGTGCATTTATACATATATAATTACTTTTGCCTGCTGTAGCACTTTAAGCCTAGCATTGGTCTCTCCATAATGTGGCTTGTCCTCTGTTTCAGTGCCTTCAAGCCTTAACCCCTATACAGCCATTCATTTTAGCCTTGTGCTGATGAGTGCCACAAGCTGAAACACATGCCCACAAGTAGATTATATATTCTATTCTAGTAAATATTCTTGAGCGTTGCATGCCCGGATTGTTTTTGTTACTTGAAATATCAGAAAGGCACTTGATATGTCCGGAAGGTGAAAAGAGAGGATTTACATGGCTTTGCCTACTGCCAAAAACGATGGTTAACACCTGTTAATCTTGTGTTATATGTGCCTTGTAAATACTTTCTGTGTGAGGAAAGCTGCCGCTGACCTCAAGACCCGTTTCAGGTGGGTCAGGCATGGCCACTCCCACCCAGAAGTCTGAACCAGCGGGAGCGTGAGGCGGCAGGTAGCAGCAGGTACGCGGACCGGGAAGTGGCAGCGGCGGTAATTGCGGTGGCAGCGGACATCGTAAGGAAGGTGTGTGTGAGAGAGACGGCTGCTGGGAAATGTGTTTTTATTTTGGAGGGCATGCTGCACGCTGTCTGTGATGCTTGCACGCTGTCTGTATTTGGGATGCCCATACACTGCCTGTACTTGGGATGCCCGTACATTGCCTGCATTTGGGATGCTCGCACACTGCCTGTAATTGGGATGCCCGCACGCTGCCTGTATTTGGGATGCCACACACACTGCCTGTATTTGGGATGCCTGCACACACTGCCTGCATTTGGGATGCCTGCACACTGCCTGCATTTGGGATTCCTGCACACTGCCTGCATTTGGGATGCCTGTAGACTGCCTGCATTTGGGATGCCTGCACACTGCCTGTATTTGGGATGCCTGTACACTGCCTGCATTTAGGATGCCTGCACACTGCCTGCATTTGGGACTCCTGCAACCTGCCTGCATTTGGGATGCCTGTAGACTGCCTGCATTTGGGATGCCTGCACACTTCCTGCATTTGGGATGGTCACACACTGCCTGCATTTGGGATGCCTGCACACTGCCTGCATTTGGGATGCCCTCACACTGCCTGTAATTGGGATGCCCACACACTGCCTGCATTTGGGATGCCCGCACACTGCCTGCATTTGGGATGCCCGCACACTGCCTGCATTTGGGATGCCTGCACACTGCCTGCATTTGGGATGCCCACACACTGCCTGCATTTGGGATGCCCACACACTGCCTGCAATTAGGATGCCTGCACACTGCCTGCAATTGGGATGCCCGCACACTGCCTGCAGTTGGGATGCCCGCACACTGCCTGTAATTAGGATGTCCGCACACTGCCTGTATTTGGGAAGTCTGCACACACTGCCTGTATTTGGGAAGTCTGCACACACTGCCTGTAATTGAGATGTACGCACACTACCTGTAATTTGCGATGCCCCTCACTGCCTTTAATGTTGGATACAGCTCATTGCCTGTAATGCGGGATGCCCCTTCCTGCCTTTAATGTGGGATACAGCTCATTGCCTGTAATGGGAAGTCTGTAATGGTGTGATTGGGGGAATTCTGCATACTGTCTGTAATAGGGACCATTTGGTTCAGAATATTTTTTTTCTAATTTTTCTCCTCTACATCCTGGGTGCATCTTATGGGCAGGTTTGTCTTATAGGGTGAAAAACACAGTAGCTTTCAACAAAGACTAAGAAATGTTATTCTTGAAGCATGTCTCATCCTGTCTGATTTCATGAAAGAGATGCTGTTTATACCTTAATATGGAGCTTCACCTCTTGTAAATGAGTTTTCTTAAGCTAACAAGCTTTATAGGCTAGATCAAATGTTTAAAGAGATTACACTGGTACCTTCTGGCCAAAAAAATACCGCTGTCACTGTTGTAAGGAAAATGTATTTTATCTTCCTTTTTTCTGTCACTATTCATGGAAGTCATGCTGCTATATCACCTTTTGACTTTGTGTGATAGTTTTATCCTTTCTGGAAATAGGGCAGGCTCATTGCCATCTTCTATAAAAACAGATGCATCCTGACAGCTCAGAAAACTATTTTTAATCCCTCATATTTTTTACAAAAAAAAGTAGCAATGTCTCTTAACATTCCCGTGCCAAAACAGAATATTAAACTGTTCTAAAATGGCATTCAACACTCACTCACACTGCATGTGCATCTACTTTGCCTGTCTGAAATATTATTACCCAACTTGTGTAAACTGATTAAAGAGGAAGTCAACAAAATTGCTAACCCCCCTGTGATCCTGGGGAGCACTCTGCACAGCAGCTGTGGACTTAACAACTGGAACTTAAAGCAGACCAACAGTCAAAAATGACTTAAACCAGACCAACACAATCAACAGTGCTCATATGCATCCCTCCCCAGGGCAATTTAGATTTCTGCACATAAAAAATTTACCATTTTCTAACTCCTGCTGTAGTAAATTTTAGAAACAAAATGGCTCATGCATTTTCAGGCCACCTGTAAACAGGAAGTGCTGCTGGGCTTCCTGTTACTGCGCATTGTCAGTAACGTCCGTTGAATCCAGGCAGAAACATGGCTGAGATGCCAGGAGAGGAAGCTCCAAAACAACTGTTTCCTTTCTTTTCTAACTATGCCAGGCTGTTGGTCCAGTTTATGTGACAGAGCAGTTACCCAATCCCTCGAGCAGCCGCACTGATCCACGAATTAGGTGACCTGTCAGTCAAGTTTCCATCTCACAGCTTCTGTGCAGAGTGCCCTAACCACCGCAGGGATAGAAGGAGGATATCAACAATCAGGTGAAGTGTTTTAATATTTTAATGTCCAAATCTGGCTTAGCACAGGAAGGGGTGGGTGGGGACTTCTTCTTTAAGGTTTATATATTTTATATAAATATAAATATAAATGTATATTTTATGTTTAGATTCAAACTGGAACAACATCCGTAATTGTAATTTGGTCCATCTGAATAGAGCACCTATGCTATCCAGATTGCTGTAATTAAAATATGGCTTGGCTTTCTTTTTTCTTTAAATACTGGCAATGACATCCCCCGTGGGCAGCCCGTGGCTGTCAAACCAGAATCCACAGCGACTGGAAAAGTGAAAGCGTCGCTCAGCTCTAGAGCAGCCCAGCGTGGGAGAGCAGCGCACTCCCACTGACATGTGACGGGCCTCAATTTTCCGTGTGTTGTTTTTTTCTTTGTAAGGAGAAGAGGTGACAAGTCATGTGGACACATCCCCCTTGTTGCAATAAATGGACTAGGGGTGTAACCCCAACTCATTCATGGCAGCCACCTTGGACCAGCTGTACCCTGTGTGACACCCTGCCGGTCAACTGCAATACATACGTGGCTGGCGTTCCCACATCGCATGTGCAGCTTTCATCCAATCAAATGGGACCCTAAGGTGCTAAGCTGATCTAGTATGTTTTTAAATTATTTCCTTCCTGTGTTAGCAAATGTGTGTTTTAAGGAAGCATTGCAATGCTTATCCCCTATAATAAGTGCAATCCTGCTTGTTTTGCACTAGGCTTATAAGGGTAATCAATACAACACAATTGTAAGCGCATTAAACCGGAGCCTTACAAGAAACAGTGCATGTTAAATTCATGACTGGAAAGCAGAGCAAATGGGAATGCTGAGAATGACTGAATATCATGCATTCAGATGGGGAAAGAGAGTTTTGGGGAGTTTCTTTTTCAACTATTCAAGGCTGTTTAAGGTCTTGCGGTCTTTGTGTCTGAATCATCCCCCCTCATCTTCACTTGGTGCAGTAACCTAAAAAATGCAAGGTCCATGGTGTTTGTCTGACAGGTTTTGTCATAAAATTATTGTGCTAGGGCCCTGGAGCCCCTGGTTAAAATCTTTAAAGTGGACCAACACCCAGCGATCCAATCCCTCCCAGCAGGGCATCCAAAATCTGGATGCCCCGCTGTGTGAAACCCCCCAGGACGCCCACAAACCTTACCCACAGCCGCATCTCGCTCCCTGTTAGAGGGAAGCCCGAGGTGCGTCCGCCAGCGCGCTCGGAGCCGCTGTGCTTTGAAGCCGATTTGACTCACATAGCTCAGCGGCTCCGAGTGCGCTGATTGGATGAATGGCCGCGCATGCGCCGTAGGAGCGTGGTGAGGTAAGTTGTAATTTGCGATCTGGGGGGTTTCACATAGCGATTGGGGTGCCCCGGGGAAGTGGACCAAAACCAAGGATAGTCAAAATCCTGGGTGTTGGTCCACTTTAACTACATGCCAAGGAAAATCTCCATGTTAACTCCAATTTGAAATAACTTAAAATATTCTGCGACAGGAGATTTTTGCCATTTATATTAATGGGTGTTTGGCTTAAACAACATTGATATTCAACAGCGTAGTTCGGTTATAATGCAGTGCCTCAGTTTTAGAGCACACACATGACCTATTTGTGTGGTGTACCTTTGAATAAATTAAATTGAAATTCGCAATATGAATGTGCCTGGCACAGTAGTTTGTCTAATTTGTCTGAAGCATGTGTGAAGGACAGTTTGAAGCTGCTAGACATGTAATTACTGCACTTTGTTTGACAATAGTTAGGCGCTCCCTGGCAACTCTTATGTTCTTTCACTCAGTGGGGGTACAAACATTTATTAAGTGCTCTTCAAGACAAGTCTCTGCCAAAGCTTCTTACTCCATTTGCATGTTTTAGTCCTTTGTTTCTGTGTTCTTATCTTTAACAAGTTTGCTTTCCCAAAGTCGGGAAGCATTTTTCTTAATGATTTAAGGTCCTTTATTACAACTACAATGCGCTTGTTTAACAGCTGTCACCTTGTGATGGGAAAGACTTGACACTTCACTAGCAACCAGAGGCCTGGTGCAGGAACATTTTTACAAACTGCCCATCTCATTTTTTTTTACTTTTAGACATCAGTGGATGTTAACACAATACATGCCACACACATTGTTATTTTCTTTTTAAGTTTTAATCTCTTTAAGCCATTGAATATGTTAAGCTATGAAAAGTATATAAAAGGATTTGTATAGTTCTGTTTTGTGTTGTCATACTTTTCAAAGTGACCCGTGCCTCCCCTGCTTTTTGTTTGGTTGGGTGTACAAAGTTCTTTCTCCTGGGATTTCACAAAAAGTGATACTTTTTTTTTTCTCAGCAGAGTTTGGGCTTTAACAAAAAAAGTCTGGTTTGTCATATTTTTTTTTGTGTATTCTCAATATTTATGGGTAAAATATGTGCAAATAGAAATATATATTTTATTACAATTTGTTTAGTTTTGTAATAAAAATGTAATGTTTTTCAATAAGATCATATTGTCACGGTGAACTAACCTGGGCTCCAGTCCCGCGGTGTCTCCGGAGGCCTGGCCAGGGCTCTTTCCGCTGACACGACTGTGTGCAGCGCCGCCGGAGGGCATAAGAGAGACGTGCACTGAATTAAAGGGCCAATGAGCCCAAGTGTTGTTCTGGGCGGAACCCCCAGAGGGTTAAACTGGGCAATCAGCCCAAGTTTTCCAGTTGCACCAATCACTACATTTCCCCCAGCCATATAAAGGTTGTTTCCCCACACTTATTCCTTGCCTGTGCTAACGTTTTGCTGGGTTTGTTTGACCTTGAGATCCTGTATTGATTCCCGTTGCCGACCTTGCTTGTTTGACTATCCTGAACGCAGCCTGTACCGACCTCAGCCTGTATTATGACTACGAACCTGTCTTACCCCTGGTTCCGCAAAGTTCTCTAACCTCCTGGTTTTTAACCCACCTACTTGAGATTTTGTTACCAACCCCCCCCCCCGCCATTGACAGGTCACCATTTTGCGCTATGTTTAACTGTGATTTTTTCAGGAATTTCCAAGAGAAATATATATATTTGGTGGCATAGTTTGGGCTTTGAAATGGCTTGTTTGTTATTTTTCCAGTTTTTTTAAATATTAGCATTATTGTTTTAACAACAAAACATACAGGACAGATGGCTCAAGAAGTACAGAACGTAACAAGATTCAGCACTTATTGTCCTTGTACTTGTAGGGAGCTATATAGAGTAGCAGAGTGGGTTTTGATTTTCAAAGTGGCTTTGACTTGTTTATGACTTGTATGACTTTTTTTAATATACCTCTGTCATTAAATCTGTCCCTTGAGCACATACTTTACTCTCCTAATGCTAAGTTAATAATTCTGCTTTTATTTTTGTCAAATGAGACCCCACCCTCTGTAAATTTGCTGAAATAGTGTTATCTATAAAGCATTAACATATTTTTTAATCATTTTTTCATTGAGGTATCTATTGTCATATGTTACATGTTGACACATATTACAGTCCAGTTTAGTATTTGTGTATCTTATGTAAATACCATTTTGATAATATCCATAATAAAATGGCATAGATATCAAGAGAGCAGACTCTTATTGCAATTTTAGTGTCTTAAAAGTGGACCAACACCCAGGGGGGATCGGCCCGGGAATCTATAAGATTCCCGGGCCGATCAGATCCCTCCCTGCGGGGCATCCGAAATCGGGATGTCCCGCAGGGTGAAACCCCCCCAGGAAGCCCAGAAACCTTACCTTAACCCCGTTCCAACGGTGCATGCGCGGGCCGCGGCTGCGTCTTGGGCTTCCCTGTAGCAGGCCGCGCACCCACGGCAGCCGTTTGTGAATGGCCAGCGCGGGCGCGCTCCCTGTTAGAGGGAAGCGCGAGACGCGGCCTCCAGCGCTCAGAGCCGCTGTGGTTGGACGCCGCTTGTACGTGCATACCACAGCGGCTCTGAGCATTCTGATTGGACGAACGCCCGCGTAGGAGCTTGGTGAGGTGAGTGTTTCTGGGCGTTCTGGGGGGTTTCACACAGTGGGGCACCCCCGATCGGGGTGCCCCACCGAAGTGGACCAAAAACCAGGATAGTGAAAATCCTGGGTGTTGGTCCACTTTAACTTGTACAAGGATACACTTCACAGAAAAGAGATTTAGGGGTACTGATTACTGATAGCTGCAAGATGAGTGGACAGTGTAGCCAGGCAGTGGGAAAAGCAAGCAGGATGCTCAGCTGCATAGCTCGAGGCATCACCAGTAGGTGTGTGAGGTTGTGATGCCACTGCATAGAGCCCTGGTGAGGCCACGTCTAGAATACTGTGTGCAGTTCTGGAGGCCTTACCTGCAAAAAGACATCATCCAAATAAAATGTGTCCAAAGGCGGGCAACAAACATGGTAGAAGGACTTAAACTTAAAACTAAATCAGGAGAGACTTAAAGAACTTAATTTGTACAGTTTGGAGGGAAGAAGGGAGAGGGTGGACATGATTGAGACCTTTAAATTTGTGAAAGGATTGAATAAGGTTCAGGAGGGAACTGTTTTTAAGAAGAAACTTAATGATAGAGAAAGAGGGCACAACCTGAAGCTAGTCAGAGGAGGGAAGATCAGGAACATTAGAGTTGATTTAGAGACAGATACGTCTGGACTTTCGTATGTGTCTGTGAATGTTTTTGTGTCTGTTTGGCCTTTTTTTGGTTTTTACGTTTCTTTCTCCATGCGTATGTTCGTTCCCGCTAATGCGTACATGCACTTTCGATGGACGGATCTAAATCTGATCATTTGCGTTAGTTCGAATCATTTTCGCATCTAAATCTGATATTTTGCGTTCGTTCAGATAACTTACCTTATTGGGATGGGCTTGCGTCTGATTCAGAGACCTGATTGCCGAGGGACCACCGCCCTATAAAACTGTTTCATTTGCGATCCACTTACGGGACCATTTTGCACTCGGCTTGCTTGACCATGTTTTGCGGCTTTGTGGAGGAATATGAGCGCCTTCAGCTCCAAGGCATTGCATGTGTCAGCAGGGCCAAGGCCAGAATGCACCGGCCAGATTGCACCACCAGATTGCATATCGATCGCATGCATGATGTTGAGTTGTTCGAACTGACCCGACTTAACTGCGCTTCTCTCCATAAGTTGTATAGTGAGCTGCGGCCATGGTTAGCCCGTACGCAAGATGCTTGGCTGCCTGCAATTTTTTGCGAACGGCTCGTTCCAGAGGCTGGGTGCCCTCTCCGTTGGGATGTCCCAGCCAACACTGAGCCGCGCGCTATCCAAGTTTTTGGATGGCATGGCTACCATTAGTCCAAATATATATTTCCTTTCCGGACGACATGGTAGCCTGGAACGCGCTTAAGTTGTTTTTTTTTTATATCGCCGACATGCCCCCAACGTCATGGGTGCGATCGATTGCACCCATGTTGCATTGGTCCCTCCTGCAGCCGACGAGTACATCTATAGGTAAGTTAATTATGTCATTTTGTTATATAGTTTAGGCAAACTGTATTGTAACTATCTATTAATCCCTCTTTGTTAAGTGTCCCTGTGAACCAGTTTACAATGTATACCTTAATTCCTCCTTGTAAAGTGTCCCTGTTGTAAATAATGGGCCTTTATGGGAAATCAATATTGTTAATAATATTGCATATATAAATATGGGAATATACAGCAAAAGGGACATCAGTAGGAAGGCCTAAAGGAGGTATTCAAAATAGATAGGATGAGCATCCTGAGACGATAAAGTAATAAATTCCAAACAAAGCAGCAGGAAGAGACTAGATTAGGAGAAGAGTAAAACTTGCAA
Organism: Gastrophryne carolinensis; assembly: GCA_027917425.1. Classification (NCBI taxonomy): domain Eukaryota; kingdom Metazoa; phylum Chordata; class Amphibia; order Anura; family Microhylidae; genus Gastrophryne; species Gastrophryne carolinensis. Next base: position 146,631,542 of record CM051237.1, read on the forward strand.
CTAGGGTCATAAAAGATCAAAGAGAAGGAAGACTAGAAGATCAAAGTCCTTTTTGGGAATAATTGGGGGGATCCTTAGGCAGGGGGAGACAAGAGGGAGGCAGAAGGAAGGCAAGAAGGAGACTGCTGGCACATGAGAAGGGCCGGGCGAGAGGCAGGAGAGAGAGAGAGAGAGAGAAAGGCATGAAGGCTGCCAGCTGAAAAGGTCTTCTGGTGGGTGCCCGTTTCAGGCGGGTAATGCTTTTAAAGTTGCTTTAATCCCTGTATATATGTATGCCAGTCTCAGAACTGTATTGTATTATGTTGAAAGATTTGATTGCATTATTGTGTTTTTTTGTCAACAATATATCTCTTTATTTACCATTTGTCTCAGTGTCCTCTGCATACACCAGAAGTCGAAAAAACCTACAGTCTTACAATCTTATGCGTGTATCCATTGTGTTATAATTGCCCAGCCATTGATAATATTTGTATATGTGTTTGCCTATTTTAGTCGAGCTGGGCAGCATAAATATATGCATAACATTTTATTGATATTTTAATTAATACATAATTCACATCAGCCATTCAGGAGATTATATTTACACTGTGAACCAGTTTACAATGTCTACCTTAATCCCTCCTTGTAAAGTGTCCCTGTGAACCAGTTTACAATGTATTCCTTAATTCCTCCTTGTAAAGTGTCCCTGTGAACCACTTTACAATGTATACCTTAATCCCTCCTTCTAAAGTGTCCCTGTGAACCAGTTTACAATATATACCTTAATCCCTCCTTGTAAAGTGTCCCTGTGAAACACTTTTCAATGTATACCTTAATCCCTCCTTCTAAAGTGTCCCTGTGAACCACTTTACAGTGTATACCTTCATCAATTTTTTTAATGTAGGCCTTATCAAAACATTTTAATGCTGACCTTAATTAGTCATTAGAATTTTAATCTTTATTTTCTCCCACATACATATAATCTTGGTTATTAAAACTACTTATGTACTTTGTTAATGTTATTTGGATTGTACAACATGTTTTTGGGTGGGTGTTAGGAGTAAGTGTTTGAGTAGTTTACCTTGTCTTGCTGTAATATATATATATATTTTTTTCCCAGGAACCGCAAAATGGGCCACTCACTGAATGTCCAAGCAGTGGTGGGCCCGGACATGCGGTTCCTTAGTGTCCTCACCGGGTATCCAGGCTCATCCCATGACGCGTATATCTTGCCGAGCTCCGGCTTATTCCGTCGGTTTGAGTCTGGAGAATTATCAGGTGGATGGCTCCTTGGTAAGTTCCCTCAAATTACATCATTCCCTTTTCACTGTATGCCTATGAAAATAGTTGATGTGTCTTAACCTATGACTGTTTTTTACCCTTGATGACATGTTAAACCGGACCTTCACTCTGATTTTTAGAAAAGCCCAAACCCTTAAAAAATGATTCCCCAGCATTTCAAGCGAATGTATTTCAAGTTTTTAGTCACTTATTATTCTTTCCACCACTGGGCTGCAACTCTGTTCAGGACTTTAGGATACGGGCACTGCCACCTTTGCTTAAATGCATCACACTTACTGAGGAGAGGAGAGCGGGATAAAGTGCAGGGGGTGGGTTATAGCTGTGCTTTGCTTAGACAGAGCAGAGCTGGGGTCAGGCAAAGGTCAGAAATCCCAGAATGCAGAACAGCACAGTCAGAAGGCACTTCATGTTTGCAGGCTGCCTGATATTCCCTGAGCCGCCATCTTGGATGTTTAAAGGCTCATAACATGCAGTAGATGCAGGTAGGATGAATTTTAATGTGAGCAATCTGTATGTACAGGGCGTGGGAAACATATAAGATAGGCTCTTATTCTTTAAACAATAATGTTGTTTAGAATGTGTAATTTATGTCAGTATTTTGTTTTTCTTTCAGGGGATTCAGGCTATCCGCTTCTTCCCTGGCTCCTGACGCCCGTACTTCGGCCGCAGAATGAGGCACAGGAGACATACAATCGTGCACAGGAAGACCCGGGCCGTAGTAGAGAGGGCCTTTGGCCTCCTGAAAACACGATTCTGATGTTTGGACCATACCGGGGGGCACTGCAATATGACCCCAACAAGGTCATCAACATCATCCTTGCATGCTGCGTGCTGCATAATTTTGCCATCATGCAGCGTGTCCCCTGGTATGTGGATCTGCCCCCCTCTCCACCCAGCCAGGAGGCAGATGAGCATTACACTGGCACACCTAGTGCCTCTGGCCAAGCAGTGCGGGCTAATTTGATTGCCGGCTATTTTGCCTAAAATGTTTTTTGTTTATGTTGTTGTGTCTTTTGATTATGATTTGCCTGTGTGAAGGCCTTTTTATTTTTTCCTTTAAAAATAGTAATGCTTTAATTACTAAAAATGTGACACCTGATTTGTGTCTCGTGCATTTTTTTTCTCATGTTTGTCCTTAAAAACCTTCATTTATATCCAAACAACCCAAACATTAATGCATCAACTTAGTCAAGAACAGCTAAAGTCACATTCAATATATTTTATTGAACTATGTACATTTTTAGTTGAAGGGTACTCGCAGACTCAAAATGTACATACATAGTGAAAGTTTCACCGCCCACCAACATCAAGATGCATAGGGACCAACCATTTCCAGGAGAATAGTCGGGCAGGAATACATAGGCCCACATACACACCCTCTCCTGCTCGGCCACATTTGCCACCGGCACAGGTGGAAAGCAGCCATACCTATGCCACATCCACGCCTGTAAGTTCGGTGGCCACCCAGCCAATAACCCCCAGTCCTAATGCCAGTCCAGTCCAATCTTTGCCATGGGCAAATGTACTTGTTTCCCAGCCAAGAATGTCCCCCAATATTGCCAACAAACAGGATGAGCCAGCCACCATTTGATTAGGCCCAAGCCTGCAGCGTGGGAGCTTGAGCGGCCGCTTCAGTGAGGCTTAAGCTCAGCCATTGGCTAGTGGGGTATGTCAGCACTCTAATGAGCTAGATGGGCGAATTCAAAATCAAACCAGCAAAGCCATAAAAAAGGCAATCTTGGTAGCGCTCACCAGACAGGTAAATAGACTGGGGATGTAGAGGAAAGATGTGGAGCAGATACAGGTCAAATAGGTCTTAATATGGATGTTGCCCATAATAAGATTGTGGTGGGCCTTGGAGGAGTCCCAACACTTGGCCATGTGTGGCATTCATAATCTGCCACTGCTCCAGCATCTTTCTACTGCTTGTTCTAAATTCCTTGAGCATGGCAGCGAAGTTAGTATTTAAGGTGGCCATTTGTCCTGCCATCTGTGTGGTTAAGTTGGCCATTTGTCCAGACATCTGGCTGCTTAAGTTGGCCATTTGTTCACACATCTGGCTGCTTAAGTTGCCTGTTGCTCATCCTAAATTCAGTCAGCATGTTGGTGAATGTATTATTGAAAGTTTCTAATTGTGCAGTAATCTGCTCTGTGGTTTGTTGAGTCACCTGCCGAAAGTAACAGCTGTCATGGCGCCATGCTGACTCCAGGATCGGCACGCGCCTCCCCTGGGAAACTGGTCGACGTTGTTGACTACGTCTTCCAATTCCCCGAGTTTGAGCGCCTGCAGATGCTGCACCTCTAGGGCGAGCAACAGTCTCAGATGTGCTCGGCAAAACCTCTGCAGCAGAGCTACCACTGGGGACTGTAGGCTCAGTCTCAGCCTGCTGCCCACGATGGGCTGGCAGCATGCGTCCAGCTTCACTCTGCTGCAGAGGATTTGGTGCAGTAGGATGCTGGGGCAGTGGCAGATTAGGGTCCAGGGGGGTAATTTCAGAAGGCCCCATCAGGCTTGCATCCTCCTCCCTCTCTATCTCCTGGATTTCATCCATCAGTGTGTGAGTCTGTTGGAACATGTGAAAAAACTGTTTCAGTTTGGCCCTAAATATCTTTATTATCCAAATTAGTCATGAGCATTCACATGCATCAGCAGTTTCATAAAAGTCCACTTACCCTATATATCTGTTCCTGGGTCCTAGGCAGCAGGGAAGTAGACGGCGTGCTCAAACTGGAGGAGGCTTCCACACTTCCAGAGGCTGGATGCTGGGCTGGGTTTAAACGTAAAAGGCAAGTAAACACACAAACATCCATTGATGAGCTGGATTAGTACATATGCTTTATAAAACACGTGGCCAAGCAGGAATGCCAACTCCCCCAATGGTCCAAGTTGACCTTCACAAGGAATGTCAGGATCTCTTATATGTATGCCTCACCCTGTACATACAGATTGGTCACCTTAAATACTACAAACATGCATGTACTGCATGTTAGGAGGCTTTACAGATCCCAACTGGTGCATTAGGGGCCCACAGTCAGCTTGCAAATAGCATTTGGCTTCTGAGTATGCTGCTGTGCATTCTTACTATGTAGACGTTTTCCTTACCCCAGCTCAAGTTTGTCTGACCAAAGCACAGCTACAACCCAAGTGGTAGAAAGACAAAGAAGTAAGTGTTGTCTATTATTGACTATATTTACATCACATGCAGTGCTTTGGTAAGATAAAGAGTTTAATAGTGAGCATAAATACTGTCAAATGTCGTGTATGGCTGCAAATCTTTATAAGGACCATTAACTACTGCACCCTGGGAGAGTGCCCATCATGAAGGCCATTACTCAGACATTAAACACCCGCCTAAAACAGTAACCTCCCCTCAAAGCCACTCCCTAGGGGCATGTGTTCATATGTGCCTGTGAGCCTCATTTCGCACGTTTCCAATAGTTCACATTCAAACAAACATTACTAACCTGTAGGAATGTTATGGATGTCCTTGTCCTGTCTGCCAGAGAGGCCCTCTAATGCGATGGGGTGTATTAATACCAGGACCATCTTCTCAGCTCTGGTATATTGTAATTTGGTGGGGAAGCCTCCGCCAGTTTGTAAGCAGAAAAATAGAGGTTAACAAATTGTGGTCATTGTGGTCAATACAACAAGCAGCAAAAGGCACAACTCAAATATGTACCTGTGATTGCGCCATTTATTCTGTTTCTTACGTGCTGCATACTTCAGGTCAGATATTTTGCGCTGTATCTGCTCCACATCTTTCATCTCGTCCCCCGCTGCATTGACCTGTCTGGTGAGCTCCTCCAATATTTGGGTCTTTCTCATTTTGCTGGTTGATTTTGAATCTCGCCCATATAGCTCATCATAATGAAGAGTGAGGCCACTTGCCAATGCTAGAGTTTGAGCCTCCCCAAACCGGCCACTCAACTGGCCTCGCCGCAATGTTCACCCTAACATTGCTCATCTGTGTTTGGTGGAAAATCAGGGGACATTCTGGGCTGGGTCTGTGGTGATGAAATGGCCGACACGTTGCTTGAAAACGACTGGAGTAGGACTGGGGGTCCTTGCCTGGGTGGCCACCGAACTTCCAGGCGTGAATGTGGCATATGTATCGCTGGTTTCCACCTGTGCCGGTGGCAAATGTGGCCGAGGAGGAGAGGGTGTGCTTGGGGGGTGGGGCTTCGGGCCCTCTGCCTCTTTGGGCCCTTTGAAGTGGTGCTCCGTTTCTCATGTGATGTGCTTGCGCATGGAGCAGGAGCGGCTGTGCTTGTTGGGCTGGGGCTTCGGGCCCACTGGCTCTTAGTGGGCTTGGCACTGGTGCTCCTTTTGGCATGGGATGTGCTTGCGCGTGGAGCAGGAGAGGCTGTGCTTGTTGGGCTGGGGCTTCAGGCCCGCTGGCTTTTTGTGGCCTTGGAACTGGTGCTCCGTTTATGATGGGATGTGGTAGGGCGGAGAGGAGGAGAGGGTGTTCTTGGTGGGCTTGGGCTTCTCACCCTCTGCTTCTTTGTGGCCTTGGATGTCCTCGTACCTGGCTCCTTGGATGTGGGTGGCTTCTTCTTTGATGCTCCTTCCTTGCTTTTGGTTGGTGGTTTTGATGTTCCGGGCTTTGTGGCAAATGTCGCCTTGTGTTGGCCACTTTGGCTCCTCGTTTCCCGCACCTTGCTAGTCGCTTGGTGCGACCTAGTGGTCGGCCGGGAGGAAGAAGTCTCCTCATGCTGCTGTGCCCTTTTGCTGTTGGTGTCCTTTGCTGGTGTTGCCTTAGTGCTCTGTTTTTTTGGTGCCATGCTGACAATCTCAAAGAGAATGAGCTGTGTGTCCATGACCCTTTACATACTAATGACTGGGTATGACGCTTACGCGTTTGCTTAAGCGTGCTTACGGACGTTCGTCGGGCCGTGCGGAACCCGGAAACCGCTGGGGCATTACTTATCTGCTGCGGACAAAAAACAAGATGGCGCCCACGATCTTCACCACCAACAACAAGAGCTGATTATGCTCCTAAGTGTATTGTAAGGACGTAGATTTGCCATCTAAATGCATGCCTAGGCCTTAAGGAAGCGCAGGAAGAAACAGTTGTTTTTAAAAGTTATTTAAACTCCGTGCCAAACAGAAGTTAGCGGGCACATGTGCGAACCAAGCCACTTGCATCTAGAAGGATAGTTTGAGGCTAGAAATGTGTTTGGGAATGTCATTTAGTCAACTGATCTAATTGTGACAGATATTTGTATGCAGTTTGATCTAACAACTTTTTTTTTTGTGTTTTTTAGACCATGCTTCAGCGCAGGTACGACTACCTGCCCAATGCATTCGAGAAGAGGAACGTGGCTCTGGTGATCGTGGCCCTGGAGATCGTGGCCCGGATCCAACAGGAGACGGACACCACCTTCACCCATACCCAGATCATGCAGCACTGGTCGGACCTGAAATGACTACACATGCCCCAGGTGCGGCGATTTTTTGGTCTCCATTTCCCAAGTAAGTACATAGCGATTGCATGCTAGATGTAACTAATGCAAAAGGTAGGCCTTTATTTATAAATGCTTTTCTTTTCTAGTATTGGAAATGGAGTATCGAATCAGACGCACCCGGAGGCGCACAGGCCAGCCAGTGCTGCATGAATCTGCAGCAGCAAGTGAAGGTGGCAGATCTCCAGGGCCAAGTTCCTACCCCTAGGGGCGTCAGACCAGCCCCTGGACCTTACTACAGAGGAGGGGCGTCACGGTGTGGGCAGGGAGTCGGCCCAAACGACGGAGCCATTAGCCTCTGGTATGTGACTCTTAATGTAACCCCACACACATACATGCTATTAAAAGCAAAGCTGATTCCCTTAATCTCTTTTTAATTTCTCTTTTGAATATGTAGCGGGTTAAATATCTGTGGAATAGACTGCAGCAGATCATGCCCAGGAGGCACACGGAGAAGGTGGGTGATGTCACACACACATTCTAAGTGTAATTTGCTTACTGTCAAATCAGACATTAGAAGTGACCCTATTTTACATGTCTCTAGAGCCTCAACCTCCCAGCAGTGGCAGGTCCCAGAGCGGAGGGTGGTCCCCGAATCAGAGGTCGCCCACCAACAAAGTAAGTTGTAATGTAAATGCTGCAGAGCCAAGAGTCAGCATATGACGCGGAGTGAGCCAGGGGGGGGGGGACTGGAGGAGGATTTCTGGGGTCAAGTATGACACCTACAGTATATCTGGGGAGCTGGGACCGTGAGTTAATACCTAACAAATAATGTGAGGGATTGTGAAGCCCGTGCGCACAGTCTAATAACTAGTACTTCAGCCTCTCTTTCCGGGTCTCGAACCGGGAGGGCAGCAAGATCTACCAAGGGTCCGGGATGAAAGCTGTGTGAATGGTTGTCAGTGTTGTCACCTTTTTTTGCCAGTCATGAAGTTGGGTGCCTGTGGCACCTTAATGCCTTACAAATGACTTGTACTGTTGTGTCATGTATGTCTGTTTATTGCAAAATAAAAAATTTAAAAAAAAAAAAAAGTTGTAATGTAAATGTTTGGAGTATGTGGTAAATGACATAATCACCAATCTACCTAAATCCATTGTCAATGCCATTAGCATAATGACATATGGCCTCTTCCTTTTATTAATTCATTAGCATAATGACATATGGCCTCTTCCTTTTATTAATTCATTAGCATAATGACATATGGCCTCTTCCTTTTATTAACTCCTTAGCATAATGACATATGGCCTCTTTCCTTTATTAATTCCTTAGCATAAGGGCATATGGCTCTTCCTTTTATTAATTCTTTAGCATAATGGCATATGGCCTCTTCCCTTTATTAATTCCTTAGCATAATGACATATGGCCTCATGAGTTGGCTTGCAACCTAATAAACATTCCATCCACAGCTGCTAAACATGTATTTGCCGAAAAATGATTTATTTTTCTTTTTTTTAACAGACACCGCACATGCCAGATTGGCACAAGTCAGTGCCAGGGTGTTTCAGTTGGTGGGCGAGATGCAGGAGCTGCGCGATTCGTTGGGGACCACAGATAAAGATGAATTTTCTGGGGCCTGCCATTGCTTTGTATATAGTTGTATATATGTTCAACAAATTTTTTAATATTTTAATTTTTTTAAATTTATAAAACGAAAAGTTTGTATTTTGAAAATTTAAAACAAAAAGCACTCTAAAAATGGCAGTTATTTGTAAAACCAAAAAACTTGTTTCTGTGTCATTTTCTTTTCTACATACATTCATCAATGGTTGGTTAGCACAAAACGAAGGCAAAACCCAAAATTTAGATATGAAGAATCGGCAGACCGCGAAGTGATTTAGGTAAGCATTAGGTGTGGGAAATGGAAAAAGAATGAGACCGCGAAGTGATTAAGGTAAGCATTAGGTGCGGCAAATGGAAGAAGAATGAGACCACAAAGTGATTAAGGTAAGCATTAGGTGCGGGAAATGGAAAAATATACTGACCGTGAAGTGATTAAGGTAAGCTTTAGGTGCGGGAAATGGAAGAATATACTGACCACGAAGTGATTAAGGTAAGCATTAGGTGCGGGAAATGGAAGAATAATGAGACCGCAAAGTGACTAAGGTAAGCATTAGTTGTGGGAAATGGAAGAAGAATGGGACCGCTAAGTGATTTAGGTAAGCATTAGGTACGGGAAATGGAAGAAGGAGACCGCGTAGTGATTAAGGTAAACATTAGGTGCGGGAAATGGAATAATATACTGACTGCAAAGTGATTAAGGTAAGCATTAGGAAAGGGAAATGGAAGAATAATGAAACCGCGAAGTGATTAAGGTAAGCATTAGGTGCGGGAAATGGAAGAAGAATGAGGCCGCAAAGTGATTTAGGTAAGCATTAGGTGCGGGAAATGGAAGAAGAATGAGACCGCGTAGTGATTAAGGTAAGCATTAGGAGCGGGAAATGGAAGAAGAATGAGACCGCAAAGTGATATAGGTAAGGATTAGGTGCAGGAAATGGAAGAAGAATGAGACCACGAAGTGATTTAGGTAAGCATTAGGTGCGGGAAATGCAAGAAGGAGACTGCATAGTGATTAAGGTAAGCATTAGGTGTGGGAAATGGAAGAAGAATGAGGCAGCAAAGTGATATAGGTAAGGATTTGGTGCAGGAAATTGAAGAATAATGAGACCACGAAGTGATTTAGGTAAGCATTAGGTGCGGGAAATTGAAGAAGGAGACCGCGTAGTGATTAAGGTAAGCATTAGGTGCCGGAAATGGAAGAAGAATGAGGCCACAAAGTGATTAAGGTAAGCATTAGGTGCGGGAAATGGAAGAAGAATGAGACCGTTAAGTGATTTAGGTAAGCATTAGGTGCGGGAAATGGAAGAAGAATGAGGCCGCAAAGTGATTTAGGTAAGCATTAGGTGCGGGAAATGGAAGAAGAATGAGACCGCAAAGTGATTTAGGTAAGCATTAGGTGCGGGAAATGGAAGAAGAATGAGGCCGCAAAGTGATTAAGGTAAGCATTAGGTGCGGGAAATGGAAGACGAATGAGACTGCGAAGTGATTTAGGTAAGCATTAGGTGCGGGAAATGGAAGAATATACTGACCGCGAAGTGATTATGGTAAGCATTAGGTGTGGGAAATGGAAGAATAATGAGACCGCAAAGTGATTAAGGTAAGCATTACGTGCGGGAAATAGAAGAATATATTGACCGCAAAGTGATTAAGGTAAGCATTATGTGCGGGAAATGGAAGAATATACAGACTGCAATGTGATTTAGCTAAGCATTGTAGCAGAAGTGAGTGAACTAAATATGTAGACAAGCACTTAATAAGTTAATTTTGTAGTGCGCAGGCGTAAGGTTGTAACGATTTTCATCTGGACGATTATTTATAGAAAAAAAAAAAATCAGAATCAAACGGGAAACGTAAATGATTCATGGGAGGAGACGATGGAAAAAGGGCAAAAACGAAAGCCGACGTTGTAACATGAGTAACATAAACGGAAAACGAAAGCTGAAAAATGACATTCTCGTTGGCATACAAATGGACAAAGACTTTACAGAAGGTTTGCAATGCATGCTTAGAATCACTCGTACACTCATACGCGAGCGGGAAAATAAAATAGAGTGTTTCCTCTGCAGTGAAACTGCGAAGATAGAAGATCGCTCTTTCTCTGCGCAGGTGAGCGGGGCAACCAAGCCTGCGGCCCTGCAAGTCTATTTCCACCCGTTTGGTTTTGGTTTTGGGACTCCCCTGGCTGTCTAAACAAAATCCCCAAATTGACTGGGTCTCTGAGCAGGTTATGAAGTGGGGGCCACAATGTTTCCAGTCTTGTCTTGAACTCCCTGTACGTGCATGCAGATTTCGCAGACATGTTTTCTGAAAAAGCCGCTGATGAACTCCCTCCTCATAGGCCTTTTGACTGGCCAACTGATCTTCTCCCCGGAACTATGCCGCCTCGGGGAAAGATTTATAATTTAACCTGAGCTGAGAATAAGGCCATGAAAGAATACATTGCTGAGAATCTGTAGAAAGGTTTTATTCGGCCGTCTACCTCACCAGCGGGTGCCGGATTTTTCTTTGTGGAAAAGAAAGATGGTGGCTTGCGCCCCTGTATTGATTATAGGGGCTTGAATAAAATTACAGTTAAAAATAAATACCCCTTCCCTTAATAGAGGGACTGTTTAACCAGGTCATTGGGGCCCAGGTTTTTTCTAAGCTTGACCTGAGGGGGCTTACAATTTTATCAGGATCCGTCAGGGAGACGAGTGGAAGACTGCCTTCAACACCCAGGACGGGCACTATGAATATCTATGTAATGCCCCGGCAGTCTTCCAGGACTTTGTTAATGAAGTTTTTAGAGAATACTTGGGCCGTTTTGTGGTCATCTACTTAGATGACATCCTAATATTCTCCCCGACCTTAACCGAGCATAGAGAGCATGTACGGATGGTTCTACAGAAATTGAGAGAGAATCACCTCTACGCCAAGCTAAAAAAGTGCGTTTTTGAGGTTTCTGAGGTTCCGTTCCTGGGATACATTGTTGCCGATACTGGGTTAACAATAGATCAGGCCAAAGTATTTGCAGTCCTCCAGTGGGAACAACCCAAAGATTTGAAGGTTTCTGGGGTTTGCTAATTTTTATAGGCGCTTTATAAAAAACTTTTCCACCTTGGTAGCACCACTCACCGACCTTACTAAGAAGGGGGTGTTTACCCCCACTTGGTCAGGCCGATCCATCCAGGCCTTTGAGAACCTTAAGTCTGCCTTTAGTTTGGCACCTGTATTGACCCACCCTGATATCCACCGAGCCTTTATAGTCAAAGTAGATGCATCCGAGCTTGGGGTAGGGGCAGTTCTCTCACAGTACAGTGGGTCTCCTGAACGGCTACATCCCTGTGCCTTTTTCTCAAGAAAATGTAATTCCGCTGAGCGGAACTATGATATTTGCAATCGAGAACTTCTAGCTGTGAAATTAGCCTTTCAGGAATGGAGACATTGGTTAAAGGGGGCCAAGTTCCCAATTACGGTATTCACAGATCACAAGAATTTAGAATACATTGAATCAGCTAAAAGGTTAACCCCCCGTCAAACCCGATGATCCCTTTTCTTCTCCCGATTTAATTTCACTATAACATACAAACACAAACATAACATACAAACCAGGAACAAAGAATATTAAAGCTGACGCTTTCTCCAGAAGTTTCACAGTTGATAAAGTCCCTGTAGAGGAGATCCTTCCCATAATCCCAGGACACAAGGTCATAGCTGTCATCCAACCTGACCTGTCGAGTGAGCTAAGCCGGTTTCAATCGGATTCTCCTCCAGGCAAACCCGATCACCTCCTCTTTGTACCCCTGTCCCACCGTCCTGCAGTACTTCAGCAGTTTCATGACTCCAAGACGGTGGGTCATCCAGGGGTTAAAAAGACTTTGACCCTTCTAGCCCGTCATGTCTGGTGGCCATCTTACAGGAGAGATACCCAGGCCTTTATTCAGGCCTGTAAGATCTGTGCCCGTAGCAAACCCCCCAGGTCAGCTCCTGCCGGACCTCTGGTGCCCCTGTCCACTCCTTCAAAGCCTTGGATGCACTTGGCAATGGATTTTATTACTGATTTACCACAGTCCCAGGGATATACCGTTATCTGGGTTGTGGTAGAGCGATTTAGCAAAATGGCGCATTTTGTCCCCTTAAGAAATCTGCCCACAGCCCACAGCACAGACTTCACGGAATTCCAGAAGATGTGGTCTCAGATAGGGGGGTCTAATTTGTGTCACACTTCTGGAGGGCATTCTGCACTCGGCTAGGCTTCACTGTTTCTGTCTTCAGCTTTTCACCCTCAGTCCAATGGACAGACGGAAAGGACCAACCAGTCATTAGAACAATATCTCTGTTGCTTCACCTCCGATATTCAGTCAGCGTGGTCCCAATTTCTTGCCTTTGCCGAATTTGCCTTCAATAGTGCAGTTAACTCCTCCACGGGGGTATCACCCTTCCGGTGTGTATATGGGAGTGATCTTAAATTCTCAGCACTTTCAGGCTCGTCCTCTGGTTTGCCTTCTTTAGACGATTGGTTGTCCCAGTGGCCAGATTTATGGGCCAAGATTCAGCGGCATTTGGTCCAGGCATCGAGTCAGCAGAAGGTCTTTGCAGATCGTCGCCGATCCAATAATCGAGACTATAAATTGGGGGATTTGGTCTGGCTCTCTACCAAAAATTTAGCTCTACGCCAACTCTCTGTAAAATTGGGACTACGATATATTGGCCCTTATCCCATTTTACAGAAAATTAACCAAGTCACATACAGACTCAAACTTCCACCATCTCTGAGGATTTGTAATTCCTTTCACGTTTCCCTCCTTATGCCTGCCAGGGGAGTGAAGGAGGATTCCTCTCCTTCTCCTATTCTAGTTGATGGTGAGCAGGAGTTTGAAGTCGCACGAATTCTGGATTCCCGGTTGCTCCGGAATTCCTTGCAATATTTAGTCGACTGGAAGGGATATGGGCCAGAAGAGAGGAGTTGGGTTCCAGCTAGAGATGTGCATGCGGACCGTTTAATTTAAAGATTTCATAAAGAAAATCCTCTTAAACCCAGGGTGGAGTGTCCTGGGGCCCCTCTTCAAGGGGGGGGGTAATGTAAGGGACTTACCTCTGCCAGGGGGCCGGCGGTGAGTGTCCGCGGGGCGACGCGGCACTCCTGCTGCTGGGAATGCGGCGCGTCACTCTGGCAGCCTGCCTCGCCCCTCTCTAGCTGTGCAGGTGCGCGTCCCGCAGTCTGTATATTTCGCCACTAGGAGGCGCTGTGCTGTGAGTGGCAGGCAGCACAGAATGCTCCACACCTGATGGGAATCAGGGGCTGATTAACCTTGCAGCCAAGACTGACCAGCCCCTGGATAGTGCCTCCAATCACTCACAGTGTTGTAAGTTGCACCAATCAGCACATACACTCCCCCCCAGGGTGGCCATTGGTCGATTCCCCAATAAATTTGGAGTCAGCCCAGTACTCAGTGCTGATTCTGTTAGTTGTTATCTGATTCCGACCTGGCTTGATCGACCATCCCTGTCCGCTGCCTGTACCAACCTCTGCTTTGTCTGACTACGAACCTGCCTGCCCCTCTGGATACCCTGCGATCTCTGGCCTCCCGGCTTGACCCATTGGCTACCCCTGACTACGCACCTTTCTCATCCCTGTACTCTGACGCACCCTCCGGATTGACTACCTGTGAACGACCTCGGCTTCGGGATACCCTCGTGGTACATCGGCCTTCACCGTAAGCAGCCATCCTTTGCGCCTATTAAGACCTGGGGGCAACCGTATCCGGTGAGGCGTACCTAGCGTCCCGGCAAACGGGGGCTTGACTATAGGCAGAAGCAGCGGTGGAGATTGGGGGTTGCTTGCTTACAGAAGCCTGGTGTCCCGCTGGGCATCACAGTATCCTCCTGTGTGTCGCTTCATCCAGCGGTCTGAGGCTTGGTGATCCTGCGATTTCCTTGGTCCGTGAGTCCCCCTTGGGGTTTTTTTATTGGTCTTGTGGTGCATGTGCTGCGGGATGCTCATGTGTGGTTTTTACTTATGTCTTTCAGGCGGGATACCAGTGGGTTGTGGTTTCTCCCGGCTCTTATCCTTCCTCCCCCTCATCCCCCCCTTTAACTGACTTCTGGGGGCATCCCGTGGGAGGGCATCCTGGGCGGCTTTTGTATTAGCCTTTGCCCAGTGCTGGCCTATTGCGCCTCTGTTAATCACCATATGGAGGCTTCTGGGGATAGCGTGCCTGGGTCCTTCGGGGCAATCCTGGCTGTGTGCCATGTGTGAGGTATCCCCTGTGAGTGTCGGGGTGTGCGTGCCGTGCGCCCAAAGTGTCCTTGCGCTCCAAGCTGGTTTGCCTGCATCGTTTCCCAGCTCTGCGCCCCCTTCGGAGTCGCCTACCCCCCCACTCCTGCAATTGGCCCCCAGTGAGGGGGATAATAGCAGGGGGTCACAGTCTGATCTGGCACTTCGTGTGGCCAACATTGAGAGGCAGCTTGCTGGGCCTGTTCCTAGGAAGGCCTCTGGCTAGAAGCGGCACCTGACTTCCACTCCTCCACAGAGAAGTATGAGGAGTTTGATGCCACTGGTGAATGTTATTCCCTAGAGGGGAACTGTTCCAGGACTCTGACTCCTCTGGGGACCAGCAGGAGGGTTGTGATAGTGACCCTGGGTCTGTGTCCGGGGAGGAATCATGGTACCCTGAAGACACTGATAATCTGCTGTCTCACATTTTTGAAATTTTGCACATTGCTTCCCCTGAGGTGGCTAAGAAAAAGCAGGGTGAGTTCTTTCGCCCTGATAAACAGCGTCTTGAGTTCCCTGAGCAGGGACATTTCACTACTATGGTGCTTAAGGAGTGGGAACGTCCTAACAGGCTGCCCGCTGTGCCCAAGGGATTGGAATAAGAGGTATCCCTTTCCTGGGGATGGCTTCGGCTCTTTGCTCACGTCTGGAGGCTCCATGTCTCAGACCGGTGGATTCAAGAGGTGGTGTCCTCCGGTTACAAGATAGAGTTTGCAGCCTGGCCGCCCCAAGATTCATCAGATCCCGGATGTCTTTAAACCCCCTGTCAGCTCAAGGGTTGCTTTCGGCGGTTCAATGCCTGCTGGAGTCAGAGGTCCGGTGCCCCCTCAAGAACAGGGTCAGGGGTACTATTCCAATCTTTTCACGGTCCCCAAAAAGGACAGCTCTCTGAGGCCCATCCTGGACTTGGAGGGCCTCAACAAGTTTCTCAGATTCAAGCATTTTCGCATGGAGACGCTACGTTCGGCTGTCAGTACCCTTCGCCCGGGCGACTTCATGACCACCGTGGACATCAAGGATGCTTATCTTCATGTCCCTATCTTCCCAGTTCATCAGAGATTTCTGAGGTTCGCGCTGGAGGATCAGCATTACCAGTTTGTAGCTTTACCCTTTGGCATCACCTCGGCGTCTCTGGTGTTCACCAAGGTGCTGGCGGGGGTGATGGCTCTGCTACGGAACCAGGGCATTCGCGTCCTTCCTTACCTGGACGACATCCTTATTGTGGCCCAGTCCTTTCATCAGGCCGAGCAGGACATCCGGGTGGTGACTTCCACTCTGGAGTCCTTCGGCTGGGTGATCAACTTTCCCAAGTCTTCACTGTCCCCATCCTTGGTGAGGTTCCTTTCTGGTCATGACACTGGATACCTCTCAGGTCAAGGTGTTCCTTCCTCAGCAGAAGGTGGAGGGCATTCAGAAGCAGGCACGGGCTCTGCTCTTGTGTCCTCATCCCTCCATCCATCTGGGGATGCAGTTGGTGGGCCTGATGGTGTCCTGCTTCGAGGCGGTCCCCTTTGCTCAGTTTCACATGAGACCTCTTCAGTTGCACCTCTTGTCAGTCTGGGATCGGGACCCTGTGTCCCTGGATCAGGAATTTGCTCTGTCTCCTCTGGCCAGACAGTCCCTTTCGCGGTGGCTGGACTCAAGGAACCTTCTGGTGGGCAGGACTTTCCTGCCCCCGTCCTGGGAGACGGTCTCCACAGATGCCAGTCTGACAGGATGGAGGGGCTTTTGGAAGTCTCTGAAGTTCCAGGGTCGGTGGGGCCCCCAGGAGGCCCATGCTCCCATCAATGTACTGGAACTGAGGGCGATCAGGTTGGTTCTTTCTCAGCTGACCACACACCTTCAGAGTCGGGCTGTTCAGATTCGCTCAGACAACTTGGGCGGAACAGCATGTTCCCTGCATGTCAGCGTTATACATTCCGGGGGTGGAGAACCAGGTGGCGGACTCCCTGAGCAGGGGGACGTCTCATCTGGGGGAATGGTCCCTCAACAACCAGGTGTTTCTCTCCCTGTGTCACCGCTGGGGTCAGCTCACAATCACAAACTTCCCAAGTTTGTCTCCCTGTCACAGAATCCTCTGGCCTTCGCCACGGATGCACTGGCAATGCCTTGGATGGAGTTTCGGCTTCTCTATGTTTTCCCACCGTTCCCTCTACTGGGCAGGGTCATGCGCAAGATAGCCCAGGAGGGGGTGCCAGCCATCCTGATGGCCCCCTGTTGGCCAAGAAAGGTGTGGTTTGCAGACGTTGTGCAGTTGGCAGTGGATCAGTATGTCTTGCCCAAGGATCCAGATCTTCTCACTCAGGGGCATCTACGCCATCCCAATTTACAAACGCTGGCTTTAATGGCTTGGCTGCTGAAACCTCCATCTTGATGGAAAAGGGGTTGCCTGCCACTGTTGTGAGTACCATGATTCGGGCTAGGAAGAAGTCCTCGTCCTTTATCTATTACAGGGTCTGGCATGCTTACATTGCCTGGTGTGAGTCCAAGTCTCTTCTCTGTCGGGTTTTTTCCATCCCCAGGATTCTGGAATTTTTGCACCATGGTTTGGATTCCGGCCTTCAACTGAGTACCCTCAAGGGCCATGTTTCAGCTCTGGCAATTTTTTTCCAAAGATCCTTTGCCAATCACCGGTTGGTTAAAACCTTTTTCCAGGGTGTTACTCATGTGCGTCCACCTCGTAAGCCTATGCTACCAGTCTGGGACTTGAATCTGGTGTTGTCTGCTCTGCAGGGTCCTCCCTTTGAGCCTATTCGTGGGGCTGCCTTGCCCATTCTGACTTAAGGTAGCCTTTTAGGTGGCTATCACTTCTGTCAGGCGAGTTTCTAAACTGGCGGCGCTTTCCATCAAACCTCCTTATTTTGAGTGGCATAAGGATAAGGTGGTGTTTCGGCTTAAGCTGCATTTCTTGCCTAAGGTTGTGTCTGCCTTTCATCTCAATCAGGACATTGTTTTGCCTTCATTGTATCCTAATCCTGCTAATTCCAAGGAGCGGACACTGCATTCTTTGGATGTGGTCAGGGCTCTGAAGTTTTATTTGGTCGCTACTGAGCCTTTCAGGAAATCTGATGCTCTTTTTGTTCTCACTTCTGGACCTAAGAAGGGTTTGCCTCCGGCTAAATCCACTATCAGCAAGTGGATCCGTCAGGCGGGGGTACAAGCCTATTCTGCTAAGGGGAAGGAACCTCCCTTTAGGGTTACTGCTCATTCCGCTCGTGCTATTGATGCCTCTTGGGCTTTTCAGCACCAAGCTTCTGTTGAACAAGTTTGCAAGGCCGCTACTTGGTCTTCTGTTCATACTTTTTCCAAGTTTTACAAGGTTGATGTTAAGGCCTCAGTGGATGCTGCTTTTGGCGCAAGGTACTTCAGGTGGTAGTGACTTGAACTGCCAGCCGCTACTTTTGTACACTGCTTTTGGATGTCCCAACTGTTATGAATACTGAAGCAGGCCGTGCCATGCAATAAGAAAAAGACAATTCTGTAAGTACTCACCTGTAGAATTGTTTTTGTTCTTGCATGGCACAGCCTGCTTCACCCCACCTTTGTTATCGTTATTCTAGGGCAGACTAGATGGAGTGTATGTTCTCCTTCTGCCGTCAACCTCCTTCCTGTTTCTATGAAAAAATACAATTGAAGAGGGGATATATGCTCAATGATGCCCCAACCCCCATTCCCTAATCAAGAATTGGTGGGCCTCCTGCTACTAGTCTGGTGAGGTAACAGGTAGAGTCTCTGAACATAGTTTTAACATAATTTTTCAGGTGTAAATTAATGAAACTCTCCCAGTTATCAAAAATATTTCCAATTTCAACTCTGCAGCTTTCTTTATCCAATTGGATTTAAAAAATAATTTGAGTTTTTCTAAGATTAGAATTGCGGTGCGTCAGGGTACGCCCATGTTTTTAGAATTATTTTCCTTGCTATTGCTGAAATGATTAACCACAACCGTTTTTTTGGCCCTAGCAATTTTTAACCCTTCAATCATATGCACTCCAAAGATAGTCCATTCTTGCTTAAGAGGTGCATGGTTTACCTGGTTTTGATTGGTGTATCGGGCTACTTTTCACCAGAATAGTTCTATTTTTGGGCATTCACAAAAATTATTAAAGAGGTTAGCTGAGTCCACTGCACATCTCAGGCATTTTGAGAAGTCATCTGAAAAGATATAACAGGGGAAACAGTACTAGTGGTAATGTCTGAGTAGCATTTGAGGTAGGGGCTTGTAGGGCTGTCCAGGAATTATTATTGTTTAAGTTTATTTATAAAGCACAAATACATAGTCATACTGAAATACACTAAGATAGATGACCCTGTCCTTGTGGGCTTACAATCTAAATGAATAATTTTATGATTTTAGAATTTGGTCGAAGGATGGGTTTGGACCATTTTCAAAGACTTAACATTAAAGATCTGCCACCCTTACATGTGGCTGAGGGGTATGATTTGACAGCCAGATAAACTCCCTCTTAACAATTGATCAAAGTAGGAGCAGGTACCTAAAAGATTGAAATACAACTATCTTAAAAAGAGGGAACTCAAAGGGGGGCAAAACAAGCACTTAATATCAAGGACTGATCAGCAACCAACGCAGCATTTATAGTATACACAAAAGCACAATTTTGACCAAGGCTTGAAATGTACAAAACTTTATTGATTACACAATGATATCCTACTAAACATTGATTAACTAAAAGAATGAATCAGAAGATGAAGGATTGCTGTCAGGGCACATGGCCGCCTGCTACTGGAAAATGGCTTCTGAAAATGAGGCAGGCTTAGTAACTCACTAAGGATACTGGGTTGGCTACTCTGGCCAGAGAACAAATATAATGGGGCAAACCAATAAGTCATAAAGAAAACCTGATGAAATATATGCATAACAAATTACAAATGATTTTGTTAAAAAGCATCAGCTGGATGCAAAACAAATACAAGTATTTTTTCATTGTGTCACAAATGTCATGAAATAACAAGTTCTGTGTTAAGTTAGTTAAAATGTGTCTGCATCAGCCTAACACAAGTGCTGTCCTCTGCACTGAAAAATGGAACAAGACATGCAGACATGCAGAAGAAGAGAACAGGGTTACAACTTCTCTCTGTTACATAATTTATGGCTGAAGGTGTTTTGCCATAGCTTAGCAGAAACTTAGATTTGTGATATCTCAACACTGAAAAACAGCAAAAATAGCATACTTAATTTTAAGCACCCTTGACATAAACTCTGTTTAACAGATAATCACTAGTACTTGTATAAATAGTGCCCCGTAGAATGAGGCATGACATTATTGTACTAATATTTACTGGAACAGGGCATGAAATGTGATTCATAGGAACCCGTGACACAGAATATGCCAGACTAAACCCTCTAAACTTTAGGTACTTTAATCTCATAAAAAGGTATAGCGTATATTGACAAAGCAATCATTACTGAAGATTGGAATGTTAATTTCTGATGTTTTTGTAACAAAATATCCTAGTTCTGTGGCTGTCATACTACTTTGTCCTCAGGTTGTGCTAACACTTTGCCTACACATTAAACCATTCAGAATTGTCTGATAAAGGGCAAAATACAAGGCTACACAAGTTGGAACAATTCATTCAGGACCCGCAGAAGCAAAGCAGTCCAAAACCATCTCACTTCCACCACCACTGGAATGCAATGTTAGCTTTATGTTATCCTGAAAGTTTTGCCGATTATCTAGATTTGTTTTGCTACAGCAATTTGCATTTTTCATCTCTCCTATGGATAACATTTTTGCTCAGTGACTTTCGTACTGTGGAATCCTTCATATCAACCTTGCAGCTGCACCCTGGAATCTAAAAGATTCCAGGCCCAGCCACTGGCCCACCTTCGGGCATCCTACGCCAAATGCCTCACTGTGTGAAACCCCCAGGGCACCCATGATCTTACCTGATCCCAATGCGATTTCTGCCAGCACCACTTTCCCAGCCTCTCTTCCGCCATGTGGCGAACAATGTGCCAGGGATGCGGGCAGCTGGCTTCACTTCACCACAGCGGCAGAAGTGCAGCAGGATGTGGCTTTGGTGGTGGAAAAGCCCGGTTTTCTTTGAAACAACAGCAGCGTCCGTCTGCTTGGATGGGGGGGCCCAGCGGATGAGCGTTGGACACAAAAAAGGGTTAAAGCGGATGAAAACCCACTGAACTTGTGAAATACATTGGACCAAAGACCCAGCCGATACTCTCTTCTTAGGGTGTAAAACTAGAAATGGAAATTGTCGCTTTACAACTAAAACAGGCGCCATTATCTAGGATTAGAATGAAGCAGGCGCAGTAACAATAGACAAAAGTTTCTATTCGGTGGGAGACCAATTCTGGGGATGCTAGTTAAAAATGTGGGTTTTGGTCCGCTTTAACAGAAAACCTGTAGTTCTGTAGATGTTCTCTAGTGATCTCCTGGCTGGGTCATTGATGCATTTTTGCTAGCCTGGCCATTCAGAAAGGTTCCCTAACTGTTCCAAGTTTCCTGCATTTGTGAAAACTGCTGCTTCCTTGGCTCATTTAAAGTAGACCAACCATGTCCTGTTGAAGATTAAATTAACAAAATAAAAATGGTATCAATGCCCCTTAGTGTCCTGGTAATGGATTGGATAAAAACACTCACAAATGATTTTGGACAAAAGGAAAATTGGGGAAATTTTAATTCTTTTGGCTCTTATCTTCCTTCTAGCACTATTTTCAATAGCCACTGATTGCTCCCAGTATGAGGTTTGCGAGGAGGGGGCCTTACCAGCTAGTTTACAACAATGGTATCCTGTCAGAAACCAATGGCATACAATTTCATAGCTGGGGAAAACATTAAAATCACTATAACAGGAATACCAAGCAGCATTGAGGGCATAAATCTTCCAAACAATAATGTACCTGGGGTAGGGGAGCAAAATAGTTGTTTTTGTGGGTTTTGGTTTGTTTTAGGTCTCATATTCTTAGAAATCGCAGTGTAACCCTTGCTACATTTAAGGGACATTGTTTTGCATCCTAGATTTAAATCTCCTTGCTGCACATGTTTGGCAGTAATCCTGTCTAGATAGTGAAATTAAACCAAACTGTCAATTTTATTAATTGGTTGATTAAGTAGCCAATGGGTCAGTTAAATTCTCACAGGCTTGGTAGAGCCATAAATGAAATTATCACTATCATCACCATTCTGTGATGAAGTTTATCTTTATCTGATATAACATCATTCAACTTGTTTGAAACATTTAAATGTAAGAAATATGCCAAGATTTGAGAAGAGGCAAATACTCAGTGAATTACTTTATTAAAATGGGAGCCTGGCCCCTTTAAATAAAGTCTTTATCCAGGTACATACTAACTTTCTCTCACCTATAGGAACAGTGTAAAATTAGCCATTTTAAAGTCTCCGCTTATATATGAATACTTTGTGTGTGCAAAACACTTCCTTTGCCTCAATTTCTGGGTTGTGGCTCAGATGGGAAGGACATCTCATGGTGTAGCATTATGAGTTGTGAGCATGCTCTACAGTGGTCAGATACTGTGGCGTACTATGTTCACTCACACTGAAAGCTACATGAGGCCACTTATTTGCATAGTCCTGGGGGAATAAAATGGAAAAGAGGGCAAACATTTGGAGCCCTGCTTCAAGCTTTACTCTGCTGTCCAGGAAATGGAAGCGAAGCACATGGGACAGCTATTAGGTGAGCTACTTGCTGCCTTAGTATTGCTGTTGGGTTTACAGCCCCTTTGAGTAGAGTACATTTAATTGTTTTTCCCTTGAGTGCAGTTAATAAAATAAGTTACCTGTGAAAACTGTTACCTGTGAAAAAAATTCATCTGTATCAAATATAGAACACTGGCCCCTTTAACTAAGAAGAGTGAAATACATCTTCTTAACCCTTAAAGCGGATCAAACCCCTGGGGGCCTCTTAATAAGATTACGTAAACAGTTCAGCTTCTTCTTCCATTACTTGATAAATCTGATACTTGTATTTGGAGCAATATGCCTAGGCATGGTACACACGATGCCCTGGATTCTTTGACCTCACAAATTGTTTCATTAACTACCATACTTTTCTTCTTCCCATTGAGCCAATAAGATTCAAATTTTCTATACCTGTATACTGTCATGTTTGCTCTCAATGCTTTTTGAAAGTTGATTCGTCTGGTCCAATGATGGTTTACATTCTTCATTATACTAATCTTTATTTATAGATCATTGTTCATATCTTGTCATTTCCACTGAAGTCTGTTTAATACACAACCAGCTTCTATCTGTAATTCGATACTCTTTTTTAACTACCGTATTTTTTTTTTAATGGGATGGGGACTGCCACACTGCCTATGGGAATGGGGTGAAGGAATACCACACTGCCTATGGTAA
Organism: Gastrophryne carolinensis; assembly: GCA_027917425.1. Classification (NCBI taxonomy): domain Eukaryota; kingdom Metazoa; phylum Chordata; class Amphibia; order Anura; family Microhylidae; genus Gastrophryne; species Gastrophryne carolinensis. Next base: position 146,654,463 of record CM051237.1, read on the forward strand.
TGGGATGAGGGAATGCCACACTGCTATGGGGATGGGATGGGGAATGCCACACTGCCTATGGGAATGGGAGGGGGGAATGCCACACTGCCTATGGGAATGGGGTGGGGAATGCCACACTGCCTATGGGAATAGGATGGGGAATGCCACACTGCTATGGGAATGGGATGGGGAATGCCACACTGCCTATGGGAATGGGGTGAAGGAATACCACGCTACCTATGGGAATGGGATGGGGAATGCCACACTGCCTATGGGAATGGGGTGAAGGAATACCACGCTGCCTATGGGAATGGGATGGGGAATGCCACACTGCCTATGGGAACGGGATGAGAGAATGCCACACCGCTATGGGAATGGGATGAGGGAATGCCACACCATGCTGCCTATGGGAATGGGATGGGGGAATGCCACACTGCCTATGCAAATGGGATGGGGGGACTGCCACTCTGCCTACGGGAATGGGATGAGAGAATGCCACAATGCATATGGGGATGTGATGGGGGGGGGTGTTTCACTGTCTGTAATGGGGTGTTTTAGCACAACATTTGGTTTAGACATTTTTTTCCCCCTCCAAATCCTAGGTGCGTCCTATAGGGTGAAAAATACAGTAGCTTATATCTGTACTTTGATGCTCTTTTGTAACTATTTTATATTAATATGCTTCTTATATTCTCTATCAGTGTTGTGGGATCCCTGGCTGCTTCTGCTTTGGCCCTTTGGGCGTCTTAGCCAACCTCTAGTGTTGCACACTAGCTTACTGGCAATTATACACTGAGTGCGGTCTTTCTTTGTATAGTACTGTATCAGAATGTTTCACACTTCCTCTTTCTTTTGCAATGCTTTGTGTACATTAGCAATTTGCTGCTAGATTGTGATCTGAGCCCCGAATGATCTTCCCTTCTATACACTATATACAATGCACATTTATATGACAATAAAACATAATGCATTTGGTTACAAACATTTGCAGACTTTTAGATAAATATATATTCTATTTCAACTGTTGCACTCCATCTTGGTTCCTGTTACTTTGATATGTTCCTATTTCACAGCAATTTCCTCCACATTCTCCTGTCATATGATCTGTACACTACATGGACCAGTTTCCAACACCTTCTTTATCTCTCATTGTCCTAGGTAGTGGCTGTTTAGTTTGTGTCTGTATTTATAGCAAAACATTTTTATCAGCTGCTGACCTCATCACCAATCTCCTAGGGGGCCAGGTACTTTTTTTTGCCTATTCTACATTTGCCTTTACTGTGGCTGCTAGGTACACTCTGTCTGGTTGCAATCCATTTTCCAGTTAGGGTCTTTTCCGCTACCGCACTTGATGCACGTCTTGCTGCCAATGTGTATTATCCTTTCAGGTCAGAACCCAGGTTATACACGGAATGCTTAAAGGTTAATTCCACTTTCGATGGTATTTTTTTACTTTTCCATTATTGTTTACCAAAATGATGTGCTCAAGGTGCTGAGCTTACCTGTGATTTTATTTATTTTCTATTTGTTTGCAACTCTGTGTAATACAACAAAACCATTTTCTCAATGCATTTCCCTTAGCAATGTATACCAACTAGTGTGTTTAGTGCACCTGACAGAGACTTCCTGAGTCTGGCTTGCTGAACAGCTCATTGGCTGAGGCAGAGATGACACTCCACATTCCTGAGCTTTAACCTCTCAGGTTTAACCTCTCCTGCTGCAATTCAACCTCTTCAAATGAGTGCATCACAATTTTGTGTTCCAGTAGCTAAAGTGTTATTAGCAGCGTTCTCACCTGAGGAGGACATTACTGCTACCTGATTTAGCTAAATCTGTTGATAATCTCACCTGTTACAGTGGAATGATTCTGGAAATAGTAGTCAGTTGTTTTAAATATAGTCCAGGAAAGCTCCCCCTCAACACAGCCACAAAAATATAATAAGCTTGGATACAGCATGCTGAATTACAGGTATGTGGGCACAGTCCTAACACACGTTTATTTTAAAGAGGGAACAAAAATAAGGCAGAACACCAAAAACATGACAAAAAGGGAGATTTCCTTCAAGGACTCTTTTCTCTCACCATTCTGGTGACCCATTCCTGCAAAGTGATTGGTTACTTCAACTTTGTATATATATAGGTTACCTTGTGGTGAACCATGAGTAGGGTTGAGTGGAGTTGAAGTTATTTTCTTCTATGAACTATAATTTTTATGTCTCACATGCTTAGTTTTTGCACAAAGGCCAATAAAAAGTTAGCTATACAGACCTAAATCAGATGTAACTGCAAAATAATGTATATCAATCTGGAAATACCATAATGTATGTACAGCTTTTCCTCATGCACATTTACCGGTAACTGGTGAGTACATAAAATACTGTGGTGTTACTGATAATAGGGACAGCTGGAGGGGTTGGTTGCCGACTTCTCCACTGCCACCAATCACACCCCCACACCTGTCCTTGATGTTTTCTTGGCCGCCACTTCGGTGTCCATCACTGCGATGTCCTATGATCCTCACTGGCTTCTCCGCTGCCTCTAAAGGGTCCACCACTGCTTCTGATTATCCTTTGGTCCTTGCCAACAATTGCCTTAGAATTCAGACAGACTTTCTGCTGATCATACCATGGTCCTAAGGTCAACATGAGCAAGTCTGCACATGGAGCCCACAGAGAATCATTCTCCAGTACAGTCTGAGCCTCAATGGGCCCTTAAAGTGGACCAAAACCCACAGAGAGATTTCCGAGCCGATTGATTCCCTCCCCCTGGGGCACCCAAAATCTGGATGCCCTGCTGTGTGAAACCCCCCAGGTCGCCCATAAACTCACCTTCTTTTCCGGTCCAGCAGCACATGCTCGAGCTGTGGCCACATCCCCGCTATCCCTCTAGCAAGGCGTGTGCCCACACCAGGCATTCGAGAAAGGTAAGCGGGGGATGCAGTCGCCAGCATGCTTGGATCCACTCGCCTTAGATGAAGGCTTAGACGAAGGGGCGGGAGCAGGTCCAAGCACGCTGATAGGACAAGCAGCTGTGCATGCGCCGTAGAAAGAGGTGAGTTTCTTTGTGCGACCTAGGGGGTTTCCCACAGCGGGGCATCCCCGATTGGAGTAGTATAGTAAAAATCCTGGGTTTTGGTCCACTTTAAAGAGGCCAGGGGCCCAGCACTTGCCCTGGCATGTCCAGTGCCGATGTCGGCACTGGGTGAAGATACTCATATGGTTTTGACTGCTACAAATGAGGATTTTTTTTTATTTAAGAAAGGTTGCATAGTGGGGTCAAATCTTGTTACCACTTCCACTGTACCTCTTGTTACCCCTAGAGGTAAAAAGTACATCTAGCTCCTAAAATTGCAGCAACTGCATTTACAAGATATAGGTTAGATAAAGGGCATAAGTGATTAAAATATTCATGTTATAACATCTCTAGATATAATACTGTGTTACTCTGTTAGGTCCTATTTGATAATTATTTACACCTGCAGGGAACCTACTATAATATCATATCATGTATTAATGCCAATATTTGTATTTTTACCAGCTGTCAGGTTCTATTACAACATAAACACCAGCCACTTCTGCTTACACTCATATCTCTTACTGGCAGGGAAAGTCAGCTGGCTTGTATGCTGGGGTTTAACCCTTTTGACTGCCAAAAGTTACCAGTCAAGCAGCCAGATCCCTAGCTAACTAATGACTAGTTACTATCATCAGGTACATTAAAGCTGAAATAAAAATGAATAGCAAATGTCCAAGCTTTTCAGTGTAATAGAAATGTGTTTTCTTATTATTCCAGACCAACAGTCTTGCACAGTTGAAGGAAAAATGCCCTTAAACTTGCCCCATTTAGATGCATGATACTGAAGCACAGTTGCTCCCCATATGCACATTGCTGTCACTGAGTTAGTGATGAATTCATTTGTATGAAAGAAAGCTTCCCGTTAACAGACATTCTATTAGAAAGCTGCTTTAGTGATTAATATTTTATATCTGAATAGTTTGCTGAAGGTGGCAATACTCTTTAAAATTAACTGTGCAAGATGAATAATAAATGGTGTTGTTTACAAAGTTTTATTGTACTGGCTGCAAAATAATTTATTAGAGATATCTTTTGTAAAAGAAAAGCTCAAGACATTTTGAGAACATGATTATGGAGGTAACTTTTGGCAGATACTGAGGTATAATGGGCACACATCTTTTAACACACAGATTATGAGAATGAAATCTAAGATTTATGACAAATCCGTGTTCCAGCAAAAAGTTAAAGCATGCCTTTCATATTGCATCAACCCTGAATGCTACTCATTCACCAAGACAATAAATGACATCTTATTAGGAGGACAGGCGTACTATTATGTATCTGAGATGGTTATACGTGGTTATGAAATAGCAGTGCTGGGGTTGTAAATATGACCATGATTTAATTACCGTGAGTGGCTCAGAGGCTTACAGGATTTAGAGTTACTTGATTCTTTACAATTTGGATTATCAGGTTGAGTTGTGATTTGCCAGTTTGGGGATTAACAGCTTTTATTTAGCTTTCCTTTCATTTCAAATTTAGTCTGGAAATCAACTCTTCATACGTTGGACCACCACTCCTGATTCCAATTGAAGCAAATGCTACAGATCGCTTTCTTGCATTGAAACAAGCGTGGACTGGCTATAGGAAGCACAGTGAGATTTCCTGGTCTGGGGACTACTTTGGGGCCCCTGGATTGAGATTAGCCCCAGCATGCAGCCCAATTCACCAGCCTGAGCCAGACTTCACTCTTTGCCCTTCTAACATCCCCCTCTATGCCTCTCAAGTCTCCTTCCCAACTTCTCACACTGTAACAGACCCCACTGTACACATCTCTGCCCATGTTCTGCCCCTGAATTGACATTGCCACAGCATCATAGCTCATACACCCAACCCCTGCCATGGTATCTCCATCTAAAATATTAAAGCTTCAGTATCATCACTCTCAATTATCTGTATACAAACTCAGCTGACAAATGCCTGTGGGGTGGCCAGTAAAATCCCTGACTGTTTATTGCCAAGTTCACCTCTGCATCCATATATTATAACCATATATTATAAAATGTTGAATAATATTACTGGTGGCATACAAGTCTGCACACAGTAACCACATTATGGCAGTTACTACCTGCAATCAAAAATCTCAACGAGATAAGCAAGCCACGTGGAATATGCTCATATTGAAGAGGAAAGTATCTTAATCTTTATATTTATTTGTAATATCAGTATGAAGCTAGATTTATTTATTTTTGGTGATAGATAATCATCCATTTTAAATAAAACCCATATTGCATGTTATAAGACCATATTCTTGTTTTAGATCTGATCATCCTTGGACTTGTCCTGCAGTGCCACTGTGGAAATCATGGAGTCACCATTTTCTATATGCCTTGTTTCCTAGTCCACTGAATCATGTGAGCTCCCCAATCCTGGGACACACATCCATTATCCCTTTGCTAATAAACACATTAATATGGACATAGTAAGTCGGCTACAACCTTTTTCCTCTTGTAATTCTCCCTCCCCTGGCAGTGTCAAATTGCTATCCATACAATGTATTCCAGGTTTCTCAGCAAGTCAAGATGCAATTAAGCACTAATAAGTGCTTGCTGTAATGTGAGTGTAATTGTCTTTTTATATGTTACATTTGTCACGGGTTTGCTTTTTGACAATAGTCTTTATTGTTGGCAAAATAGGAATATCAGGATCAAATAACCAAGTTATTTTTATGAAAATGCAATTGCCACAAAAGCAACATAAGGCTTTGATGATTACTCAGATCAAACAACAGAAAGTACTCAGATGCAGAAGCCCCGCAGGACTAGAATGAGAGGAAATGAAACTCTGGCAATGAAGGTGAAACAGAGATCACCGTTATTGAAAATAACCTTGTTGGTTTCTTCATCCCTACAGCCAAGCTCAACTTTCTTTTATATGAGTCAGGAAATAGGGGATGTAAAGAAAGGAAAGGAAATAGAGAGCGAGATGAAAAGCAGGGGTTGTTAAGGATAAGACAATAAAGATTAAAGAATGTGCCAGCAGCACAGCAGAAGAATAAAACTAGATAATAGAAATAGTAGTCAAAATAGGTCATAGGTCTGCTCAACCCTGCTGCCCCTGGGGAATCTGGATTTTGGGGTGCCCATGCATTTTACAGGCAACATGAAGAATGTATTTCTGCTGTCCCAATCCCCATGTGATTGCTGGTGGCCAATATAGTTTTTGGATTTGTGCTCCATAGCTAAATACAGTTATCTGCAGCACAGGGACCCAGAAATTCAAGTATTAAAGCAGAACAAAACACAGGATTTTGACCAATCAAGCTTTTGATCTGCACACTGCAAAAGTGTGTAGATCCAAAATTTAGGATGCCTCACTGTGAATCCCCCCAGAACGCCCGTACAAATTTACCTTTCCCTGGTCCTACGTCGCAAGTGGCCATGTTTACATGCAGAGCTTCAGCTATCTTCAGCATGCATGCTCCTTTCAGCAGATCTAAATGCCTGGGTGCGGAAGTGCTCTCACAGCTCAAAGATGCAGGAATGTGGGTGCTGGATGTTGACATTGTCGAGGGCACCAGGAAGCAGATAAGTTCTGCAGGATCCTGGTGGTGGGGGTTTACACAGCGAGTTTCCCAATCTGGAATGCTCCTGGAGAGGGGCAAAAACACAGCACATAGTTGTCTCAACACAAAGGGTCTCTTGGGATGAAGGGGGCATTTTGGCAATGATTTAAACAGCTCTTCATAATGTTAGTTATAAAGTTTACAGTACTTGTAGCACAGTATTCCATGTTCTTGTCACCATTCCACAGCAATACATTATCGTCGATTTTCGCTAAGAATCAATCTGATTTAACAGCTCTTTCAAGAAGCACTTTGAAATACCAATTTCAGTGGTTTTGACATAAATAGCTTTTACTCCTACACAATGAGGGCAATGCATCTCATTTGGAGGTCACCTGTCAGTCAGCAGGGAAGAGCTCTGTGCGTGTTCTGGATCTGAAATGACAATAAAACAACACATCTTGAGTGCTGTGTCTCTCTGATGACCACTGTAAAGCTGGCTAATGTGTTACCTTTCCAATCATGATATGTATTTAGGGTTGTATATAAGTGCTATATCATTTCTAAAATGTCTATTTTTGATATTGATATGAATGTGCCCTTTTAATAATAGCATAATTCTTTTATAATGTAATTATTTTACTGCAAAAATATGTGAGGAAAAAAATGGTGCTGCTACTGAAAATGTGGAAAACGAAAATTAAAGAAAAGATTGGTACACCTTTTAGATAAGCTTCCCATCTAGTCTTTTAAGTGGATCACCAGGATTTTTACCCTCCCGATGATCGGTCCTCTTACCGGGGGCATCCTTTTTTGGGTTGCCCTGCTGTGTGAAACCCCGATCCCCAATCGCTGTGCAAACTCACCTTTTTTGGCATTGGAAAGGTGGGTTCAGCAGAATTTCACATAGGGCATCCCAAATCAAGATGTCCCAGGGGAAGATAACCCCAGGGCTCATGAAATGTGATTAGGCCACTTTAAAGTAAATCTGTCACCAGTTAAACATTGGCCAGCCATTGGGGGCTTCTTTACATATGTCAACAGGTACTTTCTACAAACAAATTTGGGACATATATGCAGATTTACTCATGGATGGGAAAAAACACAGATTGTAACTGTGCAATCTTTATCTTTTTCTATATGAATTTAACACTGGGGAGGTTTTAAGAAATTTGTAGACTGTGCACTACTGACAATTTTGCACAGGAGAGGGGGGGGGGAGGGGGACTAGCAGACACAGAATGAGCATGCCAGGAGAGTGATGATACAATTGTACCTGTTGTATAGTGCATTTGCTACCGTGCTTGGTGGGAGCTTCTCAAGTGATTGTTGGCAGTCTGCCAAGATTAGTGAGTTATCATTGCTTGACATCCAGTTCTGAGCAGAGAAAGCTGTAATACAATGATATATTAAGTCATTTACCGTTATTTGGACTTTAAACCGCCTCTGAACCACTTTAAATTAGACATATTAGCTCCCTTATGCTCTCAAATGTATTGTAGGGCTGACTGAAGACCTGGCTGTAATCCTAGTCATGGTACTTCACTTTAGTAAGCTGTTGTATATCAATGCATACCTAATTACCAAAACACAAAATATATATACAGTCTGTGGGGGTTATCCAAATGATTTTGAACCCTCTGCTATTTTTGTAGCAGATGAGTTTTGAGAGACTTTAAACTCAATTAAAGTGAAAAATAAAATGTGTGAACTTATAAAGTTCAGACTGTGTTCAGACAAAGCTCATTTATAAAGAACTCCAGGAAAAAATAAACTACATAACACTTTTTTATATTTTAGGCTATTCCTTTTTTCTTTTTTAAAAAGAAGGATTTTAACCCATTCTCCTTCATGGTATGTGTGTCACATCAGATTTGTAACCCCTTCTTAGCTAGTGTGACCAAGAGCCTCATTTATCAATTGTCGGCGCCAGTCGATGCCTATCAACGCCAATATATTCTAAGTATACAGCACGTCCTGTTCCAGAAGATATTCCTTACACTTGGGATATGCATCCAGTAGATAGAGCTGGACTGCAGAGACAGAAAAGTGTCTCCTCCCGGCCCCATATATACCAGGGACCTCCCACAAAATCCCCAGTTCTTCTCTGCAGTCCTGGCTGTGATGACTAGAAGATGGCTCTCTCTACTCGCAGGTGAGTGGGGCTATTAGCCTGTGGCCCTGTAGGTCTATTCCCACCCGTTTCCAGCCTCCCAGCTCAGGCTGCGCTGGTTCGGGTGACGGTAGGCAGCACCGTTGTCAGGTGCTAAGGAGCGCTGCTCCAACCGCAGTCCCCCAACAAAGGGTAGGCAGTATAGGCCCATGGTGAGCCTTATGGGATGCCCCTCCCGCACTTTATGCCCCTCGCACCCTGTCCCCACAGTTGGCTCCCTTTAGGCTGGCCGTCGCTTCCCCTTCGCTCTACCTTGTAGTTCTCGGGGGGGGGGGGGGTGCATGTCTTTACTATATGTTGTGTGTTGTGTTTTGATCCCTTATGAATTGATTGCACTGGTTTCTTGCCCGCCGCCGCACGCTTGTACTACGCTCCGCGGTCGGCGGCGACATCGCCTCAGGCGCTGCTGCTCCATCATTGGCTGGCCTTGTCAGGTGGGCGCGTTCTTCGGGGGGGCAGCTGACGCGTTCTGCATCACTGTCTCCGCGGCCTGCCCCTCGGGGTATATGCAGGCGCCATTTTAGTTCTCTGCTGCGTGTGCCTGGTGTCTCACTATCGCGGTCCGTAAGTGCCCCTGCGGGCTGATTTATTTTATATATTTCTCTGTATTGCATATTGCTTATGGGATCTTTTGCTTATGTCTTGCAGGCGGGTCAAACTTTGTGGTTTCTCCCGGTCCTATCCCCTCTATTTAGTGTTAACTCTTATTGGAGGGCTCTTATATTTCATTATTCCCACTTTTGGGGCTATTGGGACATCCCGGGTTGCTATTATTAGCGTCAATCCCTATTGGCCTGTTGTGCCGTGATAATCACCATATGGAGGCTTCTCAGGATAATGTGCTCGGGGTTCCTTCGGGACAAGCCCGGCTGTGTGTGGCGTGTGGGGTATCCCCTATAAGTGATGATGTTAGAGTGTGTGTACCCTGCGCCCAGCAGGTACTTGTGCTGCAGTCTGGGTTACCTGCGGCTGGGCCTAGTGCTGCGCCCCCTCTGGCTTCGCTCAGAATAAACTGAGGATCAGCCTAGGGGTTATACTGAGTCTGGGTCTGACCCATGGGCTTCAGATGATACTGACAGACTTTTGGCTCACATTTTTTAAGTGCTCTGTATCTCTCCTCCTGCCGTGGCCCCGCGGCAGCAGGGGGAGCTGTTTCATACTGTTAAGCCATGTTTGGAGTTTCCTGAGCAAGCTCACTTTAATAATCTGATTCTCAAGGAGTGGGAACGGCCTAGCCAGCTTCTCGGGGTACCAAAGAGTTGGGATAAGAGGTATCCCTTTCCTGCTGAGATGCTTAAACGTTGGTCATGTCCTCCAGAGGTGGATACACCAGTTCTGGGGTTGTCGAACACATCTGTCATGCATTCCCCTGACTCTGCCACACTGAGGGATGGGGAGGACAGGCGCATGGATCAGCTGGCTTGCCATGCCTTTGCCTGTGTTGGGACCGCTCTCTGTCCGGTCTGTGCCTCTGCTATCACGGCTGTTGCTATTAAAAGCCTGCTCAGGGGTTTCTTAGATGGGGCCCCTGATGATGCTGGTAGTGAAGAGTATAGAGCTCTTCTGCGTTGTGAGGAATTTGTTGCATATGTTCTCTCTGCCCTGGATGATACCATTAGAATGTGTGGCAGGGCATCTGCCTTGTTGGTGGCGATATGCCACTGGGTCTGGCTGCGCCAGTGGGCAGCTGACAATGCTGCCAAAAAGGCTCTCACTGGGTTTCACTTCAAGGGGCTGCACCTCTTTGGGGAACGTTTAAACTTGTTTGCTAAAGATGGCCCCTTTTGGGGTTCAGGTGCCTTTTCTCCTTCCTTCAGGGGCTCCAGAATTGGACGGGGAGCTTCCTTTGCTGGAGCCCGTGGAGACTTTTGGGGCAGGGGCAGAGGACGTGGCCGCCCTGGCCCCATCTGGGGTTCCAAGACTAAGTCCTCCTCCAAGCCCCCTCAGGCATGAAGGGGCACCCTCACCCATCCGGGTGGGGGGACGGCTTCGGCTCTTGGCTCATGTCTGGAGGCGTCATGTCTCCGGTGGATTCAGGAGGTAGTATCTTCCGGTTACAAGATAGAGTTTGAAGCCTGGCCGCCCCCAAGATTCATCAAATCTCGGTTAGCTCAAAACCCCTTGTCAGCTCAGTGTCTCTCCCTGGCTGTCCAAGGCCTTTTAGACCTAGGTGTCATCTGCCGGGTGCCCTTGAAGGAAAGGGGCAAAGGCTATTATTCCAATCTTTTCATTGTGCCCAAAAAGGATGGGTCCATCGGACCTATCCTGGATTTAAAGCTTCTCAACAAGTTTGTCAGATTCAGACACTTTCCCATGGAGACTCTGCGCTCAGCTGTGACTTTCCTACGCCCAGGGGACTTCATGACCTCTGTAGACATCAAGGATGCTTACCTTCACGTACCTATCTTTCCGGGTCATCAGAGATTCCTCAGGTTTGCTCTGGAGGATCAGCACTACCAATTTGTGGCCTTGCCCTTCAGCCTCACCTTGGCCCCCAGGGTATTCACCAAGGTGCTGGCAGAAGTGATGGCCCTGCTGAGATCTCGCATTCTTCCCTACCTGGACGACATGCTTATCGCTTCTCAGTCCTTCCATCAGGCAGTGCTGGACACTCAGAGGGTGGTGTCCACACTGGAATCATTCGGCTGGGTGATCAATCACCCCAAATCTTCCCTGTCTCCTTCCATGGTGAAGTCTTTTCTGGGCATGATTCTGGATTCAGCTAAGGTCAAGATCTTTCTTCCTCAGCAGAAGGTGGAGGTCCTTCAGGAGAAAGCTCAGCTCCTGCTGTCTTGTCCTCATCCATCCATCAGGCAGGGAATGCAGCTGGTGGGCCTGATGGTGTCCTGCTTCGAGGAGGTTCCATATGCTCAGTTCCACATGAGGCCTCTTCAGTTTCACCTCTTGTGAGTATGGGATCGGGACCCTGTGTCCCTAGATCAGGTGTTTGTCTTGTCCCCTTAGGTCAGGCGGTCTCTAGTGTGGTGGCTGGACTCAAGGAACCTGCTGGGGGGCAGGTCCTTTCTGGCCCCCTGCTGGGAGACTGTCACCACAGATGCCAGTCTGACAGGTTGGGGGGGATTCTGGAAGTCCCTGAAATTCCAGGGTCAGTGGGGCCCTCAGGAGGCCCATGCCCCTATCAGCATTCTGGAATTGAGGGCAATCAGGTTGGTTCTCACCCACTTAACCCCACACCTGAGGGGTCGGGCTGTTCAGGTCCGCTTGGACAACCAGATGACGGTTGCCTACATCAATCATCAAGGAGGGACCCGGGCCAAGAGGGCCCTCAAGGAAGTGTCCCTGATACTGTCCTGGGCGGAGGAAAATGTTCCCTGCATCTCAGCTGTGTACATCCCGGGGGTGGAGAATCTGGAGGCAGACTCCCTCAGCAGGGGGACCTCTCGTCTGGGAGAATGGTCCCTCAGCAGCAGGGTGTTTCGCTCCCTGTGCCACCACTGGGGTCAGCCAGATGTGGATCTGTTTGCATCCCGTCACAATCACAAGCTTCCAGTCTTTGTCTCTCTGTCCCAGGATCCTCTGGCCTTGGCCACGGATGCCCTGGCAATGTCTTGGACGAGGTTCCAGCTCCTGTATGTGTTTCCCTCGTTTCCACTGCTGGGCAGGGTGCTGCGCAAGATAGTTCCTGTTGGCCAAGAAGAGTGTGGTTCGCAGACATCGCGCAGTTGCCAGTAGATCAGTACGCCCTGCCACGGGTTCCAGATCTGCTCACTCAGGGACACCTACGCCACCCCAATTTACAAACGCTGGCTTTGACGGCCTGGCTGTTGAAACCTCCATCTTGATGGAAAAAGGGCTGCCTGCCTCGGTGTTGAATACCATGATCAGGGCTAGGAAGAGGTCCTCTTCTTCCATCTATTACAGGGTTTGGCGTACTTACATTGACTGGTGCGAGTCCCACTCGCTTCTCTGTCATGTGTTTTCTATTCCTAGAATTCTGGAGTTTCTCCAACATGGTTTGGATATGGGTCTTCAGCTCAGTACTCTGAAAGGCCATGTGTCTGCTTTGGCTATTTTTTTCCAAAGATCCTTTGCTCAGCATCCCCTGGTCAAGACCTTTTTCCAGGGAGTTACTCACGTGCGTCCCCCACGTAAGCCTATGTTACCAGTCTGGGACTTGAACTTGGTCTTATCTGCCCTGCAGGGGTCTCCCTTTGAGCCCTTGCAAGGGGCTCCTTTGTCCATTCTCATGCTTAAGGTGGTATTTTTGGTGGCTATCACTTCTGTTAGGCGTGTTTCTGAGTTGGCGGCGCTTTCCATCAAGCCTCCTTATTTTGAGAGACACCAGGACAAGGTGGTGTTTCGTTTTAAGCCAGATTTTCTGCCTAAAGTTGTTTCTGCTTTTTATCTCGAACAGGACATTGTTTTGCCTTCTCTGTGTCCTAATCCCAGTAACCCTAAGGAAAGGGTTTTGCATTCTTTGGACGTAGTCAGAACTCTGAAGTTCTATTTGGTGGCTACTGAATCATTCAGGAAGACTGATGTTCTTTTTGTGCTTCCGTCTGGACCTAAGAAAGGTCTGGCTCCAGCTAAGTCCACTATCAGCAAGTGAATCTGTCAGGCTGTGATACAGGCCTACTCTGCTAAGGGGAAGGAGCCTCCCTTCCGCTTTACTGCTCATTCTACTCGTGCTATTGGTGCCTCTTGGGCTTTTCAGCACCAAGCTTCTGTTCAACAAGTTTGCAAGGCCGCTACTTGGTCTTCTGTTCATACTTTTTCAAAGTTTTACAAGGTTGATGTTAGGGCCTCAGCTGATGCTGCTTTTGGCCGCAAGGTTCTGCAGGCGGTAGTGGTTTAAACTGTGCTGTTACTTTTGGGGATCCCACCCTACCTTACGGACACTGCTATTGGATGTCCCAAGTGTAAGGAATATCTTCTGGAACAGGACGTGCTGTATACTTAGAATAATACAATTCTGTGATTACTCACCTGTAGAATTGGTATTATATGTATACAGCACGTCCTTTTTCACCCCACCCTTGTTATCATTTTCTTTAGTTACCTCTTTATGGTGATTGTTCTTATGTTCAAATTTTCATATAATGGTTATAGTTCTCCTGGTCTCATTTTAACTGCTTTTCAATACTGGGGATTTTGTGGGAGGTCCCTGGTATATATGGGGCCGGGAGGAGCCACTTTTCTGTCTCTGCAGTCCAGCGCCATCTACTGGATGTATATACCAAGTGTACGGAATATCTTCTGGAACAGGATGTGCTGTATACATATAATACACAATTCTACAGGTGAGTAATCACAGAATTGTATTTTTAGCCTCAGTGCCACTTGGCGCCCGATTTAACAAACAAAAAGTAGTCAGCGCCAGTCAATGCCACTCAGCATCAATATTTAGCCTCAGCCCCACTCAGTGCTTGATATAACAAACATAAAACAGTCCGCACCAATGTGTCCACCAGTATGCGTCAAATTTATCACTGGCACTCTTTTCATAGCTGCACCAGTTTATAGTGGCGCTGAAGGCTTAGATCCCATAGACCACAATAGGCAGAAATGTACTGAAATGTTTCTTGCTTATAATTTAATTTTTAACTAAATTACAGAACTTGCATTGTGACTTGTTGATTAAGCAAATGTAGGATTTAGATGTTGCCAAGTATAATTTTAATATTTTCTAGTACAATATTTTTTAAGGATTATTCTTCTTACTAATGTGTACTTTGGAGCACAACAACTAAAGCACAGCCTAAACACCATTTGTCCCCTTTATTCAGAGCAATGACATACAGCACCAATCTTTTCAGCATGCCTAAAATTATGAAGTACTGAGTTTAGCTGCTACAAGTTGGCGGTACAGAGCGGTGCCCACTCACGCTGTTATAATCGGCATAAGGGTCCAGCAGGCACTGACTGCCCAATACCTAGTAAACCAATCCAAGCTGACTATTTAACATCAAGTGTTGCAGTGCCATTCTGTAAAAATAACAGCACCAAAATATAAAAAGTGCCGGCGCTCCAAGTCAGACGCCTATGCCTGCAAATGGCACTAAATGGCACACTACATAAATAAGGCCCCAAGTTCCTCCATACTGCATGTATTTTAATCAGTACATTTTTATTGATGCTGAAATGACTGAGAGCATCTTATTTTGCTACGTATAGCCTGCATGCAGTGCATTAGTGAAAGGTTGTGGTGATGTTGGTTTTGGTAAATGCTTAGTAGTCAAAATTGATTGGAAATTCAATTTTTATTTGGATAATTCTATATACAACGGTTGTCCTCTAAAATGCATCTTGAAAGGAAGGTCAGATACATGAGTACATTTATTATCTTTCATATTCTGTTCTCTATTATGATTGCCCCTGTTTTATAAAGACTGATTTTAGTAAATGAAAGAAATTAACTGAGCAGAGATGAATTACTACAGCAAAATCATTTTATTTCTTAGCTATACCAAATATAAAGAGGTCTTTACCGTCTTATATAACCAGGCCAGAGCATTTAGAGCACTTTAATTAAATTCTGCTTACTCGTCATATTAATTACATTTATTTTATCAGCTTTGATCTCTGGCTAAGCTGCTTTTATTTTTCAGCTAAAGAATTTGTATCATCACTCCGAGAAACATTGTAGGATGAAAGGAATGTTATGTTCTGCCTGCTGATAAAACCCTCTTTTCCGCAATGTAATAGGCGTCTGTGTCCTCCAGTACAAATAAAAAGAGTAGATTGAGAAAAAGTTTAAATCTCAAAATCCACCTAGCTCACTCATTTTTCATTACAATGTTTTTGCCCACAGAAATAAGAATTGAAACAAAACCCCTGTTTCAAAATCTCTGATAAAAGCTACCATTCATCGACTTGTGCATGTGCCATATCTGCCTGTATAATTTCCACTTCAGATTGCATTTAAGCACAGGCATTCCTCTGTTACATGGATTTTCACAGATTTGCTCAATAAAATGATCACATGGAAAACAGTCATGCCTTATGTTTCACATAAAATTCTCACATTGACCCCAAGATTAACCCTTAAATAAACTCCATTTTAACATCTTACATGGAATCAAACTCCCTCATTGAAGATAGTCTTGCCGCTCTTAGTGGTAGCCAAATGCAAACAGTTATTACAGGAAAATCATGTTTTATGCTGGTCACAGTTTTTCTTTATTGCATGGCACGGCCCGCTTCGGTATTCATAACAATTGGGTTATTCCGCCACAAGGTGGCTCAGTGGTACTGCAGAAAAACTGTGGCTTGTCCCGGCTCCCTGTAAAAACGGGCTTAACCAAAGAGTTCCCCAGTGTTTCCTCTGCAGTGGACTGCGAAGTTAGCAGATGGCTCTCTCTCTTGCGCAGGTGCGCGGGGCAACCAAGCCTGCGGCCTTGCATGTCTATTTCCATCCGTTTCTGGACCCTCACTGCCTCCCCGCCTCAGCTGACAGATCAGGTGAAGGTAGAAGAGCATTAGGGTCAAGTCCTCCTGGAGCGCAGCTCCAAGCCACAGACCCTGTAGCACAAAGGGTAGTCGGCCATAGGCTTTATGGTGAGCCTATTAGGGATGTAGAGTTTCTGTCCTAGCTTCTGAGGGGGTAAGTAGTTTGGGGACTGTGTCCCCTCATTTTCATTGGGGTCCCCCCCGTGCCCCCCTCCCTCCCTAAACATGGCTGCTCGCCGCTGCCTTCTCGTCTCTCTCTCTCCCCCCCCTCTAACTTGGTTGGGGGGGGTGGGTGGTAGCGGCAAGTAGTCATATCTGTGGTGTTTTAACGTTTTTTGGTGTGTTTTCTGGTGTTTTTAGCTGCCGCGCCGCTTTGTACTGCGTTCCGTGGCTGTGGGCGCTATAACCTGAGGTAAATTTGCTTTGTCATGGTGCAGGCCGGGTCACGTGAGCTCAGTTTTTCGCGCTCTTCGGGGGGACGGGGACGGGTGATGACGCGTATTGCTTCATTCACCTCGCGGCCCGCCCCTCGAGGTACCTCTGCCGGCGCCATTTTGGACGAGCTGCGCGTCTGGATTTCTCCCTTCCTGGCTGCAGCACTGCTTTCTCCAGCGGGTCCAAATAAATGGGAAGACTCACTCTACAGCTGTAGCAGATAGTAGGAATAGAATAGTAGGAAATCGTGTGCCCGACCTGGTTAGTCCACAACCATGATAAATCCAAAAAATAATAATGCCGGTCTGCACTCCCATAAAACATCCATTTATTATCAAAAATCGTTAAAAGCAGCCCATAAAATCAAACACGTTTCGGGCACGACCGCCCGTCCCTGCGGTGTCTTTGGTCCGTGAGTCCCCCGTGGGGTTTTTTTAATTGATTGAGTTTTTTTGCTGCGGGATGCTTATGTGTGATTTTACTTATGTCTTTCAGGCGGGATACCATTGGGTTGTGGTTTCTCCCAGCTCCACTCCTTTTCTCCCCCTCATCCCCCCTTTATTACCTTCGGGGGGCATCCCTTGGGAGGGTATCCCGGGTGGCTTCTGTCTTAAGCCTGTACCCACTGCTGGCCTATTGCGCCTGTGTTAATAACCATATGGAGGCTTCTGGGGATAGCGCACTTGGGGGCCCTTCGGGGCAAGCCCTGTCACCCCCTTGAGATGGGGGAGCTCTCCCAGGATTCTGACTCCTCTGGGAACCAGCAGGAGGGTTGCGATAGTGACCCTGGGTCTGCGTCCGGAGAGGGATCATGGTAACCTGAGGACACTGATAATATGCTGTCACATATTTTTGAAATTTTGCACATTGCTGCCCCTGAGGTAGCTAAAAGAAAGCAGGGGGAGCTTTTTCGCCCTGGTAAACAGCATCTAGAGTTCCCTGAGCAGGAACTTTTTACCACCTTGGTGCTTAAAGAATGGGAACGTCCTAACAAGTTGCCTGCGGTGCCCAAGGGTTTGGATAAAAGGTATCCCTTTCCCGTTGATCTTGTTAAGAGGTGGTCATTTCCCCCTGAAGTGGACGCTCCCGTGCTAGGCTTGTCTAATACTTCGGTCATGCCTTCCCCTGACACTACCACTCTGAGGGACGGAGAGGGCCGGTGCATGGATCAAGTGTCCTGCTATGCTTTTACCTGTGTGGGGGCTGGCTTGCGCCCTGTATGTGCTGCCGCCATTACTGCTATTGCCCTTAAGACACTGCTTAAGCATCTCCTTGATGGCACAACAGCTGGTAGTGTGGGGGAGGAATATAGGACTCTCTTACTTTGTACTGATTTTGTGGCCTTTATCCTTACTGCTATGGATGATGCTGTGCGGCTGTGTGGAAGGACCTCTGCACTCTTGGTGGCTATGAGCCGCTCTGTCTGGTTGCGCCAGTGGGCAGCTGACGCTGCGGCTAAGAAAGCTCTCACTAGCCTCCCCTTTGTGGGGCTGCGGCTATTTGGGGAATGGCTTGATGTTCTAGCCAAGGATGGGAGGCTGCCTCAGCGTAGGAGGCAGTCTCGGCCCTTTTGGAGGTCCTCTACCCCCCTCCCTTCCTTTCGCATTCCTAGAGGGGGCCGTGGCTTCCTCCTCTCCAGTGGTCGCAGAGATTCTTGGGGTCGTGGCAGAACCCGTGGTCGTCCCGGTCTCTCCTGGAATCCCAAGCCCAAACCCTCTCCCAAGCCCCCTCAGGCATGAAGAGCCGCCCTTACCCATCCGGGTGGGGGAACGGTTTCTGCTCTTTGCTCACGTCTGGAGGCTTCATGTCTCAGACCGGTGGATTCAGGAGGTAGTGTCCTCCGGTTACAAGATAGAGTTTGCAGCCTGCCCCCCCCAGGATTCATCAGATCACGGATGTCTTTAAACCCCCTGTCCGCTCAGGGGTTGCTTCTGGCGGTTCATTGCCTGTTAGAGTCCGGAGTCATTTGTTTGGTGCCTCATCAAGAAAGAGGTCAGGGGTACTATTCCATATATAATATTCCATATCTTTTCACGGTCCCCAAAAAAGGACGGCTCTCTGAGGCCCATTCTGGATGTGAAGGGCCTCAACAAATTTGTCAGATTCAAGCATTTTCGCATGGAGACGCTGTGCTCTGCTGTCAGTACCCTTCGCCCGGGCGACTTCATGACCACTGTGGACATCAAGGATGCTTATCTTCATGTGCCTATCTTTCCAGGTCATCAGAGATTTCTAAGTTTCGAGCTGCAGGATCAGCATTACTAGTTTGTGGCTCTACCCTTCGGTATCACCTCGGCACCTTGGGTGTTCACCAAGGTGCTGGCGGGAGTGATGGCTCTGCTAAGAAACCAGGGCATCCGCATCATTCCTTACCTGGATGACATCCTGATTGTGGCCGAGTCTTTTCCTCAGGCCGAGCGGGACACTCAAATGGTGACAACCACTCTGGAGTCTTTCGGCTGGGTGATCAACTATCCCAAGTCTTCTCTGTCCCCTTCATTGGTGAAGACCTTCCTGGGCATGACTCTGGATACCTCTCAGGTCAAGGTGTTCCTTCCTCAGCAGAAGGTGGAGGGTCTTCAGCGGCAGGCTCGGGCTCTGCTGTCGTGTCCTCATCCCTCCATCCATCAGGGGGTGCAGTTGGTGGGCCTGATGGTGTCCTGCTTCAAGACAGTCCCTTTTGCTCAGTTTCACATGAGACCTCTTCAGTTGCACCTCTTGTCAGTTTGGGATCGGGACCCTGTGTCCCTGGATCAGGAATTTGTTCTGTCTTCCCTAGCCAGACAGTCTCTCTCGTGGTGGCTGGACTCAAGAAACCTTCTGGGGGGCATGTCCTTCCCGCCCCCGTGCTGGGAAACAGTCACCACGGATGCCAGTCTGACCGGCTGGGGAGGCTTCTGGAAGTCCCTGAGGTTCCAGGGTCGGTGGGGCCCACAAGAGGCCCATGCTTCCATCAACGTCCTGGAACTGAGGGCGATCAGGTTGGTTCTTTCTCGCCTTTCCACTCACCTCCTGGGTCGGGCTGTTCAGATTCGCTCAGACAACCAGACAGCAGTTGCCTACATCAACCATCAGGGAGGGACTCGGAGCAAGCGGGCCTTCAAGGAATTGTCCCTGATTCTGTCTTGGGCGGAACAGCATGTTCCCTGCATCTCAGCGGTCTACATCCCAGGGGTGGAGAACCAGGTGGCGGACTCCCTGAGCAGGGGGATGTCTCGTCTGGGGGAGTGGTCTCTCAACAACTAGGTGTTTCTCTCCCTCTGTCACCGCTGGGGTGAGCCGGATGTGGACCTGTTTGCATCCCGTCACAATCACAAACTTCCCAGATTTGTCTCTCTGTCTCGGGATCCTCTGGCCTTCACCACAGATGCATTGGCAATACCTTGGACGGAGTTTCAGCTTCTCTATGAGTTCCCTCCATTTCCTCTCCTGGGTAGGGTCATGCGCAAGATAGCCCAGGAGCGGGTACCAGCCATACTGGTGGCCCCTTGTTGGCCAAGAAGAGTTTGGTTCACAGACGTTGTGCAGTAGACCAGCACGTCCTGCCCAAGGATCCAGATCTTCTCACCCAGGGCAGCTACGCCATCCCAATTTACAAACTCTGGCTTTAACGACTTGGCTGCTGAAACCTCCATATTGATGGAAAAGGGGTTGCCTGCTTCTGTTGTTGATACCATGATTCGGGCCAGGAAGAAGTCCTCGTCCTTTATCTATTACAGGGTCTGGCATGCTTACATTGCCTGGTGTGAGTCCAAGTCTCTTCCCTGTCGGGTGTTTTCTATTCCCAGGATTCTGGAATTTTTGCAACATGGTTTGGATTAGGGCCTTCAACTTAGTACCCTAAAAGACCATGTTTCAGCTCTGGCAATTTTTTTCCAAAGATCTTTTGCCAATCACCGGTTGGTTAAAACCTTTTTTTCAGGGTGTTTCTCATGTGCGTCCACCCCGTAAGCCTTTGCTACCAGTCTGGGATTTGAATCTGGTGTTCTCTGCTCTGCAAGGGCCTCCCTTTGAGCCTATCCGTGGAGCTGCCTTGTCTATTCTGACTCTTAAGGTAGCCTTTCTGGTGGCTATCACTCCTGTAAGGCGAGTTTCTGAGCTAGTGGCACTTTCCATCAAACCTCCTTATTTTGAGAGACATCAGGATAAGGTGGTGTTCCGGCTCAAGCCGGACAACCTGCCAAAGGTTGTGTCTGCCTTTCATCTTAATTAGGACATTAGGGTCGATTCTAAATCCAAAAGTTAATTGATTTCGTATCGGGATTCGGAAGTTTGGGTGGGTGCAAATCGTATTTTTTTCGTTCGTTCCTAATTTTTCCGTTATTGACATGGGCTTGCGAGAGAGCTGATTGCTAAGTGTTTCGAAGCACATTTAATTCTTGAGTTGGGAAATCTTTTCCGGCACCTTTTTGGCCTCGGGATTAGGATGGAGAGGAGTGAGTTCGAGGAACATCAAGGCCTAATGCTGTTTGGCATTGATTTGATCCGGATGTCTGAGGGCAGATTACTTGGTAAGTGACCAACATTTTTTTGGGGTGTTTTTGGCCCGTTTTTTTTTTTAATTGATTGTTGGACTTTTTCTGATTTGTGGTTAACCTTAAACAACATTTTGCAACTGTTGCAACATAATAGTTAAAGTTTTGTCAAACAAACAAGCGGTGGATTCACTTTGTCCTTCATCATTTGTTAGATTTTTGGCCGACGTCTGTTACTTCCATTTCTCAAACTCCCTCGTATAGCAGATTGACCCGAAGTAGCTGCTAGTTTATGGCCCTTTTTTTGTATTTGACTATAACTGACAAACTAGAGTAGAACTGCATACAGTGCATTTTTTTTTTTGGAATGTTTGGGGCCCCTTAGCAGCATCATAAATCGTACATTTCTGAACCCTACAATACAAACATCTTTCCCAGCACACTTGTCATAGCAGATGTGTTATCAGTCTGTTTTTCCCTTATGCTGCATTTTTCTTTATGGCACACATCTGTTACATTAGTCATTTATATCATTGGCCCTGGGTGAAATGCTTGTTTCTTTAGCTGACATACTTGTGCTATCTACTAATTTTTTATTTTGGGATGCCTTTCCTTGCTTAATTGTGTTTTTAATTGGTTTTGTTAAGGGGACTCTGGTTACCCACTGCTTCCGTGGCTCATGACGCCTGTGCTCCGGCCCCAGGATGCCTCTCAGGAAGCATACAACCGAGCGCACCGCAAGACCAGGGCTGTGGTTGAGAGGGCCTTTGGACTTTTGAAGACCCGTTTGAATGAAGAAGAAATGCAACCGGAAAGGGGTTTGGGTAAGTTTTAGGGTCTGGAAAATGAAGAAGAAAGGAACCGGAAAGGGGTTTGGGTAAGTTTTAGGGTTAATAAAGGTAAGTGTTAGACTGGCGCAAAGTAGTTGGGGTGAGCTTGGTAGTGTAAGATATGGGGCACATTTGTTTGAGGAGTGTAGCTTGTATTGCGCATGCGCAAGATCTTCTACATTTCCGAACGAACGAATATTAGAGGTTAAAAACCATTCTAACCCATCGGGAAACGCCAGGAATTCGTAGAGGTGGACGATGGAAGAAGGGAAAAAACACATGCTGCCGTCGCTACAATAGATCAATCAACCTATAATTTACGATGGAAAATGACTGAGCCAAGGTCAGAAGATAGCATACGAACGGACGGGCATTTTACGATAGGAAACGGATTAGTGTATAGAATCGCTCGCAAGTTCATACGAGTGCACGAGCGTTCGGAAAGAATTCCATGATCGGCAACAAAAACAAAGCTTTGACATGTTTCTCTGAATCGACCCTATTGTCTTGCCTTCATTGTGTCCTAATCCTGCTAATGCCAAGGAGCAGACACTGCATTCTCTGGATGTGGTCAGCGCTCTGAAGTTTTATTTGGTCACCACTGAGCCTTTCAGGAAGTCTGATGCTCTTTTTCTTCTCACCTCTGGACCTAGAAAGGGTTTGCCTCCGGCTAAATCCACTATCAGCAAGTGGATCCGTCAGGTGGTGGTTCAAGCCTATTCTGCTAAGGAAAAGGAACCTCCCTTTAGAATTACTGCTCATTCCACTCGTGCTATTGGTGCCTCTTGGGCTTTTCAGCACCAAGCTTCTGTTGAACAAGTTTGCAAGGCCGCTACTTGGTCTTCTGTTCATACTTTTTTACAAGGTTGATGTTAAGGCCTCAGCGGATGCTGCTTTTGGTTGCAAGGTGCTTCAGGCGGTAGTGACTTGAACTACTGGCCATTACTCTTTGGGGATCCCACCCTACTGTGGACACTGCTTTTGGATGTCCCAACTGTTATGAATACCGAAGCGGGCCGTGCCATGCAATAAAGAAAAATGCAATTCTGTGAGTACTCACCTGTAGAATTGTTTTTGTTCTTGCATGACACGGCCCGCTTCGCCCCACCCTTGTTATCGTTATTCTTGGTTGCCTCTTTATGGTGATTGTTCCAAGTCAGTTGGGGTTTTTTACCTTTTCCACATTTTTTACTTATTCTCTCCCGGCTTCTTGTCTCGCTGCTTGTGTACGCTGGGGAAATCTATGGTTAAGCCCATTTTTATAGGGAGCCGGGACAAGCCACAGCTTTTCTGCAGTACCACTGCGCCACCTTGTGGCGGAATAACCCAACTGTTATGAATGCCGAAGCGGGCCGTGCCATGCAAGAACAAAAACAATTCTACAGGTGAGTACTCACAGAATTGCTTTATTTGGTCCTGAGGCTATGCATGGACAGTACATTTCTCAATTCTGGTGACTAAATCCGAGGTGTAGCTAGGTCACTCCAGTAGGGGCCAAAAAATATTGATGTTATTTGAATTGTGGCTAGGTACATCAGATGTCCGTTAAATGAGTATCATGGATACGTCTCACTAAATTGGGCTAAATTCCAGGATTTGATTTGGTCGGGTTTTGGTACTTGTGGATGTGTTGTCGTGTGAAGCCAAATAACCTCTTGACGTTCCCACGACGCATGCATGGTCCAATCAGCGATGTGCATATTAATGTATGGCACAAAGACCTCTGAATCTGGAGTGGCCAAATCCCAGGTCTTCTGTGGACTCAGGTGTTCCCAGCCTGAATGAGCATGAGAATCTCAGCTACAAGGCATCCAGCGAGTGCGGTGTGGAAGCTTAACAAATGTGAGTTGATTTTCGGCGATTAAGGGGTGCTCCAAAAGAAGTGGCATCATGCCCAGGAATTTACCTGGGGGGCC
Source organism: Gastrophryne carolinensis (assembly GCA_027917425.1). Lineage (NCBI taxonomy): Eukaryota > Metazoa > Chordata > Amphibia > Anura > Microhylidae > Gastrophryne > Gastrophryne carolinensis. The sequence continues at coordinate 146,678,261 of CM051237.1, forward strand.
TGGTAGGAAACTTGACCGGAAGTGGGTGTAACCGGAAGGTGGCATAATAACTCCAGAAGCAGGGCTGAGGTGGCAGTTAACCTGAACATCCTGTAAATAGAGGTCAGCTGTGCCTGGGCAAAGTTCTGCAGGGAAAAGGAATGTATCTGCTTAAGCATACCCAGATTCTTATAACTTCCTCATTCATGTATGGCTGATGTTATTACTGCTAGTGACCAATCAGCATTGCCCTGTGGGCTTACATAGTTGCTGGACATTAAATGCTATACAAGTTAATGTCGAAGTGGTGACTCAACTCTAGTGCCTCTTTAAGGTAGACTCATGGGGGTGCTAAAGTGGATGCCTAGTATTCCTGTGGCCATCTAAAGTTGACCTGAACCTACCCGTGCAGTTTAGTGCTACAAAGACACTAAGCTAAGCTACGCCCTCACACCATCTGTGAGCCCTGAATTAGAGAAACATTTCACGTTTCCTCACAGCAAGCCATCCAATGGGGACTGGAAACTTTGTGCAACACTTGCAGCCATCATAACTTATAGCAATAGCAGTTATGTAGCACTGCAGTGTGCATCTATTTCCTGCCCTTGGCACTCTAATCCTGATTTGAACTTGCAGTTTGGCACTAACTGCCACATTCACTGCAGGGTCACCAGGTCCTCAGCTGCTGTTGGCTTTTCTGCTGGGTCCTCCAGTCTTTTCTGCTAGTCACTATTAGATGCTCTGCTCTTCTCTGTCATCACTGCTCCCTCAGCAACAACACTTGCACCCCCACTCTCCCCTGCAGCCACACTTACACTCACAGAAACTCCAGTGGTGTGCTAGTGGAGATTTGTTGACCTAGAGCCCAAAAAAATACAATTCTGTGACGTACTCACCTGTAGAATTGGTATTATATACCAATACACGTCCTGCTCCAGATGTAGTAATAACATGTGGGTAATCCTCCGCCTCCGGCGCCGTGCACTGCAGACATGTAGAAAACAAGCTCCTCCCGGCCCTACATATACCGGAGGACCTCCAACAAATGCCCAGCATTGAAAAGCAGTGAGAATGAGAAGCCAGGAGAAACCATCCACCCAAAACTGGCAATAACAACGATGATAACAATCACCAAACAGGGGATCCAGAACAAAGTGAAACCAGGGTGGGGTGGAGCAGGACGTTCTGTATGCGTATAATACCAATTCTACAGGTGAGTACTTCACAGAATTGTATTATTCTAAGCATACAGCACGTCCTGCTCCAGATGTAGTAATAACATGTGGGACATCCAATAGCAGTGTCCATAAAGTAGGGTGGGATCCCCAACAGAAAAGGCAACAGCAAGCAGTTTAAACTACTGCCGCCTGAAAACCTTGCGGCCTAACACAGCATCAGCTGAGGCCCTAACATCAACCTTGTAAAACTTTGTAAAGGTATGAACAGAAGACCAAGTAGCGGCCTTGCAAACTTGTTCCACAGAGGCCTGGTGCTGAAAAGCACAAGAAGCCCCAACAGCTCGAGTAGAATGAGCAGTAAGACGAAAGGGGGGAGACTTCCCCTTAGTAGTATAGGCTTGAACCACAGCCTGACGAATCAATTTACTGATAGTAAACTTGGCGGGAGCCAAACCCTTCCTAGGCCCGTGAGGCACAACGAAGAGAGCATCCGTCTTCCTGAAAGCCTTAGTGATAACCAGGTAATACTTGACACACCTAACCACATCCAAGGAATGCAAAACCCTTTCCTTAGGGTTACTAGGATTAGGGCACAAGGAAGGAAGTACAATATCTTGATTCAAATGGAAAGCAGACACAACCTTAGGCAGAAAGTCTGGCTTGAAGCGAAACACCACCTTATCCTGGTGTCTCTCATAGTAGGGAGGCTGAATAGATAGAGCCGCTAACTCCGATACACGTCTAACAGAAGTGATAGCAACCAGGAATACGACCTTGAGCATGAGAACAGCGAGAGCAGCCTCCTCAATAGGCTCAAAAGGAGCACCCTGCAGGGCCGATAACACTAGGTTTAAATCCCAAACAGGAACCATAGGTTTCCGAGGAGGCCGCACATGAGTGACCCCCTGAAAGAAGGTCTTGATAAGAGGGTGCTGGGCAAAGGTTTTCTGAAAGAAGATAGACAGGGCCAAAACCTGACCCTTCAGGGTACTAAGCTTAAGACCTAAGTCTAGACCATGTTGTAAGAACTCCAGCACCCTGGAAACTAAGAATTTCCGGCAGTGAAGAGACCTGGATTCACACCAGTCAATGTAAGAATGCCAAACTCTATAGTAGATAGCAGAAGAAGTCTTTTTCCTGGCTTGCACCATAGTAGCCACTACAGATGCAGACAAACCCTTTTCCCTCAGGATGGAGGTTTCAATAGCCAAGCCGTCAAAGCCAGAGTTAGTAAATTGGGATGGCGTAGAGACCCTTAAGTTAGAAGGTCTGGCAACCGTGGCAGATCGTACTGATCTACTGCCATTTGAACCACGTCTGTGAACCACACTCTTCTTGGCCACCTTGGGGCCACCAGAATCGCGGGTACCCCCGCTCCCTTGCTCCGGGTCCCTCCCTGATGATTGATGTAGGCAACTGCCGTTCTGTTGTCTGAGCGTACCTGAACCGCCAGACCCTTCAGGTGCTGGGTCAATTGTTCCAGCACCAATCTGACCGCCCTGAGTTCCAGGACACTGATGGGTAGATGGGCCTCCTGAGGGCCCCACCTCCCCTGGAAGCGCAGGGACTTCCAGAATCCCCCCCCAGCCCGACAGACTGGCATCCTTTGTGACCGTCTCCCAGGAGGGAGCCAGGAAGGATCTGCCCCTTGTCAAGTTCCTGTGGTCCAGCCACCACGCAAGGGATTGTCTGACCGAGGGGGAGAGCACCCAGATCTCGTCCAAGGACGCTGGGTCCTTGTTCCAGACTGACAGAAGATGAAGCTGCAGGGTTCTCAAATGGAACTGGGCAAAGGGCACCGCCTCGAAGCTTGCCACCATCGAGCCCACCAACTGCATTCCCTGCCGGATGGAGGGATGAGGGCTCGAAAGCAGGGACCTCGCCTGCGTTGTCAAAGCTTCCACCTTCTGCTGAGGAAGGAATATCCTTGACTGAACTGTATCCAGAATCATCCCCAGGAACGGGGTCACTGAGGAGGGGGACAGAGAGGACTTTGGGTAGTTGATCACCCAGCTGAATGACTCCAGGGTGGACACTACTAACCGAGTGTCCAGCTCTGCTTGCCGCAGACACCGAGAGGTGATGAGTATATCGTCCAGGTAGGGCAAAACTCGTATGCCCCTTAGTCTTAACAGTGACATCACCCCTGCCAGCACCTTGGTGAACACCCTGGGAGCCGACGTGAGGCCGAATGGCAGGGCCACGAACTGGTAATGCCGATCCAGCAGCGCAAATCTGAGAAACCTTTGATGTCCTGGAAACACCGGGACGTGCAGGTAAGCGTCCTTGATATCCACAGATGTCATGAAGTCCCCTGGGCGCAACGAGGCAATGGCCGAGCGCAGAGTTTCCATGCGAAAATGTTTGTTTCTGGCAAATCTGTTTAGGATTTTTAAATCCAGAATGGGTCTGACTGACCCGTCCTTCTTGGGCACTGTGAAAAGGTTGGAATAGAACCCCATGCCCCTGTCTCTTAAGGGGACCTTGCAAATGACCCCTATGTCTAGAAGGTCCTGTACAGCCAGCATCAAGACCCGAGCTGAGGCAGGGTCCTGTGGGATCCAGGACCCGACGAACCTGGTAGGGGGCAGTACAGCAAACTCTATCTTGTAACCGGAGGACACTACCTCCTGAATCCACCGGTCTGAGACGTGGCGTCTCCAGACATGCTCGAAGTGCTGTAGACGTCCCCCCACCCAGACTGGCGAGGGCGCCCCTTCATGCCTGGGGAGTCTTGGGAGGGGCTTTGGGCTTGGGCCCCCATGAGGAACTGGGACCGCATCCTCTGTTCTTGTTCCAGGGTTCTGCGCGAGACCCAGCGAAGGACACTCCTCTACCTTGCTTAGCCCCACGGCAGGGGGTCGAGTGGGAGCTTGGGCTACGAAAGGGCTGAATCTGATGCTTGCGCTGAGGCAACTTGCCACCCTTGGCAAAAATATCTAACCTTTCTCCAAACAGGCGCAGCCCCTTAAAAGGAAGCTCCGTCAGGGCCTTCTTAGCGACGTTATCAGCGGCCCACTGGCACAACCAGACTGCTCAGTGTATGGCTACCACCAGAGCAGAAGATCTAGCGCTTAGTTTAATAGCATCGTCCGATGCGGATAGGATATAGTTCACAAAAGTCTGGTGGCCAGAGCATTGGCAGCATCAGAGGGCAAGTCATCCGCCCCTTCAAGAGCAGTCTTAACCACCGTCCTGAGCGCCACTGCCGTAATGGCTAAGGCACAAACTGGGCGGAGCGACGCTCCCCCAAATGCAAAGGCATGGCATGCCAGTTGGTCAACTCGCCGATCTTCCAAATCCCGCAGCGTAGTAATGTCGGAGTGCATAATAGAGGTGTTGGACAGACTTAGAATTGGGGCATCGACCTCAGGTGGCGATGTCCAACACTTGACCAGGTCGGCAGGAAAGGGATATTTCTTATCCACAGCTTTAGGAACTCCATGGAGTTTGCTGGGATGTTCCCATTCTTTCAGCACAAGGCTATTGAAATGAGTTTGTTCGGGAAACTCCAACCGCGCCCTGGTGGTGTGAAACAGATCACCCCTTTGCCGGGGAGCTGCGGCAGGGGGAGAGAGGGATAACGCATCAAAGATCTGGGCCAGCAGTCTATTAATGTCGAATCAGTATGAGAATCCCCACTAGTATTGGGGGTTAGGCTCAGGCTTGAGGGAGTAGGGGAAGCAAGGCGAGGTGCGGGCCCAGCCTCGGAAGAGGTGGGGATACCTGCTAGCGCCTGCTGAGCACAAGGGACGCAGACCCGTGCATTGTCACCACTGCTAGGCAATACCCCACAAGCTACACACAGACGGGCTTTTCCCAAAGGAACCCCGTTCACAATATCCTGAGATGCCTCCATATGGTGATTATTATATACAATATGCCAGTAGGGATTGACGCTATAAAGCAACCCTGGATGCCCCAAAGACCCGCTGGGAAGTGGGAGTGATTTTTTAATGGTCTGGACCGGGCGCTACACCGGGCCGGGAGAAGCCACCAAGGTTCACGGTCTGAAAGACACAAGGGGAACAGGGATGTCAGATCCAAGCGAGGAGAAGAAAAAGCGAAAGAAAGGTTGCCCATGAGGGCACTTACAGAACAGCGAGGGGAGGACCGCCTTCACCACGCGCACGTGAGAAGGAAATGGCACCAAGCGAACCTCGAAGGGCGGGCCAGAGCGGGAGATGATGCGGAACGCGCCGAACCAAAACAACCCCCCCCCCCGGAGAGCGCGCCACTCGAAGGCGCGCAGCCAATCAGAAAGGACAGTAGCTATGTAACTGACAACCGCTCTGGAAAATCACCTCAGAGAGAAAACTGACAGGGTGAATACGGGGATAAAAACGCCGTAGCGCCCAATAACAGAGCCGCCGACCGCGCCAAGTAAAAACACAATAAGGCGCTGCGGCTAACTTAAACATAAGTGTGAAGCGCAGCTCTGACACTCGGTAACCGATAAGCTATAAGTCTCTGGTGTAACTAGGGCAAGGTAGGCCAATGTACACGCAACCCCCCCCTCTTTTTCCCCCCACTAAAGGGGGGATCTAGGGAGGAAGGTGACCCAAAATCGGGGTTCACCGTTACTCGGGGCGTGGGGGCACTGATGCGGGAGGGGCATCCACTAAAGGCTCATCATTTGCCTTAACCGCCTACCCTATGGTGGGGGATTGCGGTGGAGTCTAGCTCCTTAAGCACACTAGGTGCTGCCTGCCTTCACCCGACCAACGCAGCCCAGGCTGGGAGGCATATTCTTTTACAAAGAGGACGGGTGGAAATAGTCCCGCAGGGCCTCGGGCTGTAAAGCCCCGCTCGACTGCGAGAGCGTGATACTTCATGTCTTCGCAGTTCCAGCACTGCAGAGAAATCTGAGGATTTGTGGGAGGTCCTCCGGTATATGTAGGGCCGGGAGGAGCTTGTTTTCTACATGTCTGCAGTGCACGGCGCCGGAGGCGGAGGATTACCCACATGTTATTACTACATCTGGAGCAGGACGTGCTGTATGCTTAGAATACATTTCCCGGGTGGCATCCCAGGTTGCGATGGCCCACAGAATAAAACTCTAGTCCTTGAAAAATCACATCGGTCTGGTACCCCACATCAACATCCCAGGAAAATGGAAAAAAAAATATTTTGGAATTATACCGGGAGGACAGGGATAAGACATCTTCACATTCTCCTAATACATGTTACAGACAAACATATACAGACCAAATGGCTATATCTGATGTATTTAATTCCCACTGAAATTAGCATGAATCTCATAAAATCAGTTCAGTGTCTTAGGTACAGTAAGGCTCTAGGATCCCTACTTGCGTGGGAATGTCCACAAATATCTCTCTTTTGGTATGTATTGCTATGATATAATTCAAAAACATTGAGGTTGGTTGCTGTACGTAAACCCACCTCCTTGTGATTGTTTCTGGGTTTATGTGGGTATGGGTGTATTTTGATGATGATACCCAAGTGGTACTAACGCTGCAGGATTTAGAGGTTAGTGCAAAACAAAAAAAACAGCTATACTCGCTTTTTGTCTAGTGCAGCTCCACCGCTGGGACCCGCTGGTGTAAGGAGGACCCCTACCCCAGCAATGCCCCCTTCATTTGATTTTTCTTCCAAAACGTACATCGTAATGATGTGGGACTCCAAATGGCTGCCAGGGAAAGGGTTTTTGTTAAAGTAGAATGTTGTTTCCTCTTAGAATGTATCTATTACCCCATCCTATACATATACTGAAACATTCCCTCCTGCTGTTATAGCATTTCTAGTGCGTATGTAATGTATTTTTCTGGGGAATTAAAATAGATTTTGATTAAATAGTATATGCGTGTGTGTGTATACCCAAGGTACAGAGCTATGCTACTTTTTCTTGTACAGCAAAGGGTGTGATGCAGAAAGCAGATAGAGTAAGCCAAGGCAGTGTTTAAAACATGGTATTTTGCAGAATTTAGCATAATTGACAGACCAGTTACTGCACATACTTCTTGGCATCTTGGTAGTGACATGATCTCACTCTGGACAAAGCACATATGGAAAATGATGCTCTCATAGTATAAACATTGCAGGTTGCTTGCTAAATGAAAAATTAAATCAAAAAGCAGCAATAAATTGTGCTATTTTTTGTCAAGGAATATTCCATGCAAAAAGTCTAGATACAGACATAGAAAAGGTAGCCACAATTACAGCCATGAAGTCGGGGGCTATTATAGCTCCTAATTGTCCTAAACTGCTGTTTGTAGTATGTTAGTGTTACCTAAAAAGCCAAATAATATTAAATTGTCCCAAAAATTAGCAGGAAGTTTTTAAACATTCCATTCTGCTATTATAGGGGAGATCTGCTCATCTATAGTGGACTTTCTCTTCATTTAGCCTGTGCTATAACAACAGCTTATTTCTCTTGAAATTGTGATGTGACTGCAGATGCTTTTACCTATCATACAATGATTTGCAGATTTTTAGACTGGTTAATATTCCTGCTCCCACAGCCTGGCTGAGGAGACAGGGATTGGAATATATGGAAGATCACCCTTGTTAAAATGAAGCCTACCTACTTTTTCTCCTACCAGGAGAAGAAAATCACAGGTTTGGCATGGCATGTTTTTTAGTTGGGGTTTATAAGTGGCTCCTCCCCTCATTATGCAGCAGGTTTATATCGATTTGAAATATTACACAATTTTCATTTAAGTTTTCATCAGCAAATACAATTAGCCACTCATGGCAATGGTATTATGCCATTCTAAGAATGGAAATGTGATTGATGTATGAATTGGTAGATTAATTTCTTACTTCTTGAAAGACAGAGAAAGGGAACGGAGTTGGTGGCTTTAAACAAAGACTTGTTGATATTTTTTTTAGAGTACATTGCTTTTTTGTGTGAAATGTGTAGTATGAAAAATCCACTAATATAGATTTTTAGATGTTCATTGCCAGTGCAGGATTCTTACCCAAACATGGCTGGTAAAGCTTTGAGATTCCATACAAAGAACTATCTGGAGAAAAAAGAAAGATTGACCATAAACACATAAAAATGTATTGTCAACACATGTAAGCTATACTTTCCATATTTGTGTTTTGTATATATTTAAATTGTCCAATAGAAGTATTACTCGTGTCCAAGCATCCAATCAGAATAGTCATTTAAGTTCTTTTGTTTCAACTGTTGAATAAAAAGGGGTTCACAATTCATACTGCTCATACAGCTCCACATTTGGGACAAACTGTGCACATAAATTGATCAATTGTGAGCTCACCCTCATCTAAAAGGTACAAATAAAAAAAATATACAAAAAAAGCACAGAGCTATAATTTAAAACTTGCATATCATATCATGGCTCAAGGCCAACTCACGCTGCTGAATTCCAATGTGTAGACCGCCGGCTCTGGAATTCAGCAGCGTGAGTTGGCCTTGAGCCATGATATGATATGCAAGTTTTAAATTTTTTGGATTGTGAGTATTTTATTGGCTTGATTAAAAGGAATTTATAGTTGGCAGTATTGCGCTATGGATTTTTTATTTCCCTTTGCATGAACATGCTATGGAGATCCGGCTGGCCATTTTATATTGTACTGAGGAATTGTACCCCATGTGGTGGAGCTGATTGGAGAGGTTGTCTTCGTGATTGTTGAAACTGTTTTTTGATTTAATCATTTCTGGTAAGAGTATAATATCGGTGGTGGTTTTGCACAAATGGATTGTTGATACACTTGGTGGATTCAGAAAAAGAATTGGAAGGACTTTAAAGAGGACTCAAACTATTTCACTTATAGCTCTGTGCTTTTTTTTGTATATTTTTGGAATGTATTTACTTATTGGTGAGATTTAAGTAATTGCACGTGTAGCTAGTTATATAATTATTGTTTTTTTCACAAATAATCTTTTGAGTTTAATTAGTTCACAGTGCGGTATTTATTATTTTACAAATAAAAAAAAAGATTCTTTTTCATTTGTATCATTGTCAAGTGTTGAGTGAGCTGCACCAGGGAAACTTGCTATTGCACATCAGCGTTCTTGAAAAGGGAGGAAAGAGTTGAGGAAAGTAATGAAGAATGGCCTTTGATCAATCTGTTATCAGAAATAACCTCAGCAAATATCTATAGACAATTTTCATCTTCCCTTTCATGCTGATCAGATAAATTCATTAATAGGTTTGCCAAAAAATGATAAATTGTTCTTCCAAGCACCATAAAGCATCTGTAATGGAATTTTTTTTTGCTCTGTGCTTTTATTAGTATATAGGAGAATATTTAAAAATGGGGAGGTCAGCTTATTATCCCTTTCAGTGCCATTCACATAGAATCTACATAGCTGCCTCTCCATCCATTAAGTGGAGATTCTGTGTAGCTGGCGTTTCCCACCATATTAACAAAAGCAACTCCATCTGGCATCCAGCGGCAGGGGTCTTTCTCTGCCCCCATAGCGCTTCTGACAGCACTGGTCGTCACAGAGAGGGGCCTTTTAAGGGAGGAGTTAGAGGACATCATCCTCCCTCCTACCAGTATAAAAGGCTGCTTCCGGCACTGGATTGCTGTCAGAAGTCAGTCGGTGATCATTAGCGGAAGTGGGAGCAGGGGACTAAGATCACCTGCCCCCGCACGTGGCTTTCCAATGATCAGCTGTCAGTGACCAGTGGACATAGGATTGGCACTGGATCGTATGTGAGTAAAGAAAAAAAGACACTTTTTAATAAATTACATTTTCGCTCTGAGTGTCTTCTTTTTACATGTAACCCTTTGTGAACTGATAAAGAGTCCTTGAGACCCCTATACCAGTTCACAAGGCTTGAGGGGGAAGCAGAAGAGCCCACGGCCCCTGAGGGCCATGCAAGCTGGTACCATATGGTCCATCAAATCTGCCCTAATGTGTATACTGTATGTACTCTTTATCTTAGGATAGATGTGTGCTTATCCTAGGAATGTTTAATATCACTTACTGCCAGTCTTTCAACCAACTCTGCTGGAAGTTTGTTCCAAGCATCTACTACTCTTTCTGTGAAATATTATTTTCTAACATTGCTCCAGATCTTCCCTCCGACTAGGGTTGTGTCCCCTTTTTCTATTATTGAGTTTTTCGTTAAAAACACTTCCCTCCTGAACTTGTTCAATCTTGTTTAAAGCTCTCAATCATGACCCCTCTCTCCCTTCTTTCCTCTAGACTGTACAAATTAAGTTCTTTAAGTCTCTCCTGATAAGTTTAAGTCCTTCCCCCATTTTTGTTGACTGTTTTTGGACCCTGCGGTTTTATCTGCCCTCTTCACATATGTGGCCATTTCTTCCTCCTTTTGCCCTTTAGCAATGTTTATAATAGGTTTTGCCTCCCTATGTTTAATTTTATATGCCTCTATGTCAGCTACACTTCCACATTCTTTATACTTCTTATCGGCAGACTTTTCTTTTACTATAATGCTGAATTCCCTAGTAAACCATAGCGGTTTCTTCTTCCTTTTATTCTTGTTGGTTTGTTTCATGTATTGCTTAGCTGCCTTTAACATGACCTAATTACTTTTCTACATAGTCCGCCATTTCTTTAAAGTTTGTTTTCCTAAAGTCTAGCACGTTGGTTCTGCTGTAGGATTGCACAATGTCTGTTTTTATCCTGAACCATAAGAATCGATGGTCACTAGACCCCAGATTTTCTACTACCCTAACCTCAGACACCAGATACCCATTGGGCAGAACTATGTCCAGCCCACAGAGCTGGTGCCCGGGCTGGTTTTACTTGGGAGGGTGGAAACTTATTTTTTTTTAATTGGTTTAACCCTTAATAATAAAAAAGTGGTGTCCCTCAACCATTTTTTTATTTAACCTATGATAGTGCTCATAGTATTTGTATTTCATTTGAAAATTACGTAAATCGCTCTTTTCAGGGTGGGGGTGTTTTAGGCAGAAATGGTTGTCTAATCATACATGTGTGGTACCATTCTGATGGAGAGAAATGGGGCTATCACTTGCAGTATGGTTTTCTTCATTTACAAATTACCTTTTCTTTAAAAAAAATACATTTGTGTGAATATATCCACCTGGTGAACACGATTGGCTGTCCCCAGTCTTGCTGGTCAGCAGTCATACCAGGGAATGAGAAAGTAGGTAAGTGCTGCCTGTTTTTTTGCAGGGAGGGGGTGTGCAGGGGGAGGGGAGTGAGATGAGCTATAGTCTTTTTACTTTACTTTAGATCCTTTGTATTGGCTGCATTTATTTTCACAGATTGAAGTGGGTTTCTGGCTGATTGTGTACAGATTAGCAGTCAGTTAGTTAGCCGTTATTGTTATTACTGCCATAGCAGAGACAAGTCAACCTTCGGAGACTCTTACTAGCCCACTACTATCCAGGCAACCACTCAACAGTCTCTCGAGATTCTTGCTAACTTACCATGGCTGTTCTCATTGTATTCCTATGCCTGGTGGGAATAAAAAACCCTCCGTGTTCCAGAAATTAGTTCCCTATTTGTACATTTGACACAGGCGGGTTAAACTAACAGCAAACAACATTCACTTTGTCCAAAGATGTTGAAGACTATAAGTGACAGACCTTCATACTTGTTAATTTATGTTTGAACTTTCTTCAAGAAAAAAACGAATATTTGACTACCTTTAAACACAAGCTGATATAACTAAGGCATTGTTCCCCAACCAAAAGGTCATGTTTTGTGGATCTCCACATAGCTGCTCTATGGCCCTGCTGCTGCTCTTATTACTTCACCTGTGGAGATCTGCAAAAACCTGGTCGGTTGGTGGCTCTCGAGGAGAGAGTTGGTGAACACTGAACTAAGGAAGTAGCGGCACAAAGAGGTTCACAGAATGGAATAATCCTAGAGATAATAATACATGGGAAAAATACAAGTCGGTTTTTTAAAACAACTTACCTGATGCTGGTGGGGGATGGTGCTCTGCATGGTAGCCATAGATTTGAGTGACACGCCAGTTCAAAGACATGTGGCACAGGGTTGGGTGACTGATCTGTCACTCAAGATTGACCACCCACATTTAGATGTTTTTTATGTTGTTCCCCAAGTTGGTCTTTTTAAATGGTGGTGAATCATGTATTTTACATATTTATTTAAAAAAAAAAAACAATAAACCTAAAGTGAATCAATAGTCAAAAATGACTGTCCACTTTAGATTGGCAACATCAGGCCTCATGATACAAATATAGAAAACCCAAAGACAACTCTATAGAGCAGGAGTACTCAACCACTTCTTGCAAAGCTCTGTTAATAGGCATCCAGTGAGGGGTGTAGGTCCGGGCAGAGGGCTACCACGAGGGTTGATAGCACACTAGGGGATGGGCTATAGATTCCCCAGGTAAAACTTAAAAAAAGGCTGCTTGCCCCCCACCCCAAAAATCCTATTGGGCACTGGGAAGAAACAGGAGATTTTTGGGGGCCCCAAAGAACCTACAGCACTGTCCTACGGCACACTGCTTTAACCCCTCCCCCTTGCATTCTGTGCAGGCCATGTACAGGGGTGGACTAGGGCCCAAGATGTTACTCGCAATAAGGTCTGGTTACAAGGATGGATACATACGGGCTCGGGGGAGAGGGATAAATGGGATGGAAGCCATAAGGAAGAGGGATAAATAGACAGAACAGGAAGGGCAGGAGGGATGATGAGAGAGCTGGAAGAAGGGATGGATGGGCAGAACTAGAAGGACATGAATGAATGGGCAGAGCTGGAAGAAAGAGTAATGGATGGCCAAAACTTAGAGGACAGGGATGGATGGGGCTGAGCTGGGGGTATGAAATGGTGAGACAGGGATAGATGGGGCTGAGCTGTGGTGGGGGAAAGGATTTCCCATGCAATATTTCATATTGCAATTCTAGGTGCCTGGGAGAAAAGTCATGACACTGGCTGGGAGACTAAACACTACACTGCCGATCAAGGAGGGTAGTTTTGAGCACAGCAACACAGAAGCAACTGAGTGCAGTGCTGTCAGGCCAGAGATCCGGAAATCTGGCATCGAGGTCCGAATTCAGACCCTGGTCCACCAGTTGAATATCGCTGCTATAGAGGCTTTTTTGAAAACAGAGCATAAACAATGTCAATGGATACAATATTTTATAGAAAATAATCATGAGATTTATAACCTCATATCACATAATCACCAACAATACAACAGGGCATAGAAATGTAATGCTAGATTTTCAGAACCCATCAAAACCCCTCTGAAAGTCAGTTACTGTTTTAGGATTAGCAAACTGAATTTCTTACTGAAAAAGTTGTCTGTTTTGTGTGGTCTGGGAATCTTTATTTATAAGAATGATGTACAGGCAACAGTAGAACATTCCAGGAAGTTTTCTTAAATACACTGTTCCAGATCACAGCATATTTGGGTATATGAACCATGTATAATCTGGACATGTGTAATCTCATAAATGCTATGCTCTGTTAAACACTGCTCTCTGCTATTAAAGCAGCAAACCAGGCAACCTTTAGATGAGAATTGTACATTGAGATTGCACTATAAAACAATATTTTGTTGTAGCTTTTATATTTGGTATATCCTTATATAGCAGTTTTATAACAAAGAAAAAAAATATTTTATATATTGCAATAATTCACTATATGGATAAAGTATTGGGGGATAGCTTAACCAAATGGTCACAGACAATTTATTCAGTCTCACTGCCTGGTCTATCATTCAGTCTGGCATTTGTGAAATAAGCTGAATTCCAGTATGGAATTGTAATAGGGTGGCAGTCAAATTTCAGGGAGTGATATTTTTGAAAAGTGGTAATAATTAGAAAACTAGTGGTAGACCATGTAAAGTTACCTAGATGGGTTGCGGAGTACTGAGGGGCATAGTGCAGGGGTCCCAGTATATTTTCTTTCTGAGAGTGCCACTTCCGACATTGCAATTGTCTTAAGTACCCCCCCCCCCCCCTACCATCACTAATACAGACTTCTACCACTGGATGGTAGAGGGAACAAACAATGCAATGCAGTCATCCCAAGAAGCTCCACTCCAACACTCCTGCAGCTTGTTGACTTAGCCACCTGACACATCATATTGGAGCAATAGCTTACAGTCTTTCATGTCCTTCCACTTTAACCTCCAGTTGCCTTGAGTACCCCCAGATTACCACAAATGGTACTAGTACCACTGATTCTGAACCCCTGGCATTGTGCCCAAAAGTTGGCTGCTGTCTCAATGACTGCAATGTTCCAGGATATGTGCCAGGAGCTTCATGACACATACATGGCTGAGCAGCTTTATGCAAGCCTTACATTACCAGGCACAATGCCAAGCATTGGATACAGTGATGTAACTGAGTAATCTGCCACCCAATTGCAGCATAAGAGAGATAATACTGTTGGTTGTGGGTTCAGGGGATGGCCTAGGCCCTTTGCAGTTGCAGTAAAGGGAAACATCTGGCCAACCACCCCTCCCCCCGCTCTTACGTGTTGGAGGGTCAGACTTCATTTGAGCTTTTTCTCCTTAAAGTTATTTTAAAGGCAAGTCAGATTGTTGTCCCATTGTCATGGGCTACATGTTGCACTATCCTACACTTCAATCCGTTTTCAAAAAGACCCTGTAGTTCCTAAGTTATTGGTAAAAATAGTAGAGCATTGGAGATGCCGTGAAAAACATGAAGAAAAACAATGGGCATTGCAACAGCGATGTGATGTAAGTACACTGTTGGGTTGATTCAAAGAAACATGTAACAGCTTGGATTTTGCTCACGATCATCCTATTTTTTACGTCCGCTCGTGCGTTCGTATGAACTTGCGAGTGATTCAATAAGCAAATACGTTTCTATCCTAAAAGATACGTCCGTTCGTATGATATCTCCCGAACTTGCCTCAGTCAGTTGGCAATCGTAAAAATCACGTTCATGTGCTCACCTGTTGCGGCGGCAGCCTGTTTTGTCGGCGGCTTCCATCGTCCAGCTCTTCCAATTACTTGTGTTTGCCTCTGGTTTTCATTGGTTTTTGGCCTCTTAGATTCGTGCGTTCTTATGTTTATAAGATCTTGCGCATGCGCACCCTCAACCAGAAACTTACATAAACCCCGTAGCGGCTGCATCCAACTTCATTTCTCGGTCCCTCAAACTTACCTAAACCCCTTAGCGCCTGCATCCAATTTCATTTCTCGGTCCCTTAAACTTACCTAAACCCCTTAGCGCCTGCATCCAACTTCATTTCTCGGTCCCTCAAACTTACCTAAACCCCTTAGCGCCTGCATCCAATTTCATTTCTCGGTCCCTTAAACTTACCTAAACCCCTTAGCGCCTGCATCCAATTTCATTTCTCGGTCCCTCAAACTTACCTAAACCCCGTAGCGCCTGCATCCAACTTCATTTCTCGGTCCCTCAAACTTACCTAAACCCCTTAGCGCCTGCATCCAATTTCATTTCTCGGTCCCTTAAACTTACCTAAACCCCTTAGCGCCTGCATCCAATTTCATTTCTCGGTCCCTTAAACTTACCTAAACCCCGTAGCGCCTGCATCCAACTTCATTTCTCGGTCCCTCAAACTTACCTAAACCCCTTAGCGCCTGCATCCAATTTCATTTCTCGGTCCCTTAAACTTACCTAAACCCCTTAGCGCCTGCATCCAATTTCATTTCTCGGTCCCTTAAACTTACCTAAACCCCGTAGCGCCTGCATCCAACTTCATTTCTCGGTCCCTCAAACTTACCTAAACCCCTTAGCGCCTGCATCCAATTTCATTTCTCGGTCCCTTAAACTTACCTAAACCCCGTAGCGCCTGCATCCAATTTCATTTCTCGGTCCCTCAAACTTACCTAAACCCCTTAGCGCCTGCATCCAATTTCATTTCTCGGTCCCTTAAACTTACCTAAACCCCTTAGCGCCTGCATCCAATTTCATTTCTCGGTCCCTTAAACTTACCTAAACCCCGTAGCGCCTGCATCCAACTTCATTTCTCGGTCCCTCAAACTTACCTAAACCCCTTAGCGCCTGCATCCAATTTCATTTCTCGGTCCCTTAAACTTACCTAAACCCCTTAGCGCCTGCATCCAATTTCATTTCTCGGTCCCTTAAACTTACCTAAACCCCGTAGCGCCTGCATCCAACTTCATTTCTCGGTCCCTCAAACTTACCTAAACCCCTTAGCGCCTGCATCCAATTTCATTTCTCGGTCCCTTAAACTTACCTAAACCCCTTAGCGCCTGCATCCAATTTCATTTCTCGGTCCCTTAAACTTACCTAAACCCCTTAGCGCCTGCATCCAATTTCATTTCTCGGTCCCTTAAACTTACCTAAACCCCGTAGCGCCTGCATCCAACTTCATTTCTCGGTCCCTCAAACTTACCTAAACCTCTTAGCGCTTGCATCCTTCTTCATGTTGACGACCCTAAAACTTACCCAAACCACATAATGTACATATGTCTATATGTTTCTAAGCGTGTTTTTTCTGGTTTGTGTAATTGTTTGTGTTTGCGCATATTAGAAAAGACACATTTATGAAGTATTAAAATTTAATTTATTTAAAATTTTTTGGTGTATTTTGGATATTTTTTTGTTTCAATTTTTTTTTTTATTGGGGTGTTTGGTTTGAAACCCCTTTATTTTTTTTTTTTTTACACAAACATCTTCAAAGTTTTTTGGGCTTTCATTAAAAACAGAGTAAAATTTTTTTTGGGTGTGAAAAACCCAAAACTTTAAAATTTATACAAAAATATCAAAATTTTTAAAACTTTTAACCAAAGTAGCCAGGACCAAGGGCACTAATCCTCCTCCTCTTCTTCATCTGTTGGCCCCAACGTCGCCTGTATGGCCAGCAGCTCGGCCACCAACTCCTTCATTCTTTTTTTTTTCTGCGCCAAAGTTTTGGGGATCATCCCTGGAACCAATAGAGAAAGAAACATAAATAGGAGTCCCAGACCGGTTTGTATGCTGGAAATAGATTTGGGGTTAATCAAATACATGTAAATGCATGACATATGTCATTCTTCCAAGGGATACAGTTAATGCATTTCCCACAGGTAAGTCTTTAAACTCCTTAAACCGGACCTTGAACATTATTTAATGAAACCCACTAACTATTCCCAAATGATTCTGCACCAGATCAAAGTAAATTTGGGATTTATTTTTATTACAGCGCCGCCATCTGGACTCTGAAGCATAACACTTAATGAGGAGTGGAGAGTTGGATAAAGTACAGGGGAGTAGGTTACAGTGGTGCGTTGGGAATCCAGAGCATAGCTGGGTGGAGGGAAAGGTCATCACTCCCACAATGCATGGCAGCACCTTCCTTTTTACAATCTGTATCCCATGCTGCCTGTAAATATTGCGCCTTCCATATTCCCCAATATGGGCTGTTTTCACGCTCCTAACATGCATTAGATGGCTGAAGTCTGTTTTTCTATGTTTCCAATCTGTAGGTACAGTGTGTTGCCTAATTATTACCTATGTTCTTAATACGAGTTAGGGTCCGCTTTAAGCTAAAGAAGTGGCCACATGAAAGTGTTAACTACACATTGGCTACGCCTTTAGTTATGTGTGTGTTATTAGCTTACAAAACATTAATCTGAATCATGGCATGGAGACTTACGGAGTTGGTGGCCGACAGATGGCTGGTTGGGGCCAACAGGCTGCCCTTGGTCCTGGCTCTGCTGTGAAGAAGTCCCTGGAGAAACATGTGACATTTGGTTAGTCTTTGTAGAGAGTCACTATCCCCAACATATCTGGCTCCCAGTCTGGCTGACATCACTCACCTTCGCCAGGATCGACTTCAAGCATCTCTGCTGCCTCCTCCTCCACTATCTCACCCGCTCCTGAAGCTTCTACAAATACATAATAAAGGATAACTTAGTTTTTGGCCTGACATGTATATCTTTGTGCCTATACATGAAGAGTGACATACCAGAGCCTTCCCCATGCGTGGCCAGGTATGACTCCACGCCCACGCGCCTTGGCCCCTCCTCTGTGGTAAGGTCCAGGGGCTGGTCTGAGGAGGCCACAGAGGAGGGGTAGGTCCGTCGCCCGGGAGATCCACCACCTTCACTCACAGATGCAGAGTCATGCAGCACTGGTCGGCCTGTACGTCTCCGGGTGCGGCGAATTCTGAAATCCATTTCCAATACTACCAAAGAAAAGTCATTATAAATAAAGGCATAACTTAGACATTTGGAACATATAACATGCAATTGCTTGGTACTTACTTGGGAAATGGATCCCAAAAAACCTCCGCACCCGGGGCATGTGCAGACGCTTCAGGTCCGACCAATGCTGCATGATCTGGGTGTGAGTGAAGGTGGTGCTGGTGACACGGTGGATCTCGGCGATGATCTCCCGGGCGATGTCCCTTTTCTCGCACACATTGGGCGCGAAGTCATACCGGCGCTGAAGCATGATCTGAAAAACATAATGGACACAGAGCTTGTACTTTTACACACAGACCCATATGTGTTGCATCACAAGTTGAGTATTTAATGTCATTAACACACACATTTCGAATGGCCGCCATTTTTGGGGAGTGCCTTAAAGAGGACGTTGACTGTGATTGACAGTCTGGTCTTATGTTATATGTATCACACACCATGTACATACAGATAATAGCCAACATCAAGAATCAGGCCACCTGCATCTATGGCATGTTAGGATGTTTTAAAGATCCAAGATGTAGCCTAATGCTTAGGCTTTTGGCCCACGTGTGTGGCTTCCCGTTGTGTTTTTATGGCTTAGGAAAACAGTGTTCCGCAAACATCCGCATCAAGGTCCGAGACAGGCCAGGTTTGACAGCTCGCCCCGCTACTCCACAGGTTAATTAACTGTTGCTAAGCCGGAGCAATTGGCCGAATTAGGACATCAGCATAGACAGGTGAAAACGTGGCCAGGCTCGGCCCTTGAGGATGAAGTGTGAGGAGCCAGTGATTAAACATTAAGAGACCCCAAACTAGTTCCCAACGCATCATTTACATTTAGGCCATCATTGACTATTCTATTAAAATGCACAGGCAGCCACTTACCAGCATGAGGATCTCTTCCTGTTGACGGGTGAAGATAGTGGGCGCCATCTTTAGTCTTCTTCCAGGCAGCAGATAAGTGAAACCCCAGCGGTTTCCTGGTTCCGCACGAACGTACGTCCGTACGAGCGCGTAGTCGTGCGCATAGGCGTCAGACGCTGGGCGCATGATTTAAAGGTCCCTGCACCCAAAGCTCATTCTCTTTGAGCTTTTGGACAAAATGGCACCAAAAAAGGCAGCAGCTAAACGCGGCC
This sequence comes from Gastrophryne carolinensis, assembly GCA_027917425.1. Taxonomy (NCBI): domain Eukaryota; kingdom Metazoa; phylum Chordata; class Amphibia; order Anura; family Microhylidae; genus Gastrophryne; species Gastrophryne carolinensis. The sequence continues at coordinate 146,697,594 of CM051237.1, forward strand.
AGCAAAGCCAGACCTCTGAGGGCCCAACAACCAGGTCCCAGCAACGACCGAAGAAGCTAAGGTCCCAGAAGGCCCAGAAGGCAAGTACCACCTCGGCCCCACCAAGGGACACTGGACCCTCCCTTTCCCAAAAAAGGGCCCCAAAGGCACGTGCCCCTGCGGCCAAAAAACAGGCCACAGCAGCCACCACCACCTCTGCCCCCAGAAGAGGCCGCCCAAGGGAGCCCACACCACCCATGCTTTCAAGCCGGGCACTTAGCCAACCCAGGCCCCACAGCAGTGCCCGAAGCACATCCAGCCCACACAGAAGGGCCCGAAGCCCCTCCAGCCCGCACAGAAGGGCCCGAAGCCCCTCCAGGCCGCGCAGAAGGGCCCGAAGCCCATCCAGGGCCAGAAGCCCCTACAGGGCCCGAACCCCATCCAGGGCCAGAAGAACCCCATCCAGGGCCAGAAGCCCAGCCAGGGCCAGAAGCCCCTACAGGGCCCGAACCCCATCCAGGGCCAGAAGAACCCCATCCAGGGCCAGAAGCCCAGCCAGGGCCAGAAGCCCCTACAGGGCCCGAACCCCATCCAGGGCCAGAAGAACCCCATCCAGGGCCAGAAGCCCAGCCAGGGCCAGAAGCCCCTACAGGGCCCGAACCCCATCCAGGGCCAGAAGAACCCCATCCAGGGCCAGAAGCCCCTACAGGGCCCGAACCCCATCCAGGGCCAGAAGCCCCCGACCTGGCACCAGCCGGGAACAGAGCCCCCGACCTGGCACCAGCCGGGAACCTAGCCCCCCAAGAGGGCCCCGAATTGCAACCATGACCACATCTACACCTGGAAGTTCGGTGGCCAGCCACGCCAGAACACCCAGTCCCTTGGCCAGTCCAGTCCAGTCATTGGGAAGCCACCAATCCGGCCATTCCCCTACCCAGCCCCAGGCCATAATGTCACCACATGTGTCTGCACACATGGAGGAGCAGCCAAGCCAACCATCTGGCCGCACATTGCGCCGCGGCCAGTTGAGTGGGAGATTCTCCCATGACCAAAATATGGCATTGGCTAGTGGCCTTACATTATACTATGACGAGCTATATGGGAGCAAATCCAAACACACCACCAAGCAGCGCAAGATGGAATTGTTTGAAACCATCCTCCGACAAGTAAATGCAGCGGGGGAAGAGAGGAAAGATGTGTCCCAAATTCAGAAGAAAATCTCTGATCTGAAGTATGCTGTACGGCAAAAAGAAATTAAAAGGCATAATTACAGGTAAATAAATGTTTTCGCTAAATATAATGTTTGGGATGTGCTGTATGCCCCTTTTCTGAATACCAAACGATTTTCTCTTTTCAGCATGAAAACTGGAGGTGGCTTTCCATCTAAATTGGAGTTTACCCCTGCTGAGGAGATTGTGCTTGGACTTCTCCATCCGGTCGCGGTCGGTGGACATGCTGGTCTAAGGGACACAGACTCCCCGACCCGTACCCACGGTGAGTACTATTAAATCTGCATGTTTGCCTGTTTGCTAAATAATCTACAGTTCACTAGTAACAAGATAACGGGATGCCCCTATGGTTTGCCTTGCTTGGCCTCGCACTACTGTGGCTGTTTGTGTCCTCTTTTGGTCCCTGGGAATCACACATTTAGGCCCACAGCCATTATGGCAAAGATCAAATGTCCAATTGTATTGTTAAAGTCATGAAGTTTCGCAAGATAAGTGAGATATTTTGAAGCAATCACAAAACACACATCATTATGTATGGCTTGCCTTTTGGTTGTGTGAGTTGTGTTTGAGTTAACTATTTAATTAGCCACCCACAAACATATGTGACCAAGAGCAGCGAGACTCAACTGGCGGCCCGGGGTCCCAATGCGGGCCTTGCCACCACATTCAAGGACCCCTGCCCAGACAGCCCTGCACTCAGTTACTTCTGTGTTGACGTGCTCAGAGCTGCCCCCTTGATCGGCCATGTAGTGGTTGGTCTCCTGCCCAATGTCATGGCTCCGTGAAACATAGCATTGCAATATGAAGTACTGCCCAGGAAGTGGCATTGCAAGGTACACAGTAACTTATTTAAATTTTCACTGGCCACAATCGTGTCCCGCTGCCCCTGCTCTGGCCCATGTGCCACAGTCCCCCCATGCCCCCCCCCCACATAAGCCCCATACATTTGTAACAGATTGGCTCCATCCATCACATCACCATCAATACGTTAACTCCCCCCTTTAGACATCCAATCCCTGTCCCCTCAGCTCTGGCCCATCCAGCCCAGCAAGGGCAAGCAGCCTTTATTAGTTGGCACTTTGAAAGCTCCAGCCCCTCCACCAGTGTCTTTATTTTTAACTAGACACCCCCTGCGTCAGCACCATGGCCAGACATTCACCTCTCACCACATACCTTTAAATGGGCGTTTCAAACAATTGTTTGAGTACCCCGGACCTAGCGAATGGTAGGCTAAATCCAAAAATGTGCCCTGAAAGTTGGATGCTGAATGGGTACACTTCATGACTTAGAACTGAGGTCACTTAGCAGTTTGTCCGAGCCATTGCACCTCTGTAAACTTGCGTGGGTTTGAACAAAGGTCACCATTGCTCTAGAGTTGAATAATATTACAAATAGAGCTATATTTGATTACCTATCCAAAAAAAGGTTATGTGTGTGTGTTTACGTGGTATTTTTTTCTCTTCTTCAGCCCAGCATGATCCCTCAGCAAGGGTAAACTCACCCCCCAGTTTGGTTATGCCTACCAGGTCCGTACAGCATCGGAGCCCAGATCAGAGATTTTCGGTAAGTTTATTTAGTAGCATAAATACTAACAAGTGCTTAAGAATGTGTTAAACTGTTGAAATCCTAAATTGGGACGCAAACTTAGCCTTTTTTTTTTTGATATGTCCCTACAGACCCGCACACTCATGGAAGAGATCCAGGACATGGAGGAAGATGATGATGTCTCCGTACAGGGCACGTCGGATGAACTCCCCCTGGGTCCCAATTTGGAACTGCTCGATAATGTTTCTCTGGCCAATCCTCAGCAGCAGAGTGAATCTCCATCCATTGTGCTTGCACATGGGGAGACTGACACTACAGTCCCCAGTGTTCACTCTGCTGCTGAGGATTTGCAAAGCAGGCCGGTTGCTGTTGAGGGTACGACACCACGCGGCAGGGCACGCCCAAGAGCCAGGGTAATTGTGCGGCGGACGCCATTACGCCGCCCCACAATTTCCCAGGGGAGGCAGAGTGCCCTGCTTCAATTATGGACCCAACAAAGGGACTCTTATGACGCCCAGCTCGTTACAGAGCGTGAGCAAAGGCATGCCGACATGGTGAACATCCATACCAGTCTACAGGGCATCCTCGCGGAGTTGCGTACCCTCAACAGCAACGTGGCCAATTCAAGTAATGGCATCCAGTCAGCCATGGCTGAGATGACCAATATGCAGAGAAACATTGTGGAGCAGTTTCAAATTCACAATGCTGCCATGGCCCAGGCTAGGTCCCATTCCCATGGACCTCCACCTGGACCTCCACCTGGGTATTATGGGCAGCCACCCTATTAAGCCATGGGTGTGTGGGACATCTTTTCTCTTAACCCCCACTGTATTTACTTGTCCTTTGAGGTTTCAAACAATCCATTTTGTGTTGCTCTGGCAGGTTGTGTTTTGTATTTGCTCCCATATAGCTCCTTAGAGTAATGCTTAAGGCCACTAGCCAATGCCATAGGTCTATGTGGAGTTTATCTGGCCACTTATGGCTTTACCTATGTATTTGGTTGGTGCTCCTCCTGTTTGCAGACATGTTTGTGTGACATTATGGCCATGCCCAAATATCCCTGGGCACAGGCAATATTAATGACTGGACTAGGCTGGCCTTTGGACTGGGTGTCCTTGTTTGGTTGTGCCACTCACTTCCAGGTGTAGATGTGCTCGATGTTTTTTTTAATGTTATCCATTTGTTACCACAGATGTATGTGGACTGATTTCTGTTAACCACTATAATTTTTCATTTGCAAAGTAAACCAAAAATTTAACTTCCAATACTTGTGGCGTTTTTAGTGGGAAGACTTTTGTAACAGCTTGGCCTAAACCAGATAATTTTGGTTGGAAGAGGTGTAACAATGCACAGCGAAAGCTAAGGAAACTACATGAAATACATTAGGCAACAATTAAGGTCGAAATGTTTTACTTAGAGGTAATGCCACATTAGGGCAAAACAACATATGTTTCCAAAAGGATAACACAGACATACAGAATGGTGAGACAGGGAAAAAAGTTAACTAAAATGCTGGCTGATCAGGTTGGCTCTAACAGATTGGCCAGACTCACTGGGGGGCCCCTCAAAATTCTCGGCTTCATCCTCGACGGCTGAAGAGGGCAGGCTGTCCACATAACGTGGGACACGTTCCAGGATGGCAAAATTGTGCAAAACAGCACATGCCATTATAATGTCGATCACTTTCTTGGGATCATATTGCAGGGCCCCCCCAGTATGGTCAAGGCAACGAAAACGTGTCTTCAGCAGACCAAAGGCCCTCTCCACAACAGCCCGGGTCTTGCGATGCGCACGGTTATACGCTTCCTGAGAGGCATCCTGGGGCCGCAGCACAGGCGTCATGAGCCAGGGTAGAAGTGGGTACCCGGAATCACCTTAAACAGAGAATTAAATGTAATCAAAATTAAAAAGGCAACACAACCAACACCAAAAAATTCACAGATATCATAATGATGTAAGGTAAAGTGTTCCCCAAAAAAAACAGGGCACATTAGGGCCCCCAAAAATTGCACTAAGGTATAACCTAAATAAAAATGGAACTTCTATATACCAATTAATTAACAAACATCTGCACGGCCAAGGGTATTTGTATTTTACATATATTTGTAGTTTTCAGACATGTTACAATTAGGATGCTGCTGAGGGCCTATCCACATTTCTCTTGAAACTACAATGTATGCATTTTAAGTCCACTTTGACATTTAACGACCAATAGTACAAAAGGAGCCAAATGTCAAAGATCCCTAGCCACATTTCACTGGAAACTACAATGTATGCAGTTTAAGTCCACTTTGACATTTAACGACCAATAGTACAAAAGGAGCCAAATGTCAAAGATCCCTAGCCACATTTCACTGGAAACTACAATGTATGCAGTTTAAGTCCACTTTGACATTTAACGACCAATAGTACAAAAGGGAGCCAAATGTCAAAGATCCCTAGCCACATTTCACTGGAAACTACAATGTATGCATTTTAAGTCCACTTTGACATTTAACGACCAATAGTACAAAAGGAGCCAAATGTCAAAGATCCCTAGCCACATTTCTCTGGAAACTACAATGTATGCAGTTTAAGTCCACTTTGACATTTAACGACCAATAGTACAAAAGGAGCCAAATGTCAAAGATCCCTAGCCACATTTCACTGGAAACTACAATGTATGCAGTTTAAGTCCACTTTGACATTTAACGACCAATAGTACAAAAGGGAGCCAAATGTCAAAGATCCCTAGCCACATTTCACTGGAAACTACAATGTATGCAGTTTAAGTCCACTTTGACATTTAACGACCAATAGTACAAAAGGAGCCAAATGTCAAAGATCCTTGGGTATAAACTCCCAACCAATATATTTAGGCACAAGGAACTTACAGACATCCTAACTAAAGGGAAAACATTCTGAAGGCCAAAGCGAGACAAGGATTTTTTGGGTAAGTTCCTAATATATGAGCCAAGAAAAAGGCAGTTGGACGCTTCTGTCAAGTTTTCCAAAACAAACAGATCAACAAATACAAGATTAATGCCACATTTAATAACACACAAATAGGACACACTTACCAAGCAGCCATGCCCCCGAAAATTCACCTGCCTCAAATCTCCGAAACAACCCAGATCGCCGGAGGATATAGGAGTCGTGGGACGATCCGGGGTAGCCGGCAAGGACACTCATAAACCGCATATCCGGACCAACCACGGCCTGGACATTAAGTGAGTGTCCCATTTTACGATTCCTTAAGGCAAAAACATACAAAAAGGGTAATTGATATTTGACCCAAAATAATAAATTAAACACAAAACATGTCTGCACTCTATTGGGAAATACTAATGAAAAGCCGAGATAAAGCAGCTACACAAATGAGGGATAAACAAATATGCTGCCGCAAAGGAAAACAGGTGACATGACACGTTGGGCAACATAATAACCAATCTCAATACCTATATATATACTCGTCGGCTGCCCTAGGTACGAGTGCCACATGTGTGCAGTCAATTGCACCAATAACGTTGGGCATGTCGGCCACATTATAAAACCCAAGCTTAATGGCGTTTCTGGCTGCCATATCATCAGGAAAATAAATATATTTTTGATTTATGGCAGCCATGCCTTCCAAAAATTTAGATAGTGCGCGGCTCAGCGTAGGCTGTGACATCCCCACGGAGAGGGCACCCAGCCTCTGGAACGAGCCGTTCGCCAAAAATTGCAGGCAGCCAAGCATCTTGGTCATACCTGAAATTGCATGCCCCTTCCTTGTGGTGCGGGCTAACCATGGCCGCAGCTCACTATATAATTTATGGAGGGAAGCGCGATTAAGCCTGGTCAGCTCGAACAGCTCAACATCATTCATGCTATCGATGTTCATGCGACGACGCAGGGGCAATCTGCTCTCAGACATCTCGATCAACTCAATGCCAAAAAGCATAAGCCCTTGATGTGCCACAAACTCGCTCCGCTCCATCCTACTCCCGAGGCCAAATAGCTGCCGGCAAACATTTCGTAAAGCAGCTCTTTAATGGGCTTCAAAACAATTAGCAATCACCTCTCTGAATTGGGCGCAAGCCCATGTGAAGGACGTAAAAAATAGGATCGGACGCAAATAATACGATTTGGACGGGAAAAACACACGAACTAACGCAAATAATACGATTTGGACGGGAAAAACACACGAACTAACGCAAATTATACGATTCTCGTACGAAATGCGTATGTTCATATACGTCTATGCGCGAACGATCGTACGAATACGAAATGGCCAAAAAAACCAGAAAAAATGACAAACACCCACCCAAACTTACGATTCTCGATACGAAATCACTTAACTTTTGCTCTTTGAATCGAGGGGTGTGATAAGTGATCATTGGAGAGAGGAGGACGGGTTTCAGAGCTACAGAGCGAGGCAGCCAATCAGAACGTCTGGGGAGGGAGTGGGGGGGGGTCCACTAGATGTTGATTGATGGACCAGGTCAGCGGGGTGGAGGCTGAAAGCAGAATGAGAAAGTGATTTACTCACTAAGTAAACCATCATAGCATGAAGGAGAATGCTGGAGGGTAAACTACTGATATTTTTTAACTTTTGACTTGTCAAACACTTTAATGCTTGATTATACCAAGACGACAACTGTATACGTCCAGCTTTGTGGAAACAGGAGTTTGCTAATAATTTGAGGCAGCTGGCTTTGAAACTGATTGCCAGTTTTATTAAACTATATAGGAGTTTGGAAGCAGTCTGTTGGTAAAATTGGTATACAGTGCCAAGTAATTACTTAAATATTAAAGTACTAAACAATAACTCAAAAGTGTGTAAATAAGTGCTGATCTTACATTACATTATTTATGAGTTAGACACAAGAAAGGGCTTTTATTTAACGCTCATCCAGTTCCTTATACAGCTTAGACAGTTTAGCAACACAATAAATACAGTATATGTATGGCCATATAACACCATCTTCTGAGATCTGAAAGCACAAGTTAATTAACAGTTATGTATAGCTGCATTCTCAGCAAGACAGATCAGCACCCGCAGTATGAATTGTTGCGTTATTAGAGGTTCATTAGAGGTAATATCTCAGCTAAATGGCAATATTTTATACAATGCTTGCAATCTGGTTATACCTGTGTAGGACTGGGGCTTATTTTTCATGTTGCTTTGTTCAGTTCAGATGCAGTTTGTACAATTTTACCAAAAAGTCTATTGGTGGAATAAGGGGTTTGTGCTCCGCTGTCTAGAAATTATGCTGAATAAATAAAGTCTCTTCAGTATATTTGCCAGGGCTGTTCACACTGCTATCACATAAATGTTGAAAGTAAATAAATTATTACATACATTCACAAATGTTTAGACCAATTTAACTTGGTTTTTACCTTAATCAATAACAGCAACACAATTTTTCTATGACCGTTTAGGAACTCAACATGTTTCATTGCATTGCATACTTTTATTTTATTTTTACATACCAATTTTCGCTACATAAGACCTGACCATAAGGAAAATAATATAAATAATATTCTGAACCAAATGGTGTGCTTCAATACCCCCTCCCAATCACCCCATTACAGACAGTGTGCAGAATTACCCCATAACAGACCCCTAATTACAGGCAGTGAAGGGTATCCCAAATTACAGGCAGTAAGCAGGATTTCAAATTACAGGCAGTGAGCGGCATTCCACGTTACAGGCAGTGTGAGGCATCCCAATTACAGGCAGTGTGCAGCATGCCCCCCCCCCCCCCCCCCAAAACAATGTACATTCTGGTGCTCCTACGCCACTGACCTGTGGCTCATGCAGCAGCCCGTCTCCCACTGACATAGATATACACATCTTATTGTCACTCATTACCTCGGTTCGCCACTGCCACACACTATATGCCCTCTAATAATAATAATAATTTATTATTTTATTTTACCAATATGACAAATATGTTCTTCTAGCTCCTTCCAGTCTCCTAAAGTGTTAGAAAGGCAGTGGGGCAGTCAATCTAATACCATCTCGGAAATGTAAGATCTGAACTGACTCAAGTTAATCTATCACCAGGAAGGCTTGGCAAGACATTTGGAGGTCTCAATACTTGTGTCAACAAGTTGGACCTTATTGTTATAAATAAGGCTGGTCTGAATTTCCAGAAAAAAGGAATTTATGCACATTCACTGCGAATGCTCATATGAAAAAAAAAATTAAAGCAAAAATAATAATCATGCTTTTTTAGAGGGTCACATCTGGGGATCAAGATACTTACCTTAACTTTTTGTGACTTACCTTTGGCTCATATAACACATTTTTGATCTGTGGTATAAAGAATGTCAGGAAAAGATCTTGAGCAAACCTAGGGCCATTTCAGGTAATCTAGGCCATAATTTTGAAATTCACCAGAAAATCTGGGCAAGATTTTAGAAAAATCTAAGATAATGTAGTACTCCCCACATGCCCTAACATCACATTATTCCGACTCTATTTAAGGACAGATATGGCTTTCATACAACTGTATTCTCGGCAGAGCTGCTTGTTGCTGATCATATATTGATTAGCAGCTAGCTGTCATTTTAGCTGCTGGTATGAAGTCATTACGTTTAAATGAGTTCTGTAATGGCCTTATGTGCTATCATGATAGCCTCATTTTAGGAAGCATTTCTAGTATTTTTCAGGGTACCAAATCCAGTGCAGGACCAGAACCGATTATATTTAGATGTTGTATAAACAAAAAATCCCTAGAATGACTAAAACTTTATCTTAATCTGTTGAATAGCCATAAATCTGTGGCGCACCTTGGTTAATAATGTGCTTTACCTGAAAAGAAATAAATAGAAGTGTGCATATATATGACATTAACTGTTTTTTTTTTGTTCTAAAAGTTTGGCTTAAAGTGGACCTTCATTCTGAATAAGAGTCTATCTTATATGTTTCCCACACCCTGTACATACAGATTGCTCACATTAAAAATCATCCTACCTGCATCTACTGCATGTTATGAGCCTTTAAACATCCAAGATGGCGGCTTATGGAAGCCACCATCTTATCAGGCAGCCTGCAAACAGGAAGTGCCTCCTGACTGTGCTGCTCTGCATTCTGGGATTGCTGACCTTTACCTGACCCCAGCTGTGCTCTGTCTGACCAAAGCACAGCTATAACCCGCCCCCCTGTACCTTATCCCACTCTCCTCTCCTCAGTAAGTGTGATGCTTCTGAGTCAAGATGGCGGCGCCCGTACCCTAAATTCCTGAACAGAGTTGCAGCCCAGTGGGGGAAAGAATAATAAGTTAGTGACTAAAAACGTAAAATATATTAATTTTAGATGCTGGGGAATAGTTTTTTAAGGGTTAAGGGTTTTAAATCATGGTGAAGGTCCGGTTTAAGATGCATTTAAATCAATAAAATCATTCTATAATCATGTTACCCTTCTCCACAAATGATCTAGAGCAGGAGCTCCCAACCATCTTTCATCAAGTACCACACTCCAATTTCGAGTTATCTCAAGTGCCACCTGGGTCATATGTATGGGTTCTCAGTCACATAATACTGTGTTTAAAACCATCAAAATATAACTACAATGCAATTTGGGCTTTATTCATGAAGGGATAGCGACAGGTAGTGCCTTGTAAGCGTCAGATAGCAGATAGGTGAACGCCAGCCACGGCACGCAATACCACATTTATGAAGCCGATTCTAGTGAGTGCCTCTTACAGCAACACATAACGACCGATTCATCATCACAGACGGCTCAGTGGATCCCGGCACGCTCTGGCTTTCAGAGCGCCTGGTATTACCTGTCGCTCTCCCATACATTTCAATGGACGTTACTTTTCATTTTTTTAAACGGTTTTCTTTTAATATATATATATTTTTTGTATCAAATCATTGTGTGACCTCTCCTGGCCTATTTAAATACAAATTTAAAAACTTTTATGATTTTTTATTTTTTTATGCAGAATTGTCATTACAGGTCTGGTATTAAATTGTTAATGTCACAATGTAATAACAATTTAATTCAATATTTTTTCGCTTTGTTACTAGTGGTTATGTGTTCAAAAACGGACTTTAATCACACAGCTTCTGGTGCTCTGGGCTACAGTGACACAATTTTGAGCTCCGGCACTGTGTGAGGCAGCTTTTTTGATGAATATGGTCTGAGTCGCTCACACTGACCAGTCGCTACCGTTCGCTCCCATAAAGCTCTGTACTGGTGTTATAGCGACTCACACATCAAATGAATCAATGCCGACAATGTTACTAGAGCGGTCTGTAATAGTGACTCACGGCTGATCAGAGCCACCACTAGCAGTCGCTCTTAGCGCCGCTGTACAGACGCTCATTACCTGCCACTGCCGTTACCTGCCACTAGTAATGAATCAGCCTGCCCATTTTTGGAGCAGTTTTGAAAAAAATGGGATTGGGTAAAATATAGATGCTGAAATCAGGTAGTCTACAGGTCTACAGCTTTGTTTCCTGGTAGGCTCTCTGGTACCACCAGTGGTACTTGTACCACTGGCTGGGAACCCCTGATCTAGAGCAACAGTGACAGCTGAGGACAACACCTCTTTCTTCTTGACTCCACACTCTATCAATTACATCTTTCATTTGTAGAAAAGATGACTAAGGGTGGATGATCACTCATCACTGTACACGTACAGAATCTAGAAGAAAAAAATAATAGTCCATTATGGAAGTGGTAACTAAAGTAGGGCCGGTAAATAGAAATTGTATGGAAAAACCAAAAGTGTTTGTACAGCCGCCCCTATTCCTTTGCATTCCCAGCATGATTGAGCCTTATGGTTCGACCTTGCTTACATTAGTAACACTAAGGGACCATGTCTCAAGAGTGGTTTTAGAGTAACTTAAAGGAAATGAGATGCAAACTTTTGAGCCTGGTTATATCATCTACAGAACATTGCACTGCAGGAAATGGAGGAGTGGCATATTGGGCAGGTTTCAGATGAGCTCCTTGCTGCCTTTTTGTCTTTGCCTGGACTGGCTAGGTCTCAGCAACAACAGCTTTTTTTTCTGCAGCTCTCTAGGATGAATCTTCTGCATGGCTGGTGCTCAAACATTACTTAGATTGGACAATCCCTTTAATTATATATTTTTTGAGATCAAAGCCAGAAGACTGTATTTGATGCTTCTGGGTTATAAGATATTTCCTCAGGCCAGCAAAGCTATCTTGTTTTATAACAGCTGAAAGGCAGGAATTAAAAAGATTACAAATAATGTTACCTGTCCCAATTGAAATGTTGTTTTCTATGCTTTCCTGAATAATAATCAGGTTTATTTTTAAGTAATAAAACCCCTGCGGCACAACGGTGGAATCTAAAAGACTCTATGATTGGCCGCTAGCCTGTACCTGGGGCATCCTTTAGCGGTATGCCCGGCTGTGTAAACTGACCTTTCCTGGTGGCTTCCACGATACTGTGTCCACTGGCAGCTGTGTGCACGTCCTATAGCATCCTTCAGATCAGCCAATCGTCAATCTCCAACCCCCCAGAGTGCATGGCCTCAACGGTGTAAAAAACTGTTTTTTTTAACCAGGCTACCGCCAAGCCAGAAGCATGGGAGGGGGTGGTAAAAATGATCTGCTTAAAAAAAAAAATATATATATATATATATATATATATATTAGAATAGCTATAAAGGGTAATACCGCGCTGCTCAGAAAATAAATAAATAAAGTAAATAGCTCAACGTGTAATTAAGGGGATCCCTCGCCCCATAAAGATACAACTAAAAACACATAGAAAATACACAGAGCTAATAAATGTCCAAAGTGATGAAATTTAGTCCACACGTGATCTCCACCAGGAGAAAAATTGCTGATATAAATGTCGGTAAGTTTTAGCAGCTGACTATCCTAGCTAAAGTCCCAAGGGAGGGACGAAACACGTTGGAACGGCCAGCTATTTCCATTTTTTTATACACATGCGATTTTTACTATTGGAATCATTGGAGCGCACATGCTGAGTCTGGACGTCTGTGTGGTGAGAGCTGCTAATGGCGATTTGGAGCTGTGGTTTACCAATGCTTGTTCACATTGATAATTTGTGAGTGCATTATTTACCTTTAATTTACCTTTAAATTGGCTTTTTATCTAGCAATCTGCACTAGATTTGTATTTATTTGTTTTCACATGGCTTGCCATTCCTGGCTGGTGCTGTAATTTGGCTTGGACCGGTGGATTTGGATTGGAGTCCTCTGTCTGGAGTTGTGTGTTGGAGATCGGCACAGATTTACTATTCTGCGTTTATATACCAGGTTTCTGCTAAGCAGCCTTTGCTATCGGTGGTGGATTACTCACCTGGTTGAGATCACTTGTGGACTAATTTTCATCACTTTGGACATTTATTAGCTCTGTGTATTTTCTATGTGTTTTTATTTATATATATTAGAATGTTTTAGATAACAGTCACCCAAAAATGTGGTTCCTCCCCATCTTTGTTTGGTTAATGCAAGTAAACAGCAATGGAAATTTCAGTAATGTGCCTTATAGTTGAAAATCCTTAATTTCTTTGAAGTTATTCGTAAGTCCTAAGTAAAGAAAAAGTTGGCTTTGATCGATCCTTTTCTAGCGGAACTAGCTTTTGAAGCTCAAGGAACAGGGAGGGGGAATTCTGAATGCAGAGATTTTATACATGAAACACCTCTAATTCAGACAAATGTGCCAGTAATACAGAGAAGTCAATAATATTGGAAATGCAGCAGAATGTAGCTCCACAGTGTTTTCTAATTCAATTTCATGTCAGCCCAAGTAATCTAGCATAATTCAGTGTTCTTCCTGTATCACGATTACAAAGTATAGGCGATGTGCACACACTAATGCATTATTATCTCTAACTAATGCCACTGTCACAGGCACTGTAAGTTATTATGCTATGTCCTTGGGAAAAGCCTTCAGGAGACATTATGGTGACATAAAATAGTTAAGTATTATTCATACTACTTGCAAAATCAAATGAATCTTTTAACAAGCAGCATTTCTTCTCTGAAGATTGCTCCATAAACAGACATTAGCAGAGGAACTCTACTCTGTAAGTTATAATGTATTTAATACTTCTGGGCTTTGCTAACGCTAATCTCGACTGCCTGGTGGGATAATAAGATACATAAAACAGATAAGATTTGATGATTGCTGGCAGAAACAATGCTGTCAACAGGTCTAGCATTACTATGATAGTATAATGACAATAATGTAATATAAGATTTTTTTATCATATTATTATATGAACAATGTAAGCAGTGTGGCATTCCCCCCCATCCCATTCCCATAGGCAGTGTGGCATTTCCCCCTCTTATTCTCATAGGCAGTGTGGCATTCCCCCCATCTCATTTCCATAGGGAGTTTGGATTTTCCCTCTCCCATTCCCATAGGCATATTGTGACATTCCCTCTCGCATTCCCATAGGCAGTGTGGCATTTCCCCCTCTTATTCTCATAGGCAGTGTGGCATTCCCCCCATCTCATTTCCATAGGGAGTTTGGATTTTCCCTCTCCCATTCCCATAGGCATATTGTGACATTCCCTCTCGCATTCCCATAGGCAGTGTGGCATTTCCCCCTCTTATTCTCATAGGCAGTGTGGCATTCCCCCCATCTCATTTCCATAGGGAGTTTGGATTTTCCCTCTCCCATTCCCATAGGCATATTGTGACATTCCCTCTCGCATTCCCATAGGCATATTGTGACATTCCCTCTTGCATTCCCATAGGCAGTGTGGCATTTCCCCCTCCCATTCCCCATAAGAAGTGTTGCACTCCCCCCATCCCTTTCCCCATAGGCAAGAGAGCATCGCCCATGCCCACCCACTGTACGGAGTCAGGTGTGTGCAGGTGATGCAGAGAAAAGGGGGCAGGACAGCACAAGCTCCTCCATCTTCTGGCCTATCGTGGCTGTGACGGCCTGGCCAGCAGCGCGGGGACGATGGAAAAGTGAGTTCTCATTTTTCTTTTTTATCACATTCTTCCTAAAAGACACCCCAACATCCCACCCAAAAAACTTTGGAGTGTGTCTTAAATGGCGAAAAATATGGTAAGTGAAAAGAGAGAAGGCTAGAATAAAAAAACGAATAAGTGAGCAGAATAAAAAATGAATGAAATAGAACAATGAGTGAAAAGGAAGATAACTATAATAGAAAGTTTAAGTGAACAGATTTTTTTTTTATCTTGGAGTGGGCAGAGAAGACAAACAAAATAGAGGGTTGTGTGCTCACCTGAAAACTGACAATGCAAGATGGGTTGCTCCCAATGACCATTCCACCCCTGAGTGGCAGACTCCCCCCCCCCCCCCCACTCCTGGTTACTGCACAGACCTGCTGCATAGGAGCTGCCCAGGGAGAGAGAATGGCCCTGCTCACTGCTGGAAAGAGGTGTCACCTGACCACCATGTGAGATGGGCCTTTCCACGGTTTACGGGTTCCAGCACCTATGGGGTATGCCTTGTTGGTATATGACACTCTGGGGGGGCATCCAAAGAGCTTGAGCCCCCCTGAACATAACCCACGAGGATGCCCGTAAATCTCCCCTTAATCTTGCTCCTCCACTGGGAATCCAGTGCTGTGACTGGCTAACCAGTGAGCAGGGCATTCGACAGACAGAGCGTCACTGCCCACGTGAGCTCTGGGCAGCCAATTGCAGTGCTGGATTCCCGGCAGTGGAGCGTGGTTAAGGTGAGATTTACAGGGCATTCTGCGGGCTTATGTGCAGTGGGGCTTCAGCATTCTGAATGCTCCCCAGGCTGTCATATAGTGGTGGCTCCAGTGGCCACCAACACCCTTGCCGCAGAGGGTGTTGGTCTGCTTTAAGCATGCTGAGGCAGTGTCTGACATGCCGCCATTCATTTTGACAATTGTTCTGGCCAAAGTTTTGATTTTTTGTTTATTCAATTTTTTTTATGGCATATACAGGATTATGCAGTTATATTAGGAGATTTTAGGTTTTAAATGAATGCCTGCTTTGCATTTGTAACCCAGTCTTGGAAGCCTTTAGACTCCATAGCTGGGTTATGTGGGATTTGGTCCGCTTTAAGCTGCTTTAATCTTCATATATGTTATAACCCTGTAGGAACACTATTGCCTATTTTGCCTGATTACATATAACCCGGTTGCTGTTAACTTTGAGCACATTAGGCAGACCTAGAAGAAGCAATATCTATTTTTTTTTCAAATTTCATCCAGGGCATTGGGAACAAGAGGAGCACAAGTAGGTTTGAGTTTCTTAGCTTTTTAAACTTCTCTGTAATTGTTTTGTCAAACACTAATTATTTACTTTTGATATGTAACTTTTTTATTCTTAAATTACCCCACCTGCTGGAATTGTGATAAAAAGCAGTTCCACATTTTTTAGTGGACAACTCATTTGGTAAACTTTGAGGCAAGTAGATGTTACATTGCTGGCCGGTGTTGATTATATGCGGTAAACATCCTGCTGTAAATATGCAATGGTGTCTGAATAACAAGTACTGTCGTCAGAGATGGCAAAAGTAATCAGGGTACTAGTCGATGTGTCTGCACTTCTTTTCATAGGCAACATGTACATAAAGAGTGTCGTAAAGTACATTTAGCCCAAACAAGGTCATATTGGACCCTTATTGGTAGTGTTAGAATTCTTTGTCCAATGCTCTGCTCTGATTTTCTGGTAAAGCCTTGCCTTTATTACAGTCTTGCAGGCGGAAATAGAGTTGCTTTGATGGCACTGAATTGCGGCATTTGAATGCAGAAGTGATAGAAGTTCTGAATTATGTTTGTATTGCTGGATTTTCTTTCTATGGTTGAGAAGTTGAATACCTGCTAATTTATAGGAATATACAGACTTACACTTCTGTGGGTTATTTCCTAAGCCTTTCTTCTACTTATGTAGCAAAAGTACTTTGGTATTTTGGCCTTCTTGCTCTAAGAATTCTTTCAATTTCATTCTAAGTATATGCCACTCAGTGTGTTGCTTTTACTAACCAACTGTGATGTACATTAATTTGAAACACTCTGGGAACAATTTGGTACGCTGGATAATTTATGACTTAGAAAAAAGTCATTGTAGAAACATAGGGGAACCGAATAACAGAGCTTAAAATTAAATTCAGAAGAAAATATTCCTTCCCACGAACTTGAAACCAGAATCATTAATGTAAATTCATTATTGATTAAAAAGGGAAAGACAAAATCATTTTGCTACTTTCCTCCAGTGATACATAAGGTTTAATTGGTCTGTTGAAGCATTATAAATAAATAAAATAGTACTTGCTGTAATTTCACTTTAATTTCAAATTTCGATGAGCTATGTCTTAACTGTTATGTTTACAGGAACATATTAAGACATTTCTGCTCCCGCCTCACACTTTGTGCTAAAACAGTTGGGCTGCAAAATAATTTTAGATTACTAATGGAGGCAGTAATGACAGACAAAGCCAAACAAAACTGCTGTGAGAACAGAGGGAAAATAGAACAGTGGGGTAGTTATGTTAGTGACACATGACAGATCTTCCTCCTTTTCCTTTATATACTGTAACTATACATCATAACATTTTACAGAACATATTAAAACATTGCCTTTAATATTTTCTTTGAATGGCTTATATATATATATTTTATTGGTCCAATATCTATTATATCTATTACAGATCGAAGGCAGTTGACATATCTAATCAAATAATCACAAGCAGTGTCACACAAATGTTTTTATAAGATTTTTGACTAGATTACCTGAATATTAGGCCAGTTTTTCTTCCTTGCTGTTTTTAAGTTAATCCTTTGATTTGATCCAACTTGACTTTTGAGCCCCTGCTCTCAATCAATCTCAATCCTGGCTTTTCCTAAAACTATAAATCATGGTGTCAGTGCTATCCTCAGTACTGCCCACTCTCAAATAAATATAAGGGGAATGGGCATTGACTCCTTGAAAAAAAAAACAGGTGTAGGCAGACCTCTAATACCAAAATCTCATATATTTATTTGAATTAATAAAAAAATGGACAAGGGTATCCACAATACAACACAATCCTACACATAAAATCAAATACAGTGCATGGAGAGGGAGAAACCTGGAACAAATCTGTTCTATATACGTATTAACCAAGAACAACGCTGTACTGGATGTAATATATTTTGCTTACTGAGAGTGCAATAATAGATTAACTACAGTGCATGAAAAATATATATCTATACATTTAACGAACCTATACACAATATTCATCCAATCTCTAAATTGCTAATAATAAAGAATGTAAACCATTAAATCTTCATGAAAGTGCTAGTGTCAAAGTGCTATATGAGACTCATAAGGGTCAAAAACTATAAACAATAATGTACAGAGGAGAAGGCACACTAGAGAATGTATCTATATCAGAATAATAAACATGACCTGCTCTCGGAAATCAGTCCAGTATCATCGTCCGGCACACACAAAGCAAATGCGTTCCATTTACCTGACCACTGCTTCAGGGATGTTCTGATGTTTGCAGTTTAAATATCTCCTGGAGCAAATCGGCCTATATTGCAATCTCTGGTATAATGGTCTTAATGTGGACATGCAGGATTGGTAATTTTTTGAATCAAGTGTGCGTTGTGTATACAAATCCTCTGGTCAGTTTTTATACCATGCATTTGTTCCGCCTGCCACTCAACACACTTTACATATGCGCCAAATCGAACATGGCGCTTGCAACCAATCAAACTGGTTTGAGCACACATTCGCTTCCTATGAAGATACTCTTTCCCTGCATGGCCAGTCTCTGCCCATTTCGGGTCCTTATTGGTTATCACTGAACCAATTGAGTTCTACTCCATGGTCGAGCCCCTGTATAGTAGGAACACACCTACAGGGCCAGTAGGGTGCATGCTGCATCCCAGGCGCAAGCTGCATTTGGGCGCTGCCTCGACCAGAGAAAACGGGAATGAATGCTTTAAAATCAGGAAACCCCATGGCATCCAGGATGATAAAACAACCCAACCCCTGTGTAAATATTACTCAATATATTTCATGAATATATTCTATCTCTATGCTACAAAAATATATAAATCAATCAATAAACGTATCAAATAAATCAACAAATTAATTTATCCAAAGGCCAAATCTTTTGTGTCTATTCAGTTTAGAAAGCATGGAGAAATTTGTGTCCATCCTCTCATGGATACTTGGGGATCAATATCTTATATCTTCAAGAGCAAACATTAGTTTCACAATCACCGCCATGACGACTTCTTAAAATTATATATATACACACACAAAAATGTGTGAATTATATTGAATCAATACTAACATAAATAATCAAATACAATTATTTACACACTACAACTACATAGTATAAAACCAATACAGACACTAAAGCCCAACTAAAGACACTAAAGCCAACTAAGCCCACTGGCATAGCATTGACCAGCCTGTGTATTCCAGCATAGCATTGACCAGCCTGTATGTATTTTTTTAGTGAGGGATTTTTTTTTAAACTAGAATTTGCGACCATAGAGATCCACTTTAGGTAAATAAAATGCTGAGTGCTGGACAGAGCAATAACCACTCTCACAAAGATGTACAGTAAGAAGATATAAAGCTGGGCAAATGAAACCATAGTGTCTAGGTAGTTTGTTCCTTTGCTTCCAACAGCATTTGCCAGCAACACTTTTCATGCCCAGATATTTTCATATGACCACTTGCAGTAAAGTTTCAATATTTTTTTGGCCATGTATTTTTTTTTTAATAATATTGCACTCTGTTTACTTTATTACAGCCAAGTGCAGTCTACCAGAATTTATAGTTTCTGCATGAGTGAAACATTAATTTTACCTCATTTACAAGATGGAACAAGACTGTAATAATATTGTAACACATATGTCTTGTCCCTGTCTACCCATTAAATTAAATCTAGTCTATCAAGTGCTTGAGTGCTAGGTCATAAATTAAGGACCAATGTGGTTTGTAGCTCCTAAAATGGAAATTTATTGGACTACATACCTTTTATTAATCCCAAATTTTGTATAGGTTTATGAAATAAAAAAGATGGCCTATATAAAAGACGTCAGGATGGTAAAACATGATTAGGGCTATCTTCAGTAAATATATTTATCTCACTAGACTCCGTACTTTACCTTCTGCTCCTGTATTTTTATAATACAGGTTTGGTAACATTTGTGTAATCTTCTTCTGTGATGCTTTACATAATGAAATGGTAACATGTTGTAATAAAGAAACATTTCATTGAAGAAACATAATACAGTGTACAAAAGCCCACTCATCAGGGCCGTGATGATCAAATGTCTATACAGCAATGGCAGAAGCATTCAGTACAGGTTACATAAATCTCAACAAATATACATAGTATATATATAGCTCAAACTTCATGGAGAGGGTGTTGTGTATGCAGCTATAGACAAAAATATTGAGTCAATATGTGTCTTATTTTAAACATTTTTTAGAACCTTATGTACAATAGACAACATTTTCTCAGTAAATCATAAATCAATTATATCAGACATAGAAGCCTATATAACTATAGTTTCAATCCAAAAGCGTGTTCCTGCTCTGTATGAGCAAAAAAATCTGTTCCAGGTACCACTGCACTCGTGTCCCCTATCTTTTCCCTATATAGTGTAGCGGCGACCCACTCCATTTTAAAAAGATGCTTTATTGTGCTCAGGAAAAGGTACAGATATGTGGGCTCTTGAGAGACCCACTACCGCATGGTGGATTTTTTCCTCACTGAAGAGAGAATTCTGTTAGTCCCTTCCCACCCCTAGACACCCTAAAGACATCCAGAGGCCATGCTTCTAGAATTGCCCATTCAAGGGTAAGGGGGAGATCATTGTTAAGATATTTGAAGCTGAATGTAACCATCTGCTTCCAGAACTATTTAACAACAATGTAGTCCTAGAGCATGTGATGTAGATCTAGGGGGTTGTTTGACATTTAGAGCAGGCACCAGAGCCCAAAAGACCAATTAAGTGTGTACGGTGTGGAGAGACATAAGTGCTGTGATGTATCCTAAGGAACATCTCCCTATAGGATGAAGGAATGGTTGTCTAGGCTTGGGATAGAGCTTTCAGAATTTCCCCCATTGAAAAAGAAGAAAAGCAGGAGGGTCAATAGGATAGTCAATGGAGTATCTCAGGATTAGGTAGAACTTAGCAGGGGAGTGAAACAAAGCTGATCAATCCCTTAGTAATTCCTCAAAATTATTGTTCCAACCTTCAACTGAAAGCCTAGGTAAGGTCAATAAACCCCCAGGGATAAGTAAATGCAGATAACTGATTAGAAATGTGTGGGCAAGACCCCTGGTCCACCCCCAACACCAACCTTGCTTCTCTGTTAAAAAAATATGAAGGAGGGCCTCTGAGGGATTAGAATTACATCAGTGAAAGCTGTAAATTTTATGGTAACATTGCCGTTACAGTATGTGTTCCTCCAGGGACTCCAAGTATCACAGCACTGGACCTAACACAATATTAATTAGGGTGCAGCCCTGTCGTGTGCCCCCTAGTCATCATTATTCTATTAGAGAATTGTTGGTAACTATTATTTGGGTAGAAGGGGTTCTGTAGAGTTGTTTGATTAAAATTAAAAACAACTTTCTATACCCCTGGCCAGCCACTACCAACCTACCTTGTTGAATAACCTCTCAGCATCTAAGCTGAGAAGGAGGTTGGAAGAGTGTCTGTTTCGGGGCTGACACAACAGAGACAGCAATAGCCCTTCTGATGCTAATCGTAAAATGTTTGCCATACAGAAAACCCAGCTGAGCCTCATTGCTAGTTTAAACATTGACAAAGTGGACCTAAAGCCACAAAATCCAGCTGACCACCCTCCCCTGGGGTATCCTGATTTTGGATGCCCCCTCTCCACCCAATTTTAGAAATAATTAGGAGGCCAAAAATAAGTTTCAGTACTAACACCCCTGCGTTCCAGCTTTGTGGATAGTAGCAGCCGCACATCCCCTTTTTCACCCATAGTGGGCAATAGTTTTCAGTTTTCCAGTGGACTCTGCAGCTGCTACACACATAAGGAACCAGTGAGGGGGAGAAGGGTGAATTTACTGCTTTTTTTTGGGTATTTATGCCCCTTTCTCCAAATCAAGATCACTGAGGAGTGGCTCACTGGGCTGATGATTGTGGGGAGCATCTGAGCATCGTGTCATAGATTCCTTGGATGCCGGAAGGCTTTTCTTCTCTGCAGGGCAGAGCAGGTTATTAACCCTATAGTTGGTGTAAACTTGCTTAATCATAACCCTACAAGGGCTGGTAGTGTTTAACTAAAATTCCACACTAGCATATATTTTGAATTAGCAATAGTAATAAGTAAGTAATAACTATAATAACTTCAAAAGCTAAGCTTAGATATACATATTCAGCAGATTTATTGCTTCCTTTTTCCAGGCACATCTTTGTGCCTTAAAAATCTATTCCTCTGTGTCACCATACCCTGCAAATAATATCATTGAAAGCATTTACAGCACACTAGAGCTCAGCACAACCCGCTAAGCTTGATATGCTAAATCGTTAAGCCTACTTTTAAGTGGGAGCTGGGGACTCAAGGTCTGAAAATCTGGCTTCTCCAATTAAATCATGCTGAAACCTGCGCCTTTTTAAAGGCCATTACCATCATCATCAATAAAGAACTCTCATAAAGTTGTTAACCATCAAAATGTAAAGCAGATCCTAAATCAAACCCACATTCTGCAAGGAGTTAGGATGCTTTATCAAATGCCTTAAAGCAACAACAGGGAAAGCTGATTTTGCTTTTTGGAAAGTGTAAGAAAGAGTTAGATTATTTTTTGCTAGCCGATCCCATAGAGGATATTTAACCTCACTCAAGGGGTTGATTCAGAACCATTTATAAAAAGTTCACGTTAGACTTAAGACTTGACTTCATTCCACCAAGAAGGTACAGGATACATGCAAGGAATGCTTTTTGGCAATTTCATACAAATAACATAGGTAGTAACAAGTAATTTAAGGTTTTGTCCAATTTTAGGTTAAATAAATTACAAGTGTTCTGTTTCCAAATTGTCATCCCCAAAGTTATACATTAAAGTAAATTCGAAGTTTCACTATAACAAAAAAAACAGAGCACTTTTTACATTTGAGGGTATATTCCTTACCAGGTGAGCAACCCTACTACTTTTTAAAGAGGACCAACACCCAGGGGTGATCGGCCCGGAAATCTATAAGATTCCCGGGCCGATCACCTCCCACCCCGCGGGACATCCGAGATCGGGATGTCCCGCGGGGTGAAACCCCCCAGAAACCCCAAAAACACCTTACCTGATCCGCCGCCGCTTCCGCCGCCGCCGCCTCCCGCGCGCCCCTCCAGACGTGCGCGCGCCCGCGCCGGCCCTCTGTGAATGGCCGGCGGGGGCGCGCGCGCGCCGAGAGTGACGCGCGGGAGGCGGCGGCGGCGGAAGCGTCTTGGACGTTCCTGATCCCCGCCTGGACGTTGGCGGGGATTGGCTGCGGCGCTCACGTGGGAGCGCTGAGAGGTGAGTTTTTTGGGGTTTCTGGGGGGTTTCACACAGCGGGGCACCCCCGATCGGGGTGCCCCGCCGAAGTGGACCAAAACCCAGGATAGTCAAAATCCTGGGTGTTGGTCCACTTTAAGATAGAAAAACATTCACTTTCATTGTCTAGCTTGGAACTTATTTAGCACCAGGACAAAATTTACATCCAGTTGCTGAATCACTCCCAAGTTAGACATTGAAAGTGAATGACCGTTTCTCTCCTTAAAAGTAGAGTTTTCTTACCTGGTGTTGAATCATCCCTACATAACGAGCAGCACCAGATGAAGAAGTGCACCACTTAAGTAAAAACTACCATTGACTTTCATAATCTATTTCAGGGGTGATTCAGCTAGAGATATAAATAGAAGACTTCTATTTTATTTCACCTGTAGATAACATTTTACAATTAGTGCTGACTTGATCCCCAAAACTTTAACGTGTAGGTGTCCACATATTTTATGCTGGTCAACAGAAACATTAAGTGACCAAAGAAGAGGTCCCCAAAATGGGGTCACTGATAAGCATAATTCTATACTATTATGGGTAAAAAAATTAATATGTTTTAGTAAAAATCTCTCCAGCGAGATTATAGAGAAACAAAAGGAGCTACAACTAGTATTTTTATTACAGCAAAATATCAGACACGAGTCTCAAAATTTAGCTTAACTCTGGCACATTAATATGTAGCAAAAATATGTGGTTCTCAGCCTCGGCACCATGATAAAGAAGATGTGACATTCCTTTGGGAATAAATTGATGCAGACAACAATGCTAATTGGCAAAGTACAGCACAATGGGTTTTAAAAATGCAGGAACACTTAAACCGGATTTATCTCTTTTTCTACTGTACGCCTGTTTTTCCTGCAACCTTAGTTAACCAAAGCTGTTATTTAATTAGTTTAATTGAGCACTAGAAGTTTGTTTGGGAGCAACATAATACAGCAATATATACTGCTTTATGACCACGTGACCCCAATCTCTGACGGAAACTGCCAGAACCTGCGGCCGAGGAAAAGGGGACAGTAACCGCCATTTGGTGGCTAAGCGTTAAAGATCTGAGTTTTGCTATCTTGGGAGGAGATAGTGTAAGTTGACATGCAGCCTCCCCTACACCTAAAGGTGTTTACAAGCGGAATCTTCTCTTGTATCTGGTAAGCGGCACCCATAGGGCAAGCTGGCTGGTTTGTTTTTAACAGTATCACTGGTTTTATTTGTGTTTTACATGTTTGGATACCTATTAAAACTAGAGTGGTTTAACATTTTTGGATACTCCTTCTGAAACTCTGCTTCTCCAGTGGAATTTAAATCAAAAGTGGCCTAAAAAGTTCCTAACTGCAATAAGATTTGGGAGATTAAAGTGGAGCTAAATTGATGGTTGGATTGAAAGGCTTTATCTCTTGTAAGATCTAGTACGTTATTTTCTGCTAAGATAGAAGGAATTTTGAGCACTTGGTGGTGAAAAGTTTTTTCATCTGTCCCGCGGAGTAGTGGATATAGACTTATCATCAGATTTTATCATCAGATTTAGTGCTTTACAACAGAAATTGCAGCTTTTGATCTGAACCGTGCTTGACTGCGGTTCTTTACTTCTAGCGAGCAGACTACCTATATTGAATTATGTATATGTAATTGTATGTTGAATATTATTATTAGCGTGGTCTCTGAAATGTATTTCAAATTTGTCTGGATATATATATATATATATATATATATATATATATATATATATAGTTTACCAATTATCTTTTGCTTGAAATGTAGCAGAAAACCAATTTGCAGCTCTAGTATTACCCTTTATTATAGTCAATATTATTAGTATATATTACAGTGAATAGAGTGCACCATGTAAGGGTGCATGCATGCTGCCTCTGCATGCTCTCTCCACATGGATCAACACACCTGGACCCCAATTTAGGAAACTGGTTAATATTAGATAGTCGGACGTCAGCAAAGCAGCTGCAGGGAAAAGGGGTTAACAATCTTTGTTTCTATGTTTGCACAGAAATAACCTTCTTTTAGCTAGAGAGCAGGGTCAAGAACATCTATCTACAAATCATTTGGGTTAAACAGTTGCTGCCTTGGTGAATTTATGTGGCAGGAGATGAGGCATAGAATAGGGATACATGAGACAGAACAACAAAGGATAGGTCTATTACCATTTTACATATTTCTTATATTACCTGCTGCTAATACACTTACAAGGTCAAGAATGAGTGATACTGTAAGTGTCTGTGTTTATTCGCCGTATAGCTTATGTCTAGTCAGAACAGCTTCTTTCCCTTGGCTCTATGGAAAATCAGTATGTTATTAGTTAATAATATTAATAATATTAGTGTTTTTCCTCTCCTACTTAGTTTTATCAAAAGCCCGACTTGGATACTCACCTTTCTGGGGTGATTGCATTTGCTTGCCTGCATGATGGTGAGCATCTTCTCAACAACTCGATGTTGTAAGGCTGTGATAGTCCTGACTTGTGACTTAGCTGGAGGTGGGGGTCAAATATCAGTTCTGGTCATGTAAGTTGACTTTCTGTAAACCTTTATTTCCACCCCCCCATCATGCACACACTCTTAATGGTTTAGGAAAGATGGTATGTTGTTTTTCATACTTCTTAATGTGTTTATTGAAAGCTAGTAACCCAGATGTCATCCACTTTTCTGAAAAAAGTGCACTGACCTTGAAAAAGTTGAGAGCCTTCCTGTTCTCTCCTTGTACAGATTGGCCACAGTGGGTGAAACTGACAATCCTATGATGTTCCTTCTTGTAGGCCTTATCCTTGTCCTTTAAATAGGTGGTATTGAGGCATAGTTCCAACTAGGAGTACACTTGATCTACTGTAGGTTAAAGCTCTGCTGCCAAGGGTGTTGGCTTCAAACAACCATTTCTTCACCAATCCAACTGCCACTGTGTTGAGTATGAATGTGAAAACAATGTGCCAACATCGGACATTTTTTCTGTATCTGATACTAACCTATGGATCATGTCTGTTAAATTCTCTGAGTTCTTGATGTAATACTGTGTATTTTATACCAGTGAGATTATGAGATTTTGAGTTAAAGGACAACTATGATTTGCTAGCTGATCTGGCAACAGCCTATATGTATTTCGGCCTCTCAGCTGAGGAAGAGTGGAGCTTTCCTAGAACGGAAAGTATTTGCACAGTACCCAATACAAGGACAGATAGCATTACGCATCTATCCTTTCAGTAGGCGGATCTATGCAAATCATCTCTTTATGTCTCTGTGCCATTCAAGGCCCTTAGAAATGCTAAGGGTGCAATGCCAAAGATTAGCTTTAAATTTACACAGCCATACACATCCAACTAGTGGACACGTGTTTCGAGCTTTAGGCTGCTTTACTTTCTCCTTTTGCTAAGTAAACACAGCATGGACGTTAGTTTGTGATACATATGTAACATCTCAATGTAACATGTCTACCTTGCTGTAGAAGAAAGTAACTTATTAATCAGCTGAGTAACACACCTGGTAGTGGAGGTGCATCTCCATGAGGGATTCCATGCCGTGCATACAAGCTCTAGAAGATCAATCTCCAGCTCTGATACTTGCCTACTTATGCATTTCCTTGGGCTTTGAATTTAGGAATCTCTAAGGCTAGTGGAGTGGGGTATGGCTCATCAGGATGCCCCCTGCCCCCTAGTGCAGTGACCCTACAGTTTTTCTTTTAACTTTTTTCATGTTATTGTGGCTTACAAATGATGTAGACACCCTCTGCCTACTGTATCTAACCCCTGTGTTAATATGCGTAAAATTAATTATTTAATGACAGTGCTGCTGCTATATAAATGCATACACCGTTCATTATATCATTTCCTCCACAATTAGCCCCTGAAATTAAATATTCAAAAATAACACATCTAGCATTAATTTGACCATGAATTCAGACATACATATCATTAGATGCAACCTTCGCTTCACCCACACATCCTGATGAGACTTTGATTTTAATTGCCTTGGAGTCTTTTATGTTTAACACAGCAGAGTTCAAAGGGCTAAACAACTGCATGTACTCTACCGCTCATTTTAGCTTCTTAATGAATACTTAATTTCACTAAGTGGATATTGAATGTAATGAGCAGTGCACACTAAGCTTTTATATGAGGAAAACTGCTCCTCGTACCTGATAGATAATTTTTTCTTTTAAAACCTGACGGTTGTGGTAACTTTGCTGTGTCCCCTGGTTCTGGTCACAGGCCAGTGTCTGGTTGTTCTCACATTAATCCTAGTACTCTACTATACTCCTACAACTTTAGTGACTGGAGTCTGATCCAACAGTCGCTGACATAGAGGCCGATTCATTAATAGCGCCAGGTAGCGACAGATGAGCGACTGTAGCGTGATTTTTTCAGCGCCAGCCAGTATTCGCTGTGCTTGGCCGGCGTTAGCTTGATGACAGCGACTCAGTCGGTGTGCGGTAATGTTGAATACGGGCTTAGGGGTCGCTGTTTCACAGGTCCAGCGTTGTATGTGAGCGCCTGACAACGAATGGCCAGAGCGAACGGCTAGCTTCATATTCATCAACAAATCACGCTCCGAATGTGCTGTCGCTGTCCATTCCTTGTTTAAACCCCAGAGCGCTGGCGGCGATGTGTATTAACTAGTTTTTAACCCCTAAACAACCATATTTTTTGAATGTAACATTATACATGTTTTTAGAATCATTTTGTAATATGAATACATTAATCTCAGACCTGTTAGATCAATTCTGCACAAATTTTTTTTTAATTTTTTTTTTACTTAAAAATAAATCCTAACATTGCAGAAGTGGTCTCCGATTTTTTGACATTAAAAAAATAAAAAAAAAAATTAATACCAATTAATTATGAATAATTATAGATTGCTCCATTGAAATGCATTGGACATCGCCAGGGAGCGACAGCTCATACCTGGCGCTGTGAGGGAATTTGCAGCGGCGCTGTTCGGTCCAGGCGGCTTCATGATGAATGCCGCGCTAGCCGTCGCTCTCGCCGGCGCTAGCCTCATTTTGCTTGATAAATGCGTCATTGTGACCGCCGCCATTGTGCCATTGTAGTCCAAATCGCTACACCAGAAAAGACAAAGATGTTGGCGCTCCAAAACTGACGCTATAGCCACCAGAAAGATGCTAAACGACACACATCATAAACAAGGCCCTAAATATAGACTTAGGGGACCCAGTGTGCAGCAAATGCAGAATGTCTTTGGTGAAAATGCTCCATTTAAAAGTTGCAAAAGTTTGTGTGTGCACCACTGGTCCCAAACAAGATAAATGGTGTGTCTACCTTTTTCCAGGAACCTTCATAATAAACAGCTTGGAGCGAAGCACATTTTGCCTTTATGAGAAAGTCAAGTGACTAAGGTGACACCCATATTTGTCTGACTGAAATGTCATTGTATGCTTAGCACTGACCTGGTTTAACCTGGAATAGTCAAGTTCAGCTGGTGAAAGTTTATATTACTGGATCTAGTTTCCCACAGGCCAAGGCTGTGACTAAAAAAGAATATTTAAAATGTGTTCATAGGGAATGTTGAAACACTGAATAGTGTGTGAGGAAGTGTAATTTCTTATCTTAATAAGAATAGACTAACACGTCGTGCCTTGGGTAGGGTGAGGACATCTTTCTTTTTTATACCTAGCAATTTATATAACTGTTCTATTTTTGCTGTTTTGGCTCATGTCTGTACAGATGAATGCAGATTTAATTATAGCAGCAATTCTCTCGTTTTGCTCCCCTCCCCAGTTCACTGCAAAACAAGATGATGACAGACACTAAGGGGATTAAAGGAGGCAGTTCTTATTTGGAAAATTTGTAAATTTCAAATATTTAATTTGTTATGGAGGATTTTAAAACAATGCACATGAGTTGAATCCTAGTGAGAACTCTTTGTTAACACAGGCATTGGCCATCAACTCAAAACACACGAACAATTATAATTAGAGGGGTAGTCAGAAATTGGTTAAAAGAAAGTTGCGGTAAATTGCATCAGTATATAAAGTTGAGAAATGTGCCTTAAAGTGGACCTATCACCTAATTTAGGATGTCCTACTGTGTGGATACCGCCTGCAGGCCTGCAATCACTTACCTTTCCGGTGCTCCCATGCTGTGCTCTCAGGCTGTCACCACATCTTCCGCCTCCCTGCAGCTAAGCACGCTCCCCTGTCCAATTATTCAGATAGGCGCTCCCTATGCTGGCAGTCTGTTCAAAACAAAATTAGCATGCACGCCACATGGCGCTGATTGGACGAGAGCCCGCACATGCACCATAGGAACTGCAGGAAGGTTAGTTGTGTGGGCAATCTTGGGAGTTTCACACAGGGTGGCATCCCAAATTGGGATGCCCTAGTAAAACGAACATATAACCAAGAAAATGAAAATCCTGGCAATATGTCCACTTTAAGTATGGTGAAGATTAAGAATTATACAGTAACCTTGATAGAAAAGCAATGATGAAAATAAGAAACAACAGATATAAAATGCTGTAGGTTGTCAGAAAAAATCGTGCAAAGAAATTATTATATATAATAATATAGAAATTATTATATATAGTATTACATGAACTGCAACAAACCTGCAACACAGTTTATAAATTGGCAATAGAGTCAGAATTTGTTTTATTTTGCAAAGTAGATACATAAAGTACATATACACACGGGCTTCAATCCCGTAAACTTGCCTAAAAATATCTCATAAAAATTAGAACTGTTTCATGCTTTATTTCAAAATAAGACGTGAGTTAAATAGAGGCGAGATTTAATAAAGGGAGGAGGTTAAAGAATGATTTGCACCAAAAATACTGGGTCGATGGGACAATTTATTTCATTTGCTTTAGAAACTACAATTTCAGTAAATTTTAAAGGGACTATAAACCAAACGGCAATTAAAAGGCAGCAAGCACCTGAAGCCTATCCCATGTGCCTTTCCACTATTTTCTGCAGTGCAGTGTAAAGCGGTAACAGGGCTCCAAACTTTAACCTCCCTTCAATTCCATTCCCCCAAGTCTAACAGCCACTCTGTGCTTGGAGCTCTTATTGCCAGTGAGCATGCCATCGTGATCCAACAACTTTCTCTGACCACAGCAGTGCATGCTCAAGTCTTCCAGATCTGTGCTATGACACACCCTTCCCATTGAGAGATAGCAGGGATAGATTAAGAGGCCGATTCATTAATAGCGTCAGGTAGCGACAGATGAGCGACTGTAGCGTGATTTTTTCAGCGCCAGCCAGTATTCGCTGTGCTTGGCCGGCATTAGCTTGATGACAGCGACTCAGTCGGTGTGCGGTAATGTTGAATACGGGCTGGGGGGTCGCTGTTTCACAGGTCCAGCGTTGTATGTGAGCGCCTGACAACGAATGGCCAGAGCGAACGGCTAGCTTCATATTCATCAACAAATCACGCTCCGAATGTGCTGTCGCTGTCCATTCCTTGTTTAAACCCCAGAGCGCTGGCGGCGATGTGTATTAACTAGTTTTTAACCCCTAAACAACCATATTTTTTGAATTTAACATTATACATGTTTTTAGAATCATTTTGTAATATGAATACATTAATCTCAGACCTGTTAGATCAATTCAGCACATATTTTTTTTTTTGACTTAAAAATAAATCCTAACATTGCAGAAGTGGTCTCCGTTTTTTTGACATTAAAAAAATATAAAAAAAAATAATACCAATTAATTATGATTAATTATAGATTGCTCCATTGAAATGCATTGGACATCGCCAGGGAGCGACAGCTCATACCTGGCGCTGTGAGGGAATTTGCAGCGGCGCTGTTCGGTCCAGGCGGCTTCATGATGAATGCCGCGCTAGCCGTCGCTCTCGCCGGCGCTAGCCTCATTTTGCTTGATAAATGCGTCATTGTGACCGCCGCCGGGCGTACTTGAGTCGGTAGTCGCCGTTAGCTGCCGCTACCTGGCGCTCGTCAGACACTACCTGGCGCTATCGCTTGATGAATAAGGGCCCTAGTGTCACATAAGCAACACACTTCGGCAGATTATTCTAGTTCAATATAGGATTACAGTTTATAAACAGGCACAATTCTGAGCCCCCTCCTGTGCAATAAAGTTGGAGTTTAAAAGGAGAAGTTAACTGTTGTGCACTTTCTTGACATACCTAGGATCAGGGGTACTATAGGGGGCACAAGGCTTCCCTGCTTACCTTCACCAGGTCCTGTGCCAGTGATTGGTGTGCCACAGCCCCCAGTATATTAAGCTCGGTGCCAAACTCCTGGCTTTAATGTGTCTGAAGGTGTACAACAGTCAGCCAAGGTACAGTAGTTGTAGGGAATAATAGGAAGCCTGAGTCCTTGTAAATCGTACACACCCACCTTCTAACTGAAACCCCGAAAGTACAGCACCTGGCTTTAGATACATGGGTTGCCGCAAGAAACAAGTAAAGATGATCAAGGGGGCCTCATGCCCCCTACAGATGAAGCAGTTTATGGCACATCATTGTCAGATGACAACCTTTTTAATCAAATACCACTTTCTATATTCTAAGGATCTCAAGTACCACCTGGGTGTTCCATTTAATTTGTCAGTCAGCTAAAACCATATCAAAAATACACAAAACAACCAATTTAAATGTTTATGAAATGGACAACCATGCACACAAGAATAGTTGCCATCACTTTTTGTAACAGTTTGGAAGAAAGAATAAATAGAAGCAGATCATATTAGGGTACAGATTAGTCTGCAGCCTTGCCGAGACCACCTGATAGGATCTTGAGTACCACTGCTTGGGAACCCCTACGTTAGAGCGATCATAATTAAGATCAAATTCACAAATATTCTTAGTATACAGCATGTCCTGCTCCAGATTAGATTACTTACAGGAGAGAGGGGGGGGAGAAGGAGGACTGGGTAGGGTTGTCACCTGGGGATTCTTGGTCTTGTTCTTAGTGGTGCCCCAGTGGTGTAGAGGTGTGGCCGCAAGGGCGCTTCTAACAATGATTTGGGGGGGGGGGCCCTCTTTCCGACTCTCCCTCACTGGGGGCGATGTACCTGCCTGGTCCACTCCAACCGTGCACCTGGGTGTCGGTTGTGGTAGTGTGGGTTTGGTAGGTCTCCCAGTGGGGGAAGGGCGAGAAAGGGGGAAAACCTCTAAGTCACTCACTGAGGGTTACAGTGCTCCATAATAATTATTCTATGCATACATGTTGAATATACACATCATTAGTTTATTATTGTTACATGCAGCAAGTAATCTTAGTTTCTGCTTTGTGTATCTATCCCTGCGTTGGGTGCAGAGTAGGTTTTATAGTCCAAAAATGTACTTGTTGGTGGGTCCAATGGTTCTAGGGACCTTTCGTCGTTAGTTATGAAGTGGGTCCTTAATGCCCTCCGTTTGTAGCAAGTTGTGGGAGGGGACGTTGTGGGCGGAGTGGAGCTCCTACACAGACGCGTTTCGCATTTGCTTCTTCAGTGTGTGGGTCCACAAAAGTCTAATCATAACAGAACATTGAAATAAATACACAGTAGTAATATTCTGTCAATTCATTGTTCCTTTATGGTTACTTACTTTGCTTGCATCTTTGGTTGCCCCAGCGCATGAGTTTTGGTTGCAGCGGCTCCTTAGAGTACCGTGTGTGGGAGAATTGTAGTTATTGAGTTCCCTTTTCTATTTTCTGTTGTGGGTGATGGTGGTTTGGGGAAACTAAGGGGTATAAGAGCATATTAAATTATTGTCTGCGCCTGTTTAGGTGGTATAACTTTAAGGTGGAGTTCGGTGCCTAGCAATATGTGTGGGTCAGTATTGCCCCCAGTAGGTATCGTATCTGTTGTCCATGTAGTAACCGGGGGGGGGGGGGGGGGGGGGGGGGGGGGTTTGGGGTTTTAAGCTCACCTGTTATCGGGATACTCTGTGTCCCCAGAGGTCGGTGCCTTCCCGGGTTCGGTAGGTTTTGTTCCTCCCCGATGTCTTAGAGACAAATGTGCTCTTATCAGTTTCATTATATGCCGGTTAAGAGTGGGCCAGCCTATTGGGGGAATATTGCTTACCTATTATACTGAGGGGTCCAGGTACCGGTGCCCTCCCTCTCCGGGGGGGTTTTCTTTAGCCCGCAGCTTGTCCCTGTGGTCGGTCTGGAGAGTGTCTTGCTATCGTAGCGCTTTGCGTCCTGTGTTTGTGCGCCTGCTGCGCTGTGCGTCCTGTGTTTGCGGGGTTGCTGCTGGCTGAACGGGGCCGCTCGCAGCAGGGTGGGCGGGTTTGTACCAGCCCGCGCTCCCTCTGCGTCTCCTGATTGGGTGGTGTGTCAGGAGGGAAGTGCGCAAATCGCGTCACTTCCTGGGCGGCCCCGTCCGGTTATTGGCTCCCTCATCTGTCATCGTGCTGTGAGGTGGCCGCCATATTGGAAGTGGCTTTAACGTTTTACTGATATAGGAAGTAGCGGCGGCCATTTTGGGAGTGGCAGCTCCGTTTGTGCCATGGAAAGTATTGTGGCGGCCATATTGAAGGTGGCGTGTTCGTCCCATCGGTAAGCAGTGTAACGGCGGCCATACTGGAAGTGGCCTAGCCATTCGCCCAGTGTTAAGTATTGCGGCGGCCATCTTGGGAGTGGCATGTCTGATCCGCCGTTTGTGGGAGATTGCGGTGGCCGTGTGTGTTATGTCTCTGCATGGTGAACGGCCATATTGGTTGGGGCTGTGTTTGTTGGGGGGGAAAAGGGAATGTTTAACTGCGATTCCCTTACTGGGTAAACGGCGGCCATGTTGGTTGTGGCTGTGTTTACCTGCAATTCCCTTTCAGGGCGGCCATGTTTGGTGTGGCCTGTAATGTTTATCCGCCGGCCATATTTTATGTGGCTGTATTCATTAGGGATGTGTTTGCCGGGGGATCTTTGTTTGTTAGTAGTATATTTACAAATGGGTATTTTTTAGTATTGAGTCATGGTTATTTCTGGTGGCCATGTTTGTCGAAGTTGCGAGTGTGAGCACGGCAGCCATTTTTTGTTGTGGGCTTGTTGTTATATAACAACAAGCCCACAACAAAAAATGGCTGCCGTGCTCACAAACACAGGACGCACAGCGCAGCAGGCGCACAAACACAGGACGCAAAGCGCTACGATAGCAAGACACTCTCCAGACCGACCACAGGGACAAGCTGCGGGCTAAAGAAAACCCCCCCGGAGAGGGAGGGCACCGGTACCTGGACCCCTCAGTATAATAGGTAAGCAATATTCCCCCAATAGGCTGGCCCACTCTTAACCGGCATATAATGAAACTGATAAGAGCACATTTGTCTCTAAGACATTGGGGAGGAACAAAACCTACCGAACCCGGGAAGGCACCTACCTCTGGGGACACAGAGTATCCCGATAACAGGTGAGCTTAAAACCCCAAACCCCCCCCCGGTTACTACATGGACAACAGATACGATACCTACTGGGGGCAATACTGACCCACACATATTGCTAGGCACCGAACTCCACCTTAAAGTTATACCACCTAAACAGGCGCAGACAATAATTTAATATGCTCTTATACCCCTTAGTTTCCCCAAACCACCATCACCCACAACAGAAAAGAGAAAAGGGAACTCAATAACTACAATTCTCCCACACACGGTACTCTAAGGAGCCGCTGCAACCAAAACTCATGCGCTGGGGCAACCAAAGATGCAAGCAAAGTAAGTAACCATAAAGGAACAATGAATTGACAGAATATTACTACTGTGTATTTATTTCAATGTTCTGTTATGATTAGACTTTTGTGGACCCACACACTGAAGAAGCAAATGCGAAACGCGTCTGTGTAGGAGCTCCACTCCGCCCACAACGTCCCCTCCCACAACTTGCTACAAACGGAGGGCATTATGGACCCACTTCATAACTAACGACGAAAGGTCCCTAGAACCATTGGACCCACCAACAAGTACATTTTTGGACTATAAAACCTACTCTGCACCCAACGCAGGGATAGATACACAAAGCAGAAACTAAGATTACTTGCTGCATGTAACAATAATAAACTAATGATGTGTATATTCAACATGTATGCATAGAATAATTATTATGGAGCACTGTAACCCTCAGTGAGTGACTTAGAGGTTTTCCCCCTTTCTCGCCCTTCCCCCACTGGGAGACCTACCAAACCCACACTACCACAACCGACACCCAGGTGCACGGTTGGAGTGGACCAGGCAGGTACATCGCCCCCAGTGAGGGAGAGTCGGAAAGAGGGCCCCCCCCCCCTAGATTACTTACACTTGCGGTATTACTCCGCCAGATGGCGCTGGACTGCAGAAACATCGAAAATAGGCTCCTCCCGGCCCCTCAAATACAAGGGACCTCCCACAAAATCCCCAGATCTTCTCTGCAGTCTGCACTGCGAAGGACAAGAAGATGGCTCTCTCTTCTCGCAGGTGAGCGGGGCTATTAGCCTGCGGCCCTGTAGGACTATTCCCACCCGTTTCATTATTAATGTGCCTCCCTGCCTTGGCTGCGCTGGTCGGGTGATGGTAGGCAGCACCGCTGTCAGGTGCTTAGGAGCGCTGCTCCACCGCAATCCCCCACCAAAAGGTAGGCGGTATAGGCTTATGGTGAGCCTCTGTGGGATGCCCCTCCCGCCATATTGCCCCTTGCCCCTGTCTATCGGTGGGTCCTGTTAAGTGGCCGCTGTCCTCCCTCGCTCTCCCTTGTAGCTCTGGGGGGGGGGTGTATGTGAATTGCCTTGGTGCTTCACTGTATTATGTTCTTATGGTTGGTGTCAGTCGCCACTGGTTGCCTTTTTAAATTTGCCTCCGCCACCGCGCGCGCTTCCATAGTGTTCTGCGCTTGGCGGCGGCGTTACCTTAGGCACTGGTGCGCCGTTATTGGCCGCTTGTCACATGTACGGCTTTGCACTCTTCGGGGGGCGGGGCCCGCGGTTGGCGCGCTCCGCGTGTCCCCGCGGCCCACCCCTTAAGGTATACCCGGCGCCGTTTTC
The DNA here is from genome assembly GCA_027917425.1 of Gastrophryne carolinensis. Lineage (NCBI taxonomy): Eukaryota > Metazoa > Chordata > Amphibia > Anura > Microhylidae > Gastrophryne > Gastrophryne carolinensis. The sequence goes on from CM051237.1 coordinate 146,733,718, forward strand.
TCTTGGATCCGGCTGCTACGTGACTGGCATCTACCTACCACGGTCCGTGAGTGCCCTCACGGGCGGCTTTATTTACCTTTTGTCTCTCACATGTCACTTACGGTTCCCCTTTGCCGAACCCTATTGGCTTCTCCGGGCCCTACTCCCTCTATTTAGTTATTTAACTTGTGAGGCCTACTGTGTAATTTACTCCCACTTCCCTAGCGGCTATTGGGGGATCCTGGGTTGCTTTTATAGCGTGAATCCCTATCGGCCTGTTGTGCGGCTATAATCCCCATATGGAGGTGTCTCAGGATAATGTGCTCGGAGTTCCTTCGGGACAAGCCCGGCTGTGCGTATCTTGTGGGGTGTCCCCTACTAGTGCTGACAATGTGCGGGTCTGTGTACCTTGTGCCCAGCAGGTGCTTGCGCTGCAGCCTTGTTTACCAGTGGCTGGGCCTGCGCCTTGTATGGCTTCACCTACTCCCCCAAGCTTGAATCTCACTCCCATTGAGTTGCATACTAGTGGGGATTCTCAGCCTGATGTGTCTTCCAGACTGGCTAGTGTTGAGAAGTTGCTTGCTAATACCTTGGCGCGTAAGGCCTCTGCAAAAAAGCGTCACTTAACGCCTGATGTCACTCTTTTCCCTATGGAAGCTGATGAGTTTTTGGAACTGTCTGGCTATACCCCTTTGGAAGAAGGGGAGTTATTCTCTGACTCAGGGTCAGCTGATGAGAGGCCCAGGGGTCATGATGATTCTGGCTCTGACCCCTGGGCCCCAGATGATACTGATAGGCTGTTGGCTCAGATTTTTGAGGTTCTGTCTATTTCTCCCCCGGTTGCGGCTCCCAGGCAACAGGGGAATTGTTTCATACTGCTAAGCCGCGTTTGGAATTTCCTGAGCAAGCCCATTTTAATAATCTTGTGCTCAAGGAATGGGAGCGCCCCAGCAGGCTTCCCAGTGTACCTAAAAGTTGGGATAAGAGGTATCCCTTTCCTGCTGATGTGGTGAAGTGTTGGTCATCCCCTCCTGAAGTGGATGCCCCAGTCCTAGGGTTATCTAACACCTCTGTCATGCACTCCCCTGACTCTACTATGCTGCAGGATGCTGAGGACCGGCGCATTGATCAGCTGGCGTCCCATGCCTTTGCATGTGTGGGGACGGCGCTGCGCCCGGTCTGTGCCTCTGCCATTACGGCTGTGGCTATCAGGATGATGCTCAGAAGTATCCTTGATGGTGCCCCTGATGATGTGTCTAGTGAGGAGTTTAATGCACTCTCTCGTTGTGAGGTTTTTGTGACTTATGTCCTCTCTGCCTTGGATGATACCATTAGAATGTGTGGCAGAACCTCTGTCCTTGTGGTGGCTATACGCCGCTCGGTTTGGCTGCGCCAGTGGGCTACTGACAACGCTGCCAAGAAATCCCTCACTGGTTTTCCCTTCAAAGGACTACGCCTGTTTGGGGACCGCCTGGACCTGTTTGCTAAGGGAGGCAGGTTACCCCAGCGCAGGCGGCAGTCTCGGCCCTTTTGGGGTCAGGGCTCCTTTTCCTCCCCCTACCGTGGTGCTAGAAAAGGGAGGGGGGTTTCCCTTACTGGGGCCCGAGGAGACTTCTGGGGTAGGGGCAGAGGACGTGGACGCCCTGGCTCCTCCTGGGGCTCCAAGCTTAATTCCTCTCCCAAGCCCCCTCAGGCATGAAGGGGCGCCCTCATCCATCCGGGTGGGGGGCCGGCTTCGGCACTTTGCTCACGTCTGGAGGCTTCATTTCTCAGACCAGTGGATTCAGGAGGTAGTGTCCTCCGGTTACAAGATAGAGTTTGCTGCCTGCCCCCCCCCCCCCCCCCCCAAGATTCATCAGATCCCGGATTTCTCAGGACCCTGTGTCAGCTCAGGCTCTAGTGCAGGCGGTGCAAAGCCTTCTGGAGCTGGGGGTCATCTGCCAGGTCCTTTACGAGAAAGGGGCAAGGGCTTCTATTCCAACCTCTTCACCGTGCCCAAAAGAGATGGGTCAGTCAGACCCATCCTGGACTTGAAGATCCTCAACAAATTTGTCAGGTGCAGGCGCTTTCGCATGGAAACTCTGCGCTCTGCCATCAGTTCTCTGCGTCCAGGGGACTTCATGACGTCTGTGGACATCAAAGATGCTTACCTTCATATTCCTGTGTTTCCAGGTCATCCAAAGGTTCCTCAGGTTCGCTCTGGAGGATCAGCACTACCAATTTGTGGCATTGCCCTTTGGTCTCACTTCAGGTCCCAGAGTGTTCACCAAGGTGCTGGCAGGAGTGATGTCTCTGCTCAGGTCTCAGGGCATCCGCGTGCTGCCCTACCTGGACGACATTCTCATCACTTCCCAGTCACTACATCAGGCAGAGTTGGATACTCAGATAGTAGTGTCCACTCTGGGGTCATTTGGCTGGGTGATCAACCATCCCAAGTCTTCTCTGTCTCCCTCCTTGGTGACTCCCTTCCTGGGAATGACTCTGGATACAGTTCAGGCAAGGATTTTTGTTCCTCAGCAGAAGGTGGACAGTCTGATTGCGCAGGTTCAGTTCCTGCTATCTTGTCATCATCCCTCCATCAGGCAGGGAATGCAGCTGGTGGGCCTGATGGTGGCGTGCTTTGAGGCGGTCCCTTATGCTCAGTTCCACTTGAGGCCTCTGCAACTCCACCTCTTGTCAGTATGGGACAAGGATCCTGCCTCCCTGGACCAGATCTTTGTGCTTTCCCCCCTGGTCAGGCAGTCCCTCTCGTGGTGGCTGGACTTCAGGAACCTGTTGGGGGGCAGATCTTTTCTGGCCCCCTCCTGGGAGACCACAGATGCCAGTCTGACAGGTTGGGGGGTTTCTGGAAGTCCCTGCAGTTCCAAGGGAGGTGGGGCCTCAGGAGGCCCACACACCTATCAACATTCTGGAACTGCGGGCGATCAGGTTGGTTCTGACTCAGTCACTCATCACTTTCGGGGCCTGCCTGTTCAGGTACGCTCGGACAACCAGACAGCAGTTGCCTACATCAATCATCAGGGAGGGACTCGGAGCAAGAGGGCCCTCCAGAAAGTGTCTCTGATCCTGGCCTGGTCGGAGGCCAATGTTCCCTGCATATCAGCTGTGTACATCCCGGGGTTGGAGAATCTGCAGGCATACTCTCTGAGCAGGGGGACCTCTCGCCTGGGAGAATGGTCCCTCTGCGACAGGGTGTTTCAATCTCTGTGTCACCGTTGGGGCCAACCAGATGTGGATCTGTTTGCGTCCCATCACAATCACAAGCTCCCGGCCTTTGTCTCCCTGTCCCAGGATCCTCTGGCCTTGGCCACGGATGCTCTAGCAATGTCATGGCAGGACTTTCAGCTCCTGTATGTCTTTCCTCCATTCCCCCTGTTGGGCAGGGTTCTGCGCAAGATAGCTCTGGAGGGGGTGCCAGCAATTCTGGTGGCCCCCCAGGTGGCCAAGAAGAGTGTGGTTCGCAGACGTGGTGCAGCTGGCAGTAGATCAGTACGCTCTGCCCAGGGTGCCAGACCTGCTCACTCAGGGTCACTTACGCCATCCCAATTTACAAACTCTGGCTTTGACGGCCTAGCTGCTGAAACCTCCATCTTGATGGAGAAGGGGCTGTCTACCTCTGTTGTTGATACCATGATAAAGGCTAGGAAGAAGTATTCTTCTTCCATTTATTATAGGGTTTGGTGTGCCTACATTGACTGGTGTGAGTCTCAGGCCCTTATTTAAGAAGGGATAGCGTCAGGTAGTGGCTGGTTAATGACAGGTAGCGACTGGTGAACGCCGGACACGGCACGCAATTACACATTTATCAAGCAGAATCTGTTTAGCGACTGGGATAGCGCCATGTAGCATCTGATTCATCATTTTCACAGCCTCAGCGAACAGCGCCAGCGTTCAGCCTTGCACAGCGCCAGGTATGACCTCTCGCTACCTGGCGCTCTCCCATACATTTCAATGGACGATCCTTTTCTTCTCTTTAAACTGTTTTTTTTTTCAAAAAAATCACAAATAATTCTGTGACCTCTTCTAGCATTGAAATAGCAGTTTTTTCATAATTTTTTAAATAGTTCCTCAGAAATGACATTACAGGTCTGGCATTAAAGTGTTCATGTTACAATGCTGTTACAATGTAATTCCATATGTTTTTGCTTTGTTACTAGTGGATAGATGCTTGAAAACAGACTTTAAACACACCGCCTCCTGCGCTCTGGGCTTCAAACAAATATTTTTCAGCGCCAGAGATTTGTGAGGCTGTTTTTTTGCTGAATATGGTGTGAGTCGGTCGCTATGAGCAGTCGCTAACATGCGCTCCCATACAGCGCTGTACTGGTCAAACAGCGACTCCTCACAGTGTATTCAACTGAACAGCGACTGAGTCACTATAAAGTAGTGACTCACGGCCGAGCACTGCAACTACTAGCGGGCGCTCTGAAAATGCCTGCTACAGACGCTCATCTGTCGCTACCTGCCGCTAATGATGAATCAGCCTCTTTGTCTCTTCCCTGTCGCGTGTTCTCTATTCCCAGGATCCTAAAGTTCCTGCAGCATGGGTTGGATCTGGGGCTCCAACTCAGTACTCTGAAGGGTCATGTTTCTGCCCTGACTGTTTTCTTTCAGAAGTCCTTTGCCCAGCATTCTCTGATCAGGACTTTTTTCCAGGGGGTTACTCATGTGCGTCCCCCACGTAAGCCCATGTTGCCTGTTTGGGATTTGAACTTGGTTTTGTCTGCCTTGCAGGGTGCTCCCTTTGAACCTGTGCAGGAGGCTGCTTTGGCCATTATTACCCCCAAGGTTGTCTTTTTGGTGGCTATCACCTCTGTTAGGCGTGTTTCTGAGTTGGCAGCGCTTTCCATCCCGCCCCCCTACTTTGAGAGACACCAGGACAAGGTGGTGTTTCGCTTCAAGCCAGATTTTCTGCCTAAGGTAGTGTCTGCCTTTCATTTGAATCAGGACATTGTTCTTCCTTCCTTGTGCCCTAATCCTAGTAATGCTAAGGAGAGGGTCTTGCATTCTTTGGATGTGGTTAGGTGTCTGAAGTACTATCTGGTGGCTACTACACCATTCAGAAAAACTGATGCTCTTTTTGTGGTCCCTTCTGGTCCTAGGAAGGGTTTGGCTCCTGCCAAGTCTACTATCAGCAAATGGATCCGTCAGGCTGTGATTCAGGTCTATTCTGCTAAGGGGAAGAATCCTCCCTTCCGCCTTACTGCTCATTCTACTCGTGCTGTTGGTGCCTCTTGGGGCTTTTCAGCAGCAGGCCTCTGTTGAACAAGTTTGTAAGGCCGCTACTTGGTCTTCTGTTCATACCTTTTCAAAGTTTTACAAGGTTGATGTTAGGGCCTCAGCTGATGCTGCTTTTGGCCGTAAGGTTCTGCAGGCGGCAGTGGTATGACCTGTCTGCTGTTACCTTTGGGGATCTCACCCTACTTTATGGACACTGCTATCGGATGTCCCAAGTGTAAGTAATCTAATCTGGAGCAGGACGTACTGTATACTAAGAATAATACAATTCTGTGATTACTCACCTGTAGAATTGATATTATGAGTATACAGTACGTCCTGCTCCACCCCACCCTTGGTTTTGCATTATCCTGGATCCCCTGTATGGTGATTGTTATCATTGTTATAGTTACCAGTTTGGTTATGTTTAATTCTCCCAGCTTCTCGTTAACTGCTTTTCAATGCTGGGGATTTTGTGGGAGGTCTCTGGTATTTGAGGGGCCGGGAGGAGCCTATTTTCGATGTCTTTGCAGTCCCGCGCCATCTGGCGGAGTAATACCCTAAGTGTAAGTAATCTAATCTGGAGCAGGACGTACTGTATACTCATAATACCAATTCTACAGGTGAGTAATCACAGAATTGTATTTTTTTGCAACTGATTTATCTTTTCACACGTGGACTGTAACTCGAAAAACAAGACATTTGTCTGCCAAAAGGATCTAATGCTTTCTCGTTGAAGTCTTGATCACGGATCAATAATCATCTGAATTATTATTTGTTTGCAAATTGCTCCATAGAAATAGGCCATTAAAAGGCCCTTTACAGAGTTAAGTAAACTATTTTATTTTGAAATATTCTATGTTTTCAATTGCTTGTGTGTTCTGAGCTAGAGATGTCTAAGGATTTTGAGGATTGCTATATCTGTATCACACCCTTGATCTAAGGTCTGTTGGGAAAACACAATAGTACGTTTTCCCTTTAGGTAGAAATTTACCATGTATTACATATCTCTGATTTAAGGACTTAAATAGTTATTTAGTATGAAAATGTCAATTGACTTTTTTAAAATATTGAATCACTATATAATAGTAAACTGATTAATGTGAGCATAGCCACCCAATTTCTTTAGGTCTTGTTCAGTATCTATACTTATATGGTTTGTGTCTATCATTTATTCAATGTTAAACTCTTACCCCGAGAGGTTCCTCTTATCTTTCCAGCTTTGTGTTGGGGAAACATGCTTGTACTAGAATCTATTTATCACTGAGGTCACTGGAACGGCTTAGAAAGTGGCCTTTTCAGCCTGGCACAATCTGCTCTAATTAGATCTTAATGAGAGCAGAGTGCATTGTACTGTATGCTCACGTTATGCTTTCAACAGAACAGCTTAAGTCATAGTTTGTAGAATTCTATTCAAATGCTAAATTATAAATCCAACTTGAGGGAGAAAGTAGAAGAGCTGTTATGCATGCTGATTATTATTCTTCCACTATTGTGGCATAATTATAAAGCACCGCATTAGCTGGCTCATCTAAAACCTCTTTAGCATTATACTGTAAGTAAATCACACATAAGTAATGATAACATTTACAGCAGAAAGCTAATGTCACACAATTCAGGGAAAAGTTTATGCAAAAACGATAGACATCACAATTCTGTTTACTGATGTTCATGTATTTGGCCCCATTAAATCTATAATTATGATTATAGTTTTGGCAATGTCACACGGTCTAATACTATGGCCTCACTTCTTTCATAGCAAGAGTCAGAAGTCATAATTTATTTAGAAGTTTATTATCTCATAAGGTTTACAAAATTCAAAACCTTTTGTACTGTGAACGTGTGCTGGTCAGTGTTAAAGCAATTTATAAGCCCAGTCAAACTCATAGCATATATAAGGTGGCAGTAATTCACCCCCCAGTTGCTTAATTCTCAAAATGCCTAAACCAACTTGCCAACTTGCCACCATTCATAAGGCAGGTGTGTGTGGTCTGGGGTTGTGGGGGTACTTAGCAGAGTCTATTCTGTAGTGTAGCTAAGCTGAACTTAGTTTTGTTTGGCTGTTTAGAATTCTTACTGTGGCGTTTCCACACTTACTGCCTCACCCTGAGGATTCAGAATGTGATAAGTGGACACGTGATAGGTGCAGAGAGGGACAGTAAGCACAATGCTATCATGCCCAATAAGTTCAACAGCACCATAAGTTGTATGTGCAGCTTTAGGAGTCTCAAGCATGCTCTGCTTTGGTCAGAAACAGCTGTGGGACAGCACTGTGGCTTGCTGTGCTTACTCATGCTGGGAGCACCAAGGGACTGAGTGTCCACTTCTTTCTGTGGTCCTGGAGAAATGAAATTAAAAAGAGGACAGACTTTGAAGCCCTTCTAAGGTTTCTACCCAACACTACAGATAATGTAGGCAAGACACATTGGACAGGCATCAGGTGCTCTGTTTGCTGCCTTATTATAGCCGTTATAACCTGCAGCCCCCCCCCCCCCCCATGCTGCTCCCTGACATGTCATGCCAGCCTTTCTATTCTGAGCCCTTATCCACAACCTCTTACTGAAGTCTGCAGCTGTCTCCACTGGACTGAAGCTGAAGGAAAGTGCATCAGATAGAAGCGAAAAAAACTGCAATGTCAGGTGCAAATTCTGGTGCTGATTTGGGCTCCATTAATTTGGTGCCACAGCACTAGCTGCTGTAGCCAGCAAAGGAAGTGCTGTGGCTCACACTGGAATAGATGTCCTGTCTATTAGTCAGGATGGGAGGGAATGTTTAGATAAATGAAGACTTACCCATAGGATGCCGATCAGTTTGAGATCCAAACTGGAAACAGGTCCTGGGGGTGGTAATTTTATTAATTGTAAGGTTTGGGTGGGTTTGCTCACAATCAGCCTATCAAAAGACACCTGTCTGCTTATTCATCTTGAAGTCTGTGTGGGCAAAAAATAGTTATACAGGTACTGATGAACTGAGCGGTGGCATGAAAAATTGCTGGCAGTGGGTGCTCCAAGTGCTGACAGAGCAGGGATGAGCCCAGGTGCTGCTGCAATGGCCCTTGCCACAACACTCATTGGCTTCCCTTCTCTTTGCACACCTATCGAGAGCCATTTGGTCTGTCTGGCCTGGTGAGTGTGCAGTGCAGGGATGTCACCAGAGGGCTGCACATATAATGTAGAATCAAGAGGAGGGGGTAATGTTATGATTCTGGTGATGATGCTGACTCCTATACCACTGTAGGCTGCTACAGGACAACCCAGTACATCCTAATGCAGCGATTTCACATCAGGCCCTTGAGTTTATTCCCAGCTTTACCCTAAAACGAATGTAAATGTCCTTTTCCATGTCTGATTGACACAAAGAAAAGAAAACCAAGGTAAAGATTGAGAATCTATCTGTGAAATAACTAATAATATATAATAATTATAAAAATACAATATAACAATAAAAGCAAACAAGCTAGTTACTGTAAAATTAAATCTAAATGTATAATGAGTGAAGCTCAGATTTAACCTCACCAACACACACCCATCTGTTAAAGCTTTAACTCCACATGTGAAAGGACATGCGTGTTTACTTTGCTTTTACGTACCATATTTATTCTTTATGTTTGCAAGTGTACTTTCCATGTGAGAATGCTTGACCTGCCGGGTTCTCATAGACATAGGCTATTGGTAATCTTTACACTTTTGTACACATCCGTTGTTGTTCCAAGTGAACTAGAATTGCTATAAATATATCCATGTGGAAAAACATACATGACCAGTTGCACTAAATGACACAACAGTCTTTAAAAAGTAAACTTACTACAAACATTTTTGGGTGTAAAAAACAACTATTATGAACAGGACAGGCTGGAGAACACTTAAAGCGCTACTGCAGGCAAAGGTAATTGTCACACCATTGTGTGGGGCTACATTTGGCACTGTCCTAAACTGGTTTCCATTTTTAAATTGAAGAAGAAATGGCAGAGATATCAAGGTTTAAAGGTTCAGCTTGGGGGATGGATTAGCAAGGAGTGGTAGAAGCAGAGAAGGCCAGCATGGTAGCAGAGGACCAGGAGGGCGAGAACTTGGCGTACTTCTACTACCAAGCAGTATAGGGGGATAGGTATAAAAAGCCCTGGTTATATGAAAACTCTGCCCCCCCCCCTCCTATTGCCCCAGTCAGTTTAGAATTTGGTTAAGATGAGTTAGGGGTTCTGCAATGCTATGTTTGGTGTTTGTGGCCCCATTGGGAAGATTCCATTTGGTCGCTGTATACGTTTAATCAAAAAATACTTCAATGTGATTGGGACGAAAAGCCTGTATCCAACACAGATACTTGGTTCCTGTGTGTGCCAGTGATACTCCAAGTGGACATGACTTTCTATTAGTTGAAATTCATGCTTGAAGCTAAATATTTATGATGGAGTCACAGACTGCAGAAAAGAGTATTAAAGTTGCTCTCTGGCTTACTGCTGCATAAACATTCTGACTGATTACTGAGGACAGGAAGTGTTTCTAGGGCCTGATATATCAAGCACTTCTGCCTGACAATGCCACATCGATGCAAATTAGAGTAGTACAAAATATAATTTATATATTTTTTTATATGGAGCATATTGCTGCACTACAAGAAACACATCTAAAAGATTAGCAATGCAGCAACATACTAAAAAATTTCTACATTTTGAATAAATATAATTTGCACTGATTTGGCATTGTCTGGCAGATAGTGCTTGATAAATCGGTCCCTAAATCTTTCAAATGGGGTAATGGCAAAAACAAATTTTAAAGTGGACCAAAACCCAGGAATTTGACTCTCTTTTGTTCCCTGCCCCTGGGTGCTGTGTGGAACCCCCAGCTCACCCAGTAAAACTCACCATTCCTCAAAAAAACGGTGCATGCGTGGGCTCTCATCCAATCATAGCCCTTTGCTGTGTGTTTACATCCTTTGGAAAAGGATTCTGATTGAATTTAATGGGAAGCATGCTCTGCCACATCCGCCATATCCCAGGCGGAGTCCCAGCCTTTCTGAAAGACTGAGACAGCAGCGCTCGCTCCACACTGAAAACAAAAGGCAAACGGCTTTGATTGGGGTAAGTGCCCACTCATGCGCCATTGGGCCGGGGGTTTCACACAGGGGGCCATCCCAATTCAAAATGCCCTTGGGGAAAGCCAGAGACCTACCTTGGAATCTTTTAGATTTAAGGGAACATCCTTGTGGACTCAACAAACCTCAGATCAGATTGCGTCAAAGGGCATGAGACTTACCTGCACCACTGTTCATTCAGCCTCAGCGCTGGTAGAAGAACCCAGCCCAGGGGGTGGGCATTTTGTGAGTACAGAGCTCTCCCATTGGTTGCATGAACACCCCTTTCTCTCTTTGCTCCCAACATGTGTGAACCTGGCAAGGCACTGTGACTTTCCAGGCTCGATCAAAATAGGACAGGACAGCTGTGTGATCCCCAAACTTTGGAACCCTGCTACAGAATCTTCATCATACGGCAGTAAATGGAGAAGATGCACATGTGACAGGCTTATAAGGAACTATTTTTACAGCCTATTATTGTCATTGTCTGTACTGTTTTTTTAAGTTAACATTGCTCTAGAAGGCTATGTTCACACCTATCTATTGTGATAAGAGCATGCGTTTTGTGAGAATACCAAAGGAGCATTGTATCATAGTATATGGTGCACATTTGATGTGTTTGCCCCTACCCTGCCCGCAGCTCATCCCCCACCTTCCCTCCAGCGCAATGCAGCAGAGGTGCTACTCACCTCACAAGGCATCAGCGGGAGGGGACTGCTCTCCAGCACAAGACTTGGTTTCTTCCTGGGTGACATCAGCCGTCACCCAGGCCACTTTTTCAACAACTGCCTATCCTCAACGCCGCCATGTAAGGTTTTTTTTTGACAACACACAGTACTTAAATTTGTATCATTAAAACCTTTTACATCTGGCTTCTCAGCTGAAATTCACCTTTAATCTGCAATCTTGCCCTTTAAGCAAGAATAGTTTTTTTTAGGAAACATTGGAAACATTTCATCATTTTTATAATTGCTCTGGAACATCTGCCTGTACAAGGTAAAATAGCACATATTCCATATCTGTGGTTATAAGTCAATGCAACGAGATTCACAGATGTTTTTAAGCTGTCACAGGTCTTCATATGCTGTCAATGAATAAAGGTATACTAGTGGAAGCATCCTTTTGATTATATCTGACATTCATGGAGAAGCAACAAATCATTGTTTTCTGTTTTAGAATAAGTGAAGCATAGAGTCTGCATGTATTCAGTTAGAACTGAAATGATCATTAAATATTGCAACTCCTATAGTACTTCCCATAAAATAATCTAATGAACTGTTACAATCTAACAAATAGTCAGCTTGATTAATCAAAATCTGTAGTTTAAAATAAAAAAAACAGTTTGAAGAGTCCTTCCTCTGTGACCAGATGATTCAGAAATTATGACCGCATATGACAGCAGAAGAGCCTGCTACCATGTGACTTGTCAGATAAGTCCAGCTGCTGAAAGCAGCTAATAACAGAAGCAGGAGGCTGGTTATCGCTGGATTGCTTTGACTGACTTTACCTTTATTAAACTATTCTATTTAATGTACATAATGACAATTATTCAAAATGGTATGAGTGATATGTAAAATGCCCTTTTAAGGTCCTGAACCTTATTCAACCTTTTAATTATGTAAAAGGCTTGATTAAGGTTCAGAAAGGAAGTGTTTTTAAGAAGAAGGCTTCAATCAGAAGGAGGAACAGATATGTATTTGCATTGTCTAACCTGGTTTAAAGAAAACAGAAAGCATTTTACATTTCTTTTCGGTTTACTTTTTGGTACAAAATATTAGAACTGCCCACAGTGGGAATAATCTAACATTAGACAAAAACTGCACACTGCCAGCCCCAAACAGCTTGCCAATAAATGTTTACCGTTGACATCAGTTCATTTAATTCCACCAAAAGGTCCAGGATGGCAGCAGAAGAACAGAGCGAGATGATATAATTGTGTTTCAGAGCTGTCAGTGGAAAGCAGTACACTAGGTTTTGGGAGATGAATATAAGGTTTTATTTTTTACTAGCTGCTTTTTGCCCTGTTTTGATTTCCTTAATTGATCCATAGATACCTTAAGCCAATACTTACTCACAGCGGACCACCCTTGACAAGCACGCTGCCTCAGTGGTGCAGTCCCATCGCTCGAGTGCTGACCAGTCCCAAGGCTTATGCAGTAAGTACAATTATATGTTGGTAAGCTAAACAAAATGAAGCAAGAGGGATAATAATATTCTGATTTCCTATTCCTCCTTTTTAAGCTGTATTAGAAGTATGAGGTTTGCATAACCATGTTGTTATCATCCAAAGCTTTCAAACATACAACAAAATGTTGATTCATGTGTATTCACTACATGTAGTACTTGCAGATCTCATGGATAGATCAGTTGTTTTCGAACCGAGGGGACAAGCCACTAAGATAGAGGCCCATACTAGGCTTAATATGAGGGCAAAAAGAGAACTAAAATACCCCTATTCAAGGGTACAAGGTGAAGGGTACATTTTTAAAACAGAATTTACATGGCACATACAAACCAGTATTAACAGGATTTCCCCTGATTCTTGACAGTAGACCAAGCACCATGCAAATCATCTGTGTTTTCTTTCTATATCTCATGTACCCCAAAAAATCTGGACAGGCAGACAATGATTGCTGTGCTGATGTGTTGTAATACTTGAATATATTTTCTATTATTTACACAATCATCACTTCCTTTTCTCTGATTTGACATCACTTCCTACTTGTGGCGCTCATCAGCACAATGCTGGTAGTGATAGCTGTTTGGCTTAGCACCAAAACAGAAGGGACAATTCCAATGTAAGCTGCACATAAGAGAAATATGGGTCCAGCTCTTGCTTATCTCGTTTTAAAATATCTGGCTGGTTCCTTTTTTTGCACTTGTTTATTGGGTCACTGGCTTAACCTAACAGTATACAACTTTTTCAAGCTGCATGCTAGTTTCTGGTGAGTGAATGTGCATGCTGTGAAGCTGAAAACCACATTATATACAAGCAACTAGCAAGGAATTCAACATTTCAGGGCTATGCAGGACCTCTTTATCAAGGCACCAGCAGGCTGCACTGTCGCACTTGCCTATACCCCATACCACTGCTACACCACTAAAATCACTTTATGAAGCTATAGAAGTGATGTTCTTGGCTTTAAAGTGCTGATCTTGTTTTAAAATATCTGGCTGCAAATCTGCTATGTTCCTTTTTATCGGGTCACTGGCTTGACCTAACATTGTCCAACCTTTTCAAGCTGAATGCTAGTTTTAGGTGAGTGAATGTGTGTGCTGTGAAGCTGAAAACCACTTTACATACAAGCAACTAGCATTTTTAAAAAGATGTAAGCAGTGGCAGCTAAGAGCAGGTTGATGGATTTCCTTAAAGGGGACCAACCAACTGATGTGGCGGCCCATCAAGTAACCTTGGAGTATACATGTACGGGATGCCCTGCTGTGTGAGCCCCCAGATCGCCCTGCATTCACTCACCTTTTCTGCAGCCTTTTCATTTTAAGGCATGTGGGTGTTAAAATATTTAATCAAATCACTAGTTGTTCATAGCTTCTCCATCCCTCCTCTTTCCATCTAGTAAATAATAACCCAATGCTTTTTCATTTACCAGCGATGTATCAGTAGGAAGAGGAATAGTTCATTTGTATAGGAGGGGTGCTATAAACTAGCAGCTGTCTCTGCATTACATTTCTGAATAGGTTTATTACTAGCTGCTCAGTATTTATATGTTCTGGCCAGTAGTGGTTCTTCTTCTCTACACACTATGCTAAAAACAGACATTTCTCTTTCCCCACATTGCCTGCAGCCTTACCAGTAATTGAATGTTGTTGAGGATGCTCAAACGCCTCTTTATAATTTCAGAAGAAGAGATGGGCATCCTATTAGCATTGTAAGGCACCCTGAATGTAGGCCCCACGTGTACAAGGCAGGCAATGTGAGGGGGCAGCTATGCCCTTTTTCTGCTCATGGCAACCTATCTGCACCATTACTCCTTCTCCCCATTGGCCATTTAAGAGAATAAGTGCTGGGCTATTAATTGCTGCAGGGGAAGAGGAGAAGCCATGAACAACTTAGCAAATTAGCACTCACATGCTTTAAAATGAAGAAAAATACAGTACCTTTAAAAAATACTTGTAGCAATACTTTGTGGCAAGATTCCTTTTTCCTCCCCCCCTGAACCTTTTTTTCAGTCCTGTAATTCGTTTTTATCATATAGCATTTATACATTGCAGCAGACTAGATGGACCTTGTGGTCTCCATCTGCTGTCTATGAACCTATTATGCTGAAATAAGGACTCCCCCAGAATAATATAAACACTCAATTCTCATTTGGTCCTGGTTGTTATAGGTCATGCACTCTGCATCAGTAACTCTTGATTATAGGACATAAAGGAATACAACATTTCAGGGCTATGTAGGACCTATTTGTCAGAGCACTAGCACCCTGCACTGTTGCACTTGCCTATCCCCCATACCACTGCTACATCGTTGAAATCAATGTGGGCTACAGAAGTGATGTTCGGCTCTGGACTACAACTTCTGTCTTGGCTTTAGAGTACAGTAAAAGAGAAGAAGTAAAGCTGAGCTAGAACTTGGCTCGCCCAAGCATAACAGTGCGCAGTACAGTGGCATAGGATAGTTAGGAATCCTTCAGCAGTTTGCAAATGGTAATGAAGCACCATGAAATGCTTAACTAAGGGCTTATTACATTTCCACATGGCTTTTATCATGTTTTACATGCGCATTATATTCCCTTTTATCCATTTCTCTGCCAATTTACATTCTCATTACACCCACTCCTGTATTGTTAGTGTCAGTGCATAAGTGCTGTTCATGTTATTAAGTCTGGATAAACTATAAATAATTAACAGGACTTGCAAGAAAACTATATGAGAAAGCAAACTAAGCAGAAATGTTTTAACTATCTCTGTTTTAGCATCATCAGCGTTAATTCAGCACCATCATTTTTTACTCACTTATTTTTAGAGAAAACAATTTCTTGGGCATTTTTCCCATATTTAGCTGTGCAAAATGTTTAAATAAATGACACAGCTAAATATGATGATGAATTGTATCAAGGAATAAAAAGCATGTGTAAAAAAAAATCTCCCAAAAAAGTTAAACAATGACTGTTTTGTATGTTGAATCTGCCCTCTCATGATCTGAAATTGTTTTCAAGCAGGAAGATCTTAAAGAAGAGGACATGGATTGCATAGTTAACAATGATGAATTGACCACGACATATGAAGATACAGCTCCACCCTCTAGTATCTCTCACTGTGCACAGCAAGACAGCGATGAGCAATATCCCGCTCCAGTAGAGGGCAGGGATAATGTACAAGATGGGGACCTGGGACTTGGGGGTTATGACTTTTCACTGGAAAGAAGGTCCTTTAAACCTCAGATAAATTCATCAGAAGGTGACATACAGATATAATGTTTTTACAATGTTATGGGTTTTATTTTATCGGGGCTCCTGATATAAAAGAAAATTAAATGTTTTACTGTCAGGTTGTCTATACAGGGACACCGAGCAATCGTGAATGGGTTAACTAGTAGCCATGATGCGGGACTAGAGCAGGAGTGAGCTGTAATTTATTCCAGGTGCATGTTAAAGGGGCCGGTCCATCAGCAGGTTTCCCAGTTAAGCTCTAGTCTTTATTAGGGAAAGATACATAATTTTTCCTTGGAGGTCTAGAGTGGGTAGGATTAATGCTGTCGCTGTTTTTCTTTTTCCATTATGTTTTCCCCCACTTGCTGCCCCCCTTAATGATCCATACAAGGGCAACCCTCCCATCCAAGGCTATTGTGACTGTGCCTATTTCCATTACCTTTGAGGGGTTGTCTATGGCCATGATTCCCTGGCCTTTTTACTGTTATATTTGTCTTGAGGCATTCCTCCCTCAAGCCGGTCTTTACTTCTTTGTACTTGGAAACCTACCAGCACTCCGGCCCTTATACCTGCACATGGGAGAAATTACAACTCACCCCTGCTCTAGTCCCACCTTCCAGCTATTAGTTAACAAATTTGTGATTGCTCGGTGTCCCTGTATGGGCAACTAAGGGAAAACCATTTACAAGGCAAGTACAAAAATGGTATTATTGTAGACATCCATATATCTTTGTTGTTACAGTTGTCCTCTTTGTAGACTAAACTATAGGCCTTATTTATCAAGGGATAGCGCCAGGTAGTGTCTCACTAGCGCCAGGTATCGCCAGCTATTGGCGGCTACCGACTCCAGAACGCCAGGCGGCGGACACAATCACGCATTTATCACGCTAAATGAGGCTAGCGCCGGCGAGAGCGTCAGCTAGCGCGGGATTCATCATGTAGCGGACTGCAACGAACAGCGCCGCTGCTAATCCCATCACAGCGCCAGGTATGACCTCTCGCTACCTGGCACTCTCCAATGCATTTCAATGGAGCAATCTTTAAATATTCATATTTAATTGTTATTAATGTTTTTTTTTTTTTTTTTTTAAATGTCAAAAATTCTGTGACCACTTTGGCAATGTTAGATATTTTTTTTAAGGTAAAAAAATTAAAAAAAAAATTTGTGCAGAATTGATATTATAGGTCTGATATTAATGTATTCATATTACAAAACGTTTAGAAAAACTTGTTTAATTTTTTAATCAAAAAATATGGATGTTTGGGGGTTAAAAACTACTTTTAAGCCATCGCCGCCAGCGCTCTGGGGTTTAAACAAGCATTTCACAGCGAGAGAATTTTTTGAGCGTGATTTGTTAATGAATATGCTGGGAGCCGTTTCGCTATGACCATTCGCTGTCAGGCGCTCCCATACAGCGCGGAACCTGTCAAACAGCGACTCCTAACCCCGTATTCAACATTACCGCACACCGACTGAGTCGCTGTCAACAACCGAACAACGGCCAAGCACAGCGAATACTAGCGGGCGCTGTGAGAATCACGCTACTGGCGCTCATCTGTCGCTACCTGGCGCTATTACTGAATCGGCCTCCAAGTTGATGGCAAGGCAGTGTTACGGTTTATTCTAATTTATTAGGTATAGAGTGATGCCTTTTTATGCCATAATGACTCATACATGCAAGAGAGCAGCACAATTTGGCATGCCCTACCAGTTCAAACATAACATAGGGGCCATTTTTGATTTATATATTTATCTTCCTTCCATATTCCTACAGAGCACACAGCATGGGACCCACTCCAATGAACCCGTCACCAGCAGGAAACACATCAAAGCGCGAGGTTCCACATTTGCAACTGCTGCAATAAGTATAGTGCTTTCTGTTTGGATTTGCAGGGCATGCCAAATCATGCTGCTCTCTTGCTTGCAGTGCTTGAAATATTAGCGACCCATAAGTCTATCTGACATTTGGATTGCTTTGAAAATGAAATAATTAAAAATAAATTAGTCCTCAAGACACATTTGCCTTATATATAAAAATATATTCTGCCTGAAGCTTTGCGGACATGCGCATCTGGCTTTTTTTTAATTTAATGTAATTTACTGAGTATCCTCTGCCAGGGTGACAACACCTATTGTGGCTGTTGCTCTTCATAGCCAGTATGTAAATTTGCCACATGTTTATATTGGAAAATGTGAACTAGGACTCTATCATGTACAAAGTTGGCCAACGCCCTTCTATTGCTCCCACCGTGTGCTGCAGCAAATGGAGGAGAGGCTCATGGGACAGGAATAAGGTGAGCTGCTTACTGCCTTATTTGGTGACAAACATCCACTATAGAGCATGTCCTTTTTTTTTATCTTTAGTGACAACTGGGGTTTAGTGCACAAGGGTGAATTCTGTCCCAATTTTATAATGATTTGATTATGTTTTATTTTAAATGAAGGTTCTAACTAAGAGTAACCTTTGGTAAGAGTAACCAGGGTGATAGATTTATTATTGAGCAAATTGGATGCATTCCCTGGGACCCCTATAGACATCTATAATAAAATATAAATATTGAGAAGTTTTAATAGCAAATTGCATATTTATTTTTTATTTACTAGTCAGCTACTACACTTAATATATAAAGAATATTGATTTAATAAAATATGGAATATTACGGAATGTTTTCAAGAAATAAAATGTGGGTGTCTATTGCCAAGAAACTGGGAAGTTTGAATTTGATCCCCCCACTTCAGTGTTGGCCTGAAAAAGACATTTCTCTATGACAGGAGGTTCAGCAGCAGCTCTAATGCTGCTACCCACCCCCAACTTCTGAGATGGCAGAGGCTTACGAGCCCAATCCTGACACAAGCAGACCCCTAGGCACTGTCTTTACCCCTTCAAATAAAGGCCAGGGAAGACCAGATCACCACCAAACTCCAGAATGATGATAATAGGTTGCTGGGCAACCTACACTGCTGTCACAGGGCAGGAGACCTCCAGAACACCCCTCCTATCCATAGCCCAAACCTGCATAAAAGCAATGTGAATTGGATGGCCCTGTAATGGAGCAAAGCAGTCCATACACTTGGATGGGAGCGGTGCCCCTGTATGGACCATTAGGGGGGCAGCAAGTGCGAGAACCTGAAAGAACGATGCTGCCCTTAACACTGTAAAATTAATGGGCTGGGCCGGGGCTGCAAGCCCAAAACCAAATGCATCATGTTGACTGTTGGAGCTTCCATACAGGGAGTTTATTGGAACTAGTCAACCCCCTCCCATTTGGTATTTTTCTTTGTTTGTGTCCAACAAGGTTGTGATTTTCAAGTGACAACGTTTGGGTGGGGCCAAGGCTGTACCACTAATTATGTGATTCTCTTTTCTTTAAATCTTTTTTTTCTCTGTTAATTTCTTGCTGATTTGTGGTAACAAATCATTTTTTCCCTGCAACACCCCAAAAGTCATATACTTTTCAGTCCTTCAGCAACCTTCCCTGACCAACCACAGGAATGGGGTGCATGCCAGAATGCCTAAACGCAGCCCCATCAATACCCTGAGGCAGACCATAGGATAAAGAGAGACCTCTTTCTACATTTGTGTAGATTGGTGGTGGCCTGGCAGCGAGTCAGCTGCTGGCTGCTAGCCGAAGACATTCGAAAACTGTGCTGGGTCAGGAAAGAAGAGGAGCTAGCTCACTGGATAAAGGGGACAACAACAGGGATGTGAAGACCTGCCAGTTATGAGTTATAAATAATTTTTTTAGTGATTCGTTTAAAAAACGAACCAAATACTCTGGGAAATTTGGGGAATCACCCTAATCAATTTTTCTCTAGTTCTCATTCATCCAGGGAATGCCATGGCTGCACTGAACAGGTTTTTCTTGGTGTTTTATTGGTTTGCTATGAATAACATAGCAAATCCACTTGCCTCTTAATTGTCCCTACAGATGGGGACAATATATGTGTTTTTTTAAGATATTTACTTTGTTGAATGTATGTATAGTCCATGTACATCAATTGGAAAAAGTATCTATATTTATCTAAATATATTCTTTTCTATAATTTCTATATTTACAGAAAGGGAAAATAGAGGTAAACTCCAGGAAAATGTAGTCTTAGTTGTGTATTGGGGCAACTTGGGAGGCAGAGAGTGAAGGGGGCCTTCAGAACCAGAAATGAATTCTTGCACAGGCTGGGAGCTATGCCCTGCCAACCCTAAAGCAAAGCTTGTCACTAAGATTCTCCTGAGCCTCCCAATGGCCAATGTATAGATCTGGGCATCACCCATAAGCCTGATAAACAGTATCTTTGACCTCATATTACATGGCCGCGGTGAAAAAATATCTCTAGTTATCCCTAATAAGCATTTAAGAAGAAAAAAAAAAAGCTTGAAAGCCTGACTGGCCCTACTACATTTTTTTAGAATGAGTAGAGGATAGTGCTAATCCAGCTTTGGCATAATAACTAGTCCTCCTCGGAACAAGACACGCTCTTGTGCAGACAGATGTGTGACCAATGCCACAGAGAAGCAACGTTTTACTGCACTTGTTTTAGACATTCCAATGTTTTGATACAGCACCAGTTTTTATTAACCTGGTACATTCAGAATCAGTGTAAAATATATATATTTGATATGTTTGCTACTATATTTTGCCTTAGGTTTTTTGTTCAGCATACAGCTATGTTGTAAAGAATATGTTTCTGCTTCTCTAAGTAAACTCAAAAATGAACAAGTTATTATCTGTTTTTAAAGAGGAGTGATACTCTTTTTTTTTTTTTTTTTTTTTACTATCGTGGGTTTTGTTTGTCCTGCCTGCGACATTCTAATTTGGTATGCCTCTCTTTAAAAAATGAATGTAACTAACGCCTAATAATGCTGTATTGTAAGAGCAACCTAACTTTCCCCAAACATCAACGGATCTTGGCCTTTGATGTGTAGAGTAGCTTTCACGCATTTGAAAAGAGGTTAGGGATAGGAGTCTCTGAGTTGGACTAGTAACCTTATGGTTGTCAGTAGGTGAGGGTATAAAACCATTCAAGTTGTAGAACAGCCAGTGTTTTTTTTAAAGAACAGCAATAGGTATTTGTCACATTACAAATGTACTTTAAGATGTACTTTAAACATGACCACCTATGGATCTCTGCAGGTTATTTTTGCACTATAACATTTGTTGACTCGAATACTAGCTTAATCTTCCATACTAAAATAAAGGCGCTTCCTCTATTGACTGGAACAATTGAATCGTAGTGAATCATAGATCTGTGTATGAGTGATACATCTTCCTTTTCTAACAGTTTTGACTTTCCATAAGTTTAAGTGCCTTAGTGTACTGCAAATGCATGTTATTATTTGTGTTTTTAGTGGCCAGGTTAGAGCCTCTCCGGAGTGGACCAACAGCCATTTTATGTAAGATGGGCGCTGGTCCAGTTTAAATCTAATATTGCTACTTGAAAGACAAAATTAGTAAAAATATTGCAATAAGGTGCCTTTCTTTTAATTTATTTCTATAATGTCAGTGTGACATTAGAATGCATAAATTGTCATGTTCATTCTTTAACTGTAATTTTTTTCCAATGTACTGGCCAACATCATCTGTGTGATCATTGTATTATTGACAAATCTGTCTTTTTCTCAGTAAACTATGTTATCTTTCAAAGTGTTTTAATAAAGTTACTTAACAACATCAACATTGCCTATTTATCACTTTTGAATGGACACAAGTCTTCATACTGATTTGTTCATGATTAACTTTGCATACAGCAAGGGCCCTCATAGATCACCAAAGAAGCTCCAGGCTTCAGTACCAGAAATTTCCTATAGACCAAGGTGTCTGTGAAGCGTAAAGCTCAATGATACATATACAAGATGTCTTCTGTAGTTGCGCTAGCTTTGGCAGCCAACATTTTTGTATGAGCATTGCTGGTTCTCTGCATTGGTCCCACGGCCTGTCTTTTTTGCAGTTCCCCTCTTCTTGTCCTCATGCGTTCACTCTGCCTGATTATATAGCCACTCTTCTGCTGAGGAAAGCATAGACTGCTTGAGGAGGATCTCAGATATTTGTAATTTTGGTCTGGAACCATGGGGAAGGATGTCAGGTACTTAACACACGGCAATGGGAGGATAGTAGGAACTGAGCACAGGGTATTTAAAGTGGACCAAAAGACACGCCACTTGGCCCGGGAATCTATTGATTCCCTCCCCCTGGGGCATCCAAAACCGGGATGCCCCTTTGTGTGAAACCCCCCAGGTCGCCCGATACACTTACCTTGTTTCCCAGTCCAACGGCGCATACGCAAGCCACTGCCGCATCCCCATTATCCCTCTAGCAGGGCGCGTTTGGAGACACTCCCTGTTAGAGAGAAGCGGGATATGCGGCTGCCAACGTGCTCGGAGCCGCTGGCCTTAGACAAAGCCTTAGATGACATGACATCAGCGGCTCTGAGTGTGCCGATTGGACGAGTAGCCGTGCATGCGGCGTAGGATGTTGCTGCAGCAAAAAAAAAAAAACTGCTATGTTTTGTTAATCCACATTTTTTTATTAGGCTATATAATATAATATACTTGACCTTGCTTTATTGTAAGTGGACATATTAGTGGATTTTACAGCAGTAAATATTTCTCAATTTCATTTCAGTTTTATTGCATTAAAGACAATTTTCAGCCAAAACCCCCCAAAAAACACTATACTCAACATGTGTCTGAAGCAGACTGTCACTCATTGTCCAATACTCCACATTTACCTCCATTTCCTGCAATTCCTTTTCATTGCGGTGAATGGAGGGGGCATGCCAGCTGATGGCGGGGAGGTGTCTCCCTGACTAGGACATAGGAAAAGACTAGCGATCGAGCAGGCAGTGCTGGACCTGGATCCATCGATCAGGTAAGATCTGGAGCATCAGAAGATTCGGGGGGGACACATGGTGAATATAGCTTTTTTGTTTTTGGCTGAAAATGTTGTTCTTCATTAAACTAGGTTTGTTGGTGCCTGAATCAAGTCATTTTTCAGTAAATTGGAAACATATCTAGGAGCTTGAGGCCATTATTTAATTAACTATTTGGGTCACAGTCTGGAATTATAAACAATTTCCTGTGTATTACTACAATGCACTCATGTGACTTTATATTCTCAAGTGATGTATAAGGTTTCTGTGTACTGTTTTTGTACTAACAGGATGTGCATGTGAAGGTGACAGTCCTCTGCATTAGGCATTTAGGATTTTCTGTTTCAGCTAAAAATGGTCTGAGAAACAGGCTCTGCAGTCTTCCTGCGCCTACAGTATAGTATCTCACTTATGCAACTCTGCTCTGAGAATGACTCAGATTATTGTATTTCTTGGGCTTTTGTTTCTCGCTATTGTACACGTTGATATTTCTGAAGGTGCTTGTAACAAAAAAAGATTGAATTATGTGATTACTTAAAGTGACTGTCAAATGAAAAAAACAACTTTTATACTATCCTTTTGTTCCTCACAGCTGATTGTCCCACTTGGTTGGTTACCTTACCAGAAAAATAAACCTTACCCTATGGAAAATAAAAAGAAAAACTAAAAGGAAAGAAAATAACATTAGGGAACTGTAATTGGGAATTTGAAAAAGTGTAAAACATAACGTTTGAAAGTATAATTAGCACCAGTGTAAAGCTCAAGGAAGCAGAATATGATAAAGTCCTCGTCAGGAATGTTTCGAGAGTCACCTGAATGTTCGCAGCTTCTTATTGGGCATTGTGGAACACTTGTTTGAAAAGTTCCAACAGTTATAGGTCAGCATAGGTCATTTGCATCAGTTATAGAGGAATAACCCCTAATTTGGCTGCCTGGCCGATTAAATACCACTGTGGCATCCCAAATCTGGGATACCCCATTGTTTGAACCCCCTGCAATTGCTTGCAAACACCTTTCCAGGCTTGAGGCAGGAGCAGACCGCAGGGAGCCCAGGGATGCATCCGCTCCCATTTATGTGCCGTGGGTCTGGTGGAAAGGTACATTTTTAGGGTGATCCATGGGGTTTCACACAGCATGGCATCCCGAATAAGGATGCTGAGACAAGGACCAAAACCCAGGATAGTGAAAATCCCAAGCCTCGGTCCAATTTAAAGGAGCACTATCGTGAAAAAAATGGGCCAATAATAAAAATCCATGTAAATATGCTGGATGGCGGGAAGAGAGGTCAATTATACACTCGGCATCAAAAAATATCCAGCCAGGCTTGTTTTTTTAGGAAGGAAGAGGAAATTTGGGTGACGGGCTCCGTCGCCCCTGATGCACTAAACCTTTAACCCCTGGATTTTATTCCCACCAGGAGATAATAAACCACAAGCTTGGTGGGAGTTTTATTTAGTTAGGGTGTAGAAGGGACCCCTCCTCTCATTAGCCAATGTGTTTATATGGGTTTTTAATATTACACAATTTCATGATAGTGCTCCTTTAAGAATCGGGCCCTGTTGAGTCAGACAGTCATGGTACTCTCAGAAGATAATTTTGTCTCTAGTTTCAGGACTTTTTTTATCCTGCTTTGATCTTTTAGTGAGTAGGTTCCTTTGTTCCTTGAACTCCTTGAACAGTGGTGTGTTCTCTGCTGTGTTTGATTCTGTTGTTGAACCATGGTTTTCCAAAATGCCCCAAATTGTCGTTGAGATCATATCCTCATAGATGAAGAGCACAATGCTGGTCCACTCCACAAAAAACATGTGTTAACATGGTTTCATGATAGATGCCTCCTGCCAGACTAAATTTTCCACTCATGTGAGATGGTACATGCCAACTCAGGTCTTGGTAATTTGGTTGATGTTAATTTAGATTTTGCACCCATATTCACCTGCTACTAAAGATGAGAACTCTGTGCTTAGGATAATATATATGTGCATGGGTAGGAATCAAAAGCCTGGGTCCTGTACCTTTTGTTTTGTTTCTTAATAGTTTAATGGATAAAGTAATAGGTCAATTTTTGGAGCTGATAATAAAATATGCAGAATCTTCCAAGAGATAACCAGATACTATTTGGAAGGATCTCAACTACAACAATAATTTGAGCAACCCATTACCAAGCAGTTTGGAATCTAGGGTACAGAATTTTCAAAGTCATTAAATGTCTGTAGTTTGCCTCCTAAGGTACATAGTTTTGTTTGTTCTCTCTAGTTTTGGAATACAAGTCTAAAATCAAAAGCATTATGTGAATGAGCCTGGTAGTATGCGCTCATCCTACAGGTAGCTGAACTGTGAGTGGACTATAATGAACAAGGTATCTTATAGAAAACATTTAGTCAGATATATTAACTGCCATGAGTCACCCCGTGACCTAAATACACATTTACATTTTTAAATTATTTTCATGCAGTGGTTCTTTTATTAAAGGTCAAGTCTCAACTGTGTGTTTATCATGAGAAACCAATACAACTGATTTTTTTTGTTCATTGTTATTTATCTGAGCACATGGCTGTTCGATGCTGCTGCATGTCCACTGTGCCATTGGTGTTTTCATATATTATAATAAATAAAACCTAAAAAGAAATAAATAAAACAAAAGAATAGGTTATAGACTTGCTGTGTGGTGTAATAAAAATATATACAAGCTGCATGGGCCAGCCATCAGCTGACTTTGCTTTGCTTTGTGGGTGCAAAGGGTGTGGTGCTTAGTGTTTGATAATGGATCGGATTCAGATAAATGATGTAGAAGATGGGTTACAGAAGAAGAGTTAGATTAGTGGATGTGGTAGGCTACCCTAAAGGAAGTGTTCTTAGGGAGCACCTAAATCTATCTCTGACAGCCAATTTCATGCCAGATGTGTGATTTTCTCTTCGAAAAAAGCGGTCAGATCTTTAGCACAGGCATCATTGATAGACGCCTAAGGAGGGATTTAAAAGTATCAAAAACGTTTTTTTAGGATTTTTGGATAATGAGCAGCTCAGGTTAGTAAAATAAGTCTGTTTTCTATAGGCATTCAGCACTCCTGGATCATCGCTGGAGGAAGCAAGTTTGAGTTGTGTGCCAGGGTTGCTTTTCTCTATTTGGAGGGTTTGATTGCATGGGGTGCTTGTTTATCGAAGGTGCATCTGAGGCTTTCATTATAGTGTTTTGTAGCTAGCTTGTGACAGGAGAGATAAGGGATTATGGACAATGACATCTCTAGTGTGTCTAGAAGTGTCTGAAGGTCAATTGCCTTTAGATTTCTGAAGGTATGATAATTAGGAGTTTGTGGAGAGGCACAAAAGGTTGTGATAGTGCCATCCTTTCCTAGTGCTGAGACACAGCTAGGGTTACATAGAAAAAAACTTACCTCAGTTGCAATTCAGCGCTGATGCTCGGGCGCCGCCATCTTTGCTCCAGCCGCTCATGCTGCCATAGAGCATGTTCTCCACACTGCGCATTCTCCTGCCCATCCATTCAAGTGAATTCAAGTCTGCCCCATTAACAGTATCCTCAGCAGAAGGAGCAAACCTTTGAGGTGGTGTTCTCTGATAGCATTTTTAGACTAGGCAATGCAGAAATCAATAATGCTGGAGTTAGGCCTAGTTAGAGATAGCCTATAGAAAAAGCTTTTAGATAATAGGATTACTGTTGTCAATAAACTCTTTAAGGTTTACCAGAAGTAATTAGCAGCTGAATCATCTATAACATAACAGATCTCCACAAAGATGAGGCTACATCTTCCCTTCTCCTCTCCTACCCTATGTTATGTTCAGAGTTGGAATTCCCTGAAGGGTAACATCCTTGGTAATGCTTTGCTGATCAGGGTAAATAACTCATCTAAATGGAGTGGAACTAAGCAGAGAGGAAAACAAGATCATGTTTGAGAACAGCTATGCAGCTCCACATCTGCTAATATAGTTGAACCCATATTTGCTAGGTGTGTCACAGGTAAGCACACGTTCACAGACAAGCATATAAATTAAGAAAGAGATGATAATGATTGGAGTGACATGTTTGGACACATAAGTCATGATAAGAGTGTGAACACTGTGTTCCATGTAACCTGTGACCTCTGTTTTCATGTTGGTGAAATTATTTTAGTAAAATTGTACTGGTATTTAAGTATATGGATATATTTTTAGATTTAAATGAATTTAAGTAAATGATTGAGATGGTGCCTGATATTTCTCTCCCTGCCAGCAGTAGCGGTCAAAGTGACCACTCTGCCATCAGTGGGGGTTCCCCTGTCTATATGCACTGGAATCCCGCCAGGAATAATGCCAGGTACTTGGTATTAACAAATATTACTTCCAAAAACTGCCATATGATGAAAATAATGGTTAAAATGAAAGAGGGGTTCTCAACAAAGAGGGGTGTCAAACCCTGGGGACACCCGTCTTCTTGGTGAATTCAGAACCCCCAATCTCCACAGCTAGCTTCACTTACAGCCAAGCCCCTGTTTGCCAGGATGCTTTAAATGCCTCACGGTTGCCCCCAGGACTTGATAGCTCAATGGATGTGAACTCACAGGAGCAATGACTGATTGCAGTGCTGCCGGAGGGCATAAGTCAGCTGTGCTCATGCGCATACACGTTCAGAGCGCTGCAGGGCGGAAGCCGGGCCACCTGAGGTGGACAGTGACAAGAGGTACAAAACCATTTTAAGGGTAATATTAAATGCTCCTTACATTCCTTTTGAAGTGTAAATTCCAAGACCCTCCCACTACACATAAATCCCATCCTTAACAACCATAGGAAAAATTATAGCACCAAATTGCTGCCCCAAGGGTTCATATGCACACTAATAACTGATGTCCCACTGGGACATGCAAAGCAGTGTTTTTCAGTCCACCACGGAGATGTGGTCGTGAACATGAAGTCCAGGCTTGAATACTGCTCTCATGATTGCTGGAGGCAAATATTTGGGGGCAGAGGAATATACATATATGTAAAACAATACAGCAACAATTAAAATGTAAAATGCTAATGACAACATACACAACAAACATAATAAATCCCTATCCATGCATACGCTACCTTCTTCCCTCCTTATCCCCCTCAGAAACAGTGAAAAATAAGGCGTTTTTAAGGCACTCAAAATTCTCACAGAAAAAAAGGCTCTGCTGAATCATGACATTTTCATGCAAAAAGGGTCGAGAAAGAGGGTTCTGAATTAGTCTGTGCTACATAGCCAAATGTATGTCAGCACTTCTTCTAAGTCATTGATTTGACAATTTCTAACATTTATATACAACCAGCCATGGAATTCTTGCACAAATATATTTGCCATAGGGCATTGAATGGTTCAGTGACATTAAACTTGGCAAATTGCTGGGATGCCACTTTACAAAAAATAATTTGGTTAACTTCTGCTGCCTTCTTCACTAATAGCTTAATGGATTGTGTTTTTCTCAGTGGTGACAATGCTTGCTAATTATTTGGTGAAGCCAGTGTGACCTCTAATGTCCATTGTGGCGTGGATTGCAACCTGCACCCCGGTGAGCTTTTTAGTGTTTAGACTCAAACAAGGGCAATAAAAAAAAAATGTTCTACCTTTTTTTCCCCAAAGTACCTGTACCTGTGATGGGGCATTTTTACAGGTTAGATACATAATTTTGTCTATGATGTAAGGACGTTTTTTGCAGTTTGGAAACATCAGATCTCTATGGGCTATGCAGGAAAAAATGCTAAACCCTTTAGCATAGCCCATAGTGGCTGTTATTTCAGTGCACTGGGTCTGAGCCCCAAGAATCAGGACCCCGCTGTAGCAGGGTACCTGATCTCTGGGCCTTGCATGGTGGCCCTACTCTGTCCTTCCACTAAGCCCCCGATTCCATCTACCCTCCCTGGCCGCAATCTCCCAGGTGTTAGTTTTTTGTTTTTTACTACTTTGGCTGGCAGCCATGTTGGTCAAAGCTCGGCTGCCAGCATTCAGAGGGAGACAGACTCGTTGCTGCTGCATCCTTGGCTGGTGGGTTGATCACAGCTGTAGGGAACTTGATTTCCTGTAGTGCAGGCAAGTCCGACAAGTAGTCAACAGGCAGGAGGTTTAAGGGACCAGCGCTTGAGCTGTGTTGGTTAGCAGTTAGAGCAGGCATTTTATCATGTTGTTGGCATCAAAGGCACCAGGGTTTCGTATTTTTTTTTATTATAATAGGTCTTTATTGAGGTAGATAAGACAGTGAGGCAATAAGGAACAGTTTCATACAGCAGACAAGTCCAGTGCATGTATTACACAAAGCCAAAGGAATAATCACTATCTGTTTAATCCGTGGAACCGCCGCTATCTCCACCCTCCCGACTATCCCCTAGATTGGGCCCCACTGTTCTCATCCACCAGCTTTTTAACTTTATGGGAGGAGGGGGAAAAGGGGAGGGGAACGAGGGGGTGAGGTTTAGAAACAAGGGGGGATGAGGGGAGGGGGGAAGGGGGGCTAAGGAGGAGAGGGAGGGATGGGAAGGAGATGAGGGGGAAAGGGAGGGGCGTCTCTCCGGTCCGTGCCCCCCTCACCCCGCTCGGCCACATGCCCCGCCGCCTGCATCAGGTACCTTTCATCTCCGCACCAGCACCCCGCATGATCATGCTGTACTCCAAAGTTGCTTGCCTTCAGCGGACTCTGTGAACATGTCCCACGGTAACCACAAGTGCCTATATTTTTCCTCCGAGCCCCTGAGCGGGGCCGTCAGGTTTTCCATGCATTGGATGTCCTCTACCCTGCGTATCCAAGAGCTGATGGTAGGTGTAGTGGAGGACTTCCACTGGGCTGGAATACACGCCCTAGCTGCGTTTACCAGATGGATAGTCAATTACTTTCTGTACTTCCCTACCACTCCGCTGACGGAGTGCAACAGTAGTGCCTCCGGGGAGAGTGAAATGTCATCTCCCATTATCTTGCGGATCCACTCTACAACACTCCTCCAGAAACCCTGTATTCTATCTTATTCCCAAAATATGTGGAAAATTATACCTTGGGCCCTATCGCACCTCCAGCATAGTGGCGAGACTGATGGGTAGAACCAATGTAACGTTTGAGGAGTCCTGTACCAGCGGCAGAGGATTTTATACCCCACCTCCAGGTAAGAATTGCTAACCGATGCTCGTTGCGCCAGTTCAAGAATTTTCTTCACTTGGTTTGGCGAAAAGGTGATTTTGAGGTCCCTTTCTCATGCTCCAATGAAGTTAGGCATGAAGGACTCCCCAGGGTCCACCAATAATTGGTATACTATGGATAGTGTCCCTCTAATTGGCTCCGAAGACGAGCACAACCGTTCAAAAGGCGTTAGCTCCCTTCCAAACTCTTCAGGGGTGGGGGGCAGGTTGCCAAGAAAGTGGGTGATCTGAAGCGCTCTCCAATGTGACAAGTGAGGTGGGTCCCCCCAAGCCATGAGCTCCTGTTGGGTTTTCCATCTGGAGCCGCTAAGGAAGTCACGAGTGGTGCCTCTAGGGTTTCGTATTTTAACAGAGAATGGTGCTGCATGTCCCATGTGCCAAGCACATCTAACCTGGGGCGAGGGACTACTGTCCTGTGCCACCTTACAGAGCTGGCAGGTTCTGAGCCTCCCCTGGATCATCCAGTTTCCCCTGCGGCTTCAGGCTCATCTGAGCGGGATACCCCCTCAGAGGGGCTGCCAGGACGAACCCATGTCGTGTCTGGCTCGGCCTACCATTATCCCTATTTCAGATAGTGCGGCCTTGAGAGACCCGGCAGATAGGAGGTTGACCAGCTGGCCAGGCATGCATTCTCCATGGTGGGGTCGGCCATGCCCAGGTCTGGATGAAGCAGCAGAAGAGGTGTTTGTGACAAGATTAGATTGAGGAGATTATTGGTGCAATACTGGAGGTTGTGCACCTCTCAACTTTTTGGCCAAGGAGGCAGATGAAGAAGAGTGAACCCTACAAGCATCTGAAGGTCAAGCAGGTTTTTCCCAGGCTTGCCTATTTCAATGAAGGTTCACGTTCCTCTGTACTTAGCTTGGCTACCTTCACTATGGAGGTTTTCAGATACATTGTGCCAGCTATGGACGACTTCGTGCATCTGGTGGCTAGGGAGCTGGCCTTGCTGGGCACCTTGTGACGCAAAGTCTGGCTGAAACAGTGGTTGGCTGAGACTATTTCCAAGAAGACACTTACTGCCCTCCCCTTTTTCAGGGGTCATCTTTTTGGTGAGCCTCTGGATGACCTGGTCTGGAAGGCCAGTAGGGCCATCCACAGAAACAGACACCGAGGAACTTCTGGAAGTTCAGATGTTTGACAGACTCCAGATGTAAAGGATTTTTCGGGAAAGTGAAAGACACAGGGGGAAACCTAGACCCCAATGTGCCAGCCAACCCAAGCACTCAGCCAAGCCCTCTCAAGTTTGATGGGGCACCCTCACCCGATTGTGTGGGGAGATGGCTTCTGCACTTCGTGCCATGTGGAGGGAAGGGATATCCAACACCTGGGTCCGGGAGGTTGTTTTTTCCAGATACAAGATTGAATTCTGGACCAAGCCCCCACAGAAGCTTGTGGCATCCAAGCCTTCCCACGTCGCGGAAAGGGCAGTGGCTTGTGACTGCTTGATAGATCTCTTGCTGGACTGGGGAGTTGTTGTACCTGTGGATTCTATTCAATACTATTAGTTATCCCCAAGAAGGTCCGTTCGGCCAATCCTGGCTCTCCGAAATCTGAACAGTTTTGTTCTAAGTTCCGCATGGAATCTCTAAGGTCCAGCATTTTGGAGGAGAGGGGTTTGTCCACCACAGTAACTGGGATCTTGATTCGAGCACGGAAACAGTCATCCTCTAGAATGTACTAAAGTACTTGGAGGGACTTTGTGCGAATCTAAGAGCTGCTCCTGTAGGAGGTTCTCAGTACCCACAATTTTGTAGTTCCTCCAGCAAGGCAAGTACGCTGGCTTACAGCCCAGCACCCGTAAGTGCCAGGTCTTGGCCTTGTGCATTTTTTTTCCAACGGACGATTGCAGAGCATAGGTTAATCTGCATTTTCATGCAGGGCCCTGTGCATGTTCGGCCTCCGCGGCAGCTTTCCTTGTGGCGATCCCCTTCATCCGGTGGGTTTCAGAGCTGGCATCACTTTTGATGAGATCACCCTTTTTTGTTCTGCATGAAGACAAAGCGGTGTACCATGTGACACAAGATTTTTTGCCCATGGTGGTCTCTCCTTCCTATTTTAATCAGGAGATTGTGCTACTAATTGTGCTGATGCCCCATTTGCCATTAGGAGTGACTCCTGCATTCTCTCAATGTGGTCAGGGCATTCAAGTATTACTTGGTTGCTACTTGGGAGGTATGTAAGATGGATGTCTAGTTCATGATACCAGAAGGACCAAGGAGGGGCCTGTTGACTGCCAGGCTCACTCTTAGCAGAGGGATCAAGCAGGCGGTCATACAAGCCGGAATGGAAGAGGACAAGAAAGGAAATTTACCAGTGGGTACACAAATTTCCCATTTTACTCATGTGTTTTTTCAGGAGTTCCCTTTTTTCTACCTGTCATGTAGTATTATGTAAATGCCTCCACATTCAAGGTCACCACAGACTGGCTGCACTAACCACTGTCCCTAGTCGTGCAACCTTAGTCCCTGGTTTTAGGTTGAAGCTGTTGAGTGGCCCATGCTCAGGCTTCTCCAAAGTCAGCTATACTACCTGGTGGCCCCTTACACATACAATTATTTCGACAACTAAATAAAATATGGTGAAACATTACAAAGCTGCAAGATGAGGTTTTGCACTCTTTTATTAATTTTATGGAAAAAAATATAGGGAGGGCCTTAAACTTTGGAATTTGGAGTCAAGTCTTGGGTTCTAGATAGTAGGTCCCTGTGCCACCTGCCAAGCAGTGGTACCTGGAGTGAAAAAACACTTAAAATCAGGCTATACAGAGAAGAAGTAGGCTTAACGAAATCCTGATTCTTTTGCATCGTTTCCACAGGACCTGTTGTGGTCAATAGTGTCCAGACAGGGGTAGCTGTAGCGGTAGTCAAGTATGTTTGTGTGTGCCAGCACCCTTGTAGTGTCTACTAAATGTTGAAAATAAGCTGACTTGTTGGTGGCCAGCTATGTGAAATCTCGTATCTGGACAGTTCCTGTTCTAAAGCGGAGTATTGACATGCAGTAGATCAGTCAGAATACAGACAATACCTACATCAATTTATCATCTGTTTGAAACACAAAACAAACATTGAAGATATTTGTTGTCACTTCCTCTGCTGTTGTCCCACTTTGAGGATGAACAATACTTTCTCCATATTCCCTGCGTGACCAGACAGCCTTGCCTGTGAAATATTTCTCAAACATGAAATCCATGACACATGATTTGTTGATATTTGTAGATATTTGTTGAGTTGTAAATGACCATTTTTGTAAATAGACCATCAAGAATTATCCGCTTCGTCCAACTTTTATTTGACATCTGTCCTCCGCTTTTTTATTTATTTATGAGTGTCCTATTTCAGTTTCATATTTTAACTCATTTGATATGAAAGCCTAGGGTATACCCTAAAGCACTATCAGGAGATCTGCAAATTATGCATGGCTAGCCATTGATCAGCACTTATGTTTTTAACAGAAGTAAGTTAGTCAGTTATGTGTAATTTTGTATCTAAGATTTAAGATATTTTCTAGAACTTTTATGTTTGTTAATTTGATATTTAAGTAATGTTATGTACAATATTTTAGCAGCACTGTTTGGCAGAAAAGCCATTACCTGCAAAACTGAACTTAAGCTTGAGCACCCCCTCTCCATTAACATTGATAGATTATGTCCGCCAGTAGACATCAAGACATAATCTATCACATTTGGGTTTAATATTCTGTTATAGAAGACATAATGTCGCCCCTGCATATTTTATTTGGTCCAGAAAAATATCATTTACTATGACTTAATAATCTAAAAGTCTTAATAAAATGACTCAGAAAAAAGATAATATATATAATTGTGACCAGACAGCCTTGTCTGTAAAATATTTCTCAAACATGAAATCCATGACACATGATTTGTTGACAAAATACAACCTGTCTGATCATCTTTCTGATAGATATTTGTTGAGTTGTAAATGACCATTTTGTAAATAGGCCATCAAGAATTTTCTGCTTCGTCCAACTTTTATTTGACATCTTTACTCCGCTTTTTTATTTATTTATGGGTGTCCTATTTCAATTACATATTTTAACTCATTTGATATAAAAGCCTAGGGTATACCCTAAAGCACTATCAGGAGATCTGCAAATTATGCATGGCTAGCCATTGATCAGCACTTATGTTTTTAACAGAAGTAAGTTAGCCAGTTATGTGTTATTTTGTATCTAAGATTTAAGATATTTTCTAGAACTTTTATGTTTGCTAATTTGATATTTAAGTAATGTTATGTACAATATTTTAGCAGCACTGTTTGGCAGAAAAGCCATTACCTGCAAAACTGAACTTAAGCTTGAGCACCCCCTCTCCATTAACATTGATAGATTATGTGCGCCAGTAGACATCAAGACATAATCTATCACATTTGGGTTTAATATTCTGTTATAGAAGACATAATGTTGCCCATGCTTATTTTATTTGGTCCAGAAAAATATCATTTACTATGACTTAATAATCTAAAAGCCTTAATAAAATGACTTCGAAAAAAGATAATATATACAATTACATTGATAAATTGTAACATTTTGACATCATTTATTCATCAGATTATTCATCAAATTAAAAATGTAACATGGCAAATAATTGAAATGGAATAAATTGCCAACTTGGTTGAATGAACATTAATTATGACATTTTAAAGAGAACCATGCTATGGGGATGTATTACAAAGATTAATTGTTTCAAAAACTTTCGTGTGCATTTCAAAAACTTAATTCCATGTGCCTTGTAAAAAAATTGTATCTTATTTCAACTGTGGATGAAGACACGGCATTTACCGTATTTTGCCATATAAGACGCACTTTTTTCTGAAAAAGTGTGTCTTATTTGCCAAATGTAAAAATCAAGCAAGAAAAGGTATACTTAAATGAGTCTCACAGCCACTGCCTGGCCACCAGTAGGCCTGCTCATTTATCCCACCTGGGTGGACAGGCGGGATAAATGAGCACCCAAGAGTTTGTTTCAGCACGCGCCGGCCTGAGAAGCAGTGGAGGCGCTGGCTGCCAGAGTGGGGGCAGTGGGCAGGGTTCATTTACCCTGCCTGTCTGCCCCTGCTCCTCTATTGGCTTGCCTCCTGGAGGCTGCGGGTGGGTGCGAGGCTCATGTAAGTATACTTTTTTCCAGCAACCGGGGGGTTGGGATGATTCTGCCACACTGCCTATGGAAATGGGAGGGGAGGAATGCCACACTGCCAATATGGGGAATGGGATGGGGGAATGCCACACTGCCCATGGAGAATAGGGTGGGGAATGCCACACTGCCTGTAATGGGGTGTTTTATTACAACATTTGGTTTAGAATATTTTTTTTCTTATTTTCCTCCTTCAATCCTAGGTGCGTCTTATATGGTGAAAAATACAGTACAAACAAGTGAACCATATACCTGTTAGCCAAAGGCCAGTGCCAACATTCAGTATTAACTTTGAGAAGATGAGAAGGTTACATCTGTGTTAATGTTCCATAGTAGCCAAGCGCAGCACTGGGACTAGAGGGGATGTAACCAGCAAAAAAACACCTTATATGTGGTACTGTGTGCAAATGTTGGTCCTTCTAATTCTCCAAAATAACCCCCCTTTTAGTTTATATTTATTAGTTCCATAACTCGACTGCCTTATAACAATTTTATACAGGGTAGGGTTTCCCAACCAGTGGTAGTCAGCCTTCCCTCTGGTGGTGCTCAGGCCACCAGGGGTGAAAGGTGGAAGCACTGCAGACAACCCCTCTAATACTATGCATCAGAAGTCCACAATCTGCAGACACATAACTTTTGCTTGTGCTGCAGACACATAACTTTTGCTTGTGCCTTTGGGCCACATGGAGCACATATAGTTCTTTAAAGCAGGCCCCACCCTCCCAAGAGCATGTATTGGTGGCGGTGTAGTACTTCAGATAATTGGAAAATGAGAAGTGGTACTCCATAAAAAAGCACAGTTTTCATGTACATCCTTCAGGTAAGTCATTAAATGCTTGTCCTAATAGGAAAGAACACATATGCTGCAGTTATGTGGGTCTAGTTGTTATCTTTTTGTTAGTTAACTCTGGTAACAAAATGTGAATTATTCTGGCACTCATCTCTTAATAGATAACTGAGCAGTGAATGAACTTTAAAATGAACCGAGGATCTTGAAGAAAACATTTATGTGTCAACTGATTATTATCCAAGGCTGAGTCATCTTACATGTACACACTGTGCATACAGAGCAGTGCTTCCTTTATTAAAGGTCAATTGTTGACTGTATATTCATCTTGAGGAATATAGATGGACCTGATTTTTGTATTCATCGTATCTATGTGATCAAAGTGCAGTGTATTGTTTATACTGTACATGTTTATAGTCCCATGGCCTTCCTAAATGGTTAATAAAGTAAAAATCAAGATTCTGATATTATATGGCTTATGTAAATGTCATACTTATTGGTTATTATTTAACTTTTTTAAGCTGTTTAAACTGATTTTCAATAATACAGTTAGCTTACGGTCTAAAGGTTAATCATAACTATCATCAACTAACAATGCTGCCTTATCAGTGATCCATTCAGACAAATATTGTGCACAAAGTGTGTTGTGAGGCAATAATATATATTTAATGCAAACTGTACGGAAATAGCAGTAGAAACTAATGATGCGTTACAGAACAGTAATTAAACATAAAAATGTTTCAAACTAGGTCACAGTAATTTTCCCTCTATACAGTATAAGGATCTTGCAGGTCTTTCACCTAGTTTTTCTCTACGGCCTTTGTGTCCTCTTTCTTAATGTGGTTCTACTAAAAATTGGTTTTCCAGACTAGACTGTCTTGTTTTCTATACCCTAAATTTCCTATATCATGCAAATGAACAAATAATGTATCATGAATAAATTAATAATTAGTATATATCTAAGCTATTGGGAACTTTACATGCTTTCTATAGTAGTGTGCAGAGTTATAATTTTCTTCAGTGTAACAAAATAATGATAGACCTGATTAATCAGGAAATCTGCCTAAAAAGATTTCAGCTGCCAAACAATGAGCCCGGAGAGGGGATTAAGACTAAGGAGTTATCTGATATATTACAGCCATATAAAATACAAATGTAGCAATCGTTACCCTATATATTGTATGTCTATACTACCTGATCGAAGGGTCGGCAAGAACTAAAAACATTGTATGAGTATAAATATTAATCTTGGAATACTTTAGAGCAGTTATTCTACTTCTTGTTGTGCCTGTACCAAATGAACAACATTCATGGCACCCCCAAACGTGCCTAAAGAATGAATAGAGATGACTCTTTATTGTACAAGATTGAAACTACCATTATAATTAATAACAAGTTTAAAGCCTCTCAAAACCCATGACGCTGTGGCGGCCATTCAGATCAATCTAAAGGGAAACTGTGGATGCGGCCAATGGGTTTGTGAAAAAAATGTTGCATGGGTGTGGCACTGGTGCTAGCAAACCCCATCTTTTAAAGACATGGCTACTGCCACGCCAGCTGCATCACCTGAGGTATGAGGTACTGTATTACATCATCTAAGAACTTGTAACTATATGGTCCCCTAAAGTGATACAGTTCATATATTAAAGCTGACCTCATTATTTGAATCAATATTTAAATATAACACCCTATGATACTAAACAACAGTAAATTTAGTACAAATGACCATACTTAACGTAACTACTGAATAAAGAAATCAGAGCTGTGAGCATGTAGGCGCCATTGGTTCTCATCTTGTTAAAGTAGGTCTTTTTTTTGTGACCCAGTCTATTAGCTATTACATCTTAGTTTTTATTGGGGATATGAAAAAGTTGATATGATGTAAAGATTTCACGGCAGACTTGGGTTATTTGGTGAGCTGTCGTACAACATCTTTTGAAGAAGACATAATAGGTCCTATTTATAATGTGCGCTGTCTAGCATCTTTCTGGTGGCTATAGCACCAGTTTTGCAGCGCTTTTTCTTTTTTGGGGTTGCTATTTTGACTACAATGACGCTGGAAGTTGCAGTGCCAGATGCTAACTAACTTTGATTGTTGCAAAAGATATTAGATGACACTGGCTGGCATTTCATCATTACAGTTACACGATATCACTGCTGGGGACAAACTTTACAATACGTTTAGGCTGCGTTTTAGTTGTTGTCCAAATTACACATTGATAAACTAAAGAAGCCTTGAAAAACTATTTTACAAAAAAAAGACACCTGCGTTTATATTATTGACAAGGCACAAATGACAAATGTGTGTAATATTAATTATAATCATAAAACAATTCAATACAGTTCTGCCCATTGTGTTCTATAGGATCTTGACCTACAATGCCAGCTTCAACCAGAGCACCAAGCGTTGCAACCTATTTGGCGCTATTGTTGAACTAGTTCCACTGAGGCGCTTCATAAATCAGGCTTCTTATCACAAGATCCTTCTTAACTTTTGTGATAAAACTGGTAAACCTACCAAACCAACCTAGTCTAGTGTACAGGTGTCAAACTCCCTTCGTAAGAGCCACCAACAGGCCATGTTTTATCTACACAGAAACACAGGTAAAGTTATTGGTGCAAGCTGAGCTATTGAGCCGACTGTGAAGATCCACGATACATGACCTTCGTGGCCATTGAGGATTGAGTTTGACACCCCTGGGTTAATGGTAGGACATCTTGATGACAGTTAAAGGAGTGTGTACTGTGGAACTGTATAATATTAATAATCCATATAAACACATTGGATAATGACAGGAGGGGTCACATATACTGTACACCCAAACTGAATAAAACTCCCACCAAGCTTGTGGATTCTTCTACTGGTAAGAATAAAATCTAGGATTGCCAAGTTTGAGTGTATCAAGGGAGACAGAACCTGTCCCCCTGATTTCCATAAAAAAAACAGGCCTGGCTGGATATTTCTTGATGCCGAGTGTATAGGTGACACCTCCTCCCTCCATGCAGCATATTTATTCTGATTTTCGGACATATTTATATGGATTTTTTGACATTTTATCATGATAGTCCTCCTTTAAGAGTATATCTATAACATTGTGAGGCATCTTGAAACATTCTTATAATATGCAGTCTCTTTCTGCATTAGAGATGTTGGTTATATTGCTGATTTGTCTCGTAATGCTTTTATGCACAGTAAGTTTCAGTAATAATAAGAGAAGCAAATTGTGGCATGTAACCGAAGCTTTTTATGGTCCATGCCTACTCGTGTTGATGGCAAGAAGTGGGCACATGCATGACTTTGGAATTTCCGGAAAATTCCCAATTGTTTTTCTGACAGAGCATCTGTTATGTGTTCACATTACATGCAAATATTTCTTATAATTATTTAGCAAGTAAATTTTGAATTATATGGTTGATATTTCGCCTACAAAACAAGAGCCTCAGCTGTGTGTGGGAGTAACAGGTGCTCTTCAGAAGTTTCTGTGAAAAGCAGAAACTGAATTATATGCTTGAGATTTAGTTGAAATGAAAAATGTAACCAGGCTGAATTGAATTTTTTTCCATAAAGAAATAAAAATATTCAATTTGGTAAGTTAAGAAACACATTGAAGTGCTGCCCAGATAATGCAGTAAATCCCAGCATTTGTCTTCTGTGCGTCGCTACTGCTCCAAGATGCCTAATCATATGGATATATTCTCCCAGTCGCCAGAAGATTTGTGTTCTTTAACGTATGCAGCAGAGAGGTACTTAAAATACATTTGAAAAATTGGTCTCTAGGTTCCAGTTGCTTAGTCAGTGTTATCTGCACATAGAGTACTGA
Source organism: Gastrophryne carolinensis (assembly GCA_027917425.1). Classification (NCBI taxonomy): domain Eukaryota; kingdom Metazoa; phylum Chordata; class Amphibia; order Anura; family Microhylidae; genus Gastrophryne; species Gastrophryne carolinensis. The sequence continues at coordinate 146,773,134 of CM051237.1, forward strand.
CTGCTGCCACAGGCCATGAATCCATCTGCGGGAAAAGACTAACGCAATTTAAAATATATGAGCCACAATCTAAACATATATTTCAAAAAATATGTTGAGATAAAGGTTTTGGCAAAATATAGGATATTTTAAGGGAAGTTTATTGAATCAAGGCTTTAGCATCATAAACTATAGCCCTGATTCTGTGCCTCTTACACATGCACTTTCGCATGTGTCTGTGTATTTTTTGCGAGTTTTTCCATGCTTTTCCGGCTTGTACTTATACGCGCTCTCGAAAAGCGTATGTTTATCGGCAATTTTCCGTTATTTCCGCCAACTTACGTGATTGGTATGGGCTGGTGGGTGATTCTGTGCCTTGATTGCCGATGACAAGCCACTCAATAAAACGGGTTTACTTGCGCTGGACTTACGGGGTCATTTTGTAGGTGAAAGCAAGCTGTTAACATGTTTGAGGAGGACATGGAGGAGTATGAGCGCCTGCAGCTGAACGGCATGCTGTGCATCGCCATGGCAGAAGCCAGATCACACCGCGCACGCATGGACATCGATCGCATGCATGGACATCGATCGCATGCATGACATTGAGCTGTTCGAGCTGTCCCGCCTTAATTGCGTTTCCCTCCATAATATGTATAGTGAGCTGCGGCCATGGTTAGCCCGCACCACAAGGAAGGGGCATGCAATTGCCGGTATGACCAAGATGCTTGACTGCCTGCAATTTTTGGCGAATGGCTCGTTCCAGAGGCTGGGTGCCCTCTCCGTGGGGATGTCCCAGCCTACGCTGACCAAGTTTCACTAACCAAGTTTTTGGATGGCATGGCTACCCTGTGTCAAAAATACATCTATTTCCCAGACAACATGGTAGCCTGGAATGCGGTTAAATTGGGCTTTTTTAATATAGCCGACATGCTCAATGTCATGGGTGCGATCGATTGCACACATGTTGCGTTAGTTCCTCCAGCCGATGAGGAATATTCTTTTAGGTTTGTGGTTTAGGTCAACATTATGACATGTATTAACTAATTGTTTTTCCTTATATTCAATTTTATATTTAAAGCAATCATTTTCATGCATACCTTAACTAATTATTAGCATGTATGTCAGAAATACCTTATTTCATGCATACCGTAACTAATTATTAGCATGTATGTCTGAACTAAATTAGTTCATGCATACCTTAACTAATTATTTCCATGTATGTCTGAACTAAATTAGTTCATGCATACCGTAATTCGTCCTTATCATGTATACTAGATTACAAACCGACTGTCCTATTTTATTAGGTTTTTGGTTGAAATTGTTTGGGGTTGTAACTGTTCAATTTTCACTTTAACAATAAGGATACCGTATTTTGTGTTGTGTCTTTAGGTAAATGTGGGGATTGTTTTAGTGTACTAATGACCTCTATTTCTGCTCTTACAGGAACAAGAAGCTGGGTCATTCCATAAACGTCCAAGCTGTGGTTGGCCCTAACCTTTGCTTTCTGAGTGTGATGGCTGGCTTTCCCGGATCCACCCACGACGCATATATCCTGAGAAATTTGAGCCTCTATGGTCATTTTCAGTCAGAAGAATTGTCTGGTGGCTGGCTACTGGGTAAGTTTGGTGAATGAATAGCATTAGACTTTCAATGTCAGACTATTATTTTAGTGCCTATAAACTTGTCTCAATATATGGCTGTTCTTTTCCTCTGATGACATGATATACAATGTAGCTAACAAGTGGATCCTAATTCTTTTTTGGGGGGGTTTTCAGGTGATTCGGGATACCCACTACCCCCGTCCTGCGCCCTCAGACTCAGGCCCAGAAGGGCTATAACAGGGCCCATTGCAAGACCAGGGCTGTGGTGGAGAGGGCCTTCGGCCGGCTTAAAACCAGGTTTAGATGCACCCTCTCCAGCCACCACGGACATTCCAGATGAATTGTATGCGGGCACCCAGAGTGATCATTTAATTTCCTCATTTTTTTTGTGATTTTTCTCTAGCTATTTTTTTTTTGCCAGATGTTTTTGCTTTTTACCCAAAGGTTGGGTTTTTTTTAAAAACATTTTACCCAAAGATTTTTTTTTTTTTACCCAAAGGTTGGGTTTTTTTTTTTTACCCAAAGTTTTTTTTTTTTTTTAATTTGGGGTATTTTTTGACCTAAAAATACATGACCATACAATCTATGTGCTTGTCATTAGATCTGTTATAGATTTGTCACTAAACCAAGATATCTCATGTATACTTTAATTTGCTTATCAGTATATCCTAATGTAGCCATCAAAACATTGCAACAGATTTGCGTGAAATGTATTTTAATCTGCAAATATTTGATGTCACAATAAACAGAATTTGTTATACTAAAAATAAAGACATGGGTAATAAGAACACAGCACACAACAAACTCATGTTCCCCGTACAGGAACATTCTGACCCCTAGGGAGCACTATTATTAAGGGCAAGGGGCCCATGATGGCAGGAATCCCTAGGCCAAAAAACAACACCCTCTCCAGCTCGTGCCCTATTTCTACATTACAATGTAGGCAGCTGTAAGTCACCGTGCAGCTCAACGGCTGCAAGTTAAAGGGTCAGCCAGCCTATGACACCCAGCACCCAAGCAACTGCAACACAATACTATAAGAGCACAAGTTGGACCTATGAATGGGGTGTTAGTCACCCAAGAAAGTTAACAAATATTCCACCCACCCACGATGATGTTGGCAGGATCTCATTAGACATAAACCTGCTGCGTGTGAGCTTGAGCGGGCGCTTTACTGAGCCAATAAATATGGCATGGCCAAGTGGGGTTTCTGAGCACTATCATGATGTTTATGGACAAAATTCTAACACCACCAGGCTAGGCACAAATGGCCATATATGGTTGGAGATCACCATACAGGTCAATAGTGTGGGAATGTTGATGAAAGATGTAGAATGAAATACAAGTAAAAATGTAAATCTGCTGGATTGACATTCTAAGGCTTTTGTTGTGCTTGGAGTATGGCCAACATCTGTGCTTGTGTGGCATTCATAATTTGCCACTGCTGAAGCATTGCCTCCCTATGCCTGTTGGTCTGGCTGTTGATATTCCTAATTTCTTCAATCAGGGTTGTGAAGTTATTATTAAAGTTCACTAAATGTGCAGCCAGCTCCTCTCTTAATCTTAGGTTCACTGCCCTAAAGAGGCAGCTATCATTCCGCCATGCTGTCTCCAGTATCTGCACACGCCTTGTCTGGCTGACATGGCGACGTGCCTGAGGGCGTCCTCCACTTCCCCTGGTTGGGGCGCATGCAGATGCTGGAGCTATAGGCCTAGCAACCAGGCCAGATGTAGTAGGCAAATCCTCTGCAGCAGAGCACGTGGGACAGTTGGTTCTGTCTCTTGCTGCTGCCCATGGTGGTCTGCCGGCAGAGGGCGTGTTAGTCTCTGCTGCAGCGGATTTGTGGGCGGATGCTGCTGGGGCAGTGACACCTGAGGGGGCTGGGTAGGCATTAGTGGGGCCAGGTTAATGATCTCCTCCTCTTCCAGATGGTGGATGGCATCCATTAGTGGTGGTGTCTGTAGGGATATATAAAAGAACCTGTATAAGATATTATGGGCAATATATGTTTGGCAAAGTAGTCAGCATAATCCACATGCATCACCATTTCTGGCCCTGTACACTTACCACATCCTTCTGGTCCTGTTTAGAATATGTTTGTACTGGCCGCCGTGAAGTGGTGGCAGTGGGCAAATAGGTTGAGGGTTGCAGAGTTGTCTGTGAATTCTGAGGAGCTGTAATGTGAAATTAAAGTCAAGTTAACACCTAAGCCGAACTTGCATAAACATAGGATTATATTGCCTTTAAAGCACCCGGACCTAACTTTAACTATATTTTAGGCAACCCTACTGTAGCCTGTGAGCCCCCCCCCCCCCCAGTTCACACTAGATACGCCTGTGTGTGTCTCGTGGTTGTTTTTTTAAAAGCATGCTAGACAAATGTTAGACAAATATCCTTACAATACATACCTTTGCCAATTTCAAAGTCGCCAGTGTCTTGGGCCCCGGATAAGCCCTGTAGGGCCGATGGGTGGATAAGTCCAAGGACAAGCTCCTCAGCTGCTGTGTACTGCAGTTTAGTTGGGAATCCTCCTCCTGTTTGCATCCTGAAAATCCAATAATGTACACAATTAATGACAAGGGCTAGGGCTTCTAGGACGAGTCTTACCCTTGGCCTTACTAGTAGTGCTCCTTTGTGTTTTGGAAGTTGTGGGCCGGGGAGCATTCTTGCTTGAATATGTCTCCTTCGCCTTCTGAGATGGGGCAGATTTGGAGGTGGCTGGAGTGTGTTCCACTGTATCCTTTTTGTGGCTACTGGATGTTCTGGTCGAATGCGAGCGGCCACTGGTTTTGTGGGACCTAGTTGCAGGGCTCGAGGAGGTTTTTTGCTTCCGTTCAACATGACGCTCATGGCATTCCTGGGACTTGGGAGTCTTGCGGCTACCTTTCTTACTAATCAAATGTGTTTCACTTTCATCTTTCAGATGATGATAGAGGCCAGGTAGGACTACCTGACGAATGACTTCCAGAAGAGGATGTTGGCACTGGAGATCGTGGCCAAAATTGCAGCCGACAGCGGCACCACCTTCACCTTTACCCAGATCATCCAACACTGGTCGGACCTAAAGAGAAGGAAGAGGCCCCGGGTGAAGCGATTCTTCGCTCAACATTTCCCAAGTAAGTACACGACTATTACTTGTAAGCTAACCAAAAGTCCATATTTAGGCCTCTGCTTAGGAATGATATTCTCTTCTAGTGAGCAAATGGGATTGCAGGATCCGACCCACCCGGAGGTGAGCAGTCCGGCCAGTGCGGGATGGATCTGGGCCTAGTGAGGGTGGTGCGTCTCCAGGTCCAAGGTCCTCCCCCTCCTCTGTAGGTGGCTCAGAGCAGCCACTAGACCTCTCTACAGAGGAGGGGCAACAGCGCATCGCCAGGGAGTCGTACCAGATGCCGGAGCCACAACACTCCGGTATGTTTGTCTGACTGAAGCACACACAGGTACATCCACTGTCAACACACACTCATTCCCTGCTTCTATTCTTTTAGATGACGATGTAGCGGGTGGAGAGCATCCTTTGGAGAGGCCACCAGATTACGCCCCTGAGGTGCATGGCGAAGATGGGTGTTGTCACACAGACATTAGAAAATCAGTGTTGCCTTGACCTAATCTGCCATTACAAGTAAACATATTTTTCCTCCCTCTACAGCCTCAGATCCGGGTCAGTGGCAGGCCCCAGAGAGAATGTTGGTCCCCCAAGCCCAGGTCGCCCACCAGCCTGGTAAGTTTTCAGACTACTTATTTAATTACCTAGAACATAGCTTTGTTCACAGGTCTTTACAAAGTTTGCCCTAATACCTTAGCATAATCACCTATGGCCTAATCCCTAGACTAATACCTTAGCATAATGACTTATGGCATGATCCCTAGACTAATATCTTACCATAATGAACTATGGCCTGATCCCTAGACTAATACCTTAGCATAATGACCTATGGCCTGATCCTTAGACTAATATCTTACCATAATGAACTATGGCCTCATGCCTTTGCTGGAACCTGAATAATATTTAATTCCACAGCTAGCAAACATGTATTTGCCTAGAAATACTTATTGCTTCCTTTACACAGGAACCCAACAGGAGAGACTGCAAAAGGACTGCGACACTGTATCGGCTGGTGGGCGACATCCAGGAGCTGGCTGCTTCAATGGGGACCAGTGAAGACTAAATTCCTGGGGCCTGCCACATTTGTTTTTATTGTTTATATTTAAAAATTTAAATATTTTTTATGTTTGTATAAAAAAAAAAAAAAAAAATTAAGAGTTTTAAAAATGTAAAAAATGTTAAAGTTAAAGGCAAAAAAAAATAAGATTAATAATTAAAAAAAAATCTTATAAAATTGAACCATGTTTCGTATTTATTTTATTTTAAGCAAAAGACTTTTTAACCCTTAACACAGGCAAAACATCACATACAGCAGAAAATATCAAGAAGGATCCAAAACATAAGAACAGAATGAAGAACATTAGGTAAGCATGAAGGACGGGAGAACATTAAAACAGGAACCGTGAGTGAGTTGAGGTAAGTATGAAGGACGGGAGAACATCTAAAGTGGAACCGCGAGTGAGTTGAGGTAAGCATGAAGGACGGGAGAACATCTACAGTGGAACCACGAGTGAGTTGAGGTAAGCATGAAGGACGGGAGATCATTTAAACAGGAACCATGAGTGAGTTGAGGTAAGCATGAAGGACGGGAGAACATTAAAACAGGAACCGCGAGTGAGTTGAGGTAAGCATGAAGGACGGGAGAACATCTAAAGTGGAACCGCGAGTGAGTTGAGGTAAGCATGAAGGACGGGAGAACATTAAAACAGGAACTGCGAGTGAGTTGAGGTAAGCATGAAGGATGGGAGAACATCTAAAGTGGAACCGCGAGTTGAGTTGAGGTCAGTATGGAAGCAGAAGTGAGTGAGAGAATAGTTGAGAAGGGGACATGATTGAGGGTAATAGCTGCGTGCATGCGTACATAGCAGATTTCCCCAAAAAATGCCATTTGGACGTATATTGGGAGGAAGATGCATGCAGAATATAATGGGACACGGTAAATCTTCGTGGAAAACTAAGTTAAAAAACGCTGAAAAACGGTAAAATATGAGGTTTACTGGGTAACGTATACGTTACCCTCGTCCTGTCGAGGACGCAACGAGAGGCAGAAATTTCCATCCTTTTCGGCATACGCAGCTACGTACAGTAAACGGAAGGCTTCTGATAGATGCTCTAAATCATTCGTAAGCTCATACACATACAGGAAAAAAATATATAATACACAGAACGGGCCATATACGACAAGGTTTTCAGGAGGCACAGAATCAGGCCTTATGTCTTCGGGTCACCTGCCAACACTTCTGTTGTCGGTACTTGGATAATTATTTTAAAATCAGAGAAGTTTACTCGGACTGTCTTAATTAAAGTGGTCTCTAGTAGAGGTTAGATGCTGCTGTAGAAGGGGGTGTTAAAGCATTGGAGAGACCTTTGTGTGGGTTTTGTAACCTACTGGTTGTTATTTCCCTTGAGCTTAAAGTCTCTGCTTGGGCAAACATAACAGACAATAGATACTCACCTATAGTCCCACAAAGCTGATTCGCATGATGCCGGTTTGAGCAGTTTGAAACTTTCCAGCATCGGTGATCTTGTCCCCTCCATCACGGTGGCCCAGACCCAAGCGTCCAATCCCACCCACTCGTGTCAGCCATGATGACTGGCTGCGCTCGCTCGATTCACTAGAATGGGGGGGGGGGTGCCAGCATGAATGGAATGGAAGTGACTAGTTGCCATGACTGATATCAGGAGGAAGAAAGGTGGCCACTGGCCATGGTCGTGTGGGGGGATGGCACAGTCTGGATCTCAAGCATTAGTAAGTTCAGTAATTCTACATTCCTGAAATAGGGGAGATCAGCTGCACAGGATTATAGATGAGTATGTATCATTTATTGTTTTTGCTTGGACAGTCCCTTTAACCACAAACTCAGCACTCACGGTGTCTGAAGGCAGTTGGTATCATTGCAGGACTGAGGAAAGTCATCCCCTCCACTGCATTCTGGGTCATCTAGTACATACTAGAAAGAAACTGGAAAGAGAGAAACTATTTCAGTATTATTATTTAATTAATACTCATTATTTTAATACTATTAATTTATTTGAATAGTTGATACTATGGGGTTTATTCATCAAGGGATAGCGGCAGGTAGTGCCTCGTAGCGGCAGGCAGCGTCTGGTGAACGATGGGTGCTGTATGCAATACCACATTTATGAAGGCGATTCTGGTGAGCGACTCTAATAGCGCCATGTAGCATCTGATTCATCATCACAGGCAGCTCAGCATATAGCTCCGGCACTCTAGCTTCCAGGGCGCCTGGTATTACCTGTCGCTACCTGTTGCTCTCCCATACATTTCAATGGACATTACTTTTCTTCTATAGAGGGTTTTTTTAATTTAATTGTTTTTTTGTTTTTTTTTATCTCAAATAATTGTGTCACCTCTCCTGGCCTAGAAAGAGTCATTTTTGTAAACTTTTTTGATTTTTTATATTTTTATGCAGAATTGTCATTACAGGTTTGGCATTAAATTATTAATGTCACAATGTTACAACAATGTCATTCCATGTGTTTTCGCTTTGTTACTGGTGGATATGTGTTCAAAAACAGACTTTAATGACACAGCACCTGCTGCTCTATGCTATAGCGACCAGATTCGGAGCGCCTACGCTGTGTGTGTGTTTTTTTTTGTTGAATATGGTGTGAGTCGCTGAGAGTCGGTCGCAATGAGCTGGCGCTAACTTTCGCTCCCTACAACGCTGTACTGGTGTTAGAACGCCCAACATACATCTCATTCATCAATGCCGGCCAGGTTACTACAGCGACTAAGGCGCTCTGTTACAGCGCCCGATAGCCGATCACAGCGTATATTAGCGGCCGCTAATAGCGCCTCTGTACAGACACTCATCTGCCGATACCTGGCGCCAGTAATGAATCAGCCTGTATATTTATGCTATTTATTATCATAACAGCAAATAATCTAACAAATATATATTACAATTAATTTGATATGTATATCTTAATCACTCGTTTTCAGATGTGGACACCATCCACATATCATTAGAACATATTCCAGCTTATTAAATGAATTTTTTAATGATTTGTTTGATTTATTAATCAATAATGGATTATATGATTCATTTTAATTAATAATAAATACATTAAATATAAACAATGATCAATGACCATGAGAAAAGATCAGTTCATAGCTTTTTTGCCCATAAATTTGGCTGAATTGTGAGTATTAACTTTGTAATATGGAGTGGATATGGAAGCACTTGGTGATTATACAGATTGTTGCAGTTTTTGTAATTGTTGCCGAAACCATCCACTAAGGAAAGGTGCTTCCTCCACCGACATAGGAGGGGATTCTTCTCTGTAACAGCAGTGAGACTATGGAACTCTGCCAGAGGAGGTGGTTATGAAGAATACACTAAAAGCATTCAAAAGTGGCCTGGATGCCTTCCTTTCATGTAATAACTAGAGATGAGCGAGTAGTATTCGACTGAGTCGGTATTCGATCGAATACTACTCTATTCGTCATACTCGATTTCGATCGAGTACAGCGGCGATGGCGCACTCACAATTCGTTTCCCCTCACACCTTCCCGGGCGCGTTTTTTACACCAATCACCATGCAGGGGGGGTGGGACAGGTCCTGGGAGGACGCTGGCATCGCGAGAACGGCGTCTACACGCATTGGCTGGAAAAACCACGTGACCTTGAATCTACAAAACTCAGCACTTCCTCTTCATCAGCATTAGCAGCTTGAACTTAGTGAGGGATAGACGCTCACAGCAGGGAAAGACAGGCTGTAGCTGGCAGGGCCCCAGAAGCTCGGAATATCGCATTTACCACCATATATACCAGCTACCAGAAGACAAGAGAGTCATTAAGAGCCCTTATTAGGGCTACTATGCTGAACGATATATAGCTCATATGTAGGCAGGCAGGGCCCCAGAAGCTCAGAATATCGCATTTACCACCATATATACCAGCTACCAGAAGACAAGAGAGTCATTGAGAGCCCTTATTTGGGCTACTATGCTGAACAGTATATAGCCCATATGTAGGCAGGCAGGGCCCCAGAAGCTCAGAATATCGCATTTACCACCATATATACCAGCTACCAGAAGACAAGAGAGTCATTGAGAGCCCTTATTAGGGCTACTATGTTGAACAGTATATAGCTCATATGTAGGCAGGCAGGGCCCCAGAAGCTCAGAATATCGCATTTACCACCATATATACCAGCTACCAGAAGACAAGAGAGTCATTGAGAGCCCTTATTACGGCTACTATGTTGAACAGTATATAGCTCATATGTAGGCAGGCAGGGCCCCAGAAGCTCAGAATATCGCATTTACCACCATATACCACCATTTACCACCATTTACCACCTTTAAGCTTCCCTTACTGCTGGGGTGACACACTGTAACAAACCTCCTCCTGTAAGCTTCCCTTACTGCTGGGGTGACACAATGTAACAAACCTCCTCCTGTAAGCTTCCCTTACTGCTGGGGTGACACAATGTAACAAACCTCCTCCTGTAAGCTTCCCTTACTGCTGGGGTAACACACTGTAACAAACCTCCTCCTGTAAGCTTTCCTGACTGCTGGGGTGACACACTGTAACAAACCTCCTCCTGTAAGCTTCCCTGACTGCTGGGGTGACACACTGTAACAAACCTCCTCCTGTAAGCTTCCCTTACTGCTGGGGTGACACACTGTAACAAACCTCCTCCTGTAAGCTTCCCTTACTGCTGGGGTGACACAATGTAACAAACCTCCTCCTGTAAGCTTCCCTTACTGCTGGGGTAACACACTGTAACAAACCTCCTCCTGTAAGCTTCCCTGACTGCTGGGGTGACACACTGTAACAAACCTCCTCCTGTAAGCTTCCCTTACTGCTGGGGTAACACACTGTAACAAACCTCCTCCTTTAAGCTTCCCTGACTGCTGGGGTGACACAATGACACAAGAGGACATGTCTGACCACATCTCACACACACACACACAATGACAATTAGGGGTGGGGTATATTTATTTTCCCCCTTGCCTATGCCATCTGTGGTTGTCATTAGGCAACGTGATTTTAAGGGGTGCAGAATTTTGTTCTTTTTTGTACAGTTTGGCTTGGGGTCCATGGCAATGTAGAGGAAAGAAGGTTTCCTTGTCTTGTCTCACTTTACGTAGAAGTTATATTGTGTTTGGAGTGTATTGTTGAGTGGCTGTGATAGTGGCGTAATAGTGCGACTTGGGCGCGTTATATGCACCCAGACATGCTTCCCCTGCTGTCCCAGTTGCATTCCAGCAGTGTTGGCATCATTTTCTGATGTTTCAGGGTGGACTTGGTGACCTCCAAGTGGTCGAATTGAGATTTCCAAGTGGCGAGCATTTTTTTCCCATAGACTATAATGGGATTCGATAATCGGTCGAGTAGTCGAGTAACGCGGTCTATTCGAATCGAAATTCGAAATTTCGAATATTTCACTACTCGCTCATCTCTAGTAATAACATTACCAGCTATGGCTACGAGACCACTGGAAGGAGATAAACAGGCTGAACTGGATGGACTAAAGTCTTTATACAGCCTTACATACTATGTTACATGTATTTTCCAGATGGTATTCAAATATCCCCTGATGAAGTATAAGAAATATACAGGGTTTTTTTTTAAATCCAGCACAAATTTGTGAATTAACTATTTGCTGATGGGCAGAGGATTACAATAAGTTTGTTTTTAAATCATAAGAGTTCTTGCCGGGTTCATGTTGTTATTACCATCTACCCAGGTGGGTTATTTATACGTATATATAGGTCTAAATTTAGGATAAACAGCAAACCATAGATGAGTCCCAAAGTTCACAATTTTTAAAATATATTACAGTTGCCCCCTCTGTAGCTATTTTGCAGGTTTTTTCCCAACCAGGGAACCTCATCTAGTACATACATAATCTATTTGCTCAAACGCTACATTTGGGTAATATAATTTTAGATTAAAACCCTCTGCATATGTGAAGCAGCTGCAGAACTCCTTTCATCATGTATCTACATGCTTAACAAGATAACCAGGGATGCGATCATGTGTTTTGAAAGATCATAAAAGGGCTCTTTTGTACCACAAAAAGCATGTACAGTACTAAATATTTACAACATTTACTGACATTTGCTTGCTTAGCTGACAAAGCGTAAAGCAAACTGTTGATACATGACACAGTTGCAAATGTTTCCGTCTTATTGCATGTCTCTGTTGTGATGAAACAGGATAACTGACTATTCCCAGTTATTTCCAATAACTGACTCTTTACAGGACAGGAGCATGGTACCGTCATAAGAAGGGCCATATTTAGGATTCCTGCTGCCCTAGGCACCTTATGGCCACACGCTCTGTATTGTCCTGCAGACAGGAGCACATCCCCCCCTGCAGCCCTGTACTTACCAAAATATGCAACCAGTGGAGAGTCTGTTCTGCTGGGCAATCTCCCTCCATGTCTTTCCCCATCAGTGACATCATTAGTCCCACGGTCTGACATTGGCAGGGCACAAAGGAAGGACATGCCAGAGATCCCCACCATCAGCAAGGTATATTTTGTTTTTTCCTTATGTATGTTTTATTTTCATTTTAACAGTCTGAGCTGGTAAGTAGTCCAAGGGACCCTAAACCAGTCTGCGTGATGTTTGGCCAGAGCCAGGGGCGTAACTTTTGGGAGGCGACCACTCCGGTGTCCAGGAGGTTGAGGGGCCCATAATTGTTGTTCCTCCACCTTATTTATCATATTTGTGCTCACTTGGCTTTTAAAAAAAGGAAGCACTGATTATGTAGCTGCATCCAACTGCGTAAAAACTTTACTGTATGGACCGAAAAAGGGCAACATTTAATATTCACACCAGGGCTCTGTCACATTTAGTTATGCCACTGGCAGGAGCTATTGTACCCAGCATTCAGAAGTACCAAAGGTCACTTATAAACCAATCTCACATTAAGCATCCAAAACAAAAAACACAATCATATAGTAACCCTAAATGGATACAATTGTTACCATTGTGCCGGGCTACATTTGGCACTTGTAAATTAAACAAGAAATTGCCTGGATATCAAGGTTTACAGATTTTACCTTATTATTTATCATATATATTTGGACGTGGGCCTAGGCTTCGTGATGCAGCATAATACTCAGCATAAAGGGCAGGGTCTGTAGGACAGGCATTCTCATCACCCTGGCTGTTCTCCCTCTGTCCCAGTGTCCACACTCTGATGATGTGCAGCTTTAGACCACCAGCTTAGCCCTATAATTGGTGGTCTATGGCAAAGGAATTCAGGGGGTGTGTTCTACTTTCAGAAGTAGCTGCATTCTGACAGGAAGTTAGAGGGCAGCCATGATGAGGTGAGCTGCTGAATGGCAGTTTACACACTGTGCCTACAGAGGCCCTTTAGGTACAGGGTTGCAGCGGGGAGAAATCAGGATGCCTCCATGCTGCAGGGGTCTGGGTAAGTCTTTTTGCCTTTACTTCCTCTTTACAAGGCTGCACTAGGTATTTACCAAACAGTTTCTAAAGAAGGAGGAAAATTAAACATCGACAGAAAGTTGTCAGAAGTGTAAATAATAATTTTGCTATAGAAAAAGAAAATTCCTACTGCAATGTTTATTAACTATAAATAAATATAAAAAACAAACTCACCTTCAAATGAATGTCAGCAATTTTTTATTAAGCGGATGCGAAGCGAGACAAAGCGTTCTGCAATTTCAGGAACACTGCATGCATCTGACAGCTTGTGAGGAATGGTGTTTAAGCTGGATATGATACAACATGTATATTTATTTTTTGCAACACTGCTTTTGTTCTTTATAAGGCATTGTTAGGGCACTGTATATAATGGTCCCACAGAGTCTGTATATAATGGCAATGTGTCTGGCAATATCACAGGCTAATTAATTATACAGGCTCTGCATTGTGGAAGAATGAAAAGACTAGCCTAAAACTCGGCAAAAGGGCAAAGCGTACGTACACACTTGTGGGCAGAAGGGCGGGGGAGAGGGGTATAGGGGCTTCTTTGTCAAGTTTGCGTTTGTAAGTATCTAAACAGTAACCATGACCGAGGCAGTTTCTGCTTTGACAGTTGGGTTAAGCAACAATTAAAATATCTACAGTTTTCTGCATTGGTTTATATGTATTGATCTGCCTGTCAGTGGCTGGGCTTCTTCTTGCTGCAATGACAATCAAAGGTGATCTGCCCTCAGGAGAAGCAGCACTGAGCAATAGGAGGGCTCAGAAACCCACACTTACCTACCTAGACTGCAGTGATGTTATTAATTTATTTTGCTAGCTTTGTGTCGTATAATATAAGGTTACAGTTAAATCAGAACAAAAGCCATTAAAGTGGACCAAAACCCAGGATTTTGACTATCCTGGGTTTTGGTCCTTTACCCCGGGGCACCCCAATCGGGGGTGCCCTGCTGTGTGAAACCCCCAGATCGCTCGAACAAACTCACCTCTTCCCGGTCCTATGACACATGCGCAGCTGCTCGTCCAATCAGTGCGCTCGGGGCCGCTGACGTCACGGCGTCTAAGGCCAGTGGCTCCAAATGTGCTGGCGGCCACATCCCCCGCTTCCCTCTAACAGAGAGCGTGCCCACGGCTGACATTTACAAATGGCTGGTGCAGGCACGCGCCCTGCTAGAGGGATAGCAGGGATGTGCCCGCGGCTCGTGCGTGCATAGTAGGACCGGGAAGCAAGGTAAGTGAATGGGATGACCTAGGGAGGTTCACACAGGGGGGCATCCAGATTTTGGATGCCCCGGAGGGGAGAGAATCGATCGGCCCGGGGATCTATAGCGCTGCCTTTTGGTCCACTTTAAGCCCTCATTCTAAAAGACTTTAGTGCTGGATGCCTTCCCCTCAGGGTGCCCCACTGTGTAAACCTGCCTCCCGGGTAGTACATGCATTTCTGGGCTGAGTTGCACTCCCGTGGCCAGCCATAGGCAGATAAGCTGGGTGCGGGAGCATGCCTACATCTTTACTACATTATCATTAATATACACAGCATACATCGCTGATTGGAGAAACGCTTGTGTGTGTGCTGTAGGACTGGGGAAAGGTCAATTTTTTAGCGGGGTGTTACAAACTGGGCTGCCCCTGGGGCAAGGAACAAAACCTGGGATATTCATATATACAGAGAACAGTATATAACCGTTATAACTGTTTGTTGGCTAGTAAAACATGCTTGTAAATAATAAGGTCATTTCAGAATATGAACAAGAGGGAAGTGGCAGCTGCTCAGACCATTTTATAACTAACCTGGGAGGTGCAAGTCAGCAGGGCAATTAGGTTACTAAAGACTTAAAGGAGCCTCAGCACTCAACCCTGTTAGCTTGCAGACCAACCTATAATCTGTCTCTAAATCTGGTAAAAACAGAGGCTCGGTCACACACATCTGCAGAAGTATGCTAAGCTGCACCACCACGCCAAGGTGCCTCTATGGGTGCAGTCCTAACTCTAATCTATGAGAGCCCCATTTGGGACATACAATGCAAGAGATAAAATGGGAGTAGCTTACCTGAGGTTGCCCTAAACCTCATGTGCAGTCCATGGGGTGGAAGGATCAAGACCTTGCAATACAACCTAGACCCCACACCCCATGTGCTTGCACAAATTCAAAGTGAACAAGAGGAGAATATGAATACAGAATATGATGGAGTAGCTTATTGGACTAACTAAGCATAAGAGAACTGAACTAAATGTAATGCTACTAAACTATTTTTGGTGCAATTTCAAGGTGAGTTTTAACATCCTGAATTGTGAAGCTGTAAATAGAGCCTAAAGCATCTGGGAAGTAAAGATGAATGTAATCGCTTAGGATATTCAATTGCAAGACATCAAGTGCCTCCATGCTTTGCCTGGAATTAGGGCTCTTGACCAAATAGCTTTTAACTAGATGTTGTCAGAGTCATTCAAAAGGACACATATCTGCAGTTCCAGGAACGCATGTTTTTAATGTTTTTTATTCTAAGTATGTCACACACCCCGCTTCAAGACATTCATTACATTTGGGTATACTGACCTGTAGATGGCGATCTTGCAGAGATGTCAATAAAAAAAAAAAAGGTAAGACCCTCCCGGCCCATAAATACCTGGGACCTCCCACTCATTTCCCAGTCTTTCATCTCTGCAGTGGCGAGCAAGTCAGAAGATGATGCCTCCTCCTTGCAGGTAGCCGGGATGACTCCCGGCCTTCTATTCTTCTATTCCTGCCCGGATCCCCTTATTTAAATTACTTGCCTCCCGGCCTAGGCTGCTGGTCCGGGCAAAGGTAGTTGGCACCCCTGGTGCTTAGGAGCCGTGAGACCCCATAACAAGGGGTAGGCGGATATCCGGGTTGGTGATCCCGGTTTGGGATGCCCCGTCCCTGCAATGCTGCAATGGCGGCGGTGAGCCCCCATGAGGGCTTCTTCTCCTCTGGGCGGGGGGGGGGGGCGGGGCCGGGCACTCGCACGCGCGCGCCTACGGCCGCCCCCGTGCTGCGGGCGCGTTTTCATGTCCCGGCTTCTGGCCGGGAGCGACGCGCGAACCGCGCCGGCCCGCCCTCCCTCCTCTTACTGCACACTGCGCGTCTTCACTGTGCCTGGCGTGCGGTACTGAAGGTCGGGTAAGTGGCCTGATGGACATCAGATTCATCTGTTTTTAACTCTTTATACATTCTAGCATGGTCTGAGCGTGTGCTTGTGTTTTGTGTTCCAGGTGGACCATTGATCATATTAAAGGGGGGTTCTCCCGGTCCAGGGACCGGGTTGCATTATTGCGTAATTCCCTCGGAGCATTGTACACATATATTTATATATATATATATATATATATATTATTACAAAATCACCATATGGAGGCTTCCCCGGATACTGGGCTTGTGCCCCCCTCGGGGCAATCCAGGCCGTGTTTGGGGTGTGGGGTATCCCTTTTGGGAGATGATGTATTTCTATGTGTACCCTGTGCGCAACGGTCTATTACGCGGCAGACCGGATCTCAGGCGTCCGGGTTCTGCTCCGCCAGTCTCCTCTCTGTCTCCCCCTCGCTTGACACGTACCCCGTGTGACGTGGTCATTGGCGGGGAGTCGCAATCTGAGGTGTGTGCCAGATTGGCCAATCCTGAAAAATTGTTTTCCAGGGCCATTGCTAAAAAGGCCACGGCAAAGAGAAAACATTGTATACGGCCGCGCAGGGCCTTCATAGGGAGGATTTTGACTCCCTGGATTGGTCTGATTGTTCCTCGCGTGAGGAAGGGGAGCTGTATGAGGAGTCTGAGGGCTCCGATGATCAGCAGTTTGTGGGCGCTGATACAGAGCAGGGCCAGGGGGACTCCTTGGATACCTCTAGGGTCCTGGCTCATATGTTTGAGGTCTTGGCTATTTCTCCCCCCGAGGCGGCTCCTCCGCTGAAGGGGGAGTTCTTTGAAGTGACCAAGCCGTGCTTGGAATTTCCTTATCAAAAGCATTTTGATGGTATCATTCTTAGGGAATGGGAGAGGCTGACTCGGCTTCCGGGTGTCCCACCGGGTTGGGACAGGAAATATCCCTTTCCGGCGGACGCGGTGAAGCACTGGTCATCCCCTTCCCCCCCGAGGTGGATGCTCCTGTTTTCGGGTTGTCCAGCTCATCAGTCCTCCATTCTCCGGATTGCACTACTCTCAAGGATGGTGAGGATAAACGCATTGACCAGATGGCTTGTCATGGTTTTGCCAGTGTTGGATCGGCCTTGCGGCCGGTTTGTGCTTCTGTGCTTTTATTGGTAGCTGCCAGGTCGGTTGTTAGAGGACTGTTGGCCTCTTCCGGGCTTGACCCGGCTAGTGAGGAGTTTGCCGACCTTAAGCGCTGTGAGTTATTTTTGTCATTTGTGCTGTCCACCTTGGACGACACATTGGTGATGTGTAGCAGAGCTGCGGCCCTGCTTGTGGCTATCCGGCGGTCGGTTTGGCTACGCCAGTGGGCGGCTGATTTTGTGTCCAAAAGGTCGCTTACGGCCCTTCCCTTTGTGGGGTTGCGGCTCTTTGGAGAGAGATTGGATTCGGTGGCAAAGGGAGGTAAGTTACCTCAGCGTAAAAAGCAGCGTCGCCCCTTTCGGGGGGCAGCTTCCTTCTCTCAGTCCTTTCGTGGGGCTAGAGTCGGCAGGGGTTCGGCTTTCCCCTCGTCCAGAGGTGATTCCTGGACCAGGGGCAGGGGTCGGGTCCGTCCAGGACACAGTTGAGGCTCCAAGCCTAGAGCCGCTGCCAAGCCGGCTCAGCAATGAGGGGGCGCCCTCACCCTTGCGGGTGGGGGGACGGCTGTTACTCTTCTCCCAGGTTTGGGTCCAAGAGGTCTCGGACAGGTGGATTCAGGAAGTGGTGTCTTCCGATTACAAGCTGGAGTTCGAGTTCCAGCCCCCTCCCAGATTCTTCAGTTCTCGGGTGCCGTCAGATCCTCTGGCCGCCCAGGGGCTTCGGGCGGCAGTAGCAAGTCTTTTAGACATGGCTGTCATCTGTCCGGTGCCCCACTCAAACCGGGGCCTGGGCTTCTATTCCAATTTGTTCACAGTGCCGAAGAAGGACGGATCCGTTCGTCCCATTCTGGATCTGAAGTTGCTCAACAGGTTCATTCGTCCCCGGAAGTTCCGTATGGAAACTCTGCGCTCAGTCATCCACTCACTTCGTCAGGGGGACTTCATGACGTCCATAGACATCAAGGATGCTTACCTGCATATTCCAATATTTCCGGCACACCAGAGATTCCTCAGGTTTGTCGTGGACAATCGACATTTTCAGTTTGTGGCTCTTCCGTTTGGCCTTACCTCGGCTCCAAGGGTTTTTACCAAGGTGTTGGCAGGAGTGATGGCCATCCTCAGAGCCAGGGGTATCCGCATCATGCCCTATCTGGACGATCTTCTCATCATGGCGTCTTCTCTCAGTCAGGCACAGCTGGATACCAGGACAGTGGTGTCCACTCTGGAGAGTTTCGGTTGGGTGATCAACTATCCCAAGTCCTGCCTCACTCCCTCCAGGGTGGTGGAGTTCCTGGGAATGTCTCTGGATACTTCTCAGGCCAGGGTGTTCCTCCCCCGAGCCAAGGTTCTTCTTATTCAGGAATTGACTCAGCGTCTCCTATCCATCCCCCGCCCGTCCATCCGGCTAGGGATGCGACTGGTGGGATTGATGGTGGCATCGTTCGAGGCGGTTCCCTTTGCCCAGTTTCACACAAGGACGCTCCAGCTCCATCTCTTGGTGGCCTGGGACGGGTCCCCGTTGTCATTGGATCAGTCCTTTCTGATGTCCCCCCGGGTGCAGCGTTTCCCTCGGTGGTGGCTGAAACCGAGCAATCTGACGAGGGGCAGGTCTTTTCTGACCCCTCATTGGGAGACGGTCACCACGGATGCCAGCCTGTCAGGTTGGGGGGGATTTTGGAAGGATCTTCAGTTTCAGGGGCTGTGGGGGCCTCAGGAGGCTCACGATCCCATCAATGTTTTGGAGCGCCATCAGGTTGGTTCTGGCTCATCAAGTTCGGTCGGACAATCGGACGGCGGTCGCCTACATCAATCACCAGGGAGGGACTCGCAGCAGGCGTGCCCTCAGGGAAGTGTCTTTGATTCTGGATTGGGCAGAGGGCAATGTCCCATGCATCTCGGCAGTGTACATTCCGGGAGTGGAGAACACGGAGGCGGACTCCCTGAGCAGGGGGTCATCTCGCCGGGGGGAATGGTCGCTCTGCCCCAAGGTTTTTCGGTCGCTTTGCTTCGCTTCCGGTGGGGGACTCCGGAGGTGGACCTCTTTGCCTCTCGTCACAATCAAAAGCTTCCGCCATTTGTGTCTCTCTCGCGGGATCCGCTGGCTCTGGCTGCGGATGCCATGTCTCCGAACTGGAGGGATCTGGGGTTTCTATACCTGTTCCCTCCGTTTCCCATGGTGGGCAAAGTGGTGCGCAAGCTGGCCCTAGAGGGTGCGTCAGCAATCCTGGTGGCTCCAAGGTGGCCAAGACAGGTTTGGTTCGCAGACGTGGTAAGGTTGGCAGAGGATCAGTTAGTTCTGCCCTTTCTGCCGTATCTACTCACTCAGGGTCCCCTGCTCTACCCCAATTTACCAACGCTGGCTTTGACGGCGTGGCTGCTGAAACCTCCATCTTGAAGGAGGAAGGTCTTTCTGATGCTGTCATTCAGACTCTGGTTAGGGCTAGAAAGAAGTCTTCCTCTGCCCTCTACTATAGGATTTGGAGGTCTTATATTGATTGGTGTGAGCTCCGGGCCTTGCCTTGCAGGAAGTTTTCTATCCCTAGGATCTTGGAATTTTTGCAACATGGTCTGGACCTAAGTTTGAAGCTTAGTACGCTGAAAGGGCAGGTTTCTGCCCTGGCGGTTTTCTTTCAAAAGTCTTTTGCTCTTCATCCTCTGGTAAAGACCTTTTACCAGGGGGTTACGCATGTGCGGCCTCCTAGGAAGCCTTTGCTCCCAGTTTGGGATTTGAATTTGGTTTTGTCGGCCTTGCAGGGTCCTCCTTTTGAACCTTTGCAGGATATTGCACGTTCTGCGCTTACGCAGAAGGTTGTTTTTCTGGTTGCCATCACTTCTGTTCGGCGTGTTTCGGAGTTGGCAGCCTTGTCCATTAAGGCCCCTTACTTTGAGAGGCATCAGGACAAGGTTGTTTTCCGCTTCAAGCCAGATTTCCTTCCTAAGGTGGTCTCGGCCTTTCATCTTAATCAGGATATTGTTCTACCCTCCTTGTGTCCTAAGCCTAGCAATTACAAGGAGAGGGTTTTGCATTGTTTGGATGTATTTCGCTGTGTGAAGTACTATTTGGTGGCTACTTCTCCTTTTCGTAGGACTGACACCCTTTTTGGTGGTGCCCTCTGGGCCTAGGAAGGGTTTGGCTCCTGCCAAGTCTTCCATTAGTAAATGGGTTTGCCAGGCCATTGTTGGGGCCTATTCTGCTAAGGGGAAGATTCCCCCTTTTCGTGTTACTGCTCATTCTACTCGTGCTGTTGGGGCGTCCTGGGCCTTCCAGCACCAGGCTTCTGTTGAGCAGGTTTGTAAGGCTGCTACTTGGTTTCGGTTCACACTTTTTACAAGTTTTACAAGGTTGATGTTTGGGCCTCAGTGGATGCTGTTTTTGGCCGCAAAGTTCTGCAAGCTGCAGTGGTTTAAGTTTGTGCCTTGGTTTTTGGATCCCCGCCCTTTATGGACACTGCTATTGGATGTCCCAAGTGTAATGAATGTCTTGAAGCGGGGTGTGTGACATACTTAGAATAATACCATTTTGTGAATACTCACCTGTAAAATGGGTATTATAAGTATGTCACACACCCCGCTTCACCCTGCCCTTTTGTATTCTGGATCCTTTATATGGTGAACCTTTGTTAGTTTTAATCGGCTTTCCTGATCCCTTTCTCTTACTGCTATCTTTATACTGGGGAATGAGTGGGAGGTCCCAGGTATTTATGGGCCGGGAGGGTCTTACCTTTTTTTTTTTATTGACACCTCTGCAAGATCGCCATCTACAGGTCAGTATACCCAAGTGTAATGAATGTCTTGAAGCGGGGTGTGTGACATACTTATAATACCCATTTTACAGGTGAGTATTCACAAAATGGTATTTTTCCAAATGGTATTAGCCCACATTGTGCCTTTGTTGTATATTTGTAGGTAGAAGACAGCTCTGAACAGGTACTTACTATAACTGCGTTTCCAGCACTATTGTTTAGCAGATACACATCCATCTTATATAGATTTATGCTCTTTAATACAATTGTTATGGGCCCTTAAAATGTGGTAAAGTAACAAAATAATTGCCATGCCCACTTCATCCTAGAGTTCAGAGTGGTGCAACATACAGAGAGCAGTGTATTTCCATTTCAAAGTAAAACCATGAACAAGAACCATAATGTTGTGTCCTGTGCCTACCAGAGCTTGCCCTGCTTTCCACTCAAATAACAGCTGCCATTTAATGCTGGCAATTTCAAATGTAATGTCCAGTCACTTTTGCAATACTCCTGGCATAAAAGCCCAAGTGAGTTC
This sequence comes from Gastrophryne carolinensis, assembly GCA_027917425.1. NCBI lineage: Eukaryota > Metazoa > Chordata > Amphibia > Anura > Microhylidae > Gastrophryne > Gastrophryne carolinensis. The sequence continues at coordinate 146,794,775 of CM051237.1, forward strand.
AATTGTATTTGTTTTCATGATAAAAATCTCTCTCTTTAATAGTTTACTAAGGCCAGTTCATTTGTGTAACCCAATAAAACATTGCACAGGTATTAAAATTACATGGCTGTAAGTCTAATACAGACAATGCATTAAATTACTAGATTACGCTCTGATTACACTCCAGGCTGGTGACACCAGATACAACACAATGAGTTTACTATATGCCATGAACTTTCAGCCACAAGCTGTTGTGTAATAGGACCAATAACCTAGATGCACGATAAATATATAAAAAAAATTTTGGGGGGGGATTATGGTCTCCTAAAGAGCTGTTAATATTAGTCTAATGCAGGGGTACTCAACCACTTCCTGTAAAGGTCTGTTAATAGGCATCCAGTGAGAGGTGAAGGTCCAGGCAGAGGGCTACCATGGGGGGTTGATAGCACACTAGAGGAGAGGCTATAGAGGTAAAACTTAAAAAAAGGCTGCTTGCCCCCCCACCTCAAAAATCCTATGTACAGGGGTGGACTAGGGTCCAAGATGTTACTGGCAATAAGGTCTGGTTACAAGGATGGATACATAGTGCTCGGGGGAGAGGGATGAATGGGAGAGAAGCCATAAGGAAGAGGGATAAATAGGCAGAACAGGAAGGGCAGGAGGGATGGAGAGAGAGCTGGAAAAGGGATGGGTGGGCAGAACTAGAAGGACATGAATGAATGGGTAGAGCTGGGTGGGCTGAGCTGGAAGCAAATAATGGATGGCCAAAACTAAGAGGACAGGGATGGATGGGGCTGAGCTGGGGGTATGAAATGGTAAGACAGGGATAGATGAGGCTGAGCTGTGGCGGGGGAAAGGATTGGATCGGGCAAACAGACTGAGAAACAAAGTTTGTGTGTACTTTACAATGGCACTTCCCGCCCATGCAGTACTTCATATTGCCATTCCAGGTGCCAGGGAGAAAAGTCATGACACTGGCTGGGAGACTAAGCACTACACTGCCGATCAAAGAGGGTAGTTTTGAGCACAGCAACCCAGAAGCAACTGAGTACAGGGCTGTCAGGGCAGAGACCCGGAAATCTAGCACTGAGGTCCGCATTTGGACCCTGGTCCACCAGTTGAGTATCGCTGGTCTAATGGATTAATCGATAATGATACCATTATTTACAATTGTTACACTACAAGTAAACAAACGATGGAAGCACCTGAAAAGATTTACTGGGCTGCGGACAGTTGTTTTCACTCTGCAGGTTCAGCATGTGTGATGACTCCAGTGGAAGGGAAAGGATAGTAGATCAGCAAGATGCCTTGCATTTACACATTTGTGGGTGAACTTTGTTGCTCATAAAGCCTAATTTGGTCATAACCCCAAAAACTAACACAACCCATAAATCTTATTTTAGTTTTCCCCTCAATGGGGACATTCAGGTACATTTTCTGTATGGTCACAGGTTCAAGGCAAACTGACCTAACAAAATATTGATGTGCGTCATCAGCACCAGAAGGCAGTCATGGGCAAAGTATTGGGTCTGTTTTTTAGTCATACCCCTCAAGAGCAGTATTTCCCAAACCTGTCCTCAAGGCTTATCAACACAAATGTTTTGTGGCACAAATGATATTATGCTATATGCTGCTATATACTAGATGTCACCATAAGCTGTGCTAGAGAATTACCATGATTCTTAATGGTAATTCTTAGGTGAAGCCATGAAAATGATCTCTTTATGTCTCTAGGGGTATTAGCCATACTCCCAACAACCACTGGGGTGCAATGCTTGTGTATAGCTAATAATTACTCAGCTATCCACGACACATGTGGACACATGTTTTAGGGTGTTGCCTCTCATCAGCACAGGGCCAGACATAGTTATAGCCAGTGGGTGTTGTGAGTTTTCACCACCCCGATACACTTTCACAAACAGAGGGTCAACCTACATTAAAGTGATCCCATACCAATTTTCTACATAATAGCCATATGGCATCCGGATGGCTGTTATGTATAAACAGTGGACCGCAGTGCTTGGGGAGCAGTTGGGCGCACTTCAACTGGACCAATACCCCTTTTTACTTTAATGAGTGTGGGTCCCACTGTGTGCTGAAATGAAGCTCGCTGGGGCATCCAGAACGCTGGTGCCCCCCTTGCACCTAACCACACAGAACGCTCGTAAAACTCACCTTCGCTGGAAAAGGAGTCCCATGATTGGCCGCTGGGCAGTCAAGTGGCCGATATAGAGGACGCGACTACGGGCCACGTGACCGTCGGGCGGCCAATTCATAATAAGGTGAGTATCAAGAGCATTGTGTGAGGGGGGCTCCAGCATTCTGGATGCCACCGCAAGCTTCTTCTTATCAGCACACAGTGGGACCAACACTCGTTAAAGTAAAAACGGGTGTTGGTCCGGTTTCATCATGTCCTGGACGGGGATCAAATATGTAACCCTCTGGCCACAAGATTGTTTCATGTCACCATTATATTGTTAAGGGAAAACTCCATGTTATTATTGACTCTTGGAGAAGCACCAATAGCTGGCTTCTGTAACAGTTGTAATATATACAGAATGTGACATGTATGATATAATCAATCTATACTGGCAAGACATGAGTTGATAGTACCTCTACAAAAAAAACATGGGGCCACTGCCTCCTCCATTTATAGGACATTCCCACTCAGCCCAAGGCTTTCAGTTGCAGAAAGCCGACTAGATTCTTTAAAGTGTCAAGCTCTGTTCCATTTTGCAAATACAAGTCCTTACCTAGATCTCCTATTATCATCTAGCACCAACAAACATGATAAATGTTAAAGGGCACAACCTAGTAAAATAATTGTGGAAGCAGGGATGTGCTATATGTGCCATTTTCACTTACATTTGCAACTTGATTGTATAGCATTTCAAAGCTACTGCATCTCTAATTGTAGGTCCAGGAACACTGAAATGCTGAAATGATTCTGGGTTTCTGGAAAAGCCTCTTAAAATGATACCGTTTCTGCGGGCATTGCTTGGTCTGTACATGATTCCAGCTTTTCAAATCCATTATGAGAAGTAATTATGAGGGGAATGGCAAAGCATGTGTGTATTTTCCAGTGAATCACAATTGTTTCCTCACATATCATTTACATCATTGATGCACTTCTGTTCCTAAAACAGACCTAGCAATGGAAATTTTGCATTGTATCTTTCAGCTCTATGTCCCACATAACAGAAAACATACACATAAAACCCCACAGCCCCTCTCACTTGTCCCTGGCATTGGACCATCAGTATTCAGATCTGGTCAGGGGGTATTTATTTCAAGTTAAATTGTGCCCCCTAAAAACCATGCAGAGCAGAACAAACGCCTGTTTTGTCATTTGGGGATGTGTAATACTCTGTAACCTGTGACACTTAATGGAATAGCATTGTGGGCCTGACCTAGTCCTGCTGACCTGTTATAAATGGCTGCGTAAATAATGGTTCTTTGTCACCTATGTGTTTTGGCTAGTATTTCTGATTATCTTGCTAATTCTTCTCAGAAAATTTGCTGCTAAAGCAACTAGATAAAGCCTCTAAATAAAATGAGGTTATTATGGGGGACTAGTCAGATATAGATTTGGAAGCTGAAACATGTGGAACTCATAATGGTAAAAGTTGTGTCAAAAATAAAAGATGGCTACCTTTTCCAACGAGTGCAAGCTCCAACAAGTGGGAAAGGCCATCTTGGGCTTAAAGAAGAACATTAGGTGAGGCTAAAAACTCCCCCAAACCTCACCGGACTGTCCCCCCCCCCCTCCGACAGGCGGCACCATCTTGCAACTCAGCAGACACTGTGCGCGGCCCCTGATCTGTGCCCATGAATGGGATGCAATGGAGCCACCAAGATGCAATGGAGCTGTGAGATCGCCGTGGGACATTAAAGAGCATGGAAAAGGCTGTGCTTGTTAGTTAGTGATGGTTAAGCGGGCAGCGGGGTGAGGATCGGACCCTGAAGCAGCCGGATGTCGCCGCAGCAGGCAGCGGCGACATCTAGAAGGTGGGCAGAGAATGATGGGGGGGGGGTCAGCACCTTTTTATTTTAGGTCCGATGTTCCTTTTTAATACTAACCAATTTACCAGATGAATTAACAAAGGTACGGGTCGGGGGACACCTTAGAAACAGTGGTTATAATATTATTAATTTCCACTTAGCACTCACTAGGGTGCCTTATCATAGAGACACAAAACTGCAAAACTTCAGAAAGGCAAAGTTTGACCAGCTTAGATATGCCCTAAACCACATTGTCTGGGAATGTGTCCTCAAAAACAAGAACATGGGCTCTAAATAGGATACTATAAAGGAAATTCTTAATATTCATTGTAATAGACATATACCTTACAGGAATAAAAAGGTTAGAAAACCGATGTGGTTAAACAAAAAAGTTAGGTGGGCAATAAACAACAACAAAAAAAAAAGCATTTAAAAGCCATGAAATCTATAAGATTCCAAGGCCACTAGATTCCCTTCCCCCGGGACATCCAGAATCAATCCTTGCTATCCCACCTATCCTTACACTCTAGTTTCTCCCTAACTTTTTTCATTGTACTTTGATCTTCTTTGGTGCTGTACAAAGTAATAATTAATAACAAGGTAGCACAAATAATTCACAGGCTGTTACAAATAAGATTTAACTGAAATGTAAAAATTACACATTGGCAACGAGAAACAGTAGGAAAAAAGGGCTCCCTCCACCCTGTAGCTTGGGAGCCATGTGTGGCTCGGGGACCCCTGCCTCCTGTCTGAGGCTGGCTGAATTGTCAGATGTGTTTCAACACACACTTGGTCTTGGTCTGGTAAGCCAGCACATAACTTCTTTATACTTCCATTTATTTTATTTTTGAATGTGAGATTTACTCAAGGGGAGCAAGTATTTTTATGGAGCAGGGGGATTCATACACAGTGTGCTTACTGTTCTGACAGGATTGGGGGGTTAGCACATACTCTTAAAATACTTTATATGCCATAACTATAAGCATGACTACCATGACTATAAGCAGGGATCAGTGTCCCCAAACTCTTTGGTTTGTATGTGGCTCACAACCATCTCTCAGTGTTGGATGTAGCTCTTAAGGACAGAAAGGTTAGGGACCCCTGTTCTCAAGAATAACACAGTATTGAGTTCTGTGAAGCATATGACTTATCAGGTGAGGAATGTTCAACCGTATGGATAGAGATGAAAGCTCTGGAGATGCTAAAATTGTGTTGGGAAGTACCGAATGGTATGTGGGGCAGTGTTAGAAATAAGTGTGAGCCTCATGGGCTGACGAATGTGCATGGAGGCTGATTCACTACTAACACCATGTATTGCCAGATGAGTGTCTGTACAGTGGCGCTTAGAGCGACAGGTACTACATGGCGCTCCGGAACTTAGAGCGCCGGCGCTATACGCTGAGCCGCCTGTAATAATACTACGCTAAATGTGGTTTTGCATACAGCGCCCAGCGTTCACAAGGCGCTGCCTGCCACTACAAGGCACTACCTGGCGCTATCCCATCTTAAATAACCTCCCCTAGTGTATTTAAGTGATGAAAATTACTTGTTAAAAGTTGGGCACAATGGACACAATGCAGAACACATGGACATGCAGGACACATATCAGAATAATACTTTTAAAGTCGACCAACACCCTCCAAAACAACATGTCTCTGATCACTTATATAATAAGACACTTACCTTTTGATGACTTTTGCAGCCTTCTCACCCTTGCAGCGCCTGTATTCTTCAAAAATCTCTGCCGGAAGTCCCGCCCTCCAGCTCTTGTCCGTTCATTTGCATGGTGTCCATCTTGCTTGTCCGTTCTTTTGCATGTCTTGTCCGTCTTCTTCTTCTCATCACTCGCGAGATTTTACTTTCTGTTCTTCTCAACGTCATTGTGGGGTGTGGCCTCTCTCCACTCTCAGGAGCGTGCACGGGGCCTCCCTAGCACTGGCCAGGTCGGTGAGTGGCAGAACCAGGGTGGCTGTGGGTGAGTGGCCCATGTGCGGGAGGGTGGCGGAGGTAGTGGCCATCATGTGCGGGAGGGTGGCAGAGGTAGGCGGCAGTCTTGTGGGGGGTAGCGGAGGTAGCGCATGAGCGAGATTTGCTTTAGGAAGAGGTCAAACGATCTCTTTCTTTTTGAAGCAAATCAAAGATGGCGGCCAGATATTCAAATGGAAGCGACGCAGAGATGGAGCATTATAGGTAAGATATTTTTTCTTTAATATTTATAACGGGTCCGTCTGCATATTAAAGTGGACCAACACCCACTGCTGATCGGCCCGGGAATCTATAAGATTCCCGGGCCGATCAGCTCCCTGCCCGCGGGGCACCCCGATCGAGGGTGCCCCGCTGTGTGAAACCCCCCAAAATCCTACCTTTTCCTCATTCCAACGGCGCATGCGCGGGCCGCCTCTCGCGCTTCCCTCTAGCAGGGTGCGCTCCCTGTTAGAGGGAAGCGCGAGAGGCGGCGGCAGGCGCGCTCTTCTTGTCCGGTCCATATTCCAGCTTGTCCGTCCGCGCTGATTGGCGGAACGCTCGCGCATGCGCCGTAGGAGCGGGGTGAGGTGAGTTTTTTGGGCTTTCTGGGGGGTTTCACACAGTGGGGCACCCCCGATCGGGGTGCCCCGCGGAAATGGACCAACACCCAGGATAGTGAAAATCCTGGGTGTTGGTCCACTTTAAAAAAAAAAGGCAGGGTGTTGGTCCACTTTAACTGCTTTTTCTACTATTTATTCTTTGGTGCTTCTTTTTGCTTCTAGTGGATTCAGAGCAGTGCAGAGGCTCTTCTGTGCCCCTCCCAGGGATATTCAAAAATATTTCAAGGGTGAGCTGTTAACATTGTTGTACTGGATAATAGCAGTAAGAATTACTTTTTGCAGTCCTGTTCACAACGCTAGCACTAGCCAATGGAGCAGAGAGATGTGCATTAGGAGGAACTGGCAGCACGTGTATGGTAGTGCCAGAGACCATCCAACATGTATATCCCTTTAATAAAGCTATATGGAGATTTACATCTCTCGCCTTGCAGATAAGAGGTCATGACTCTTTCCCACAATAAACTACTACTGGTTTGTTAGACTCTGGCAGGGCTTGGCGGGGATATGAGTTATCTTTTTCCATGCGGGTTTGGCTGGTTTCACAGTTATTGGTTCTGGTCACCATTTGGTCTACTGTCAAAAGTACAATTATTGACCTTGCCAACTAATTGGAGGGCTGCTAAGCCCTACCTATAGTTGTTCTGCAAACAGCCGTCGCGGGCACGCGCACTGCTAGAGGGGCGCGCGGGAGGTGGCGGCGGCTGATCCGTCGCCGATAAGGTAAGGTTTTTGGGGGCTTTTGGGGGGGTTTCACCCCGCGGGACATCCGAGAGGGAGGTGATCGGCCCGGGAATCTTATAGATTCCCGGGCCGATCACCCCTGGGTGTTGGTCCACTTTAAAGTCTTTGGAAGCAAAGCTCCATTTACTCCCTGTTATTTTGTGGTTGTTTTGGGGCTCATGGACTTGATATAATTTAAGGTTTGAGTAAGATCAGTTTACCCTCTGCCAAGTTTTAAGAGACATTTCAACTCAACACATAAGATAGAAAAATATATTTTATTCTAATTCATTAAGAAAATGTAGCAGCTATACAGGTGAGGTACTATAAAGAACTTTTTTCAATAATGGAGATATTATATTTTACTAATTTTAAACTGGCAGCCCCCTATTAAAATATCAAGTAAAATATGTCTTTTGGAATTTCTTTCAATTGCCCATAGATTGTAGTTATTTCTAAATTGGGATAAGGAGGGAAGACACTGATTTTCTTTGGCTCTTTATTGTGCGTTGAGTTGGAAGATCTCTTAAGACACCAAACATGTTGCTAATCCTCTGGGAATAGATCATTTTGAGACTCATAAATGTAAGCCATGTTTCAACTCAAATCCAAGGACAAATTAAGGACAAACAGAAACTCTCCTTATTCTTTTTTGATGGAGACACCTGCATTTACCTGCAGGGTAATTGACATTTAAATATGGTATCACCTGGGACAAGTTGGTTTTTGGACAGCTCGCACCCTTGATGAATGAGGTTCTGGGTGTCATAAAATTAATTATTCATGTCTGTGAAGTGTGTATGGGCTGTATCCAGCAAAAACGCAATCACACCAGAAAAACCCCCACACAGGAGCTGCCACCACCACCGTCAAAATACAATGTAAACAATTTAATCAGGTTAGTGGAACCCCGAACATCATCCGCCTTAAACATTGCAGGCGAGTAATTGCGACATCAACACACATTTAAACTCTCCTCTCCACATACAAGTGGGGCACAAGCAATCCTCACTGATTCTGTCCAACAGGGCCAGCTCAAGGTTTTTGTGGACTCTTGGGCTGTAGAGTCGCAATGGGGCCCCTTGCGGTGTAGTATATACATGGTGATAAAGTAGCATGTATGGTGAATGGAATGCCCAAAAAATAAAATAGATGAAAAAAATAAGGAAATAAGAAACAACAAACCACTGGGAGAGTCTGATAACTTCTTCTGTTGAATGATCACATACAATCAGTTTGCAATTTTCTGACTTCTGACATAAATTCCACACAAACCCTTTATACACTTTACTGATAGTGACACTTTTACAGTCAGTCAATAGATTAGGTACAATCAATCGTGTAGGGTTAGCACAATTTATGAGCTGTCATACTGTACAGTCCTAAAAACTACCGTAGATTCATTTTTAGAGCTTCAAAACAACCTGCTTTAAGATTTTCCAATTGCCAATAAAAATAGGCCCTGTCTAAATGTTAAAATGTAATAAAAAATAATAATAAAAGACAATGGAGTATAATGGGCAGAAAGCAGTAAGTTTAAGTTATAAAGTAAACTGAATTGGAGAAAAATAAGGAAAATCATATACATCACCAAGAGGTACAAAATCTTCATGTTTTGGTTCAGGTTCGGGATGGCCGGGAGGTGAGAACACACAATATCATGAATTGGACCCCCTGTATGTGACCCAGAACCACTTCAACTTCACTCAAGTTGAGATTGGACTCATAATTTGTCTCAAGGGGTAAACTATCCAGAGATCACAAATGACGTGGTCGGCATGCCCTGCTCAGGAGTTATGCATTTTCTAGGTCCGCATTGAGAGAATATCAAATATGGGGTTCCAATTTGACTGTCAGACTTTCAGAAATGTCATGGATGTGTAAGAAACTTACCTTTGCCAGGGGGCCCGCGGCGCGGTGCTCGCCGGCTTCCTGATGCAGGACGCGCCCCCTGCTCTGATGTGACGTGGAGCGCGGCGCGCCACTCTGGCCGCCTCCCTCGCTCCTCTGTAGCTGTGCGTCCCAGCATGTTTGCTGCCAGGAGGTGCTGAGCTGCTAGTGGCAGGCGGTGCAGTGTCCTCTTCACCTGCCTTAAATCAGGGGCTGGTCAGCCCTGCTGCCGGGACTGACCAGCCCCTGGAAGTTTTTCACCATCACCATCACACAGAGTATTGCACCAATCAGCACATACACCCCCCCCCCCAGGGCGCCATTGGTCAGTTCCCCAATAAATATGGAGTCAGCCCAGCCCAGGGCTGACCAGCCTCTGATTCAAGGCAAGTAAAGAGGACGCTGCACCGCCTGCCACTAGCAGCGCAGCACCTCCTGGCAGCAAACATGCTGGACTGCGGGCGCGCCCTGCATCAAGAAACCGGCGAGCGTCGCACCGCTCAGCAGATGCTCGCCATGGACCCCTGACAAAGGTAAGTTCCTTACAGGATGTTTTAATACCTCGACTTGGACAAATTAATCGTTGTACCAAGGTTAACTATGAAAATATTCACACATACCATTAGGTTATAAATTGTGCTGGACGAACCCGAACCACAAAATCCAGAAGTCCATCTTTGTTGTTTGGCCGTAAAGCTTGTTGATAGGATACTGAGTAGCCCATCAACCAGCTTTTAGCCTTCCCCTCATCCAATCACGATCTTGCTGCCTCCTGCCCCCCAACCAATCAGGAAGGAAAGCAGGCATGGCATAGGCGGGCATGGGCCGTCATGATGCACATCCACAAGCTGGCAAGGGGGGTCATGCAAAATATTTGTTGAAGCCAGTCTGATTTCCGGTGCGCATTGCGGTGTGGATTGCAGCCTGCACCCTGGTGAGCTTTTTTTAGCGATAACACACAAAAAAGTGCAAAAAATATTTTGGACTACAGCATGGACTACAGCGCACATAGAGGTGATGGTGGAGTTCTGTCACACAGTCTGCTATAGAGGTGATGGGGGAGTTCTGTCACACAGTCTGCTATAGAGGTGATGAGGGAATTCTGTCACACAGTCTGCTATAGAGGTGATGGGGGAGTTCTGTCACACAGCCTGCTATAGAGGTGATGAGGGAGTTCTGTCACACAGTCTGCTATAGAGGTCATGAGGGAATTCTGTCACACAGTCTGCTATAGAGGTGAATTCTGTCACACAGCCTGCTATAGAGGTCACGAGGAAGTTCTGTCACACAGCCTGCTATAGAGGTGATGAGGGAGTTCTGTCACACAGTCTGCTATAGAGGTGATGAGGGAATTCTGTCACACAGTCTGCTATAGAGGTGATGGGGGAGTTCTGTCACACAGCCTGCTATAGAGGTGATGAGGGAGTTTTGTCACACAGTCTGCTATAGAGGTGATGAGGGAATTCTGTCACACAGCCTGCTATAGAGGTGATGAGGGAGTTCTGTCACACAGTCTGCTATAGAGGTGATGAGGGAATTCTGTCACACAGTCTGCTATAGAGGTGATGAGGGAATTCTGTCACACAGTCTGCTATAGAGGTGAATTCTGTCACACAGTCTGCTATAGAGGTGATGAGGGAGTTCTGTCACACAGTATGCTATAGAGGTGATGAGGGAATTCTGTCATAGAGGTGATGAGGGAATTCTGTCACACAGTCCGCTATAGAGGTGATGAGGGAATTCTGTCACACAGTCTGCTATAGAGGTGATGAGGGAATTCTGTCACACAGTCCGCTATAGAGGTGATGAGGGAATTCTGTCACACAGTCTGCTGTAGAGGTGATGAGGGAGTTCTGTCACACAGTCTGCTATAGAGGTGAATTCTGTCACACAGTTTTCTATAGAGGTGATGAGGGAATTCTGTCACACAGTCTGCTATAGAGGTCATGAGGGATTTCTGTCACACAGTCTGCTATAGAGGTGATGAGGGAGTTCTGTCACACAGTCTGCTATAGAGGTGAATTCTGTCACACAGTCTGCTATAGAGGTGATGAGGGAGTTCTGTCACACAGTCTGCTGTAGAGGTGATGAGGGAGTTCTGTCACACAGTCTGCTGTAGAGGTGATGAGGGAGTTCTGTCACACAGTCTGCTATAGAGGTGAATTCTGTCACACAGTCTGCTGTAGAGGTGATGAGGGAGTTCTGTCACACAGCCTGCTGTAGAGGTGATGAGGGAGTTCTGTCACACAGTCTGCTATAGAGGTGAATTCTGTCACACAGTCTGCTATAGAGGTGAATTCTGTCACACAGTCTGCTATAGAGGTGATGAGGGAGTTCTGTCACACAGTCTGCTATAGAGGTGATGAGAGAATTCTGTCACACAGTCTGCTATAGAGGTGAATTCTGTTATAATACTGTGTGTATTCATTATGAAGGTGCTTTTTAAATAAACAATAATAATTATAATAATGGCACTGCTGTCTTTGGGAATGAGTGGTGGTGGTGGGAGGGTATGGAAATATAAGAATGCCACACTGGGTACTACTGCTCCCCTGTTTTAGGAGTCTGTTTTCAGTTTGACATGCAGAGTTTGCAGGACCTGTGTCCCTAACCCATGTTAAGCTATTGGCAGTAGTCTTTATACTTTTTATGACATTATGAGCACAGGCTAAATGGACTGGAGTCAGGCAAAGATCATGTTTTATTTTTTACAATGTGTGTACTCTTTCCATTGTACTACTGCTCCAAAAGGTGATAAAAATATGTCCATGTATTTTTGTTTCATGCACTGATGTTGCATATTTTTACTATGGTTTTTAGTTGTGTGACATCCCATACGTACAATCCCGGTGGTACTTGAGATAATGAGAAAATGGAAAGTGGTACTCAATGAGAAAAATGTTTGGAATTCCCGGTATAGATGAATATGCCACTTTTTACAGAGAGCTATTTAAAACAGAATACTTACTCTGACTAGCTTAAACAACACCTGTAAAAAGTCTATGGGGTTTATTTATCAAGGGATAGCGGCAGGTAGTGCCTCGTAGCGGCAGGCAGCATCTGGTGAACGCTGGGCGCTGTACGCAAAACCACATTTATGGAGGCGATTCTGGTGAGCGTCTCTAACAGCGCCATGTAGCGTACAATTCATCATTACACGTGGCTCAGCATATAGTGCCGGCGCTGTAGCTTCCAGAGCGCCAGGTATTACCTGTCGCTACATGTCGCTCTCCTATACATTTCAATGGACATTCCTTTTCTTCCGTTTAAAGAGGGTTTTTTGTTTTTTTTCTCTCAAATAATTGTGTGACCTCTCCTGGCCTAGAAAGAGTCATTTTTGAATTTTTATGCAGAATTGTCATTACAGGTCTGGCATTAAAGTATTAATGTCACAATGTTACAACAATGTAATTCCATGTGTTTTCGCTTTGTTACTGGTGGATATGTGTTCAAAAACAGACTAATCACATAGCGTCTGCCACTCTATGCTATAACAACCAGATCCAGAGCACCGACGCTCTGTGAGTCTGTTTTTTTGTTGAATATAGTGTGAGTTGCTGAGAGTCGGTCGCAATGAGCTGACGCTACCTTTCGCTCCCTGCAACGCTGTACTGGTGTTAGAGCGCCTAACATACATCTCATTCATCAATGCCGGCCAGGTTACTACAGCGAATGAGACGCTCTGGTACAGCGCCCAATAGCTGATCACAGTGTATACTAGCGGTAGCACTTAGCACCTCTGTACAGACGCTCATCTGCTGATACCTGGCGCTAGTAATGAATCAGCCTGTATGTTTATCTGTAAATCTGTTGTTGTATGTGAGTCAGATGGTTTGGAGAGGTAAATTACTTCTGTGTATAACAGCATCAGTCTTGTTTGATTAGATTTAAAATGTAATGTGCAGCTTATGTGGATTTGATTATGGTGAGCTAAACAATAACCTAGGGACTATTTTATTTCTGTAAATCAGCTTGACCGCCGATTTAGGGAACTGATAAAAATGATAAATAACAAATTGTTTAGTAAAAACAAAACATTGTAAAGCACTCCACTTGTAATAATAATAATATGAGGAATCAATGTATTATGTACAGATATTATAGGGAAGTCCACTTTAGATCACATTTTTGAAAGTTTAAATTATTGTGTGCCAAAAGGACGTCTTCAAGAGCTTATTTAGTATTTTTTGTATTTTTTTTTTCCTGTGTTTTAGGCAAGCAGTTTCAATTACTGTTCAGTCGGTCTATGGGCAACTGTACATCATGTTTGTATATTTGGAAGAGAGAAGTGAGCCTTGTAAACACAGAACACTGCTGCTATGGCTGCTGCTGATGTGAGGGAGCCCAGCAGCAGTGTTCTGTGTGTACAGGGTCCACATTTCTCTTTCTTTTAGACCTTGGTGTTCAGATCTGGTGTACAGTTGCTAATAGTAACAAACTACAAGTAGTGAAATCTGCTTCCATAAAATACACATTTGCCAACATAAGAAAAAGAAAATTAAAGAACGTGCTAGATAAGCTCGGCACCCTTAGGACATATAATTAGCACACAAAAAATATACACTTTTTTAAAAAAAGGGTTTCTGTAGCATTAAGTAAAAACAAGTTTTTGCTGGTTTTACTGGAAGAGCCAAATTAAATTGTGTTGAAGTAGAAATACTAAGGGGTTTATTTAAGAAGCGCTAATGCCACATAGTGCCAGATGAGTGTCAGGTGAATGTCAGGACCCAGTGCAAAAGGTGTATTTATCAAGTCAAAAATCCAGAGTGGCACTGATAGTGTCAGGTAGTGTCCCATCTATCATCAGTGCTGACGATGGGATGAGTGCCGGTGCTGAGTTTCCTACAGTGCCAGATAAGACCAGACGCTCACCCTGCACTGTGTGGCCTTATCCAATACATTTCAATGGGCTAGAATGGTTGTAATTTTTGAGCCACCTTTGCTTATTTTTTTTTAGGCTGGTACATGTGCCCCTGGATCCCTGGGCGGTTTGGAATTTTTTTTGTATGCATCTTTGATACTTTTGTGTTGGGCTGTAAACTTGTGATTTGGGCCATGCAAAACCTGTGTCATGTCTTTCAAGTGTCCCCAATGCAATGCAGTGTTTTATTGCCTGCTACCCTCCAAAAATAGAAAAACGGGCATTGCAACAGGCGCTGTGTGCTTGGAATCCCCTTTTTAGAGCTGTTTAATTTTAATTCAGAACTATAACAGTACTCCCAGCTGGCGCTAGTGGTCACAAGCGCATCGGCCTTGACAAGCCCTGTGCTGCATTGAGTGGTCGGCTGGGAGGAAGTGAAGGCAGAGCGCTGCCTGTCTCCAGGTGGCTCTGCAGAACGGGCGTTGAGAGCTTCTCGCAAGAGACGCTCATCTAGCACCCACAAAAAAATAGATAAATTAGGCTCTTTGTGTGACACAAGTGGCAAGAAAATGCAGGCCATTAAAGCAAAGGGACACTTTCACATCTCTGCGCTGCATTTTCCAAAGACGCTGCATGTAGCATTTTGCCTTAATTGTGACTGCAACATAGACCATAGAATCAAAAATAAAAAAAAGGAATACTACTCATTATCTTACTCCTGTTCAGAATAAATTAGAGTGATGCCAGTGGGATTTTGGTACAACATAGTAGAGTGTTGTAGTAGTCTAATTAATGTTATCAAGGCATGCACTAGCAAGTATGAGGAAAGGACAAATGTGGGCGATGTAAGTAGATTGTTACTGTTTAAATGCCTAGTGGAGGGGGTAGGAGGGTGTTTTTTAGCTCACCGAATGTGGGCTTTGGAGGCCCACTTTAACATTTAAACTTGGTTGATTCTGTCAGTACAGAAGTACAGTATACACATAGTTGTGTTCTTATATCACACATAAATGTAACAGTATCAGTAAAGGAGCCTGAATAAGGCATAAATACTAGGCTGTGGTAATATGCATTTTATGGTACACCATTATCTTCTCCACAGCAACACGTATAAATATCGTATAAATATCAGATTAAGTTCACTAGGTTGGCAGAAACTACCCCTGTAGATTCTGCACTGCTTCAAAGTGCTACAGTAATCACTGGCAAAATAAAGCACTGTGGATAGGCCTTCGCTTATCACTTATCCCACACTCCTATGCCTGTCAACTCACTTGCTCCAGCAGGCCAGGCTTCCCCCCTGGATGCAGGTTCGTATTAAGGAGAACAATTGTATTTCATTTTATATAAATGATGATAGCTATATTAATCAATTCTACATCAGACAAGAACTGGACATTCCTCTCCCAAAAAAACTCCAGCAACTGGTCTCTTCACTTCTCAGACATACAGAAAAAGGGTATGCTACACAATGGTAGACATGACCCTGTCCAGGTTATCACCCAAAATCTGCCCCCCCCACCCATACTTGTTGAGCACAGAAGCCAAAATGTCATGCATCTCAGGAGAGCAGAGGCGTGAGCTGGTGTTGCAGGGAGTTGGTTCCTGGGTCACAAAGAGTTCAGCCATGGCAGGAGCTCCAGGAAAGTCATGCAAAATATCTATCAATGTTTCTACAGAAGTCATATCCTTCACCACTGCTCCACTGACCCTTCAACAAATTTTGGAGATGTGTTGCTGCCATCCTTTTTTGGCTGAAATTGAAAAATGTGTGTGTTCTATTGTGAATAAAATATAATAGTGTATTGGAGATCTGACTGCATTTTCTTTACATTTCACACAGTTAACTTTTTGGGAGCTTCTAGAGGCTTTCGGCAAGTCAGGAGGCCTGGGAGTGGGGGTTAAAACAGCCTTGTTTTGGCCAGTTTTAGGTCTGTTTTAGTATAATACACCTAAAGTAGAACTAATCCTGTCCCATGGAGGGCTGTAAAAGTTGTGGGCTTAAATAACCTTCTGCCACTGCACCTGGCTCTATACTTAGCTTGTCTAAGCCAGATCTTTATCAAACAGGGAACCTGAAGGCACAAAACACCTGGCATCACCTGGCCTGGAGAAGGTAAGCATAGGGGCTAGGTGTAGGGATAGACTTCACTTCAACACCTAACGTGGTAAAGTTCCACTTTAACACTGCAAAAACAAGTTTTATTTTAGATTTAATCTTATAGTATTAAAAGCCTCTTTTCATGGTAAAGTTCATAATAGCCATTTTTTCAGGCTGCAAATGAACTGTGAAAAAATCTTGGCTTAAAATATCTCTCCATTATGTACATTAGTTCTGACATTTCCATATATATTTGTATGCAGACCTCCAGGCTGATATATAAAGGTCATTCACTTACTAAATATTGTATACTTATTTTTTTGTTGTCAGTTTATATTTAGTTTGTTAGTTATTACATAATTATTTATTAAAAAAGTATATGTAAGATACTTAAATGTCAGAAAACAATTAGGAGCACCATCTTTTTTTCAAAGGCCTTTATGTCCTATCATTACAACAATATATGTTATGCAAGGACATCTATCAATTATACAGAGGCAGTAACTTTAATGCTAATCAATCTTTATACACGTTTGACCTTTATCTAGTAATGGTTTGTTTAGCTGCCAACAATACATACTATTAGCATATTGGGTATACTGTAGGTGACCTCCATAGATCTGGCATGGGGAAGGATGGTTCTTAACCTTTTTACGCCAAGTACCGCCTAGCAAAAAATAAGTTCCAACAGAGTACACCCATGGAGGAGGATCAATTCTAAATGTTATCAACATAAGTAAGCCTTCCTTGTTTTTAACTATATAGTGTGCTATATTTCATTTTGGAATAACACTTTTTGATCATTAGTATTTAAGTGGTTGTGCAACTGTTTTTGTGTCCCTCTTTGGGATACTCTGTTTATATAGTCTAAACGCTTGGTTAGCATTTTTTATTTTAATTTTCTTTTCTTTTTCATTTTAATGCAATAAAGAATAATGTTTTACTGTTAAAATAATATATTCCAAGTATGTCTCACACCCTGCTTCAGAAGTATTAATTTCATGTGGGTTATGGTCCATTAGAGGGTGAACTTCTGCAGAGATGACAAGAAAAAGAAGCCCCTCCCGGTCCATAAATACCTGGCTCCTCCCACACATTCCCCAGTTTAGTCTCTGCAGACGGCGAGGAAAGTCAAGAAGATGGCTATCTCTTTCCTTTGCAGGTAAGCCGGGTAACACCCGGCCCCCCTTTGTCCTATTTCCACCCGGACCTCTTTTAATAATGTAATTTAAGCCTCCCAGCTATGGCTGCAGGGTCTGGGTGAGGGTAGGTAACACCTTTAGAGGTGTTTTGACTATGCTCCACCGCAAATCCCCCACCAAAGGGTAGGCGGTCGTCAGGTTTTTGGTGATCCTGACTTGGGATGCCCTGTCTGTTTGAAGCCCTCGCTACATAGCTAAATGTAGCCATCGGCTTACCCCTAACCTCCCTGTTCCTGGTTCCTTGGTTAATGTTTATGATTCACTTTTGTGTGTGTGTGTATGAGTGTTGGTGTGTTTTACTTCACGCGCTGGCTACTGCCAGAGTGTGCTGCCTTTCTTTTTATTAATGTCACTCCTTTCTCCTATACAGCCGACCCGCGCGCGCTCTCAGGGGAGCGCGGCCTGTGGTCAGGTCTCTGAATCGTTGGGCGGGGCGGGGCCTGGCGCTCGGTGCGCTTGCAGTGGCCCGCCCCTTACTTCTTCTCACGGCCGGCTCCCAGCCCTATTGGCTGGGGAGCACTGCCTGTATTAGGATCCCGCGTTTTGGAGGGGGCGGGGCCAAGTGCTTGTTGCGCTCTGCAGCGGCCCGCCCCCGTCCTCCTTCACTTCCTTCCGGCGCCATCTTCTCCGGTCGTGTGAGTGCCCCATGCGAGCTTATATATATATTATATATATGGATTAAATGTATATGTGCATAACATGGCTGCTGGGCGATTGTAGAGCCCTTGGGCAGCATATGATATTTTTATGATATATATATATATATATACTCAATTATGACAGCTGTGTATGCTTGCCTGTCTTACTTCCCTATTGTGTCTTTCAGACAAAAAAAACTAAATTAGTGGTTTTCTCCCAGTCCAATGGCCCTTTTGCCCAATATTTAGGGGTACCATTAGTTTCCTTGGCCTTATTCATATCCTCCCACTAACGGACTTTTAAGGGGCATCCCGGGTAGCTCTATAGCGTAATTCCCATTGGTCATTGCGACTACCTAAAAATCACCATATGGAGGCTCCCCAGGATACTGTGCTTGGGGTCCCTTCGGGGCAATCCCGGCTGTGTGTGGTATGTGGGGCATCCCTTGTGGGCGATAATGTGCAAATTTGTGTACCATGTGCGCAGCAGGCTATTGCGCAGCAGGCCGGGCCCCGTGCAGCTGGATCAGCTCCGCTGGTCTCATCCCCTACACCCCCACGCCTTGTTATGACCCCAGGTGACGTTGTCACCAGTGGGGAGTCGCAATCTCATGTGTGCGCAAGACTGGCCAACATTGAAAGACTGATTGCTAGCTCTGCGGCCAGGAAGGCCCCAGCTAAGAGACGGCACTTGGCGCCCACGGCGCTGGCCTTTGATTATGCTGATTTTGAACCATTTGACTTGTCTGATTGTTCCCCGCTAGAGGAAGGGGAACTGTTCCCAGACTCTGACTCATCTGAGGATCGGCAGTACCCTGGCGCTGATGCCGGCTCAGAGCACGGGGATACTGTCGACACCCATAGGCTCCTTACTCAAATTTTTGAGGTACTTGCCATTTCCCCTCCTGCGGAGGCCCCTCCGCAACCTCGTTTGGATTTCCCGGATCAGAAGCACTTTAACAATCTGATCCTTAAGGAATGGGAAAAGCCTAGTCGGCTCCCTGGTATCCCTCACGGGTGGGATAGGAAGTATCCCTTTCCTGTTGATGTGGTGAAACTTTGGTCGACACCCCCAGAGGTCGACGCGCCCGTCCTGGGATTGTCCAATACTTCAGTCGTGCATACCCCGGATTCCACTACCTTGAAGGATGGTGAGGACCGACGTCTCGATCAATTGGCTTCACATGCCTTTGCTCGTTTGGGTTCGGCCTTGCGCCCGGTTTGTGCTTCTGCGATCACGGCCGTGGCTACTAGAGCTCTAATTAGGGGCCTTTTGGATGGTTCCCAATTAGATCCTTGCAGTGAGGAGTTTACAGCCTTGACTCATTGTGAGATGTTCATTGCTTTTGTCTTATCAGCCTTGGAAGATACTATCCGTATGTGTAGCAGGACCTTAGCATTGCAGGTTGCTATACGCCGGTCGGTCTGGTTGCGCCAGTGGGCGGCCGATAACGCTGCTAAGAAGGCGCTCACAGGTCTTCCCTTCGTGGGTCTGCGCCTGTTTGGTGATCGTTTAGACTCGGTTGTCAGAGGGGGTAAGTTACCTCAATGCAGGAAGCAGCGCCGGCCCTTTCGGGGTTCGGGTTCATTCAACCCTTCCTTTCGTGGCTCTCGGTCAAGCAGGGGAACGTTTTTCACTGCGTTCCGAGGAGATTCCTGGGGTAGGGGCAGAGGATGTGCCCGACCCGGGGACTTCCTGGGGTACTAAACCAAAATCCGTTGCCAAGCCCGCTCAGCAATGAAGGGGCGCCCTCACCCTTGCGGGTGAGGGGGACGGCTGCGGCTCTTTGCTCAGGTCTGGACCCTAGAGGTCACAGACGTCTGGATCCGGGAGGTAATTTCCTCCAGGTACAAGCTGGAGTTTGCATATCGGCCTCCTCCCGGATTACTCAGGTCCCGGGTTCCATCGGACCCTCGGGCGGTACAGGGCCTTTTTATGGCGGTGCAAAACCTTTGGGATATTGGGGTAGTTTGTCCGGTTCCCCCCACAGAGAGAGGTCCCGGTTACTATTCCAACCTCTTTACGGTGCCCAAAAAGGATGGTTCCATAAGTCCATTTTGGACTTGAAAACTTTCAACCGGTTCATAAGAACCAAAAAATTTTGCATGGAGACTCTGTGCTCTGCTGTCGGCTCACTGCGTCCGGGGGACTTTATGACCTCAGTAGATATCAAGGACACTTACCTTCATGTGCCGGTCTTCCCGGGACACCAAAGGTTCCCCAGGTTCGTGGTAAACAACCAGCACTTCCAGTTTGTGGCTCTTCCCTTCGGGCTGACTTCGGCGCCCAGGGTGTTCACCAAGGTTTTGGCGGGCGTGATGGCCCTTCTCAGAGTCCGGGGCATTCGTCTCTGGCCTTACCTGGACAAATTTTGGAAGGTGGAGCAACCTAATTGTAGGTTCTCCGACTGTGTGACCCACATATCTATAGGAAAAATGTCGGCTGGTACATGGTCAAGCGTTCTAAACACACTGCTGAGTCTGGGTTCAGGCTCTCCCCAGAAATTCTACATACGCTTTTGACCTCGACCACACCATAAATGTTAAAAATTGATTTATTGATACCTTAATCATTAAAATACGTCTGTTTACAACCGCATACTCTCTGAGCTCACAAAATCATTATTTACATCATATTCATGTTTACATATTGTACAGACATATTGATATGTACATGATGCACTGATCATAATTTTTCAGATGTGTAAAAAATACATTTCACCCTACTGTCTTGTTAATCAGTTGGATTCATAATTCCTTCCTGATTGGGCAGACATGTTTCGCTTTTGGCTTCCTCTGTGCCCTTATTTGAAAGAAACAGAGTTCTCATTATATGAGAGCATTTGTATTATCAAGTGTCATTTTGTTTTTACAGTATCATCACAATATCTTTCTTTGTACTTATGTACCTCTTAAGGAAGTTTCAGGTGCTCTTTATGATTTCCTCATCTTTTTATATCTCGTATTTGTATAGGTTATATCACAGGTTGTTGTTTTTTTGTACCTCAGAGAAATCTGGTTCGTACACCCCGTATACTGCAAATCAGGAGCTTTGTCATCCTTTAATGGATAGGGATATTAGGTTACCCTCAAGGTATGTCATTGGTCTGTATATATCTAGGCTTGCATCTCTACCAGAAAAATCATGTATATACAATGGAATTACCTGTTTCTTCCTGATGGGCCCCGCAGACTTATAGGTATTGTTTTCCCCTTCTAGCTGTCCCCCAGTTCTGTATTTAAAAAGAGGATTCGATTATCACAGTTGGCCCCATGCCATGTCATTCATTGTTAGTGGGATACTGGTGATTCACCCTTTTAAAATCAAAACCGCACTGTACCTTTAAATAAGCGATGTGTTATGAATAAGTCGTCCGTGCGCCAGACATCCACCCTGCGTTCCCTGTGGTTTGGGGACCCTTCCGGGCTTCCTGCTCGTTAAGTTAGGGGCGCGCTGGCGTCTCTCCAGGGGGCGCTTCTACTGCGCACTCCGGGACCCTCCCGGGCCTCCACTGCTCGTCTGTCTAGGGGCGCACTGGCGTCTCTCCAGGAGGCGCTTTTGTGCTGTGCGCTCCGGGACCCGGGACGCCGCGTCACGCCGGTTTCCGCCGGAAGTGACGCATGCGTCCCAGGCCCCGGAGCGCACAGCACATCACCAGGCACCACGCCCCCCCTGGGACGTCACCCACTGCCTGGTTACCGCACACCGGCCCTCCCCCTCTCGGCCTAGGTGTGCGATGCAGACTGAATGTCTGCACCAGCGCCTCCATTGTTCTGGAGCCCTATTATCTCTCTGCATTGTTAGTTATATGTAGAATTCATATATGCGGGATTACTGGATGTCTGCATGGGCACCACCATTTTTGTGAAGCCCTTGCTTCTTTACATATCTAATAAAATTATGGTAACAACGAAGAAAAGAAAAAAGATTTTTTTATTCCTTTCTTAAAGGGGGCAAGGAAGCTTTACACTTTCTTCCGTGTGTATGTTGTGTATACATGAGTTAGGCATTCAGCAATTACGCTCTTTCATCTGTATATGGGTTCTATAGGGGATACATTAATCTATTGTATGCCACGGTTAAGTAATATCCTATTCTTTTACTATGGCCTGTGCCTATATGAATTTAGTTGCCTGAAAACTAATTCTTTTCTGGCATGCCCCTATTTTTTATCACCCTAGCACCTATTCATGAAACTACTATTTTTGTAATGTTTTGTTAATTTGGCTCACGACAGGCTTTCCCCTCACTAGGTTAGCCAATGTTCATTTTGCAATACGGGTGAGGATCCTGATTTCTCCGGGTTTACAAGCATACCTTTCTCTTGTATGTGTTTTATATACACCAAGTTTGCAATCATTTTGTTTCACAAACATAGGCATAAATTTGCTTACATGCACCTCTGGACAGATATTCCCTTTTACCTGTTCCCTACTTTGTACTTAAAGTGGCCCTTAATTAGGTCCATCTCACTTTTTTGGGGGGTTAGGTGGGACTAGAGAAACGGGGCGTAACTCAGTGTGTCATTTAGTCCCGGGTGCCGGGAAGCCCCGAGTCTGTAGATCCACCTCGCCTCCACCTGCAGTGTTGTCTTGGCAATGTTTCCACCTCTCTGTGAGTCATGCACTCTATCTAATCCCTGAAATTTCAGGGAGCTGGGATCTTTATTATGGTATGTGGAGAAATGGCGGCCCACTGGGGTTTTTTGATTCCCCGTTCTTATACTATAAACATGTTCGTAGATGCGTTTTTTAAGTTGACGGTTTGTCTTTCCAATGTAGTAGCACCCACATCCACATGTTAGGATGTAAATGACATTGGTGGTTGAACAGTTTATAAAATGTTTTATTGCATGTTCCCCTTTGTTTGGTACGGTCACGGTATTGCCTATTCTAATGTACCGACACATGTTGCACCCCCCACACTGGTACGTCCCCTTCTGTTTACAGCAGGATTCCTTTCTATTAGTATTGTAGTGACTGTGGACTAGGCAGTCACGTATGTTTTTTGGTCTCCTAAATATTATCCTAGGTTCCCTAGGTAAGAAGGTCTTTAGATAATTATCATTTAGAAGAACCGCCCAGTGTTTTTTTAATATTTGCCGTATTTGTTGATGTGAGTCATTGTACGTCATTACAAGTGCAGGGCCCTGCTGATTTTTATCTTTTTTGGGTTTATAGAGGAGGGTTTGTCGGTCCAGCCCTTTTGCTCTTCGAAACGCCTGTTTCAAAGTTTCTTGTTTATAACCTCTCGCAGATAATCTCTCTCTAATATGGTTCGCCTCCATTTGGAAGGAATCCATGGTGCTACAGTTGCGGCGTGCCCTGACGTATTCGCCATACGGAATGCTTTTCAGAAGGTGGGACGGGTGGGAACTTGTAGCCCTTAGCATGGTGTTTGCCGCTGTGTCTTTACGATACAGCGTAGTTGTGATCTGACCTTCATTGTTCTTTAAAATCGTGATATCCAAGAATGTCACTTTGTTGGAATTATATTCGCATGTTAGTCTGAGATTCAAGTCGTTTTGGTTCAGAAGCACAATGAATTCTTCCAGTTCCTGCTTCGGCCCCTCCCAGATGACCAGGATGTCATCAATGTACCTGTGCCACGTAGACACATGGCACAGGTACCTGGTCATCCTGTCCTCTGCCCACAACCCCCTCTCCCACCACCCCAGGTACAGGTTTGCGAACGATGGGGCACATGTAGTCCCCATCGCCGTACCCTGCACCTGGTGGTAGAGAGTGTTCTTAAAAAGGAAGAGGTTGTGGGAGAGGACAAAATTGAGGAGCCGAAGCAGGAAAAGGTTGTGATTGTGCTCCTCAATGTCAAGCTCATTGAGAAATATCTCCACCGCCTTTAGACCTTTGGTGTGTGGGATACTAGAGTATAGGGCCTCCACGTCCAGAGTCACCAGGAATGCCTCAGGGCTCACCCATAGCCCGTCAAGGATACGGACTATATGTCCTGTATCCTTGACGTAGGATGGTAGGCCCGCCTCCAGGGGCTGCAGATGCTGATCTATGTATCGGCTTGCGTTCTCCGTAAGAGCTCCCATGCCCGACACTATAGGGCGCCCTGGGGGTGCCCTAAGGTTTTTATGCACCTTCGGCAGTGCGTAAAATGTTGGAATTTTCGGGCATGGGGACTCCAGGAAGCCGGCCGTTATAGCATCTATTACCCCCTGGTCGCGGGCCCCGTGGATGAGAGTGTGATATTCCTGTGCATCCCTGGCGAGTCTGGACGCGGAGGCCCTCTCATACCAAGTTTTGTTATTGAGGATACACATGCACATGTCCTCATATTGCTCTACCGACATGATTACGATATTCCCCCCTTTATCTGCGGGTTTCACGATTATATTTTTGTTAGATTCTAGTTTCCTCAGGGCCTGTTGCATTTCGGTATTTAAATTAGAAGGCTGTCTCGGTTTTCTGGCCAACTGTTCCACTTCCTTGGTGACTAAATCAACGAAAGTTGCCACATTATGGTTAACTGACATTGATGGGTAGTAGGTAGACGGTTTTTTAAGCCGTCTTCCCTGTTTGGGATTTCCTATCTGATGGCCCGCCACCTCCATTGCTAGTTCTACAATCTCTCTCTGTAGTTCTTGTTCTGAGGGCTGATTCTGTGTATTTATGGATTCTCCATCTTTAGGCATAAACTGGAACTTGCAGATGACTTTACGTGAAAACAAGTGCAGGTCTTTAATTGTCTCAAATATATCTAGATTTTGTGTAGGGCAAAAATTCAGCCCTAGTCTTACCTGGACAACCTTCTCATTACGTCATCCTCTCTCCACCAGGCGGAGCGTGGTGACGACGCTGGAGAGGTTCGGGTGGGTAATCAATTACCCCAAGTCCTCTCTATCCCCGTCAAGGGTGGCTTCGTTCCTGGGCATGACTCTGGATAACATTCAGACCAGGGTGTTCCTACCCCAGCGAAGGTGGATGTTCTTCAGGATCTTATTCGTTTTCTTCTGTCCAGCCCTCGTCCGTCCATCAGGCAATGCAGGTTTGATGGTGGCTTGCTTCGAGGCAGTGCCATTTGCTCAGTTTCACATGAGACCCCTTCAGCTCCATCTTCTATCGGTTTGGGACAAATGTCCTCTGTCTCTGGATCAGACTTGTGTTCTGTCCCCTATTGTCCGGCGGTCCTTCCAGTGGTGGATGGACCAGAGGAATCTCCTGGGGGGCAGGTCCTTTCTTGCGCCCTGTTGGGAGACGGTCACCACGGATGCCAGTCTGTCAGGCTGGGGAGGCTTCTGGAGGGAACGTCAGTTCTAGGGGCTGTGGGGTCCTCAGGAGGCCCATATCCCCATCAACATTCTGGAGCTGAGGGCGGTTCAGTTGGTGCTGTCGCATCTGACACATCACCTTCGGGGCTTACCAGTTCAGGTTCTCTCCAACAATCGGACAGCGGTCACTTACATCAATCACCAAGGAGGGACTCGCAGCCGGCGTGCCCTCCGGGAGGTGTCTATGATCCTTGCTTGGGCCGAGAGCAACGTTCCGTGCATCTCGGCAGTCTACATTCCAGGGGCGGAGAACCTGGAAGCGGACTCTCTGAGCAGAGGGATCTCTCGCTGGGGGGAATGGTCCCTCAGCAACAAGGTATTTCTATCCCTCTGTCGCAGGTGGGGGAGTCTGGAGGTGGATCTGTTTGCCTCTCGTCACAATCACAAGCTTCCGGCATTTGTGTCTCTATCCCAGGACCCTCTGGCTCTGGCAGTGGATGCCATGTCTCTGTCCTGGCGGGAGCTCGGTCTCCTGTATCTGTTTCCTCCCTTTCCCATGGTGGGCAAGGTGATACGCAAGCTGGCTCAAGAGGGTGTGCCAGCAATCCTAGTGGCCCCAAGGTGGCCAAGACAGGTGTGGTTCACAGACGTCGTCCGGCTGGTGGTCGATCAATTCAGGCTGCCTCTGCTTCCGGATCTGATCACACAAGGTCAGCTTTGTTACCCCAATTTACAAACGCTGGCTTTGACGACGTGGCTGCTGAAACCTTCATCTTAAAGGAAAAGGGTTTGTCTGAAGCCGTTGTCCAGACTCTTGTCAGGGCTAGGAAGAAATCTTCCTCTAATATCTACTACAGGACCTGGCGGACCTACATTGATTGTTGTGAGGCTAGGGCCTTTCCTTGTCGGGTGTTTTCCATTCCTCGGATTTTGGAGTTTCTTCAGCATGGTCTGGACATGGGTTTTCAGCTTAGCACTCTTAAGGGGCATGTGTCCGCTCTGGCAGTTTTCTTTCGCTCTTCATCCTTTGGTTAAGACCTTTTTTCAGGGGGTCACTCATGTGCGCCCTCCTCGCAAACCCATGCTACCTGTTTGGGATTTAAATTTGGTGTTGTCTGCCCTTCAAGGTCGTCCTTTTGAACCAGTGCAGGATTCTGCTCTATCCTTTTTCACCTTAAAAGTTGCCTTTTTGGTGGCTATCACCTCTGTTCGACGTGTTTCTGAGTTGGCGGCTCTGTCCATTCAGGCCCCCTATTTTGAGAGAAATCAGGACAAGGTGGTTTTCCGTTTTAAACCAGACTTCTTGCCAAAGGTTGTTTCTGCCTTTCACCTCAATCAGGACATTGTGCTTCCTTCATTGTGTCCTAAACCTAGCAATGACAAGGAGAGGGCCTTGCACTCTCTGGACGTCGTTAGATGTATAAAGTACTATTCCGGAAGACGGACGCCTTTTTTGTGGTGCCCTCTGGGCCCAAGAAGGGTTTGGCGCCCGTCAAGTCTACAATTAGTAAATGGATTAGTCAGGCTGTTAAGTTATTCTGCTAAGGGGAGGGATCCCCCTTTCCAGATCACTGCTCATTCTACTCGTGCTGTTGGGGCTTCCTGGGCGTTTCAGCACCAGGCCTCTGTTGAACAAGTTTGTAAGGCTGCTACTTGGTCTTCTGTTCATACTTTTTCCAAGTTTTATAAGGTTGATGTGCGGGCCTCAGCGGATGCTGTTTTTGGCCACAAAGTTCTGCAAGCTGCAGTGGTTTAATTTGGGCAATATTGCCTGTTGGGATCCCCACCCTTTTTGGACACTGCTATTGGATGTCCCACGTATAATTAATACTTCCGAAGCAGGGTGTGAGACATACTTGGAATAATACCATTTTGTGATTGCTCACCTGTAAAATGGGTATTATAAGTATGTCTCACACCCTGCTTCGTCCCACCCTGAGTTGTATCTTGGATCCTCTATATGGTGAAACTTTTTTCTCATAGATTTTATTGGCTCTTCCTGGTCCCCTTTCTGCTTTCTTATACTGGGGAATGTGTGGGAGGTCCCAGGTATTTATGGACGTGTAATTAATACTTCCGAATGCAGGGTGTGAGACATACTTATAATACCCATTTTACAGGTGAGTAATCACAAAATGGTATTATCAGACCATTCAGACCCCACCTGTTGGTGCCCCCTAAACATCTCATACCTCATAAACCAGATGCACTTACCCCCCCGGAATACATGTACCACAGTTAAGAGAAAAAGTGCTCTAGACTAGTGGTTACCAACCTTTTTAACCCAAGTACACCCTAACAACAAGAAGTTCCAAGTGAGAGGAAAAAGGAAAAATTGTTCATAAATGTAACCAAAGTAAGTAGGTCACAGGCCTTGTAGCATTTTTAAAGCAAGAGTTTTTCTCTTTTCCTTCTCTTGTTCTTTTAGGGGATTGGAGGGGTTTAGTATATCTATGATAGAATAACACTGTTTGATGGATTGGTCACTGATTATGTGAGTTGATGCTTTTTTTGCCACAGAGTTTTCACACATTGATGATATATTACACAGGAAGTTCTGAAATACACAGGAAGACGATTTTACCCATGAGTTAAAGCACCTGTTGAACTGGAAAGGATAGTTACAAGTGTTTGTGAGAGAATTTGAATTCCCTTCCCCCCCCCCCTTTTTTTTTTACTTCTCTTTTCTCTCTTCCTCATAAATAGTGGGGAATTGACTGATTGAAGGTGTGTGTGTGTGTATGTGTATATATATATATATATATATATTATGCCTTTTAAAACTTTTACAAAGTCAGGCAAATGTTTCAAGAATAGTTAACATGAAGCTACAAATGCTGTTATGTGTATCTTTTCTTTTCCCTCATAAGGGGTGGATGAGGGTGTGTGGGGGGGGGGGGTAACCAAGGTGTATCAGGAGGTACTTATTGAGTTAAATGTTTGATAAGTTAAAAATGGGGAGACCACAGGCTTGGATGGTCAATGCATAGGCAATGGGGAAATGGTCTGTAAAGAAAAATTAAAGAAAGGAATTGGATAACATCATGTGAATAGTTCTAAGAAATTTATGATAGAGAATTTGAAATTACATAGCATGGAACGTGGCTGGATTCATTTCTCTGATTAAAAGAGATTTTAATTTTAACTCATATGCAGAAATTTAAACTCAATATTGTGTTTCTTCAGGAGACTCATTGGGAAAAAGATAAACAGGTCTCTTTTAGAAATAATCTCTATAAAGATCGCTTTTCAGCTTTGTTCTGAAGGAAAAAAGGGGGCTGGCTATTTTGACTTGATATATACTGTGCAGCATACTGTGGCGGACCCGGAGGGAAGATACTTATTTTTAAAGGTGCAGATCGAAGGATATATGTATGGTTTGCTGAATATCTATGCACCACATTTAAACAAGTTATTTATGGAATTGTTATCTAAAGTACAAGATTGAAATAATATTTCTTAGGAGGAATGGAGGAGAGTTTAATCTACCGTAGTTCAAAACTTGCATATGGATAAATCCTCTTCTACATGTAGATCGGAGAACGTAACCAGATCATGAAAACATTTTATAGATAATCTAAACTTGATGGACCCTTGGAAGACATATTACCCTGATAAAAAAATTTAATTTGTAAGGCATCCCAAATGCAAGCAGTGTGCACCTTGCCCCAAAAAACAAGCAAAAAACAAAAACCTTGCATTCCCTGGCATTTCTACCATGGCCCACCGCCTCCATAGCCGCTGCATGTTCAGAGCAGGCCAATTCTGGCCTCTGTGGGGGCGTGGCCAATGACAATGGCAGGAGTCATAGGCCCCGCCTATTGAGAATCCAGAACCATCTTGCCCTGAACTTGCTGCTGCTGACTGCAGCTTCCATAGCCGCCGCTCCTGCAAGATCAGAGCGAGACGGTTCCGGCCGCCAGGTGGGGCATATCCTGTGTCTCGTGCCAATGTCCAATGACGTTATAGGCCACTCCCACCTGAAAGCTGTGACCGGCTTGCTCTGATCTTGGGGCAGCTACAGAGGAAGGTTAAATATTCCAAATTTTAGAATTTATAATGTTGCATAATGTTACAATGTTGCATGTTTTACCAGGTGTGCCTTGGATTGGATCAAGAATCAAAGCTATTTGGCTAATATATCAATCTCTCTGATATATTTTATGCTCAAATAATAGTAGAGAGTTACAAAAATAAAAGAAAATCTGTTATTCTGGCCTGTAATATTAGCATGGAGATTGATGCATAAAACATGTGGAGCAGACTATGAGAGGACAATTTTTCTAGTTTTCATGGGGGTGTGGGGTTAAATCTAAAAGGCTGTATCATAGTTAAAGATGTTTTGAATATAGGAGGATATTTATTGCCCTAGGATGATTTGATGTATAAATGTAATTGCTTTTCAAAGTCTTTATTGCTTTATCTGCAGGTTAAGTGTTACGTGAATCATTTGATTAAAGTGGGCTTGATGAGGGAATCTAATGTGACTTTGTATCAATATTTGGAACAGAGATTAATATAAAGGGATTCTATAAGGGATTTCAAAAATATGCAAAACCAGATATAGATTGGGATGAAAGCTAATCAGGAATTAAAAGATGGGTGGTGGGTTTTCTGTCATTGGCTACAGCAAATTTTTTAGCTGCATACGGTAGGATTATTAAAATCCTGTCGTACAGCAGCTATATGGATCTTAATATTAGAATTCTTTGCTATGTGTATATTTCCCCTAAGACATGTAGGAAGATGGGAGATGGATCTTTTATAGGATGTCCAATATGTAATGAAGAAGAGACAGTTTTGGTGCATTGTACGTGGCTTTGTCCAGTTACACGGCAGTTATAGGAGCAAGTGCATATGAAATCACAACTAATGTTAAATATATTGTTCACAATCACAATAGAATGGTCATTAATACGATGTCTATTATTGCGGGGAAGACTGTAAATAAATCCCAAAAATATCTGTTGTGTATTTGGGCAAATGCAACAAAAAAGGCAATTTTACAATACTGGCAAAGAGCTGAGGCACCTTCAATAGAGTTGGTTGAAGCAAAGATTTCCTTTCTTTTTAGAATGGACTGGTTAGATTAAAAAATGGAAAAAAATAAGATGAAAACTTTTCTTCCTAACTGGGATTATTTTATAGAACAACAATCTCTGGAAATTAAAGAAGCTCTTATCAATGACTTCAAATATACAAATTGGTATCTATCAGAAATAATTATAGGAAGACAACCAATTAAAACTTAAGAGGTTGAGATGCAGAAATGTAAGGAAAAACTGGAACATCATGGCAAGGATAGGGGATACCAAAGGGAAATAAAGAGTGTAATCTGTTTATCTGTTATAAAGAGTTTATGGGAAAAAATGAAAGGAAAAATTATAAATGAAGACTATAAATGCTTTATTTGATGAGCTATGCTGGTTTAGAACTTGAAAGTAAATAGTGATATTCCTCTATATGAAAAATGTTATAAGAAATATAGTAATGGTACATAAACAAATGTATTGAACTATATGTCTGCAATATGTTGAAAAATCAATAAACATAATTAAAAAAAAGAGTAATAAAATCACCTGTTGATGTTGATAAAATCTCACCTGTTAATGCCCCCGATCATCTCTGTATACCTGCAAGCTGCAGCATGTACCCCCTAGGTTCAGGTGGTTCTCGGTAAGGCTACAGACAGATCTGTGCCAATCTGATCTGCTACTATTTATACTTTACCCAAGCCTGATTTTTACCATTAAAGCAAAACTGCTCCAAAATGTGATGTGCATTTTTGTGAATTGCATGCCCAAATCCTTGTTTTGTGTGCTTTAGCATGGTTTCAAATGACTGACCACCCATACATACCATGTGGTTGGTAACACTGACTTCCTTTAAGCAGCCACTAAACCAATAGCTTGGGTAACCTGGTACTGCTCTAATGGGTCAGGACAAAGGCCTCTTCCATAACATATATGCAGATTCTAATGCTAATACATTGATAGTTTTTAAGCCTTTCTTTATGAAGTGCCACTTATTATTATCAATGCTCCCTCATTTTGTCCTAAACACTGCCTACCACTGACTCCCACTGAGTGAGGGTGGGGCTAGGTCTGATTATTTGCCGCACAGTAGCAATTGCTGCGTAACCCCAGGTCTGAGCCATCTACTCACTAAGTGCTGATACAACACAAATCTGCTACCAGAAGCATGCGCAGTGGCACCCTCTGCTTTCCTCCTGTATCGGCTCCTGCCTACAGACTGCCAGGTCTGCACATAGCATGATGTCCCACTGTCTGCAGATGGTCTAGAGCTAGAGCATGTCATTGGCACATCATTTGCCCAGAGAGAGGAGAAGAGAAAGGTAAGTAGGAAAATGATAAATTGGAGGGGAATCAGAGTGGATGGGGAGCATGAGAAAGGTTCAGTAAGAAAAAAAGGAAAGGGTGCAGGTGATGGACTCAGACTTAGTTGAGCAAACAATAATGATTCAGGGCAATAGGATGTGCATGAGGCATAGGGCTTATTTCACAGGGGACTTGCGATCGCAGGAGTGAAATCTTGGAATTCCTAGTGCTAAATGCTAATTAATAGGAATTGGTAAAGCAAGTTTAATTTTGTGTATTATACATTGTGAATTGCATCCTGCTGCTCAGTGAGCTTTTTAACCACTCAAAAATGTATCATTTTTTTTTAATTTTCTAAACTTGATGAAATATTTATATGTGAGATACATCATTTTTCCAATGAGGTAATACTTTTTTGAAAGTTTGAAAACAAAAGCATCCATGTTGGTTATGCAGAAAAGAAAAAAAGATAATTTAGGCCAAACATCTAAAATATCCTTACCTCAAGGGAAAAATCACAATTATGTTCTGCATAGTCTAAACTTAAAATATCCTAACTTGAATGAGAAAATGAAAACGATGTACCTCACTTAAAAAATGCCCTATTCTTTTTTAATGCTTGGTTGATTTTACGTGGAGGCTGATTCATTACTAGCGCCAGGTATCAACAGATTAGCATCTGTATAGCGGCACTTAGAGCAACCGCTAGTAGACGCTGTAAGCGGGTATCGGGTGCTGTTAACATAGTGTCTCAGTCGCTGTAGTAACCTGGCCTGCATTGATGAATGTGATGTATGCTGGGCATTCTAACACCAGTACAGCGCTGCAGCCAGCTCAATGCGACCGACTCTCAGCACTCCACACCATACATGTTTTTGAACATGTATACACCTGTAACAAAGTGAAAACACATGGAATGACATTGTTTGAACACCAGACCTGTAATGACAATCCTGCATATTATAAAAAGCCAAAAAGTTTCTAAAAGTGTTTGTTTGCAGCCAGGAAAGGTCACACAATGATTTGAGCAAAAAAAAAAAAAAAAATGTGCACGCTGTTTGAACACAAGCAAATGAACGGCCAATGAAATGTATGGGAGAGCGACACTGAGCGAAAGGTAATACCTGGCACTCTGGAAGCTAGAGCACTGGCTCTATATGCTGAGCCGCCTGTAATAATACATCAGACGCTACATGACGCTCATCAGAATCCCTTTCTAAATGTGGTTTTGCGCACAGCGCCCAGCGTTCACCAGGCGCTGCCTGCCGCTAGGACGCACTACCTGGCGCTAGACCTTCTTAAATAACCCCCAAAGTGTAGTGGACATGCAGTAGATAGAAGTAATGCTTGGGGCAGAAGAGCCAGAATCTATCCAAACATTTGTTTTTTTTTGTAACACCAGCATGTTTTGTCTGTAAAAACTTCGACAAAGGTCTATGCATTTGCTGCTGTTTATTACGTATATTCAGTAGCGACAATACAGGTTCTGTCTGAGGATCAAAGATATGAAGCCCGACAGCCAATCTGAATTGTTTCCTTTTTCTTTGCCATCTGGATTTTAGAATGTCAGACACAACATGCTCTCTTTATAGAACACACTTCTACCCCAAAAACACAGATGTGATCCTTGATGTGAGCAGTTTATCTTCCCTTGTTGCACTGCTCTGAACAGTTTGCTTCATCAAATCTAGATCCTTATATAAAGCCAAGCCTCAACTCGCCATCAATTAAGCCGGCATGTTTAAAAGAGAGCATCTTTTGTTTAATGAAAGACTGAAAGGCAGTATCTAACTAAGGCAGATAATGTGGAGTCTTTTGATGTCTGTTTCTCCTGGAAGCCCCGGCCATGAGTCACTTTTGGTCTTTTGTTGTACAGAACCTGACAATATTACACTGCCATAATAAAAAGAAAAAAAACAAGATGAGCTTAATGCAGCTTACTTGCACACTTTGCATATCAAGCCCTAAACCCAATACTCCAAGCTAATTAATCAAACTGCCCCACAAAAAGGCAGAAAACTCACATGATCTTTACAGGGACAATCCAGGTAATGATAGAGCAGCTACTGTAGGAGCTCAGCTGAAGTTTCCCCCATGTGCCTCACCTCTATGTACTGCAGAGCACTGCAGATGCTGTTGCAGTTCTCCAAAATGTGCACCTCCTTTCCATTACCACTATCCAAATGTGGTCACACAGCCACCCTGGCTTCCCTGAGTGCTCCCAGTTGGGCAAGTACTACCACTGTGACTTTCCTGATTTGCTAATGGGGTAGTCATAAAATGGAATTTTTCTATACGTTTGCAACTCTGTGTTATAAAAAACGCTTTCCCTAGCAACAATGTGTTTACCTTAGCAACGTACATCAACTGGTGCATTAGATGCATCAGACACTTCCTGACACTTCCTGACTCTAGCTTGCTAATCATCTGATTGGCTAAGACACGGGCAACAGGTTTAACATATTCTGCTGAATTTCGACTTATTCGGATAGGGAGGATCACAATATTGTATTCTAGTAGCTAAAGGGTTACTGACAGCTTAGCCAAAGCTGCTAATGTGCTCACGTGTTACAGTGGAAGGATTCTGGGATATGTAGTCAGTGCTTTTTACTCAAGGCCAGAAAAAACACTCCCATCTTAGAATCACAGACATAAAGGAATTCAGGAAACTTGGAAGCAACATGTTGATAAGTAAATCACAGGTATGGGGGCACAATCCTAACACAAATGTTTATTTTATATCCCAGAAGAGGAAAACAATAAGGCAGAACCCCAAAAACCCAACAAAAGGGAGTTTTTATCTTTAAATGGTGGGCTCAGTACTGACTGGCCTCTCTAGACAATAGCCTTGATTCAGAGCCGCTTTCACATGCACTTTCGCATGTGTCTGTGTATTTTTTTACATGCTTTTTGGGTATCTACGTTTTTTCATGCGAATATGCATTTACGCTAACGCGTCTACGAGCTTTCGAAAAATGTATGTTTATCGGCAATTTGCCATTATTTTGGCCAACTTACGTGATTGGTATGGGTATGCAAATGGGTTTGCTTCCGCTGGACTTACGGGGTCATTTTGTAGGCGAAAGCAAGCTGTTAACATGTTTGAGGAGGACATGGAGGAGCATGAGTGCCTGCAGCTGAACGGCATGCTGTGCATCGCCATGGCAGAGGCCAGATCACACCGCGCACGCATGGACATCGATCGCATGCATGACGTTGAGCTGTTCGAGCTGACCCGCCTTAACCGCGTTTCCCTCCATCATTTGTATAGTGAGCTGCGGCCATGGTTAGTCCGCACCACAAGGAAGGGGCATGCAATTGGGGGTATGACCAAGATGCTTGGCTGCCTGCAATTTTTGGCGAACGGCTCATTCCAGAGGCTGGGTGCCCTCTCCGTGGGGATCTCCCAGCCTACGCTGAGCTGCACGCTAACCAGGTTTTTGGATGGCATGGCTACCCTGTCTAAAAAATACATCTATTTCCCAGACAACATGGTAGCCTGGAATGCGGTTAAGTTGGGATTTTATAATATAGCCAACATGCCCAACATCATGGGTGCGATCGATTGCACACATGTTGCACTAGTTCCGCCCGCCGATGAGGAATATCTTTTTAGGTTTGTATTTTAGGTCCACATTATGACTTTTAAAAGTGAATTGTTTATCGGTATATTCAAAGTTATATTTAGAGCAATCATTCTCATGCATACGTTAACTAATAATTATCATTTCTGTCTGGAAGACCTTATTTCATGCATACCTTAACTAATAATTATCAGGTCTGTCTGGAAGACCTTATTTCATGCATACCTTAACTAATAATTATCAGGTCAGTCTGAAAGACCTTATTTCATGCATACCTTAACTAATAATTATCAGGTCTGTCTGGAAGACCTTATTTCATGCATACTTTAACTAATAATTAACAGGTCTGTCTGGAAGACCTTATTTCATGCATACCTTAACTAATAATTATCAGGTCTGTCTGGAAGACCCTATTTCATGCATACCTTAACTAATAA
The DNA here is from genome assembly GCA_027917425.1 of Gastrophryne carolinensis. Lineage (NCBI taxonomy): Eukaryota > Metazoa > Chordata > Amphibia > Anura > Microhylidae > Gastrophryne > Gastrophryne carolinensis. Next base: position 146,830,350 of record CM051237.1, read on the forward strand.
TTATCAGGTCTGTCTGGAAGACCCTATTTCATGCATACCTTAACTAATAATTATCAGGTCTGTCTGCAAGACCTTATTTCATGCATACCTTAACTAGTTTTTGCATGTATGTATGAACTAAATTATTTCATGCATACCGTAATTTGTCCTTATCATGTATACCAGATTACACAGTGACTGGTCTATTGTAATATGTTATTGGTATAAATAGTTAGAGGTTCAAAATGTTCAATTTTTGCTTTAACAAATAGGATACCTTATTTGGTGTTGTGTCTTTAGGTACATTTTGTGATAGTTTTATTGTATTAATGACCTCTCTTTCTGCTCTTACAGGAACAGAATAAAAGGGGGGTGGGAATAGCTCAATCACTATTATTTATACAAATTTATTATTAGTCAGGGCCTGGGAACTCCGCCCAATGTTAACCCTCGCATTATCCAACTGTCAAGCAACAAACATGTCTAGCTGTGTGGAAAGACAGAGATTTAGTTGCATATATCTGCAGATACATGTGGAAGCCACACTGCCCCGGCAAGGCACTCTGTATTCAGTGTGGTCCCTACTCTTAATTTTGAGTCCCCAAAATTGGGACATGCAATGCAGACAAATATTTGAGAGCTACTCACCTTTTTGGGAAGCTGCCAGCCTCCCTTTAGAACACTTTACAGGGAGAGATCCATGTTAACTGAATCACTCCCTGCTTGTGCTCATGGCATTTCAAAATGAATAAAAGGGGGGTGGGAATAGCTCAATCACTATTATTTATACAAATTTATTATTAGTCAGGGCCTGGGAACTCCGCCCAATGTTAACCCTCGCATTATCCAACTGTCAAGCAACAAACATGTCTAGCTGTGTGGAAAGACAGAGATTTAGTTGCATATATCTGCAGATACATGTGGAAGCCACACTGCCCCGGCAAGGCACTCTGTATTCAGTGTGGTCCCTACTCTTAATTTTGAGTCCCCAAAATTGGGACATGCAATGCAGACAAATATTTGAGAGCTACTCACCTTTTTGGGAAGCTGCCAGCCTCCCTTTAGAACACTTTACAGGGAGAGATCCATGTTAACTGAATCACTCCCTGCTTGTGCTCATGGCATTTCAAAATGAATAAAAGGGGGGTGGGAATAGCTCAATCACTATTATTTATACAAATTTATTATTAGTCAGGGCCTGGGAACTCCGCCCAATGTTAACCCTCGCATTATCCAACTGTCAAGCAACAAACATGTCTAGCTGTGTGGAAAGACAGAGATTTATGCCCTTATTCATCAAGCGATAGCGCCAGGTAGTGTCTGACGAGCGCCAGGTAGCGGCAGCTAACGGCGACTACCGACTCAAGTACGCCCGCGGCGGTCACAATGACGCATTTATCAAGCAAAATGAGGCTAGCGCCGGCGAGAGCGACGGCTAGCGCGGCATTCATCATGAAGCCGCCTGGACCGAACAGCGCCGCTGCAAATTCCCTCACAGCGCCAGGTATGAGCTGTCGCTCCCTGGCGATGTCCAATGCATTTCAATGGAGCAAGCTATAATTAATCATAATTAATTGGTATTATTTTTTTAAATTTTTTTTTTAATGTCAAAAAATCGGAGAACACTTCTGCAATGTTAGGATTTATTTTTAAGTAAAAAAAAAATAAAAAAAAAATATGTGCAGAATTGATCTAACAGGTCTGAGATTAATGTATTCATATAACAAAATGATTCTAAAAACATGTATAATGTTACATTAAAAAAATATGGTTGTTTAGGGGTTAAAAACTAGTTAATACAGATCGCCGCCAGCGCTCTGGGGTTTAAACAAGGAATGGACAGCGACAGCACATTCGGAGCGTGATTTTTTGATGAATATGAAGCTAGCCGTTCGCTCTGGCCATTCGTTGTCAGGCGCTCACATACAACGCTGGACCTGTGAAACAGCGACCCCCCAGCCCGTATTCAACATTACCGCACACCGACTGAGTCGCTGTCATCAAGCTAACGCCGGCCAAGCACAGCGAATACTGGCTGGCGCTGAAAAAATCACGCTACAGTCGCTCATCTGTCGCTACCTGGCGCTATTGATGAATCGGCCTCCCCGTTGCATATATCTGCAGATACATGTGGAAGCCACACTGCCCCGGCAAGGCACTCTGTATTCAGTGTGGTCCCTACTCTTAATTTTGAGTCCCCAAAATTGGGACATGCAATGCAGACAAATATTTGAGAGCTACTCACCTTTTTGGGAAGCAGCCAGCCTCCCTTTAGAACACTTTACAGGGAGAGATCCATGTTAACTGAATCACTCCCTGCTTGTGCTCATGGCATTTCAAAATGAATAAAAGGGGGGTGGGAATAGCTCAATCACTATTATTTATACAAATTTATTATTAGTCAGGGCCTGGGAACTCCGCCCAATGTTAACCCTCGCATTATCCAACTGTCAAGCAACAAACATGTCTAGCTGTGTGGAAAGACAGAGATTTAGTTGCATATATCTGCAGATACATGTGGAAGCCACACTGCCCCGGCAAGGCACTCTGTATTCAGTGTGGTCCCTACTCTTAATTTTGAGTCCCCAAAATTGGGACATGCAATGCAGACAAATATTTGAGAGCTACTCACCTTTTTGGGAAGCTGCCAGCCTCCCTTTAGAACACTTTACAGGGAGAGATCCATGTTAACTGAATCACTCCCTGCTTGTGCTCATGGCATTTCAAAATGAATAAAAGGGGGGTGGGAATAGCTCAATCACTATTATTTATACAAATTTATTATTAGTCAGGGCCTGGGAACTCCGCCCAATGTTAACCCTCGCATTATCCAACTGTCAAGCAACAAACATGTCTAGCTGTGTGGAAAGACAGAGATTTAGTTGCATATATCTGCAGATACATGTGGAAGCCACACTGCCCCGGCAAGGCACTCTGTATTCAGTGTGGTCCCTACTCTTAATTTTGAGTCCCCAAAATTGGGACATGCAATGCAGACAAATATTTGAGAGCTACTCACCTTTTTGGGAAGCTGCCAGCCTCCCTTTAGAACACTTTACAGGGAGAGATCCATGTTAACTGAATCACTCCCTGCTTGTGCTCATGGCATTTCAAAATGAATAAAAGGGGGGACCACACTAAACACAGAGTGCCTTGCTGGGGCAGTGTGGCTTCCACATGTATCTGCAGATATATGCAACCAAATCTCTGTCTTTCCACATAGCTAGACATGTTTGTTGCTTGATATTTAGTTGATGAGTGGGTTAAACTGGGCGGTAAATTAGTTCCCAGGCCCTGAATAATAATGTTGATAATTTTGTATAAATAGTGATTGAGCTGCTCCCACCCCCCTTTGTTCTTACAGGAACAGGAAGCATTCCATCAACGTCCAAGCTGTGGTTGGGCCTGACCTTCGCTTTTTGAGTGTGATGGCTGGGTTTCCCGGATCCACCCACGATGCATATATCCTGAGAAATTCGAGCCTCTATGGTCATTTTCAATCAGTAGAATTGTCTGGGGGCTGGCTACTGGGTAAGTTTGGGGAATGAATAGCAATAGACTTTCAATGTCAGACTAATATTTTATTGCCTCTAAACCTGTATCAACATATGGCTGTTATTTTCCTCTGATGACATCATATCCAATGTAGCTAAGAAGTGGACCCTAAATGTTTTTTTTGTTTTTGTTTGTGTGTTTCCAGGTGATTTGGGATACCCACTACTGCCATGGCTGATGACCCCCGTTCTGCGCCCTCAGACTCAGGCCCAGGAGGGCTATAACAGAGCCCATCATAAGTCCAGGGCTGTGGTGGAGAGGGCCTTCGGCCTGCTTAAAACCAGGTTTAGATGCCTGGATCTTACAGGGGGTGCCCTGCAGTATGCCCCCAAAAAGGTGCTTAAGATCATAATGGCTTGCTGTGTCCTACATAACTTTGCGTTAATGCAGCAGGTCCCCCGGTATGTTGAAGAGTCACCCTCTCCAGCCACCATGGACATTCCAGTGGAATTGTATGCAGGCACTCAGAGTGCATCTGGACAAGCCATCCGTGAACATTTAATTTTCTCATTTTTTAAGTGATTTTTTTTTTTTTTTGGTCTTGCCAGCTGGTTTTGCTTTTTGGCCCAAGTTTGGGTTTTTTTTCACCCAAAGTTTGGGGTTTTTTTTTTTTATCCAAAGTTTGTTTGTTTTTTTTTTTACCAAAAGCAAATAGTTTAAAACACCAAAAAAACATAACCATACAATCTATGTGCTTGTCATTATATCTGTTATAGATTGGTAACGAAACCAAGATATGTCATGTATACTTTAATTTGCTTATCAATACATCCTAATGTAGGCAACAAAAAGTATAAACAGATTTGCGTGCAATGCATTTTAATTTGGCAAGATTTGTTGTCCCAATAAACATAATTAGTCATAATAAAAATAAAGACATGGGTAATAACACAGCACACAACAAACTCAGGAACACAATTCATTCCACAATATAGAACTTAGTTGTTGATGTCCAATCAACCTATCAGCCTACGCGGACATCCAGTATGCCAAGGAAGGATCCATTTGGCCACAATCTTGGGCCCTGTTAATGGTGTTCAAACACCCTTGAGGTCCAAGGACACTTCCTCAAGGCAGAACGCTCCCTGTACCAGAACATTCAGACCCCTAGGGAGCACTATTATTCAGGGCAAGGGGCACATGATGGCTTGATTCCCTAGTCCCCAAACCACACCCTCTCCAGCTCGATTTCTGCATTACAATGTAGGCAGCCCTAAGTCAGCGTTCAAGGGCCAGCCAGCCTATGACACCCAGCCCCCCAGCAACTGCAACACAATACTTTATGCTCACAAGTATGAGCTATGAATAGGTTGTTAGTCACACCAGAAAGTTAACCAATATTCCACCCACCCACGATGATGTTTGCAGGATCTCATTAGACATAAACCTGCTGCGTGTGAGCTTGAGCGGGCGCTTTAATGAGCCCCAAAATATGGCATGGCCAAGTGGGGTTTCGGACCACTATCATGAGCTTTATGGGCGAAATTCTTACACAACTAGCATAGGCTCAAATGGCCAAATATGTTTAGAGATCACTAGACAGGTCAATAGTGTGTGAATGTTGATGAAAGATGTAGAATGAAATGCCTGAAAAAAAAGGCAATCTGTTTGATTGACATTCTAAGGCTTTTGTTGCGCTTGGAGTACGGCCAACATCTGTGCTTGTGTGGCATTCATAATTTGCCACTGCTGAAGCATTGCCTTTCTATGCCTGTTGGTCTGGCTGTTGATATTCCTAATTTCTTCAATCAGGGTTATGAAGTTGTTATTAAAGTTGACTAAATGTGCAGCCAGCTCCTCTCTTAATCTTAGGTTCCCTGCCCTAAAGAGGCGGCTATCATTCTGCCATGCTGTCTCCAGGATGTGCACACGCCTCGTCTGGCTGACATGACGACGTGCCTGAGGGCGTCCTCCACTTCCCCTGGTTGGGGCGCATGCAGATGCTGGAGCTCTATGCCTAGCAACCAGGCCAGATGTAGTTGGCAAATCCTCTGCAGCAGAGCTAGCAAGTGGGACAGTTGGTTCTGTCTCTTGCTGCTGCCCCTGGTGGTCTGCCGACAGAGGGTGTGTTAGACTCTGCTGCAGAGGATTTGTTGGCGGATGCTGCTAGGGCAGTGACACCTAAAGTGGCTGGGTAGGCATTAGTGGGGCCAGGTTAATGATCTCCGCCTCCTCCAGATGATGGATTGCATCCATTAGGGATGGTGTCTGTAGGGATATATAAAATAACCTGTGTAAGATATTAGGGCCAATATATGTTTGGCGAAGTAGTCAGCATAATGCACATGCATCACCATTTGTTGCTCAGTACACTTACCAGATCCTGCTGGTCCTGTGTTGAATATGTTTGGACTGGCTGCCGTGAAGTGGTGGCAGTGGGCAAACAGGTTGAGGGTTGCAGAGTTGCCTGAGGATTCTAAGGAGCTGTAATGTTATTGTAAAGTCAAGTTAACACATAAACCGAACTTGCTTAAACATAGGATTATCTTGCCTTTAAAGCACCCAGACCTAACTTTAACTATCGCCTCCACCAGTGCTTTTACATACTTAATTTTGCGCAACCCTGAACTACTGTAGCCTGTGAGCCCCCCCCCCCCCCCCGGTTCCAACCAGATATGCCTGTGTGTGTCTCCTGGTTGGTTTTTTTGAATTATGCTAGACAAATGTTATAGAGATATCCTTACAATGCATACCTTCGCAAATGTCACAGTTGTCAGTGTCTTGGGCCCTGGATAAGCCCTGTAGGGCCGATGGGTGGATAAGTCCAAGGACATTTTCTATCTCACGGAATATTTGAGGTCAGAAAATTTCCTCTGGATCTGTTCTACATCTTTCCTTTCAGTCTCCACACAGTTGACCTGTCTGGTGATCTCCTCCCATATTTGGTTCCTGCGTACCTTGCTGGTGGCTTTAGAATTTCTGCCATACAGCTCATGAAAGTGGTCCGAAACCCCACTTGCCATCGCCATGCTTTGGGGCTCACTAAAGCGTCTGCTCAAAGTGCCACACTGCAGGTTTCGCCCTGGATGGCTCTTCATGGGTGGGTGGAATATTATTATTATTATTGTTTATTTATATGGCACCATCATCTTTCTTAGCGCTTTACAAAGTAGGAATTACAGACAGGGTAGAAACATACGGTACAAATACTATTTCAAATGCAGTTTTACAGGTTTGACAGTGGATATTCTGAGTATAAGATACAATAGGGGAGAGAGCCCTGCCCTTGCGAGCTTATAGTCTAAAGGAAGAGGGGTGAAGACGATGGGGAAGGATCACAAACAGTCAGTATTGAGCTTTGTGCCCTTTAGAAGATTGGTTAGGCCAGATTATATGCTTGTCTGAATAAGTGAGTTTTAAGGGCGCCTTTGAAGGTTTTGAGGGTTGTGGAGTGGCGGATTGGATGCGGGAGGGCATTCCAGAAGATTGAAGTTGCACGTGAGAAGTCCTGGAGGCGGGAGTGTGTCTAGGTTGATACTGTTGGATTAGAGATGAGATGTAGGGAGGGGCCTGGTTGGAGAGAGCTTTGTATGCGAGAGTTAGAGTTTTGCACAGGATTCACTGGGACTGGAGCGAGAGGAGAGATGGATGAGGCGAGCAGTGGAGTTCAGGATAGATTGGAGGGGTGCCAGTCTGTTAGTTGGTAAGCCACAAAGAAGGATGTTGCAGTAATCCAGACGGGATATGACCAGGGCGTGCACTACCATTTTAGTGGTGTCAGGTGAGAGGAAAGGACGGATGCGGGAGATGTTTTTCAGTTGGAGGCGACAGGTGTTGGCCAGGGAGTGAATATATGGTTTGAAAGAGAGGGCAGAGTCCAGAATGACTCCCAGGCACCGAGCTTGGGGAGTTGCTGTTATTGTGTAATTGTTGACAGAAATAGACGTGTTAGAGAGGGGAGGGGAGTTCGAGGGTGGGAAAATGACCAGTTCTGCCTTGTCCATGTTTAGCTTGAGGTAGCGAGGTGACATGAATGAAGAAATAGTCGAAAGGCAGTTGGGGAGGCGAGATAGGAGAGAGGAGAGATTGGGGCCTGAGAGATATATCTGAGTGTCATCCGCATAGAAGTGGTATTGAAAGCCTATTGAAGTTATAAGTTTGCCAAGGCCATGGGTGTACACTGAGAAAAGTAGGGGACCTAGGACAGAACCTTGCGGCACACCAACAGAAAGGGAACGTGAGGATGAGACTGTGTTAGAATAGAAATATTGGGTGACATTCGTGGGTGAGTTGCAGGCGTAGAGTAGCCAGAAATTTCACTTATGATGGATTGTGCTGGACTTTGCTGGGGGCTGGGTGTCATTGGCTGGCTGGCCAAAGAAGTGACTGGCGATGAGCAGCCCAGTGACTCAGGGCTCTCCACGTTCGATTCCTGACATTGGGACGGAGCAGGAGAGGGTGTGGATGGGGGGCTAGGGCTTCTAGGGCGAGTCTTACCCTTGCCCTTACTAGTAGTGCTCCTTTGGGTTTTTGAAGTTGTGGGCCAGGGAGCATTCTTGCTTGAGGATGTCGCCTTCCAGCTTTGGAGCTGGCTGGAGTGTGTTCCACTGGATCCTTATTGTGGCCACTGGATTTTCTGGCCGAATGCGAGTGGCCACTGGTTTTGTGGGACCTAGTTGCAGCCGTCGCTGAGGTTTTTTCATGCCGTTCGGCACTACGTGCAGAGGATTTTTGTTTTTTGCGGCTAGCTTTGCTGGCATAGCGATATCTGTAGAGACACTCAGCTGTTTCTCTAAGTACCCTTTAAATACTAGTCTTAAAGGAGCCACAGCACTCAACCCTGTCAGCTTGCAGGCCAGCCTATAATCTGTCTCTAAACTTGGTTAAAAACAGAGGACTCGGTCACACACATCTGCAGAAGTATGCTTAAGCTGCACCACTACGCCAAAGTGCCTCTGTGGGGTGCAGTCCTAACTCTAATCTCTGAGAGCCCATCTGGGACATACAGTGCAATAGATAAATTGGGAGCAGGCTTACCTGAGGTTGCCCTAAACCTCTCAAGTGCAAGCCATGGGGTGGAAGGGTCAAAGACCTTGCAATACAGCCTAGACCCCACACACCATGTGCTTGCACAAATTCAAAAGAAACAAAGGGGGGGTGGCAGCCGCTCAGACCATTTTATAACTAACCTGGGAGGTGCACGTAAGCAAGGCAATTAGTACACACAAGTCTTAAAGGAGCCACAGCACTCTTCGCTCTACATTTCCCAAGTAAGTACATGACTATTACTTGTAAGCTAAACAAAAGTACATAGTTAGGCCTCTGCTTATGAATGGTATTATCTCCTAGTGAGCGAATGGGATTTCAGGATCAGACCTCTGTAGGTGGCTCAGAGCAGCCACTAGACCTCTCTACAGTTACCTGCTGTAACTGTGATTGTGATTAACCGCGAGTGAGCTAAGGTAAGCACGAAGGACGGGAGATGATATCCAGGAGCTTGCTGCTTCCATGGGGACCAGTGGAGACTAGAATCCTGGGGCCTGCCACTTTGTTTAATATTGTTAAATTTTTATAAATTTAAAATAAAAATGAGGGGGAGACCCCAGGGCATAATCTGCATATATGGTATCAATTTAAAGGATTTGATAGTCATATCTAATTATATTAGTCCTTTATGTCTCTCATCTCTTGCGCTGAAGTTTTAATTGTTTTTAGTATGTATGTTTTGGCTATTACTATTACTTACCATAATAAAACATTGATTTTTTAATATACCCTCTGTAGTGCGGCTGACTTGTATATATAGGGGTGAGTCCTTGTGGTCTGAACTGGCAGGCCACTTCTTTTTGTGTATATTCAGAGACTCCCATCCTTGGGCGGTGACTCTCCCTCAGCCAGCATCCAGTTTTATGTTATTATAATATATGTTATCGCTGTGCGGGTAATTTCTCTCTTTTTTGCCTGTTATACACTATTTAGACATGAACACAGGGCAAAAAAAAACACCAGAAAAAATCAAGAAGGAAACCAAAAATACTAAGAACATGAAGAACATTTGGTAATGACGCAAGAACTTCTAAAGTAGACCTGCAAGAGCGTTAAGGTAAGCATTACTCACAGAAGAACATGTTAACCGGAACCGCAAGTGAGTTAAGGTAAGCATGAAGGACGGGAGATGATAAAAAGTGGAACCGCGAGTGAGTTAAGGTAAGCATGAAGGACGGGAGATGATAAAAAGTGGAACCGCGAGTGAGTTAAGGTAAGCATGAAGGACGAGAGATGATAAAAAGTGGAACCGCGAGTGAGTTAAGGTAAGCATGAAGGACGGGAGATGATAAAAAGTGGAACCGCAAGTGAGTTAAGGTAAGCATGAAGGACGGGAGATGATAAAAAGTGGAACCGCGAGTGAGTTAAGGTAAGCATGAAGGACGGGAGATGATAAAAAGTGGAACCGTGAGTGAGTTAAAGTTAGCATGAAGGATGGGACCGCGAGTGAGTTGAGGTAAGCATGAAGGACGGGAGATGATAAAAAGTGGAACCGCGAGTGGGTTAAGGTAAGCATGAAGGACAGGACCGCGAGTGAGTTGAGTTAAGCATGAAGGATGGGAGATGATAAAAAGTGGAACCGCGAATGAGTTAAGGTAAGCATTATGCATGGGAGAACATTAAAACAGGAACCGCGAGTGAGTTAAGGTAAGCATTATGCATGGGAGAACATTAAAACAGGAACCGTGAGTGAGTCAAGGTAAACAATATGCATGGGAGAACATAAAAACAGGAACCGCGAGCGAGTTAAGGTAAGCATTATGCATGGGAGAACATTAAAACAGGAACCGCGAGTGAGTTAAGGTAAGCACTATGCATGGGAGAACATGAAAACAGGAACCGCGAGTGAGTTAAGGTAAGTATGAAAGCAGAAGTGAGTGAGAGAATAGTTGAGACGGGGACATGATTGAGGGTAATAGCTGCGCGCATGCGTACATAGCAGATTTCCGTAAAAAATCCTTCGTTCAAAAACCCTTAAAAACTGTAAAAAACGAGGATTACGGGGTAACGTATACCTTAGCCTAGTCCTGTAGAGAACGCAACAAGAGGCAGAAAATGCCATCCTAGTTGGCGTACGCAGCTACGAACAGTAAACGGAAGGCTTCCAATTGAGGCTCTGAATCATGCATAAGCTTATAAGCGTACGGGAAAAAAATGTATTATACACAGAACGGGCCTGATACGACACGGTTTTGAGGAGGCACTAAATCAGGCCTATTATCCTTAGTTCATCAGTACATAGGCCACATGTATGTGTCTCATGTACATATTTCACAAGGAGGAAGGAAAATTCTGTAGTGCAATACATGCTATAAAAAAATAATATATATTATTAATATATATTACGTTGAGGTATATTACATTTTGTGTTGCGGTTTTAGATACAACCTTTCCCAGATCTCTTTGGCTCTTTTCCAATAAAAGGTGTTAATAGAGGTAAGGAATTAAGCAGCCATGTCGCCGGCACTGAGAGGGACACTCATACATCTTTTGAAGAGTTTAGTAGATGCAGAATTATGATACTAGGCCTGTCAGGGAACCAAAGAAACGAGTCAGACATTACAAGTCGATCCTTAGCTGGAAGTGACAAGGCCACCAGGGAACATTTTAAAAGCTGTCAACCAGAAGACATGTTCATAATTGTTTTAACAGAGATTACGGGGAAAATCCAGTTGGGTTGACATTTTAATCAGACCCCAGATCAAAACTGTAGGCGGTAGTTGAAGCTCCCTGCCATTTCTTTTGCATTGCCTCTATTCTATGCTGAATCCTACTTGGCAGGTGGGCAGTGATGTGCAATTCTGATATGTGGTGTGGGAAAATGGATGCAGGGGATATTGGCAAGCCCCCGTCACACATGACATCAGGTGGCTTGCCACACCCTACTTTTGAACTGGTATAGGGGTCTCCTGCAATCTTAATCTGCAATCTTAATCTGTTCCTTTGTCATCAGGTGATTGTTTATGTCTTGACACTACTGAGCATGCCCACTCTGGCCTGGATCAATGCCTTTGGCCTGTAGTTACCCAGCATCCCTTGTGCTGTAGGCCAGCCATTTTTCTCTCCAGGAGCCATCTGTCACACCCAGGCGAATAACATTGCTGGCCATTCAAGGTGTGTTGGGAAATCCCGGGACTGGGAGACAGCTCTCAGCCAGGCAGTTAATTACTCCCTGGAGGCCATAATTGGGCTTTACTGTCTGGGGACGAAGGAAGCTAGGAAGCTGACTAGGAACTGAAGGATATAGGACAGACAACCCGTCTGTGCCACCAAAGATGCAAGTTGCTGACAATCTGGGGCATGGGTGATCCAGAACTCAGAGAGCCTGTAATCCACCCAGTTCTTCAGCAGGTGAGGATACGCAGGCCTTGAGTGGTCCCTTGGTGGTCGTAGACTTGGGAAGGGGAAACACAGGGCAGATGTACACAAGACACAAACAAAATGATCTAGGCCCCTGGGCAAAATATAGTGGAAATGGGCCAGAGAGCAGGCTGTGGCAGAGCTGGGCCCCAGTGCAAGCTGTGGTGGAGCTGGGCCCCAGAGCAGGCTGTGGTGGAGCTGGGCCCCAGAGCAGGCTGTCCCACAACAAAGAGCCATAAGCCCAAGACACACATTGCTAGACAATGGAAGGGCCACAGGCCCCAACACAGACAAGACAAGGCCCATCACAGACAGCAGACAAAGACAGGAACTATGAAGGGCAGTAAGCCCCAGAACAGACAGAGACACAAACTATGAAGGGCTGTGAGCCCCAGCACAGACAAGACATGAACTAAGGAAGGCCCGAAGGCCCACAAGGACACGGAGGTATGCAAGGAGGCTGGAGAGCATGGCAAGGCTTCGATGCAATGATGAATTTCCCTATCCAATGAATGAATGACAAAAGCACCCAGAGTTGAGTCACTACATTCAGGGAAGGTGTCAGCTGACTGCCAACCCCCTCTGAAATTAGGGTGACAGAACAGACACCTATGGAGTCAGTTTTTTGGTCTGATCACACTTTGTTCTGGTTATATTCTCATACTGTTAGAATGACAAGGTCCATCTGGGTTGCCCATGAATCGCTGCTGCTTGATTTAGCCAAAGAAGCTGATGAGCGCATCTGTTATAGTGAAAGGATTATGGGATTTGTAGTCAGCAACTATACTAAGGGCTTTTCTCAAGGCCAGGAAAGTCGCTCCCATTTTAGCAACACAGAGCCACAGGAATATAAGAAACTTGGAAATAAATCACAGGTCTGTGGGCACAATCCTAGCACACGCTTTTTTTCATATTTCAAAAGAGGAAAACCATCATCCAACCTAACAAAAGGGGAATTTTCCTTTAAGGTATTTACATAAAATTTGATATTTTTAAATGCTTTGAAATAAGCTCTAGTCATGGAACCACTAGTGCAAGCAATCAGACATCTCTTTTCGGCCTTTGTAAAGGATGTTTCTTTCTCCTCTAGGTCTTGTACAACCAGAGCACAATAGGCTTCCCTAGAGGTAGAGGTTTCATCTTTGACTTGCATAGAATATATTATAAACATATTAGGGTGAATATATATATATATATATATATATATATATATATAGACAGCCCCTTACACAATTCCAGCATTTCTCTTGCATTCTAACAAAAAGGCACTGGCTACAAATATTCTGAATATTCCATTCATCTATGTTTTAATGTAATTGTGTTTACAGATTACTGTTCTGGGTCACTGAGGCCATCATTGCCTGGCTAAAACAAAAACATGTTACGGTTGAATAAGAAGGACATCAATGGTAAATGTAACTAACGCACAATTACGCTGTAGATACGAAATATTTGTGCATAGGGGCAGCAACAGATATATATCTTTTTCCTATTATGTCACAGGGATGCCGGCAAGATGACGTCTTTTATCTTTCAGGATTTTCACTATCTACATTTGTTACAGATAATTAGGGGATGGGGGAAGTAACATCATGGATTGAGAGCAGGAAAAAGACAACCTATAGCATAAGTTTCACTTATCTGCTAACATATAGACCTCTTATTATCCTTAAACATCCAGGAAAATGCTATGCTATCATATGACAGGCCTTCAGTAGAAAAATACTTATTTGCTTTATTTAAAGAAAAAAAATCCCCACTTTTAAAGTTTAGAAATATGTGCCAAGTTGATGGATGTCAGCAAACAGGTACAGAGAGGATGGTTTTTATTACATAAAGGGGTGATTTACGATTTTCAAGAATTTGCGTGACTTTCTTCGCGGTGTGCGCGGGGAGAAGGGCAAACTGCAGTGAATGTGGCAAACGCTTGTGACAACTGACTTACGGCATGCAGTGTTTTTGCTGCAATCTGCTGGTGAAAAATAGTGGCATTTACATTTAAAAATGGTTTGACGAATGCCGGTGAACTGCTGTGGCGGATTTTGAAATCTTAATTTTCACAGGTGTTTAAAGCGGAACAAAACCTGGGATTTTGACTAACCCAGGTTTTGTTCCTTGCTTCGGGAGCAACCTAAATTGGTACTGTACGTGCCGCTGTGTAAAAACCACCCAGAATGCCCATACAAACTCACCTGCAATATGGCGCAAATATGGGCTCTTGTCCGATCTGTTTGCCGTGCATATGTAATGCTCAGCAAACTGCTCTGTTTACATGCAGAGCTCAGCAATCGGGCCTATATGAATGGCTGGGGGCAGGAGCACTCTCACAGCTTGAAGATGCGTCCACCAGATGTTTATATCATTGAGGGCACTAGAAAGAAGGTCAGTTCTGAGACCCCCTCAGGGGGGATTCACACCAAGGGGATTTCTAAAACAATAAATGGGCTTGATTCATTTAAGGTCGAATTCAAATTTTGCGTGCGAAAATTCTACGCGCGATGCAACAATCCTGAAAGCTGTTTTAATTTCGTTTTTGCTAATTCAATTCGAATGAGAGAAAAAGCACTCGAAAATAATTTGATTTTGGAATGGAATGGCTCCTCACATGAGTTAAATTCAAATGTTTCACACAAATTTTTTACAGCAGCTTTCAGGAGGAGAAAAGTCTGTTTTCTGACTTCCACCATGGAATCCTTCTATCCCCTGTGCCTGCAAAAAAAAGCCCATAGTGCACCATAAGGAGGCCTAGGAACATGAAATTGTGTAAACTTTAATAAAGACCCCTACACATGTTAGCAAAAACATTTATATGAAATAAATCATAGTGGGCCACACAGGACAGAGGACATGTCATGGTGAGGAACAAAATGGATGAGGCTCAATGTGCTTTCTGGATGCCTGAGTATAGCATGGATACAACTATCCCGGGGCAGCATGAGGGAGACACATGAGCACGGTAACATGTGCAATGTTTTATTTACCACATTGCATACTGCTGCACAACTTGATAAATGTAAGTGATGTAAACAATACCTAACGCCATGACAACATAAATATAGCAGACAGAAAAATGAGCATCACAAAATATGAAAAAAACATTTAAGGGTTTAAATTAGACCAAAATCCCGGATTTTTACTATCCTGGGTTTTGGTCCTTTACCCCGATCGGGGGTGCCCCGCTGTGTGAAACGCCCCAGATCACTGATCTGAACTCACCTCCTCCCGGTACTACGGTGCATGCGCGGCCGTCCATCCAATCAGCGCACTCGGAGTCTTCGTCTAATGCCAGAGGCTCCGCATCCCCTGCTTCCCTCTAACAGGGAGTGTGCCTGGGCTGGCCATTCACAAATGCCTGGCGCGGGCACGCGTCCTGCTTGAGGGATAGTGGGGATGTGGCCTCGGCTCACGCATGCGCCGTTGGACCAGGAAACAAGGTAAGTGTATAGGGAGAGCTGGGTGGTTTCACACATCGGAGCATCCCAATTTTGGATGCCCCAGGGGGAGGAAATCAATCGGGCCGGGTATTTTATTCCGATCGGCGTAGGTTTTGATCCACTTTAAGAAACACTTAAGAAATGCTCACCTTCTTTCCCGGTCCAACTGAACATCCCTCCAGCAGGGCACGTGCCCGCACCAGGCATTTGTAAATGGCCGACACTCCCTGTTAGAGGAAAGCAGGGGATGCGGTTGTCGGCACGCTGATTGGACGAGAGGCTGCACATGCATCGTAGGACCAGGAAGAGGTGAGTTGGTTTCGGCAACCTAGGGGGGTTTCACACAGCGGGGCCCCACGAATTGGGGTGCCCCGAGGGCAAGGTCCAAGATCCAGGATAGTCAAAATCCTGGGTTTTGGTCCACTTTAATATGGGTGGTGAGTATACCGGTCACAATTCACAGAGCCGCACAAGTGACGTGACACAAGAGGGCCACAAAACCCTGAAGCTGGCCCTGGATGCAACAGAAACCTTTAATGTGGTTTGGAAATGTAAGTACGTCAGGTCTATTTGAGGCGACCAAACTAGCACCGTTCCAGATATGTGCTTGCTAATGATGACACTCAGGGAAAAACTACTCACATTCATATATTAATGGATCCACAGACCAAAGTCAAAACTAAGAACTGTTAATCTACAAACCACCCAAATAAATAGGTACAATAACAGATGTAAAGCAATGCAGAGCAACACTGCCAAAGGGGCACCTAAACCACCATCACCAAAAAATGATGCACAAACTAATGCAAAGTGCAAAATTAAACATAATCAAACATTAACAATGATATTCCACATTAATTAGAAAGTCCAGAATCACAAAGCAAAAAAAAAAACTGAACAAAGGGCAACAAAGGATCATACTGCTCTGCTGCAAATTAGGAAGCAGTAGAAAAAAATTCTCACACACAGCATTTGGGTATGGGAAATTCGTGCACTTTTTCACTCAGTGTTCCAGTTGTAAAGTGATTTTGTGAATCGCTCCTAAGTTTCAAAAATTCTCGCATGCAAATTTATTTTCCAAGCGCTAATTTTTTTTTTCTACCTTTAGTGAATCAAGGGCCATGTCTTTAAAGTGGATCAATCACCAGGTTTGCTACATTTTCATAGGGCATCCACATTTGGGATGCTCCGCTGTGTGAAACCTATGGGACCGCCTTTAAACTCACTTTTCTGGCAATCCCAAGGTGCATGTGGTCCCTTGCTGAGATCAGGCCACAACCCCGGCATTCCTGCACTCTATTTGGATACGCCAATCACCGAAGTGTGCACACTCCGGGAAACTGAAGATGTGGGTGCTGCTGTTCTCCATGCTGCTGCTCGGTCCAAAACACTGGCTTTATGCCATATATTAGTTTTTATGACATAAATTGCTGAACAAGAGCCTGAGAGTGTGCTGTGGCAGCAGCGGAGAGGCGAGTAACTGAATTGAAACCTGTCTGGGATTATTTATCCATCTAGATAAAGAGAACATACAGACATAAGAGCAGACTAGGTGGACCTTGTGATCTCCGTCTGCCATCAGCGTTCTGGGAGGCCGATTCATTAATAGCGGCAGGTAGCGACAGTTGAGTGACTGTAGAGCATTTTCCGAGCGCCCGCTAGTAGTCGCTGTACTTGGCCGTTGTTCGGTTGTTGATAGCGACTCAGTCGGTTTGCAGTAATGTTGAATACGGGGTGAGGAGTCGCTATTTGACAGGTTCCGCGCTGTATGGGAGCGCATGATAGCGACTGGCCCTAGCGACCGGCTCCCACCATATGACGCTCAAAAAATTCTCGCGCTGTAAAATGCATGTTTAAACCCCAGAGCGCTGGCGGCGATGGGTTAAAAGTAGTTTTTTAACCCCCAAACCACCATATTTTTGGAAACCAAAAAAAACAAGTTTTTTAAATAATTTTGTAATATGAATACATTAATATCAGACCTGTAATATCAATTCTTTACAATTTTTTAAACATTTTTTCCCCTTAAATAAATTATCTAAAATGGCAGAAGTGGTCACAGAATTTTTCACATTTAAAAAAAAAAAAAAAAATTCATAACAATTATTAATATTTAAAGATTGTTCCATTGAAATGCACTGGAGAGCGCCAGGTAGCGAGAGGTCATACCTGTCGCTGTTCAAGGTCGGATGCTGGTGCTGTGGGCTGAGGCTGAAATAATGATGAATGAGTCGCTATATGGCGCTATCTCAGTCGCTAAGCAGGATTGGCTTGATAAATGTGTGATTGTGGTGGGGAGCCGGCGTTCTTGTGGCGGGGCCCATCATTACCGGCCGCTCACCAGTCGCTAACTGTCGCTATTCCTTCATAAATAAGGGCCTATGTTTCTATGGGAATTGAGGGTCCTGAGCCAGGTATGTGCTGCCCAGCTTTACAATGATTGTTTAGTAAATGCGGGTTTTACCGTGCACTGAAACCCACCGCCAAAAATTGCGTACATCTCCGGTAAACATGCTCCCATCGGAGGTACAGATGATTTGAAAAATAAAATTGTGTTTTTGGTTTAAAGAGCTCATTGAGAAGTAGGTTTTAATTCACACCTAAGTGCTTACTCTGCTTTCTTCAACTGAAGTAAAGAAAGTGTCTTTGTTTAAAATACATAAAGTATATATTATATTTTTATATAATGCTTATTTTACACTGTTTTCAAGGGGGATAAGGTGGGAGGAAGTAAGTGTATGCCTGTCAACAGTTACAAAGAAATATTTTTAGATGCCAATGCACCCAAAGTATTGCCTACAATGCCTTTCCTGGATTCATTTTAACAGTAGGCAAGATATTAGGTCCTGTACATAAAGCACACAGTGAAATTGCGGCTTGTTCTTGCTTTTTACCCTTATTTCTTATGGGACAGTCATAACTAAGCTTTACATTTAGCTGGCACTTCCTGTATAGATACACTGGCCAAATTACACAGAGAAAATCTGCAGCCTACTGTCAAAATAGCTATTTAGAGAGAAGGAAATTGCTCAGCAGCCATAACAACATAAGTGTTTGGAAGTTTGGAAAGGAAGCAGAGAGAAGGATTTCAGTTTTTTTAACTGATATTTTTATTATAGAATTTATATCATTTGGAAAATATTCATGAATAATTACTAAACTTCTAAAGCAGAGGCTTCTAAATATATATGGGGGGGGGGGGTAGTTAATAAAGGGACACAATGGCGGCTGAATATTATTTCTGTCCTATAAGTAGTTCCAGATTTTTCTAGTAGAGCTGCCCAATCTCTAATAAAGACCGCGTGGCTCTGCAGTGTGGTGCTGTTTTCTGATCCCATCATACAGATTTCCATAAGACGATGAAAAGTGTCTCCTAATTTTGAATTTCACAGTCAGCAGGCAGTAGGGTCCTTTGTGGCCTATCTGACACAAACGGTTTAAATCTGCTTTCTTTTGCATAAAAAAAACAATTTGTTTACAGAGAAAGAAAATTAAATGGTTTACATTCGTGTGACCTTAGTCAAGTAATGGTGTGCTTTGCCACATTTGGCTTTCTTATTTAGATTTCGTTGTTTTTTGGTAAATCAACATTTATTAGAAATATTTCCCCCAAAAAAACAGTAAAGGAAGTAAAAGGCAACAGGCTGGTCACAGGAATGGGTGATCATAGTAATGCAAGGCATAGGTCAGCAACAGGCATGGTACAGAGATGTAGTCAGGTAAAGAAGGTTCAGCAACATGATTTTCAGAGATGTGGTCAGGCAAGGTACTGGTTATTAATGGGCTTGGTACTTAGACATGATTAGTCAAGGCACAGATATGTGGCCAAACAAGGCACAGGTCAACAACAGGCTTGACACCGATATGTGGTCAGACAAGGCATAGATCAGCAACAGGCTTGGCACAGATATATGGTCAGACATGGCACAGGTCAACAACAGGCTTGGCACAGATATGTGGTCAGACATGGCACAGGTCAGCAACAGGCTTGGCACAGATATATGGTCAGACATGGCACAGGTCAACACCAGGCTTGGCACAGATATATGGTCATACATGGTACAGGTCAGCAACAGGCTTGGCACAGATATGTGGTCAGACATGGCACAGGTCAGCAACAGGCTTGGCACAGATATATGGTCAGACATGGCACAGGTCAACACCAGGCTTGGCACAGATATATGGTCAGACATGGCACAGGTCAACAACAGGCTTGGCACAGATATGTGGTCAGACATGGCACAGGTCAGCAACAGGCTTGGCACAGATATATGGTCAGACATGGTACAGGTCAACACCAGGCTTGGCACAGATATATGGTCACACATGGTACAGGTCAACACCAGGCTTGGCACAGATATGTGGTCAGACAAGGCATAGATCAGCAACAGGCTTGGCACAGATATGTGGTCAGACAGGGCACAGGTCAACAACAGGCTTGGCACAGATATGTGGTCAGACATGGCACAGGTCAACACCAGGCTTGGCACAGATATGTGGTCAGACAAGGCACAGGTCAACACCAGGCTTGGCACAGATATGTGGTCAGACATGGCACAGGTCAACAACAGGCTTGGCACAGATATATGGTCAGACATTGTACAGGTCAACAACAGGCTTGGCACAGATATGTGGTCAGACATGGCACAGGTCAGCAACAGGCTTGGCACAGATATATGGTCAGACATGGCACAGGTCAACACCAGGCTTGGCACAGATATATGGTCAGACATGGTACAGGTCAGCAACAGGCTTGGTACAGATATGTGGTCAGACATGGCACAGGTCAGCAACAGGCTTGGCACAGATATATGGTCAGACATGGCACAGGTCAACACCAGGCTTGGCACAGATATATGGTCAGACATGGCACAGGTCAACAACAGGCTTGGCACAGATATGTGGTCAGACATGGCACAGGTCAGCAACAGGCTTGGCACAGATATATGGTCAGACATGGTACAGGTCAACACCAGGCTTGGCACAGATATATGGTCACACATGGTACAGATCAACACCAGGCTTGGCACAGATATGTGGTCAGACAAGGCATAGATCAGCAACAGGCTTGGCACAGATATGTGGTCAGACAGGGCACAGGTCAACAACAGGCTTGGCACAGATATGTGGTCAGACATGGCACAGGTCAACACCAGGCTTGGCACAGATATGTGGTCAGACAAGGCACAGGTCAACACCAAGCTTGGCACAGATATGTGGTCAGACATGGCACAGGTCAACAACAGGCTTGGCACAGATATATGGTCAGACATGGTACAGGTCAACACCAGGCTTGGCACAGATATGTGGTCAGACATGGCACAGGTCAACAACAAGCCTGACACTGATATGTGGTTAGACAAGCCATAGATCAGCAACAGAACCGGCTTGGCACAGATATGTGGTCAGACAATCCTGCCACCCCCTGCCGCTGTCCTCTACCGCTCACTTAACCCCCCGCCCCTGCTGCTGTCCTCTATCACTCACCTAACCCCTCTCTTCGGCCACTGACCTACGCAGAAAAGACTCATCAGCAGCAGCAGTCGGAGAGGACAAAAACTGGAGGACAAGACGGGGGCTGCTAAGACCAGAGGGCAATCAGCAGCAGAGAAAGAGACTGAAGGATTGGGAAGTGGTGGTGAGTACTAGAGATGAGCGAACTTTGGAAAAATTCGATTCGACTGATTCGCCGAATTTTCCGACAAAAATCGTTTCGACCCGAATTTATTCGCGCCGAATTGCTATTTAAAACGGCTATTTCTGAGCCTCCTAGAGCCTCAATAGGGTTGTAAACCATTTTGCCTTGCTGTAACACGCATAGGATGCGTGCTGGGTTAGTTAAATAATACTGTAAATAAATATCACATGCAGATCAGAGGCATCGCTAATAGAATCGCAGAGCGGCACAATTGCAGAGAATTGAAGTGGCATCACTATGAGGGGCAGGAGCCCAAACATTGCTTTAAAGAGACACTGGAGTTGGCAGCAGCAGGAGCCCAAAAATTGGATGAATCACACCCTGGAGTTGCAAGCAGCAGCAGGAGCCCAAACATTGGCTGAAAGAGAATCTGGAGTTGGCAGCAGCAGGAGCCCAAAAATTGACTGACACACCCTGGAGTTTCAAGCAGCAGCAGCAGCAGCAGCAGCATCAGGAGCCCAAACATAGCTTGAAAGAGACACTGGAGTTGGTTGCAGGAGCCCAAAGATTGGATGAATCACACCCTGCAGTTGCAAGCAGCAGCAGCAGGAGCCCAAATATGACTTTAAAGAGACACTGGATTTGGCAGCAGGAGCCCAAAATTGGATGAATCACACCCTGGAGTTGGCAGCAGCAGCAGCAGCAGGAGCCCAAACATTACTTTAAAGAGACACTGGGGTTGGCTTCAGGAGCCCAAAAATTGGATGAATCACACCCTGGAGTTGGCAGCAGCAGCATCAGGAGCCCAAATATTACTTTAAAGAGACACTGGAGTTGGCTTCAGGAGCCCAAAAATTGGATGAATCACACCCTGGAGTTGGAAGCAGCAGCAGCAGGAGCCCAAACATTACTTTAAAGAGACACTGGAGTTGGCAGCAGGAGCCCAAAGATTGGATGAATCACACCCTGGAGTTGGCAGCAGCAGGAGCCCAAACATTACTTTAAAGAGACACTGGGGTTGGCTTCAGGAGCCCAAAAATTGGATGAATCACACCCTGGAGTTGGCAGCAGCAGGAGCCCAAACATTACTTTAAAGAGACACTGGAGTTGGCTTCAGGAGCCCAAAAATTGGATGATTCACACCCTGGAGTTGGCAGCAGCAGCAGCAGGAGCCCAAACATTACTTTAAAGAGACACTGGGGTTGGCTTCAGGAGCCCAAAAATTGGATGAATCACACCCTGGAGTTGGCAGCAGCAGCAGCAGGAGCCCAAGCATTACTTTAAAGAGACACTGGAGTTGGCTTCAGGAGCCCAAAAATTGGATGATTCACACCCTGGAGTTGGCAGCAGCAGCAGCAGCAGGAGCCCAAACATTACTTTAAAGAGACACTGGGGTTGGCTTCAGGAGCCCAAAAATTGGATGAATCACACCCTGGAGTTGGCAGCAGCAGCAGCAGGAGCCCAAACATTACTTTAAAGAGACACTGGAGTTGGCTTCAGGAGCCCAAAAATTGGATGATTCACACCCTGGGGTTGGCAGCAGCAGCAGCAGCAGCAGCAGGAGCCCAAACATTACTTTAAAGAGACACTGGGGTTGGCTTCAGGAGCCCAAAAATTGGATGAATCACACCCTGGAGTTGGCAGCAGCAGGAGCCCAAACATTACTTTAAAGAGACACTGGGGTTGGCTTCAGGAGCCCAAAAATTGGATGAATCACACCCTGGAGTTGGCAGCAGCAGCAGCAGCAGCAGGAGCCCAAACATTACTTTAAAGAGACACTGGGGTTGGCTTCAGGAGCCCAAAAATTGGATGAATCACACCCTGGAGTTGGCAGCAGCAGCAGCAGCAGGAGCCCAAACATTACTTTAAAGAGACACTGTGGTTGGCTTCAGGAGCCCAAAAATTGGATGAATCACACCCTGGAGTTGGCAGCAGCAGCAGCAGGAGCCAAAACATTACTTTAAAGAGACACTGGGGTTGGCTTCAGGAGCCCAAAAATTGGATGAATCACACCCTGGAGTTGGCAGCAGCAGCAGCAGGAGCCCAAACATTACTTTAAAGAGACACTGGAGTTGGCAGCAGGAGCCCAAAGATTGGATGAATCACATCCTGGAGTTGGCAGCAGCAGCAGCAGGAGCCCAAACATTACTTTAAAGAGACACTGGGGTTGGCTTCAGGAGCCCAAAAATTGGATGAATCACACCCTGGAGTTGGCAGCAGCAGCAGCAGGAGCCCAAACATTACTTTAAAGAGATACTGGGGTTGGCTTCAGGAGCCCAAAAATTGGATGAATCACACCCTGGAGTTGGCAGCAGCAGCAGCAGGAGCCCAAACATTACTTTAAAGAGACACTGGGGTTGGCTTCAGGAGCCCAAAAATTGGATGAATCACACCCTGGAGTTGGCATCAGCAGGAGCCCAAAAATTGGCCTAAAGACATAAATATGTTTTGCACCATTTGGAAAGTGTAAAACGTGGCACCATGCTGAATCTAGTCGCATGCATCAGGCATTGGTGGGTGGAAATCCTGGCTGATCCATCCCTGATTCATTTTGACAAAGGTGAGTCTCTCCACATTTTTAGTTGACAGACGAGTTCTCCTCGCCGTAACTATGGCCCCCGCCGCACTAAACACCCGCTCAGATGGCACGCTACTTGCCGGGCAGGACAGCTTTTCCAGGGCAAACTCTGCTAGTTGCGGCCACAAATCAAGTTTGGCTGCCCAGAAGTCCAGCGGATCCTCAAGGTGTGTTGGCATGGTCATGTCAAAGTATGACATGACCTGCTGGTTGAGGTCCTGCTCCAGGTCTTCCTGCTGCTCATGAGTAGCCTCACTATGCGGGTGTAGAAAGCTACTCATTAGCGACTGAAGACTGAGGCTGCTGCTGATGGAGCTGCTGCTGCTGCTCCTGCCAACCCCCCCAGCAGCCATGACAGTGGAAGATGAGCGCAGAGGTCCCCTCGAGTCAGACCTGCGAGAGTATGGACCATGGCGCAGATAGGCATCGGCCAACTGCCTACGTAGAATGTCTTTGTAGTAGTTCAGTTTGTCCTCCCTCTCGGTGGGTTTAAAAAATGCCCCCATTTTGTGCCGGAAGCGAGGGTCCAATAAGGTGGACAGCCAGAAGTCATCCCGCCAACAGATGGAAACAATTCTGGGGTCACTACGCAAGCACGTGAGCATGCTTCCTGCCATTTGCGCAAGTGACTCGGATGGACTACCTGTCTCCATCTCCACTGCATACTGCCACGGCGTGCCTGGGTCCTCTGTCTCGCCTTCCTCAAAAACCTCTAGCTCCTCTGGCTGCTCCTGCTCCTCCTCTCCTGTCCGCTGACTAGATAAACCAGCCATTTCGCCAAGCCTAAACTGTGTTTCGCTGGGCAACTCCTCCTCCTCTTCCTCCAGTTCAGCTCCAACAGGGTTCATGTGGCCGTAAGATGTAAATGCCATGTCTCCAGTGCCCTGACCAGCCATGGTTTCCAACATGTGCTGTAGTACATGAAGCAGTGGAATCACGTCGTTCATCCCGTAATCCTGCCGACTGACAAATAAAGTGGCTTCCTCAAAGGGCCTGAGCAAACGGCAGGTGTCACGTATGAGCTGCCACTGGTTGACATTGAAGTTACACACGGGAGTCCCCCTATCTGCTTGGATCATCAGAAAATCCGTGATGGCTTTTCTCTGTTCATATAATCGGTCCAACATGTGAAGGGTGGAATTCCAACGGGTGGAAACATCGCAAATCAGACTATGTTGGGGGATACCGTTCTGACGCTGTAGCTCAAGAAGGGTGTGTTTGGCGGTGTATGAGTGGCTGAAGTGCATGCAAAGTTTCCTTGAAGTTGTTAGGATGTCTTGCAGATGGGGGGAACACTTCAGAAACCGCTTGACAACCAGATTGAAGACGTGAGCCATGCAGGGGGCATGGGTCAGGCTTCCTTGGCGCAGCGCAGACAAAATGTTCTTCCCATTGTCGGTAACCATGATTCCCATTTTAAGTTTTCTTGGAGTAAGCCATGTTTGGATTTCCTGATGAATAAATTTAAGCAGTTCCTCCCCTGTGTGACTCCGTTCGCCAAGACAAACCATGTGAAGCACTGCGTGACACCTCTGTGCCCTGCACACATGGTAGACTGGAGGGGCACTGAGACTTGAGCCTACAGTGGAGGGTGAGGAGATGGCGGAGGATGAGGAGGCCGAGTCGCACAGTGTCACAGGCCCAACGGGCAGGGAACGCGGAGGCCAAAGCGGCGTGACCTGTCCAAGTTGCTGCTGCAAAGGGACCACATTCACCCAGTGGGCCGTAAACGACATGTACTGTCCCTGACCGTAGTTACAGCTCCAGACGTCGGCGCTGCCATGCACTTTGCTACACACCGACAGGCTCAAGGACTGGGCCACCTTCTGTTCAACAAAAGTGTGCAGCACTGGTACTGCCTTCTTGGCAAAGAAATGACGGCTTGGGACTCTCCACCTCGGCTCGGCACAAGCCATCAGTTCTCTGAAAGGTGCAGAGTCCACCACCTGAAAAGGGAGCGACTGCAGCACCAGCAACTTGGACAGGAGCACATTCAGCTTCTGCGCCGTAGGATGAGTGGGCGCATACTGCTGTCTCTTGGACATGGCTTCGCTGATGGATTGCTGGCGGGATGCATGACTTGTAGGAGGAGGAGGAGGAGCAGGAGCGACAGAGGATGGGTATGACGCACAGCTGCCTTCGGCTGAGGTGCTGGAGCCTTGGCTGGCAGAAATTGGGAGCGGCGTGCCACTCGGTGAGGAAGCAGTCTGGCCCACCTCTCCGGAGCCTAGGTTCTCCCAGGTCGCTTTATGGTGACGCTGCATATGTTGACACAGGGCCGTGGTGCCAACAATTGGACTCTGGCCACTCTTCACCTTCTGCCTACATATCTTGCATGTGGCCATGTTACCCTCCTGCGGATGCTTCAGGAAAAACTGCCACACTGCTGAGTAGCTACTTTTCCCACCCCCTGGCCTCACTGATTCACTGCTGCTGTTGCCAACTACAGGAACCCCTGCTCCACTACCTCCCGATAAGGTAGACTGCCGCACAGCAGGTGCTCTACCCCGGCTCCGGCCCCGGCCGGCTCCAGCCTTTGGAATTGTGCCCCCATGCTGACTGCTACCACCTTGCTGCCTCAGCTGCTGACTCCGGGGCAACCTGCGCCCCTCTTCTCCTGATGATGATGATGAAGCCCCTTCATCACCCGGCTCCCAAGTGCGATCGGCTTCATCATCATCATCATCATCATCATCACCGAGTTGTGGCTGTAGCTCCCTGATCTTATCGGTTTCAGTCTCTGGCGCAGGAGCTGGAAAGCTCCCAACACCCACATCACTCTCCACATCACTATTTCTGTGCGGAGCTAAAGAAGGCACCTCCATTTCATGGCTGGTCAGTAGCTGCTGGCTGTCCTCCAGATGATCGTCCTCCTCACTAAAACGTGGAGCTGAACCCAAAGCATGGGATACGTCGCTGGGGGAGGGAACGGCGTAGGACAGAGTCAGTGGGAGGACAGGGACTGCTCTCGGGGCATGCCAACTCAGGGTTGTGTCAGAGGAACCGACCGACCCTAGACTGGGGCTCTCAGACGTCGAGATGATGTGGTTGTTGATGAGAGCGTCAACCAATCTACCACGGCAGATGCGTTACTGGTGGAGACCCGACCGCTAGCAGATACTGGCAGATTAGGTCTCTCAGCGTGACTCCTGCTGCTACTGGCCCCCAGTCTGCTGCGACCTCTGCCTGCGGAATCTTGGCCTCTGCCACTCCTCTTTTCACTTCCAGGCACTTGTCTGCCCGACATAGTCTAACTGGCGTGGTAGTAGGTGATATTTTAAGAACCCCCAGGCAGCGGTGGGTCTATATGAAACAGAATATAATGCACACCAAAAGTGAACAGTAACACTCAGCCTCCAACAGGCCTGCTTAGTGTAAATAAGAGAGCTGCTTAGTGTAAATAAAGAGGGGTATGGTATGTTACAGGTCTTTATCAGGCCAAATTACTTTTAGAATAAGTGCAAAGGGTTATAGTAAATAGAGGCTGGTGTAGTCACAGAATGGGATGCCCCAACAGCAGAACACCTGAGAGCAGTAGTACTATGCACAGAAAAAGTGTCTTTATCAGGCCAAATTACTTTTAGAATAAGTGCAAAGTGTTATAGTAAATAGAGGCTGGTGTAGTCACAGAATGGGATGCCCCAACAGCAGTGCACCTGGGAGCAGTAGTACTATGCAAAGCAAAAGTGTCTTTATCAGGCCAAATTACTTTTAGAATAAGTGCAAAGGGTTATAGGAAATAGAGGCTGGTGTAGTCACAGAATGGGATGCCCCAACAGCAGTGCACCTGGGAGCAGTAGTACTATGCAAAGCAAAAGTGTCTTTATCAGGCCAAATTACTTTTAGAATAAGTGCAAAGGGTTATAGTAAATAGAGGCTGGTGTAGTCACAGAATGGGATGCCCCAACAGCAGTGCACCTGGGAGCAGTAGTACTATGCAAAGCAAAAGTGTCTTTATCAGGCCAAATTACTTTTAGAATAAGTGCAAAGGGTTATAGTAAATAGAGGCTGGTGTAGTTACAGAATGGGATGCCCCAACAGCAGAGCACCTGGGAGCAGTAGTACTATGCAAAGCAACAGTGGTTAACCAGGGTGAATCAGCTAACAAAGCCAGTGACCCAGGCAGTAACACTCAGGCTGCATGAAAACAAAAAAAAATCCCTGTCACTGCATCTGTTTTTTTCCTACCTTTCCCTGCTTCTCCCTGACTTCCTGCCTGTCTCCCGCCTGTCTACTGGCTGTCTACTGGCTGTCCCTAACTCTCTACCTATCTCTCCCTGAATACAGTCTGCAGTGTCCTCCTGAGTCCTGGCTCTCACGAATACAATAGACAAATGCGCAAAAGCAAGATGGCCGCCGCCTTATATAGCGCTGTGACATCACCGGGCTTGCTGGCTGCTGATAGGCTGCATGTGACTGTCCCAGCATACACTGCCCCAGCTTACATGTCTGGACATGTCACGTAGACCATCCTAGAATGCCTGTCATTGAAATGAATGGATTTTAGAAAAAAACTTAGCTCGATCGAATCGCGGGGAAATTCGTATTCGATCCGAATCGAATTTGTCATGAAATTCCGATCTAATCCGGGTTCGTCCGGATCGATTCGCTCATCCCTAGTGAGTACTAAGAGCCTGATCCATAAAGCAGTGTAATGCAGGTAACTGTAAATATATCTATCTCAGCTTGCAAAAGAGAAGAGAGGGGATTAAAGATTACTATCCTTGTGATTGTTCCTCTCCAGCAGGGCATCCCGATTTGGTGTGAAACCCTTTGGAGTGCCAGTAAATTTTACCTTGCTAGTGATCCCTTGGAGCATGGGGGGATTCTGTCACTCAGCATGTTATGGGGAGGGGGGTTCTGCCTCACAGTATGTTATGGGGGGATTCTGCACTCAGCATGTTATGGAGAGGGGGGGTCTGCCTCACAGTATGTTATGGGGGGATTCTGTCACTCAGCATGTTATGGAGAGGGGGGTTCTGCCTCACAGTATGTTATGGGGGGATTCTGCACTCAGCATGTTATGGGGAGGGGGGTTCTGCCTCACAGTATGTTATGGGGGGATTCTGCACTCAGCATGTTATGGGGAGGGGGGTTCTGCCTCACAGTATGTTATGGGGGGATTCTGCACTCAGCATGTTATGGAGAGGGGGGGTCTGCCTCACAGTATGTTATGGGGGGATTCTGTCACTCAGCATGTTATGGAGAGGGGGGTTCTGCCTCACAGTATGTTATGGGGGGAATCTGCACTCAGCATGTTATGGAGAGGGGGGGTCTGCCTCACAATATGTTATGGGGGGATTCTGTCACTCAGCATGTTATGGGGAGGGGGGTTCTGCCTCACAGTATGTTATGGGGGGATTCTGTCACTCAGCATGTTATGGGGAGGAGGGTTCTGCCTCACAGTATGTTATGGGGGGATTCTGCACTCAGCATGTTATGGAGAGGGGGGTCTGCCTCACAGTATGTTATGGGGGGATTCTGCACTCAGCATGTTATGGAGAGGGGGTTCTGCCTCACAGTATGTTATGGGGGGATTCTGCACTCAGCATGTTATGGAGAGGGGGGGGGGTCTGCCTCACAGTATGTTATGGGGGGATTCTGCACTCAGCATGTTATGGAGAGGGGGGGTTCTGCCTCACAGTATGTTATGGGGGGATTCTGCACTCAGCATGTTATGGGGAGGGGGGTTCTGCCTCACAGTATGTTATGGGGGGATTCTGCACTCAGCATGTTATGGAGAGGGGGGGTCTGCCTCACAGTATGTTATGGGGGGATTCTGTCACTCAGCATGTTATGGAGAGGGGGGGTTCTGCCTCACAGTATGTTATGGGGGGATTCTGTCACTCAGCATGTTATGGAGAGGGGGGTTCTGCCTCACAGTATGTTATGGGGGGAATCTGCACTCAGCATGTTATGGAGAGGGGGGGTCTGCCTCACAATATGTTATGGGGGGATTCTGTCACTCAGCATGTTATAGGGAGGGGGGTTCTGCCTCACAGTATGTTATGGGGGGATTCTGTCACTCAGCATGTTATGGGGAGGAGGGTTCTGCCTCACAGTATGTTATGGGGGGATTCTGCACTCAGCATGTTATGGAGAGGGGGGGTCTGCCTCACAGTATGTTATGGGGGGATTCTGCACTCAGCATGTTATGGAGAGGGGGTTCTGCCTCACAGTATGTTATGGGGGGATTCTGCACTCAGCATGTTATGGAGAGGGGGGGGTTCTGCCTCACAGTATGTTATGGGGGGATTCTGCACTCAGCATGTTATGGAGAGGGGGGGGGTTCTGCCTCACAGTATGTTATGGGGGGATTCTGCACTCAGCATGTTATGGGGGAATTTTGTTCTCAGCATGTTATGGGGGGATTTTGACACTCAGCATGTTATGGGGGGTTTTCACCTCAGAGCCTGTTATGGGGGGATTCTGCCACTCAGCCCGTGATGGGTGGGTTTCTGCACACTGCCTGTTATGAGGGGAGTGGATATCAGGCTGGACACACCGCAGAAGGGCCGATGTGACCAGAAAGGTCCCGGGAATTTTTTTTTAACCCCAGTCTGCTCTGGCATCAGTAATAAGAATAGAGAACCTTGGCTACCTAAATAGCTATAAACCCTCAAAAATGTACAGTATAAATGTTAGACATAGCACTCTGTAAAGGATCATTTAACATCTTGAGCAAGCAATGGAAGAAAACATTAGTGTATCTTGAAATTTGCAGTGCTTTTTCAATGACGTCTATGTCAACTAATTACGTTAAGGTATACTTGAGATATTAATGATGGTTGCATCTGTATAAATGCTTTCTAAGTGGCATCACAAAACTTGATTTCTGAATTGCATGAAAACTGGCCACACCCACATAGTCTCCTGGCCTGGACAATGCAGTGGCAATTGGGGATAATGCTAATTATTTGGTATTATTTGCCCTGGGGGGGTCCAGTTTGGGCAGGGGGGAGCGTGTGCCTGGAAGAGGTGTGTCCCGGGGAGAGGTGTGGCACCTCATAAGAAGAATACCTCTCCACTCTAAGATGACCTGGAAATGGCTGCACAAAAGCCGGAAGGGGCAAGTTTTGTGCATTTTCGATTCCTACAGGCTCTCTGGGTGAGGAAGGGGTCCTGGTCCAGAGAGAGCTTAAAGACTCGCTGATTCCCTTTTCCAATTCATGTCCCTTTGTAAGAAAGGCTCAAGTTTGCCTAATATACTCACCTTACCTAGGCTCCCACGCTGCATGTGTGGGCTGTGCTGCCATCTCTGGCTTCCCTCTGGCTCATGCACACAACCGCACCAGGCATTTCTGAATGGTTGGCATGGGTACACACAGCAAAAGGGGGGGGGGAGAGCACATGCTCTTCTCCAATCAGTGACTAGCGCTCCATTCAGCTTTACTAAGCCACTCTGACATCAGAGCTGACATCATAGTGGCTTGGTAAAGCTCAGCTGGCTGTCCCCCTTTTTGCTGTGTGTACCCATGCCAACCATTCAGAAATGGCAGAATGGACAATGCCCGGTAGGTAACCACATCCTCTGCACTGGCTGGCTGCCGAGGCTCCAGCTTCTTGCGGCGGGCCGGGTGAATGGAAGCCACTGCGGGCCACCGAGTATCTGGTGGCCCACGGCAGCTCCCATTCACCCGGCCCAAGGCTAGAAGTTGGAGTAGCGTGCAGTTGGCCATTGCAGGATAGGTAGCGGCCTTCCTTTGACGCCCAGGCAGCACACAGCGTCAGCAAGACAGTTCCGACTCTGCCGGAACTCTCACACTGTAGATGCTGTACCTCATAAGTGCCTAACACACTTCTTAAACTGCTCTTGCACAGTTGGAATAAAAGGCTTCCCATAAAACACACTTGCCCCATCTGCATGCATGATACTGAATAATTGTCAGTACTTACATTTGCTCCGGCATCCACTCAAAGTTGAAATACTGCCTCACAGATTTTTGGACTTCCTACCCTAGCATCCCTGATGTGCTGATGCCTAAATTCAACTAACATAACAAAATGCACAGTGGCAGGAAACCCAGCAACACTTCCTGTTTCAGGCAGGTTTCAGGCATTTTGTTTGTAAAATTTACCCCAACAGGGGTTACAAAAAGGTAAATGAATTCTTATGTGTAGCAACCTGATTTCCCTGGGGAGAGATGCATAAGAGCACTGTTTCTTGTAAGGTTGTTGGTCTGGTTTAAGGGCCACCAATAGGTCATCTTTTGTAGACTTGTATATAGACTCTACAGCTCTGTCTGAGCGCTAATTACTTTACCTGTGCCTCTCTGTCGAGAACTTCAAAGCCTGGCCTGTGGGTGGCTCTAGGAGGGGTAGAGTTGGGCCCATGTGCTGGTCTCCAAAAATACTTTTCTTTTCCATATTTTCATGACCACCTCCAAAAGCGTCCACGCTGCCAGCTCTGTTGCTGAATTTTCCCCTAAGCATAAGTAGGCACGGAAAGCATTACCACTGTGACTTGCTGGGTTAGTTCAAGTTGGGAGAGCCTGGGGACATGGGTTGCCACATGGTCATGAAGGAATGGAATTGAAAGGTAGGGCAAAGTTATGAGACCTGCTGCAGCATCTACAGCACACTGCAGGTTTCAAGTGAGCTGCTTGTTGCCTTATTATTGCAATTGCCTAGACTGTAAGTTCTTAGTGTTTTTCTAGACTGAATGTAAATCTGTGATATACATTTTGCATCTGCCTCAGTGTCTCCTCCTTGTCCAGGGAACAGTTTCACGAAATACATGCATTCCTGTACATACCGTATTTTTCTGTGGTTGTATATAAATATACAGGATATTATATGTAAAAATGATCATTAATCTTTAACTGCTAGAGTCTATGGCTGATTTTATATACTATCCTAATTCAAAGTGACTACTTCGTGATTTGATTACACTATATTTTTTATAAGACATGCAGTTAATAACATGATTAGCATTCATATTTGGCTGCTCCTTTTCCGACCTCATTTTTAAATAGGAAATTAAAGTTCTTATCTCTAACGTCAGGAATCATCAGTTTAATGGAACATGCTAGACATCCAAGCTCCAATAAGACACAAAATATCTGTAGATAACAGACTCCATTTTCTCTTCTGTATGACATAATCAGCATTTATTCACATGTCAACCTATCCGTTCGATGCGGTTTATGTGTATATTAATATATGGCTGACATTCAGTGCGTTGAATGTCATTAAATATTTAATGTAATGTTTCTTTTTATTGAATTCTAAAACCCAGCGACCTGAATCCTTATAAATGAGTGGAAATGATTGCTTTCAAGGCACATAATGAATTGTCAATCCAGAGCTTCACATTTCTTTCTTACGTAATTACTCAATGGAATTAGAAGTATTTTGCACTGGGGTTCTTTTTATTCTGCAGTTGCCCTATCTTCACTCTAGGGAGAACAGTAATTAGACGGTAAAATAAAGGTCACATTTTCACATCTGTGTGAAAGTTTTATGCTGATGAAATGGCAATTACTAAACAAAAATACAATTTATTAGAATTTCATATGATCTTTTTCTGATTAAAGGTAGCCATTATCTCTGTATGAGTCCTGTAAATAAAACATTAGGTGGCACATTACAGTTTCCCGGGAGGGGGTTCTAGTGTTATTTTCTTGCCTTACTATTGGTTTTGGCTATTCCCAAGAGCGCAGTTGCTATTGCCAATATTTATCAGTTAGCACCACCCGGTTCCCAAACAAAGTAATGGACGAGTGGAAATTTCAGTTGTACAGTAAGTGCCTCCATTTCAAAACCTGGAACAGGGTTCTCCAATCTACATCTCAGAAACCCCATATGACTTGCTGACAAATTCTGACTAATACTTGGAAATGTTTAGCAGAGGCAGGGGTTGGGGATTCAGGTTTCTAGCATTGTACTTTGTTTCGCAAGTCCCTGCCTGTAGCTTCAGACATTTGTGCTTGGAAATTTACTGTGGTAAGCCAGCATGCTTCTCCATCTGTCCTTTTCTTCCATTTTACTCTTGGAGGCTGGTGATTCAGCATTGTATGGGGTAAGGGGCTGGCACACCCCATGTTTATTTATTTCTTGCAGATTTAGGTTGGGAAACATACTCGGTAAGTGTCGGTATTTTATTTGAAATTGCTGACATCTGATTGCTGTCCTATAACGGCTATATGGCTTCTAGGATCTATTCGTGCTGAATGTGGCTCCTGGCCATCTCTCAGTGATGAATGTGGCTCTCATTGCAGGAAAGGCTGAGAATCCCTGGCCTAGAGAAAGGCTGAGAAAGAGTTTAAAAAATCCTTTCACCCATCCTCATTTCTGTCCTCATCAAGACAAGCAGTTATGCCCTATTTTATCTTCTGATCATTATAAACAGTGAACTCCCAATCAGTGGCGGACTAGAGCCAAAAATAAGCCCTGGATTTTACTGTTCTCCGGCCAGCCCATGCCCAGTTGTACAACCTCTTCGCTATGCGTCCCCAATTCTGCTTCTTAGTCAATCAACATGTACACTTAAACCGGACCTTCACTCTGAATAAGAGTCTATCTTATATGTTTCCCACACCCTGTACATACAGATTGCCCACATTAAAAATCATCCTACTCGCATCTACTGCATGTTATGAACCTTTAAACATCCAAGATGGCGGCTTATGGAAGCCGCCATCTTATCAGGCAGCCTGCAAACAGGAAGTGCCTCCTGACTGTGCTGCTCTGCATTCTGGGATTGCTGACCTTTACCTGACCCCAGCTCTGATCTGTCTGAGCAAAGCACAGCTATAACCCGCCCCCCTGTACCTTATCCTACTCTCCTCTCCTCAGTAAGTGTGATGCTTCTGAGTCAAGATGGCGGCGCCCGTATCCTAAATTTCTAAACAGAGTTGCAGCCCAGTGGGGGAAAGAATAATCAGTTAGTGACTAAAAACTTAAAATATATTAATTTTAGATGCTGGGGAACCGTTTTTTAAGAGTTTGGGCTTTTCATTAAATCACGCTGAAGGTCCGGTTTAAAGTGGACCAACACCCTGAGGTGATCGGCCCGGGAATCTATAAGATTCCCGGGCCGATCA
The DNA here is from genome assembly GCA_027917425.1 of Gastrophryne carolinensis. Lineage (NCBI taxonomy): Eukaryota > Metazoa > Chordata > Amphibia > Anura > Microhylidae > Gastrophryne > Gastrophryne carolinensis. The sequence continues at coordinate 146,864,925 of CM051237.1, forward strand.
CCTCACACACCGCTGGACATCCGAGATCGGGATGTCCCGCGGGGTGAAAAACCCCCGAAAAACCTTACCTCTCCAGCCGCTGCTTCCGCCGCCGCCGCCTCACTCGCGCTCCTCTAGACATGCGCACGCCCGCGCCGGCCGTCTCTGAATGGCCGGCGCGGGCGCGCACATGTCAAGAGTGACGCGCGGGAGGCGCCGACGGGCAAGTTGCTTGTACGTCGCTGTCAATCAGCTTGTCCGTCGGCGCCGATTGGACGGCGCGGCCACGTGGGAGCGGGGAGAGGTGAGTTTTGGGGGCTTTCTGGGGGGTTTCACACAGCGGGGCACCCCCAATTGGGGTGCCCCGGGGAAGTGGACCAATACCCAGGATAGTCAAAATCCTGGGTGTTGGTCCACTTTAAGGCTGAGGCTATAGTGTTGCAGGAACACTTCATGAGCAGGGGTGGATATAGCTACTTTTAAATTGATAATACAGAAGAATTGGTACTGTGGAAAATGTGTGTCTGAACCTCCAAAAGCATGATGCAGATACAATGGGGGCTTTAACAAGATGTTAAAAGCACAAACCAGCTTGCCTCAAAGCAGTACAGCCCACTGGTAATTCCCCCATGTCACCCAATGGACAGTCTGCCCCTGCTGTCAATGAACTGGCATTTCAAAAACCTTGCAGATCACTAGCATTTATTAGGTGGTATTTTTCCACTAGCATGACTAGATTTACTAAATGAAGCCCGACTCACATTCGTACAAAATACCATTCACCAAAATTTTCTGGTGGATAAATTCAACCTGCATCCATTTACTGATCTCTTTAGAACATATGCAGTGTCTTGCATCAGAATTTTACAAAATTGGTCTTGTGTCTTCATATTGAGTAAAAATTCATAGACTGGGCAATTCAAAGATGTGAAGGTTTTTAGTTGATAGCGCCAACAATTGACTCCTGCATCATTGAGTGGCCTAAGACACTGTTTCTCTCATCTTAGACTTACCACTGGCGTTTAATGCTTCCTTCACCCAATTCCTTTTGCCATATGCCTTACTACATCAACACTGTGCACTGTGTTTGGTGCCGTGGTTGGAAGGTAGAGCCGCCCTTCACTGCACCATTGTTTCCTGGCCCCCAACGACAACACCTGGTCCAAGGGCAGTGACAGAAGAGGACCCAGGTGGCTTCAACATGAAAAGCGACCTGGGAGGTGGCGCATTGGGGTCCGGCCTCGGTGAGGGCAGCGGAAGTAGTGAGGGACCCCAGCTTCTTCCTGATGATGATAATAATGATGATGACAAGTGATGCATTTACCTAGCATTAATAAAAAGCTGTCATCCATACCGTTACATTGATAGACGGAGCATCTATATATGCACTTCCTCTAATCAAAATAGGAAAACAAGCCAGTATTAAAGTCTGATGAGTTTCATTACGAACTGAATAGCGTTTAATTAATTTTTCATTTTCTCACTCAAACAATATCCTAGAGCCGACCACAAATCACTAATGCCAGAACAATTTTTATTAAACCTGTCAGTTGCAGCAGTAATTTCTGTTCCAGCATGATGCATAATCGTAGTTGGAAAATCTGACTGCACACAGTCACTGCTGTACCACATGCCATAGAAATCTAGTTTTCATGAGTATGCCAAGCCAAGCATCATGCTCGTCAAGTCTATAAGCAGGAGGTACCCCAATTTCACAAGATTACAATATTCACAATACTTCTACAAGCCCCTGGGAACACTAGCAACATCCTACATCATGTACAGCATCTGCCATTTATAACTAAAGAAAAAGTATTTTCTCCTATGAAATTATTTTTTAAATGAGTGGGCCCTGTAGTGTGCTGCTTATACAAGGCCATTGTGTTAGATGGGGTCACCTATTTCCCAGCCATTCTCTTTTTCACAAATGGGTCAGGGCCACTGTAAGTGCTGCCGGCCATATAACCGGCTCCTCATCCCCCCATATTTGGCTCAGTCATGTGAAGGGGCACTGCCTGCTGCTAAGGAAGAGGCATAGCATGGCATATACCAGCATAGAACAGCAGCAGCACTTTAGGATGAGTGAGAAGGGGATCTGTTTAGCTTAGAAACTGCCCTGACCAGCACTTTGTAGGGGCTATTAGGTTTCTGAACCTAGGTCCTTATAGAACTCTTAGGTCACACCCACCTGCTCCTGACAAATGCAACTAGCCTAACAAATCGATTGCAGCAACACATATAAAAAATTTTGGGACAGGACCAGTATGTAAATGTCTGAGAAATGAGGAGACTATTTGCTAGCATTTCATGTTATTCTAAAACCTCTATTTACTGCTTAGCATTGATAGAGCATTTCAAAATGTACAAGCACCCAAAGTCACTTATGCAACTCTATACAGGTCTGGATTAAGTGTGGTGGAGGCCCCTGGGCACAAAATCTGGTGGAGGCCCCAGATACAGCATTTTCTTTCTTTAAAATTATAGTCCAGCCAAGTAACTGATCGGTGGTTGTCTGGCTCCCACCTACTTACTGGAATGTCAGATCGAGTCCCTTGTGCCACCCTTGTGCGGGTGCGTGATGCTCGGGAACTCCTGCTTTTCTATTCTGGGCGGGGGGTAGGGTAGTCATCCAGCTGGTCCAGCAAAAAACAGTTCCCGGCATTGAGCTGCCAGCAGCTGTGCTTGGTGGCTTATGTGAAGTGACAGCTCTGCACGCACCCATCACTGTAGCGTTGCTGACGGCAGCTTTGCCGCTCTAGACTCTCCGTCCTGCCCTGTGGTGGCTTTAGCTGCAGGTTTGCAAAAACAAAGGCTTGCACAGGCACAGGGGGCCCACTACTGCCGATAGCTTTGTTGATGGCCCCGCGACCCGTCAGAACAAAGACTGAAAAGCCTACTGGACCAAACCATAACCCAAAGGTTGGTGGAGCCCCCTTTGCAGGGCAAGGGGTTGGAGGCCCCAGGGCTAGAGCCGCTTGCGCCCCTCTCATAATCCGGCCCTGACTCTATACCATCAGTAAAACTGTACACTGATCACAAGCTAGATGGTCGCTCTCCTCTTGAGTTAATAGAACACAGTGTCCATGGTTTCCATAAACAATTTCAAAGCTTGATTTATCTGATCACATAATAGTTTTTCCTTTAGCCTGAGTCCATTTTAAATCAGCTCTGTCCCAGAGAAGAGTGGAATTTCTGGATTGTGTTTAAATACGGCTTCTCCTTTTCACGATACAGTTTAACATGTGTCTGTGGATTGCACCACGTACTGTGCTCACAGACAAGGGTTTATGGAGGTAATCCTGAGCTCCATGCAGTAATTTGCATTGCTGATCCATGTCTGTTTTTATTGCAGTACTTGACAGCCCTTAGATCACAAGTATCCAGTCAGCCTTGTCCCTTGTTTACATAAATTTCTCTAGATTTATTTTTTGCCTCCGGGTGAGGTTTGCATTTTATGCTGGGGAATATTTTTTTCCATTTTCTCCATCGTCAATGTTCAGACAATGTTCACACAGATTGGTGAACCTCCGATGGCTTTGCTTGATTTTTATTCACAGCCATGTGACTTGAAATTTGACCCTTCAGTTGTTTTTTATTAGTACCAGTTACTTTTTCAGCTATTTGTTAATCATGCATTTTTCATTCACGTTTTTGAGATGTTTTACTACCAAATTTCTAAATGAGTTATTTTTTTCAAGCATATCAAAAAACATGTCACTTTCAACTTCTGATATCTATGTTCTGTTGTGAGTAAAATATTGTTAAGAAATTTCCAAATAATTGCATTCTTTGTCTTTTAAATTTTCTTAACATTTTATACAACATTTTTTTTCTCGAATTTGTGGTTGTATTATAAATGTCCCAAAACGTGTTGTTCTTCTTGGGGAGCGTACAATTCTGCTATATGGAACATGCATACGAGCATGAATCTCAGCAGTTGCAAAGTATAAGTCTACCCAAGTCTATTAATTGGTTTGGCCTGTATCTGTATGCAGGGTTGGACAAGAGCTCTTAGGGTGCATCAGGGCAAATAATTATTGGGATCCACCAGAGAAAATTAACTTTGGCTAAAACGCAATTAGATAGGAACATTAACCACTGGCCTATTCTGCTGCGTGTCCCCTCAGCAGCCCTATCTATATGCTTGGCAAGGGGACGCACATCTAGAGAGAAGTGGTAATGGGAATGCTTGCCATTCTCCTTCCATTCGCTGGAGATGTAAGCACAGTGGCCATTCTGATTAGTTTCCCACAGCAGGGAATCCCAAATCAGCATGCCTCTGCGACGAAAACCGAAGCCCGAGAAAGTGAAAATTATGGGTTTTGTTCCTCTTCTAGTCTATCAATGATTGCTCTGTAATAGCAAGGTCTCTCAGAGAAATAGATTCCCTGGCAGATTTAGGAGCTATTTTAGGAGAAGACAGGACTATCATCTGCAGTTGCTATATTAAGAACCACCACAACATGCAGGACTTTGTGTAGCAAAATACAGAGGTTATTAAATAAGTCATACGCTTGGGGAAAGCTTTTTTCTTTATTGCATGGCACGGCCTGCTTCGGTATTCATAACAGTTGAGTTATTCTGCCACAAGGTGGCGCAGTGGTACTGCGGAAAGCTGTGGCATTTCCCGGCCCCCTATAAAAACAGGATTAACCATAGACTTCCCAGTGTTTCCTTTGCAGTGAAACTGCGAAGTTAGAAGATGGCTCTCTCTCTTGCGCAGGTGAGCGGGGCAACCAAGCCTGCGGCCCTGCAAGTCTATTTCCTCCCGCCTTGGCTGGGAGGCAGGGTGAGGGTAGAAGAGCACTAGGGTCAAGTGCTCCTGGAGCGCTGCTCCAAGCCGCAGACCCTGTTCCACAAAGGGTAGCCGGCCATAGGCTTTATGATGAGCCTACTAGGGATGCGGAGTTCCTGTCCTGGCTTCTGAGGGGGTGAGTGTTTTGGGGACTGTGTCCCTTTCTTTTTTTCAGGGCCCCCCCCCCCCTCCTGGCCTGGATACTCGCCGCTGCCTTCTTGTCTCTCTCTCTCTCCCCCCTCCCCCTCTCTGACTTTGTTCGGGGGGGGGGGGGCGGGTGGTAGCGGCGAGTGGTGTTTTGGCGTTTACAGTGTGTTTTTCGGTGTTTTTTGCCCGCCGCGCCACTTTGTACTGTTCTCCGCGGCTGTGGGCGCTATAACCTGTGGCGTTTTTGCTTTGTCATGGGCGGGGTCACGTGGGCGCCGTTTTCACGCTCTTCGGGGGGCGGGGTCGGGGAATGACGTGTATTGCATCGTCCCCCCGCGGACCACCCCTTGAGGTACCTCTGCTGGCGCCATTTTGGATTAGCTGCGCGTCTGGATTTATCCCTTCCGGGCTGCAGCGTTGTTTCCTCCGGTGTGTCGCTTCATCCTGCGGTCTGTGCCTTGGTGACCCTGCAGTGTCCTTGGTCCGTGAGTCCCCCTTGGGGTTTTTTTATTGGTCTCGTGGGCATGTGCTGTGGGATGCTCATGTGTCATTTTTACTTATGCCTTTCAGGCAGGATACCAGTGGGTTGTGGTTTCTCCCGGCTCTACTCCTTCCTCCCCCTCATCCCCCGCCCCATCTTTGCTTATGCGGGGGCATCCCGTGGGAGGGCATCCCATGTGGCTTTTGTATTAGCCTTTACCGAGCGCTGGCCTATTGCGCCTGTGTTTATCACCATATGGAGGCTTCTGGGGATAGCGTGCTCGGGGGTCCTTCGAGGCAATCCCGGCTGCGTGCCATGTGTGGGGTATCCCCTGTGAGTGACAGTGTCAGGGTGTGCGTGCCGTGCGCTCAAAGTGTCCTTGCGCTCCAGCTTGGTTTGCCTGCATCGCTTATCAGCTCTGCGCCTCATTCCGCATCACCTACCCCCCCCACTGCTGCAATTAGCTCCCAGTGAGGGAGATGCTAGCAGGGGGTCACAGTCTGATCTGGCACTTCGTGTGGCCAACATTGAGAAGCAGCTTGCCGGGCCTATTCCTAGGAAGGCCTCTGGCAATAAGCGGCACCTAACTTCCACTCCCTCGCGCTCCACAGAGGAGTATGAGGAGTTTGATGCCACTGGGGGACTTTATTTCCTAGAGGAAGGGGAACTGTTCCAGGACTCTGACTCCTCTGGGGACCAGCAGGAGGGTTGCATTAGTGACCCTGAGTCTGCGTCCGGGGAGGAATCATGGTACCCTGAGGACACTGACAATCTGCTATCACAAATTTTTGAAATCTTGCACATTGCTCCCCCTGAGGTGGCTAAGAGAAAGCAGGGTGAGCTTTTTCGTCCTGGTGAACAGCGTCTGGAGTTCCCTGAGCAGGGCCATTTCACTTCTATGGGGCTTAGGGAGTGGGAACGTCCTAACAGGCTGGCCGCTGTGCCCAAGGGATTGGATAAGAGGTATCGGTTTCCTGCTGATATAGTAAAGCATTGGTCCTGTCCCCCTGAGGTGGACGCTCCCATGCTAGGCCTGTCTAATATTTCGGTCATGCCTTCTCCTGACACTACCACTCTGAAGGACAGCGAGGACCGGCGCATGGATCAACTGGCCTGTCATGCTTTTACTTGTGTGGGGGCTGGTCTGCGCCCGGCCTGTGCTGCTGCCATTACTGCTATTGCCCTTAAGAAACTGCTCAAGCATCTCTGTGATGGCGCTATGTCTAGTAGGAGGACGGACGATTATAGGGCCCTCTTGCTTTGCTCTGATTTTGTTGTATTTTTCCTTACTGCCATGGATGATGCTGTGAGGCTGGGCGGTAGGGCCTCTGCACTTTTGGTTGCTATGCGCCGCTCTGTTTGGTTACGTCAGTGGGCAGCTGATGCTGCTGCTAAGAAGGCTCTCACTGGGCTCCCCTTTGCGGCGCTGCGGCTCTTTGGTGAGCGTCTTGATGTTTTGGCCAAGGATGACAGGCTGCCTCAGCGTAGGAGGCAGCCCCGGCCTTTTCGGGGGGACCTCCGTCTCCCTCCCTTCGTTCTTCCAGAGGAGGTCGTGGCTCCCTTTTCTCAGGTAGCCGCAGAGAGTCTTGGGGCCGTGGCAGATCCCGAGGGCGTCCCGGTCTCTCCCGGGGTTCCAAGATGGGTTGATTCAGGAGGTGGTGTCCTCTGGTTACAAGATAGAGTTTGCAGCCTGGCCGCCCCCAATATTCATCAGATCCCGGATGTCTTTAAACCCCCTGTCAGCTCAAGGGTTACTTTCGGCGGTTCAATGCCTGCTGGAGTCAGGGGTCATTTGCCCTGTGCCCCATCAATAACAGGGTCAGTGGTACTATTCCAATCTCTTCACGGTCCCCAAAAAGGACGGCTCTCTGAGGCCCATTCTGGACTTGAAGGGCCTCAACAAGTTTGTCAGATTCAAACATTTTTGCATGGAGATGCTACGCTCTGCTGTCGGTACCCTTCGCCCGCACGACATCATGACCACCGTGGACATTAAGGATGCTTATCTTCATGTGCCTTTCCAGGTCATCAGAGATTTCTGAGGTTCATGCTGGAGGATCAGCATTACCAGTTTGTGGCCTTACCATTCGGTATCACATCGGCGCCTCGGGTGTTCACCAAGATGCTGGCGGGAGTGATGGCTCTTCTGCGAACCCGGGGAATTCGCATCCTTCCCTACCTGGACGACACCCTCATTGTGGCTCAGTCCTTTCATCAGGCAGAACAGGACACCCAGGTGGTGATCTCCACTCTGGAGTCCTTCGGCTGGGTGATCAATTTTCCCAAGTCTTCACTGTCCCCATCCTTGGTGAGGTCCTTTCTGGACATGACACTGGATACCTCTCAGGTCAAGGTGTTCCTTCCTCAGCAGAAGGTGGAGGACCTTCAGAAGTAGGCATGGGCTCTGCTCTTGTGTCCTCATCCCTCCATCCATCTGGGGATGATGGTGTCCTGCTTCGAGGCGGTCCCCTTCGCTCAGTTTCACATGAGACCTCTTCAGTTGCACATCTTGTCCCTGTGTCCCTGGATCAGGAATTTGCTCTGTCTCCTCTGGCCAGGCAGTCCCTTTCGTGGTGGCTGGACTCAAGGAATCTTCTGGTGGGCAGGACCTTCCTGCCCCCGTGCTGGGAGACTGTCACCACGGATGCCAGTTTAAGGGGCTGGGGGGGCTTTTGGAAGTCCCTACAGTTCCAGGGTCGTTGGGGCCCCCAGGAGGCTGGTGGTTCAAACCTATTCTGCTAAGGGGAAGGAACCTCCCTAATTACTGCTCATTCCACTCGTGCTATTGGTGCTTCTTGGGCTTTTCAGCACCAAGCTTCTGTTGAACAAGTTTGCAAGGCCGCTACTTGGTCTTCTGTTCATACTTTTTCCAAGTTTTACAAGGTTGATGTTAAGGCCTCAGCGGATGCTGCTTTTGGCCGCAAGGTGCTTCAGGCGGTAGTGACTTGCACTACCGGCTGTTACTCATTGGGGATCCCACCCTACTTTTGGACACTGCTTTTGGATGCCCCAACTGTTATGAATACCGAAGCAGGCCGTGCCATGCAATAAAGAAAAAAGCAATTCTGTGAGTACTCACCTGTAGAATTGTCTTTGTTCTTGCATGGCACGGCCTGCTTCGACCCACCCTTGTTATCGTTATTCTTGGTTGCCTCTTTATGGTGATTGTTCCAAGTTAATTGGGGTCTTTTACCGTTTTTACATTTTTTACCTTTATTCTCTCCCGGCTTCTTGTCTCACTGCTTGTCTACGCTGAGAACTCTATGGTTAATCCCGTTTTTATAGGGGGCCGGGGGATGCCACAGCTTTCTGCAGTACCACTGCGCCACCTTGTGGCAGGATTAACCCAACTGGTTTGAAAACCGAAGCAGGCCATGCCATGCAAGAACAAAAACAATTCTACAGGTGAGTACTTACAGAATTGCTTTATTGCCACTTTGCATCATGAAATCAAACAAAAATTAAACCATGCATTCAAAGTCACTGGCAAGTTATTGACTAGAATCATTGCAGGAGATCCTTGGATCATTCTCCAAAAATGGGCCAGAAAATTAGAGGATATTCAAACATAGCAAGTGCCCTCAGAAGAAGCTACAGATAGCAGAGGAACAAATTGTGCTTGTCAAAAAAACAGGACAAGGATGGAGGTCAGTGAGCATTAAAAATATTCTGCAGTACACAGACACATATGAGGTTCAGGATTTGTCACATTAGATCAGGGGTGGGCAATTATTTTTTCCATGGGGCCACATGAGAAACCAAAAATATTGTGGAGGGCCGGGCCAAAAGGCTGAACTCAATTCTGCATAATATTAATTGTATTTCTTTATCAAAAGCAGTAAATAGCATTGTGTGACAAGCTGGTATGAGTATATGTTATAGTTAAACAATGAAATAGTGCCTTACAAAAAAATGTAATATTTAAAATAAACCACATTTTGTGTGTCCAGTGAGGTCTCACACAGCAGGGAATCCCAAATTGAAATGCCCCAGAGGCATGATGCCTGTAACGCGGGGGTGGCGGCAGCGTGCGGCCACGCACCTTAGAGGGAATGCTGGTCGCGGGCTGGTCAGAGCCAATCAAAGGGCCGCATGTGGACCTGGGTCCTTACAATGCCCAGGTCTGCATTAAATGTTACACACAAATGGAATTTTAATATGTTCGTACAGATAAAGATATCACCATGAGTCTGGTGGTTTTATCTTAAAGTGGACCAACACCCAGGATTTTGACTATCCTGGGTTTTGGTCCACTTCAGGGGGGCACCCCGATTAGGCTGTGTAAAACCCCCCCAGAAACCCCCCAAAACTCACCTCACCACACTCCCACGTAGCCACGGACAAGCGGGTGACAGCTGCGGACAAGACAGCGCATCCGCCGCCGCCTCCCGCGCGCCCCTTTGACAGTGCGCGCGCCCGCCTAGAGGTCAGGTGAGTTTTTTGGGGCTTTTGGGGGGGGGTCCCTCACCGCGGGACATCCCGATCTCGGATGTCCCGCGGTGAGGGAGGTGATCGGCCCGGGAATCTTATAGATAGGGCGGTCCGTAAACCCAATCAAAAAAATAAACTTACCTGCAGCAGGTTCCGGACGGTCCGCCCACTCAGAAATCTCCCTCAATCTCATTGAACATGCACAGGCCTCAGACAGCTTCCCTGCTCCATAAGCTTGCCATGCATGGATGGTTGTGGGGTGCTGCAGAGTGCTGCTAAGCTTAGCTGGAGCTGTGGGATCAAGAATCAAAGTGAGTATATTGGGGAAACAAGGGGTTTCAAACTGTGGGGTATCCCAAATCAGTATGCCTTTAAGAAAATATATTAATGGCCAGCTCATTTATATGAGTTTTGGTCTATAGGAAAAAAGTGCAAAGCTGTGCAGGTAAAATATGAAAACCAAGAGACAGAGACACATCTATCAAGGCATTTATTAGTCATCCAATTTTACAGATACAGAAGGAAATGTATACCAGGGTGTGATCTATAAACCTGTTATCTGAACAAATATTCTGCCATTGATTTTCCACTCATATTCCCACACATACAAATAAACAGTCCTAAATTGTATTCAGTGTACCATAGACACTACAATAAACAACCCCCTTTCTGGAACATTTATTGTTTCTTTTCATGAATCTAAAGAAGCAGTGCTGGCATTCGCAGATGAACACTGCCTGTTATGGGGTGATTGGGGGGATTCTGCACACCACCTGTTATTGGGCTCTTGGGGAGAGATTCTGCACACTGCCTGTTATGGGGGGATTGGGGGGATTCTGCACACCACCTGTTATTGGGTTCTTGGGGAGAGATTCTGCACACTGCCTGTTATGGGGTGATTGGGGGGATTCTGCGCACCACCTGTTATTGGGCTCTTGGGGAGAGATTCTGCACACTGCCTGTTATGGGGGGATTGGGGGGATTCTGCACACCACCTGTTATTGGGCTCTTGGGGAGAGATTCTGCACACTGCCTGTTATGGGGTGATTGGGGGGATTCTGCGCACCACCTGTTATTGGGCTCTTGGGGAGAGATTCTGCACACTGCCTGTTATGGGGTGATTGGGGGGATTCTGCGCACCACCTGTTATTGGGCTCTTGGGGAGAGATTCTGCACACTGCCTGTTATGGGGGGATTGGGGGGATTCTGCGCACCACCTGTTATTGGGCTCTTGGGGAGAGATTCTGCACACTGCCTGTTATGGGTTGATTGGGGGATGCTGCACACCACCTGTTATTGGGCTCTTGGGGAGAGATTCTGCACACTGCCTGTTATTGGGTGATTGGGGGGATTCTGCACACCACCTGTTATTGGGCTCTTGGGGAGAGATTCTGCACACTGCCTGTTATGGGGGGATTGGGGGGATTCTGCGCACCACCTGTTATTGGGCTCTTAGGGAGAGATTCTGCACACTGCCTGTTATGGGGTGATTGGGGGGATTCTGCGCACCACCTGTTATTGGGCTCTTGGGGAGAGATTCTGCACACTGCCTGTTATGGGGTGATTGGGGGGATTCTGCGCACCGCCTGTTATTGGGCTCTTGGGGAGGATTCTGCACACTGCCTGTTATGGGGTGATTGGGGAATGCTGCACACCACCTGTTATTGGGCTCTTGGGGAGAGATTCTGCACACTGCCTGTTATGGGGTGATTGGGGGGATTCTGCACACCACCTGTTATTGGGCTCTTGGGGAGAGATTCTGCACACTGCCTGTTATGGGGTGATTGGGGGGATTCTGCGCACCACTTGTTATTGGGCTCTTGGGGAGGATTCTGCACACTGCCTGTTATGGGGTGATTGGGGGGATTCTGCGCACTACCTGTTATTGGGCTCTTGGGGAGGGATTCTGCACACTGCCTGTTATGGGGTGATTGGGGGGATTCTGCGCACCACCTGTTATTGGGCTCTTGGGGAGAGATTCTGCACACTGCCTGTTATGGGGTGATTGGGGGGATTCTGCGCACCACCTGTTATTGGGCTCTTGGGGAATTCTGCACACTGCTTGTTATGGGGTGATTGGGGGGATTCTGCGCACCACCTGTTATTGGGCTCTTGGGGAATTCTGCACACTGCTTGTTATGGGGTGATTGGGGGGATTCTGCGCACCACCTGTTATTGGGCTCATGGGGAATTCTGCACACTGCCTGTTTATCTGTTTATGGGGTTCTTAGGGGGAATTCTTCACACTGCCTGTTATGGCATTCTTGGGTTGGATTCTGCACACTGCCGGTCATGGGGTTCTTGGGGGAGATTCTGCACACTGTCTGTTATAGGGCACTTCTGGGGGGGGGGATTTTGCACACTGCCTGTTATGGGGTGATTGGGGGATCCTGTACACTGCTTGTTATAGGGTTCTTGGGGGGATACTGTACACTGCCCATTATGGGGTTCTTTGGTGGAAGATTCTGCACACTGTCTGTTATTATGTTCTTAGGGGAGGAATTCTGTCCCCTGCCTGTTATGAGGTTCCTAGGGACGGGGTTCTGCACACTGCCTATTATGGGGTTGTTGGGGGGGGGGGGGATGCTGCATGCTGTCTGTTAAGGGGTTCTGGGGGGGGGGGACTCTGCACACTGATTAGTATAGGGTTTTTGGGGGGGTTATGCACACTGCCTATTATGGGGTTGTTGGGGGGGGGGATGCTGCATGCTGTCTGTTAAGGGGTTCTGGGGGGGGGGACTCTGCACACTGATTAGTATAGGGTTTTGGGGGGGGGGGGGTTCTGCACACTGCCTATTATGGGGTTGTTGGGGGGGGATGCTGCATGCTGTCTGTTAAGGGGTTCTGGGGGGGGACTCTGCACACTGATTAGTATAGGGTTTTTGGGGGGGTTCTGAACACTGCCTGTTATGGGGTTGTTGGGGGTGGGTTCTGCACACTGCCTGTTATGTGGTTCTCAGAGGGATTCTGCACACTGCCTGTTATGGGGTTGTTGGGGGGGGGGGGTTCTGCACATTGCCTGTTATGGGGTTGTTGGGGGGATGCTGCATGCTGTCTGTTAAGGGGTTCTGGGGGGGGACTCTGCACACTGATTAGTATAGGGTTTTTGGGGGGTTCTGCACATTGCCTGTTATGGGGTTGTTGGGGGGTGGGTTCTGCACACTGCCTGTTATGTGGTTCTCAGAGGGATTCTGCACACTGCAATGGTTAAACTAAACTGGACTTCCATTTAAGATCAGGTTTTAAAGTTATTAAAGGGCTGACATTAAAGATGGACTCTATGTAAAGTTAATGCTTATTAATAATGTGTGATTTTCATCCAGAATTAAAAATAAAAGCAGTATAATGTAGTATTGGCAACTGTGAAAAGTCAAAAGAATGTGAATACTGGCAGAAACGGATTTTCCAACTTCAGAGTACTATTATTATATATGCTTCTCATATGACAGCAAGAAAAGTTGTAATTGTCTTCACCAGACCTCCAGATGGTAAAGTAGGAAAACACCCATAAAAAGCACCTGCACCACCACGTGCAACAAGACAGGATCGATGCCCTGCATAAAAGACTCCAGTACAACAATGAGGGTAACTTCCCAGGGTCGGAGGAGGATTTCTAAAGGAAGCTGCGACCATGGACTGATATACTGACTAATAAATCAGTTTATTGAGCATTGTATAAAAACATACATAAACCCACTTAGATGTTTTAAAAACATACACAGCCTGACTGGATGATAGCTAATTGTCACGGACCGGGTGCAGCGGACTCGGGTGTGGATCCGCTTTAACTGTGGAACCGATGGCGGGTACCGTGTCAGGGGAGCGGAGTCTAAGAGGCCACCGGTATTCACCAGAGCCCACCGCAAGGCAGGTTGGTCTTGTGCGGCGAGTGACCCCCAGGTCACTACCCCCTAACAGCGGCCCAGTCCCACAGTCAGCCGAGGTTCAGTGAGGTACACAAGTGGCAGGCAAAAGGCGTAGTAAGTACAGGCAGAGATCGGGGCTGGCAGCACAGGTTCGCAGTAAAGGTGAGTAGCCGAGGTCGGGGCAGGCAGCAAAGGTTCAGAGTCGGGAACAGGCAGAGGTCGGTACACGGGTGAGCAATCCAAGAATGTCTGACTTTCAACAAGCATGGAGAGACCAAGATCCGGCACTGAAGGAAGGAAGTGCCTGTTTAAATAGGGGAAGATGATGCAGGATTGGATGACATAAACACCAATCAGTGCTGTAAAGGCCCTTTAAATCTCAGGGATCCTGTGCGCTCGCCCTCTAGTGGACGGAGACTTGTGCGCATGCAAGGAGGAAGCACTGGGGGAAGGGCGGCAGCTGGAAGCAGCCCCGAGGGAAGATGGATGACGGCTGCATGCAGCCATGGAGGTAGGTGAAATGCTGTGAGACGGGCGTGCAGCGCTCGCCCTAACAGTACCCCCCCCCCCCTTGGGCCTCCCCTTCTTCTTGGGACCAAGAAAATCTGAGATGAGACTACGGTCTAGAATATTCTCTTCGGGCTCCCAAGATCTTTCTTCAGGTCCACAGCCTTCCCAGTCGACCAAGAAATATCTTTTTCCTCTGGAGAGCTTAGAAGCCAGAATCTCTTTCACTGAAAAGGTATCCTCGGTGCCCGAGATTGGGGCAGGCACCAAAGTTTTAGGAGAGAATCGATTGACAATAACTGGCTTCAACAGAGAGACGTGAAAAGAATTGGGAATTCGCAGTGAAGTCGGTAGGTGAAGCTTATAGCAAACTGGATTGATCTGTTGTTTGATCTTGTATGGCCCCAAGTAACGGGGGCCCAATTTGTAGCTAGGAATTTTGAAGCGGATGTATTTTGCCGACAGCCACACCTTATCTCCTGGAGAATAAACAGGCGGAGCTCTTCTCCTTTTATCAGCGCTAACCTTCATGCGGGCGGAAGCTTGACAAAGGGAACGCTGTGTTTCTTGCCAGATGGTGGAGAAATCCTGTGTGAGATTGTCCACGGCGGGCACTCCGGAGGACGTGGATAAAGGCAAAGGCGGAAGGAGTTGACGGCCGTACACCACCAAAAACGGGGACTTCCTTGTGGACTCAGAATCCTTAAAATTATACGAGAATTCCGCCCAAGGCAACAGATCGACCCAATCGTCTTGACGCGCTGAAACAAAATGGCGAAGATAATGCCCGAGAATCTGGTTGACTCTTTCCACCTGACCGTTAGACTGGGGATGATAAGCGGAGGAAAAGTCCAGTTTAATTTTCATTTGTTTACAAAGAGCTCTCCAGAACTTGGACACAAACTGCACACCTCTGTCAGACACAATATGTGTAGGTAGACCATGAAGTCGAAAGATATGCTTCAGGAAGTATTTTGCCAACAGAGGAGCTGACGGGAGACCGGGCAAAGGAACAAAATGCGCCATCTTAGAAAACCTATCCACTACCACCCAAATTACAGTATTGCTATGCGAAGAAGGGAGGTCGGTAATAAAGTCCATAGCAATGTGTGTCCATGGGGTATCTGGAATAGGAAGTGGGTGGAGTAGGCCAGCAGGTCTTTGGCGAGGGGTTTTGTCGCGAGCGCAGGTGGTACAGGCCTGAACGAATTCGGTCACATCCTTTTCAAAAGAAGGCCACCAATAATATCGAGAAATGATAGAACAAGACTTCCTGATACCGGCATGGCCGGCTACATGGGAAGAATGCCCCCATTCTAATATTTTGCGACGTTGGTGGGCTGGCACAAAGGTCTTTCCCGGCGGTGCTTGTACAAGAGTAGCGGGGGCAGAGTGGACAAGGCGTTCAGGCGGGATGATATGTTGTGGAGTGGATTCAACACCAGAGATGTCAGAGGAGCGAGAAAGGGCGTCTGCCCTGATGTTCTTAGCGGCTGGCCGGAAGTAGATTTGAAAATCAAATCGAGCGAAAAACAACGACCAACGAGCTTGTCGTGGATTCAATCGCTGGGCAGTTTCTAAATAAGATAGATTTTTGTGATCAGTATAGATGGATACTTGATGGGCAGAACCTTCTAAGAGGTGTCTCCACTCCTCCAACGCCAACTTGATGGCGAGTAACTCCCGATCTCCGATGGAGTAATTCCTCTCCGCTGGCGAAAAGGTCTTCGAAAAGAACCCGCAGGTGAGAATTCTGCCAGTAGACGATTTTTGAGTGAGCACCGCTCCGGCTCCAATGGAGGAGGCATCTACTTCTAGGGCGAAAGGCCGAGATGGATCTGGCCTAGACAACACTGGTGCAGAGGAGAAGGCCTTTTTTAGAGCAATGAAGGCCTCTTCAGCCTGAGGAGGCCAAGACTTCGAATTGGCGCTCTTCTTTGTGAGGGTCACAATAGGCGCCACTACAGTGGAAAAGTGAGGAATAAACTGGCGATAGTAATTGGCGAAGCCCAGAAAACGTTGAATAGCTCGCAGGCCAATAGGACGGGGCCAATCCAGAACTGCTTTCAACTTGCTGGGGTCCATTTGAAGGCCACGAGCTGAGACAATATATCCAAGAAAGGGTAAGGTGGTTTGATCAAATAGACACTTCTCCAACTTGGCGTAAAGATGGTGTTGACGGAGACGAGACAGGACTTGCCGGACATGACGGTGATGTTCTTCTAGATTAGATGAAAAGATGAGTATATCATCCAAATATACAACAACACAGGAGTAAAGCAAGTCCCGAAAAATGTCATTTACGTATTCCTGGAATACAGCGGGTGCATTGCAGAGACCAAAGGGCATCACTAAATATTCGAAGTGGCCATCGCGGGTATTGAAGGCGGTCTTCCATTCATCGCCCTCGCGTATACGTATCAAATTATAGGCTCCCCTCAGGTCAAGCTTGGTGAAGACCCTGGCCCCACGCAGTCGGTCAAATAATTCGGCAATCAAGGGCAAAGGGTATCGATTTTTAACGGTAATCTTATTGAGGCCGCGGTAATCAATACAAGGGCGAAGAGAGCCATCTTTTTTCGCCACAAAGAAGAACCCCGCGCCTGCCGGAGAGGAAGACTTCCGTATGAACCCTTTATGAAGATTTTCTCGAATATACTCCGACATGGCTTGAGTCTCAGGAGCCGAGAGAGGGTAAATTCGGCCACGAGGAGGAGTGGTACCCGGTAGGAGGTCTATAGGGCAATCGTAGGGGCGATGAGGCGGAAGTACCTCCGCTTGTTTCTTGCAGAATACATCAGCATAGGTCTGGTAGATCTCAGGCAAGCCAGGTAATGGTGCTGAAGCAGGAATAGGTCGAACAGGAACAGGCTTCAAGCACTTCTTAAAGCACGCTGCACCCCAAGTCTTGATATCACCGGTGGTCCAGTCAAGCGTGGGATCATGACGTTGGAGCCAAGGAAGGCCTAGAAGAATCTGAGAGGTGCAATTAGGGAGGACGTAGAACTCAACATTCTCTTGATGGAAGAGTCCAATTTTTAATTGGAGGGGAACGGTGCGATAGCGCACAGTACAGTCCAGCCTATCACCATTGACTGAGGCGATAAATAAGGGTGTAGCAAGGCGATTCACAGGGATATTATGTTTATTGATCAAGGCAGCCTCTATAAAGTTCCCTGCAGAACCAGAGTCCAAAAAGGCGCTTAAATTCAGGGATGTGGAAGGTGAGATGGAAAGCTGAACAGGAACAGTGAGCCGTGGAGAGGAGGCACATACACCCAGGGACGCCTCTCCCACCGCCACTAGGTGCGCCCGTTTCCCTGACGTGGAGGGCGAATAGGACAGTCCTTCAAAAAATGCTCAGAACCACCGCAGTACAGACAAAGGTTCTCGTTCCTTCTGCGAGTTCTCTCCAATTGGGTCAAACGGAATCGATCGACCTGCATGGCCTCCTCACTGGGAGGTACATGTGCAGACAAAGGGTTTTGAAGTACTGGAGCCAAACGGGATGCCCTCCTAGGGCGCTGAGAGTCTCTTTCTTGGCGGAATTCTTCACGCCTCTCAGCAAAGCGCACATCAATGCGTGTGGCCAGATGGATGAGTTCAGTGAGAGATGAAGGCAAGTCACGAGCCGCAAGAGCATCCTTAATTTTACTAGAAAGTCCTTTCTTGAAGCAGGCACACAAGGCCTCATTGTTCCAAGACAATTCGGAGGCTAGAGTGCGGAACCGAATGGCGTATTCACCAACGGACAACTCGCCCTGGACCAAGTTCAAAAGGGACGATTCAGCAGATGAAGCCCGGGCAGGTTCCTCAAAGACCTGGCGAAACTCTGAGACAAAGGTGTTAATACTGGAAGAGACAGGGTCATTGCGATCCCACAAGGGAGTGGCCCAGGCCAAAGCCTTTCCAGAAAGCAAACTGATGACAAAGGCCACCTTAGCTCGTTCAGTGGGAAATTGATCCGCCAACAACTCCAAGTGCAGGGAACATTGGGCAAGGAACCCTCGGCATAACTTGGCATCCCCATCATATTTAGCCGGCAAGGAGAGACGGATTCTGGCAGAAGATGTTACCGGGGGCTGTGGCGGTAATGCTGGAGCCGGTGATGGAACTTGCTGTTGCTGAATCGTTAAAAATTGCTGCATCATGGCAGAGAGTTGATTAATCTGGCGGGACTGCATAGCTACTATAGCAGGCAATTCAGTGGCATCTGGCAGCGGTACCTCAGCGGGATCCATGGCCGGATCTTACTGTCACGGACCGGGTGCAGCGGACTCGGGTGTGGATCCGCTTTAACTGTGGAACCGATGGCGGGTACCGTGTCAGGGGAGCGGAGTCTAAGAGGCCACCGGTATTCACCAGAGCCCACCGCAAGGCAGGTTGGTCTTGTGCGGCGAGTGACCCCCAGGTCGCTACCCCCTAACAGCGGCCCAGTCCCACAGTCAGCCGAGGTTCAGTGAGGTACACAAGTGGCAGGCAAAAGGCGTAGTAAGTACAGGCAGAGATCGGGGCTGGCAGCACAGGTTCGCAGTAAAGGTGAGTAGCCGAGGTCGGGGCAGGCAGCAAAGGTTCAGAGTCGGGAACAGGCAGAGGTCGGTACACGGGTGAGCAATCCAAGAATGTCTGACTTTCAACAAGCATGGAGAGACCAAGATCCGGCACTGAAGGAAGGAAGTGCCTGTTTAAATAGGGGAAGATGATGCAGGATTGGATGACATAAACACCAATCAGTGCTGTAAAGGCCCTTTAAATCTCAGGGATCCTGTGCGCTCGCCCTCTAGTGGACGGAGACTTGTGCGCATGCAAGGAGGAAGCACTGGGGGAAGGGCGGCAGCTGGAAGCAGCCCCGAGGGAAGATGGATGACGGCTGCATGCAGCCATGGAGGTAGGTGAAATGCTGTGAGACGGGCGTGCAGCGCTCGCCCTAACACTAATAAAGATGCAATCATAATGAATGCAATAAAGTGCAAGCATTAAAACATAATCCTGAACCTAGACTGAAAACACAAACTGAGGGATCACCCAGGGTCACCCTGACGAAGTGACAGGTTGTCAGACCACCTGTGGTGTATGCGCTGACTGGAGGCCGTGCTCTTTACATTTCCATTACATGCATGTGGTATCTCTTTTCTCTTTGGTGTTATTATTTCACAAATTGTTACTAGAGGCATTTAATATGGGTTTGCAGTTAGATGTTTCACTTCAATTTGGGCTGTTAATCTAGGAGCAGGATCATGCATGCCCTTTATATTTTATTATTGCACCTCTAACTTGGCCATATACATATAGCCTAGTTAATTACCTTGTGTTATCTTTAGAGATGGGTGAACCCAAACCGTGAAAGTTTAGGTTTGTACAAAACTTTGCGAGTTCGGGTTCTAAAGTATGTGTTCTAGTTTGGCGTCCAGCCTGAACATGGAAAAGCTGAGCAGCTCATCAACCAGCTTCACCTACGGTTGCAGAAGCAGAATAGCTGCTGTAACTTATCTGAGCCATGATCCTCTTCTTCCAGCAGCGGTTCCAAACTGGCCCCAGCCGGGGCTTCAGAAAATTGTCCGCCAGCTGCCATTAGTCAGGACACTCCTAGTGCTGGCACTAGGATCCTCATTTATGGGAGTCAGTGGCCTTCTTTTTGAAGCCCCGGGTAGGGCCAGTTTAGAACACCACTGACATAAGAAGATCAGGGCTCAGGTAAGTTACAGCAGTGCTTCTGCTGAACACACTGCACCCCTCCACCACAGCTACCCCCCAAAGTTTGGGTCCCCTTTGATTTCAATGGGGACCGGGTTCGGGTCCCCGAACCCAAAGATTTATTCTAAGTTTGGCTGAACCTGCCGAACCTGAAAGTTGAGGGGTTCGCCCATCCCTAGTCATCTTCATTTATGAGCCGGAATTAGGTCTGGACTGTGTACATTTTTAATCATCAGTGTGTGTATATGTGTTTTTATGCAGTGCTCAATAAACTCTTTGATTTATTATTATTAATAAACTTGTGGTGCCAGCTTCCTTTAGCTGTCTGCCTCCAAACCTGGGGTGTGGGCCCACCATTTAAAATAGTTGGCAAAGCATAGCCAGGGATCAATATTAGAGGCCAGGGCCACAGATATGGCCAGTGTTAGACTGGGAAGAGGAAATCATTCTACCCCCAACTCTAACTATATAGAAATAATACAGGGTCACTATCACTCGTGTGGAAAGATTGTTCAATAGATTGTTGCATAATATAAAAAGTGATGTTTATAAACCAAATAACACTGCAACACACTCCGTACATAACAAACTCACAAAGCAAACCAGAATCACTGATTTAGCTTTGGATCTCTTTAATGGCTCTGATGGTGGCCTTGGCTCATTGCCTGGGACTCACTGGAGGATCCTCCTGGATGTGGGGTAATTTCACAAACCAGAATGGAGTCACTTTAACTTATGGAAAGTTAAGGGATAATACAAAACCGATCATCAGATAAACCAGTAAAGTTGGAAGATATAATTTAATACAAGCATGCACATTGCTTTCATATCTCGTGGAAAAGGTGATGAGTGCTGTTTTCATGATGAACAAGTTGCATTTTATATGATCGCATATTCTGCTTCTATGAGAGTGACACATTCTGTGAAGGTTGAAAGATTCAACCTACTGACCTCAGGAATGCTTTATATATCCGCTGCTTTCAGACAATGTTGTGGTGATCTCATAGACAAATAATAATAAAAATCATAAATAACAATGGTATATCTACCCTTGTGACATGCCTCACTCACTGCATTTTTGTTGTTATAAAACATATTAAGTAATGATCTAAAATCAGTCATAGATCATAGTACAATGAATTTCTTGTAAATCCCACTGGCCTACTTTATAGATATACAGTTCTCAGTTTGTGTAAAAAGACCTTGATTGTGTACTCAGTGAATGCCTGTATCCATCTTATGTATGGGCGTACATATTTCAAATATTTAGCTTTGTCAGCGCCCTTTTACACTGTATAATGACAGAACGTATATGAACATGAGATGATACTCCTTAATTTTATTATAAAGTATTTATGAAAATCCTTATATACATGAATCATTGGATCTGCAAGTCCCTGTTAGAACCAATAAATGCCTATGAGGTTTGCGGTACAATATGAAATAATGCTAGCTATGGGTATATGTAACATATATGTAAGACCCTTTGGGGCCCCTGGCTTACCCTCTGGGGCTGTTGTACCATGCAAATGTAGTTTATTGTGACTTTCATGGCTGTCAGTCAGTGTCGACAATCTATCTGACAGCCCGCAAGTGCACCAAAATCATGGTACTATAGGAGTTTAAAAGCTGCTGCTGTATACGTTGGACAGGAACCCACCCCACTACTGCCATTCCTATTCCCCTCTCCTTCCTCCATGCTTTCTATGATCCTCCTGGTTCCCCGCCAGGAGCCAAGCTGTGGTCTCAGCTTTGGGGTACGTGGAATGCCTGGGGAACAAGAGCAACAGTTTGAGTGTCTAACAATTATGATCACCAAGGCCTGGCAGCCATAGAAGCTCAGACCCACTTCTGGTTAGAAAAACAGTTGGCTTGCTAGCAACAGATGGGTTATTTAATTCAAAGGGGTGGGTGTGGAAAAGGAGATAAGTTTGATTTGAACTCCTCATCGATAACTCATCGGCTTCCTATTGCATACTGTCTCCATCAATAGGAGGCCTGATCATAGTGAGCAAACAACGCTCCACCATTTAGGCCCTTATTTATGAAGGAATAGCGACAGGTAGCGACTGGTGAGCGGCCGGTAATGACGGGCCCCGCCACGAGAACGCCGCCTCCCCACCACAATCACACATTTATCAAGCCAATCGACTCATTCATCATTATTCCAGCCTCAGCCCACAGCGCCAGCGTCCGACCTTGAACAGCGACAGGTATGACCTCTCGCTACCTGGCGCGCTCCAATGCATTTCAATGGAACAATCTTTAAATATGTTTTTTTTTTTTTTTGAAATGTAAAAAATTCTTTGACCACTTCTGCCATTTTAGATTTTTTTTAAGGGAAAAGAATGTAAAAAAAAATTGTACAGAATTGATATTACAGGTCTGATATTAATGTATTCATATTACTAAATTAATTAAAATACTTTTTTTTTTTTTGTTTCCAAAAATACTGTGGTTTAGGGGTTAAAAAAACTACTTTTAACACATCGCCTCCAGCGCTCTGGGGTTTAAACATGCATTTCACAGCGCTTGAATTTTTTGAGTGTGATTTTTTGATGAATATGGTGGAAGCCGGTCGCTCTGACCAGTCGCTATCAATCGCACCCATACATCACGGAACCTGTCAAATAGCGACTTGTAACCCCGTATTGAACCTTTAGCCACACCGACTGAGTCGCTGTCAACAACCGAACAACGGCCAAGCACAGCGACTACTAGCGGGCGCTGTGAAAATACCGCTACAGTCGCTTAACTGTCGCTACATGTCGCTATTAATAAATCAGCCTCTTAGTGTTCCTCTCTTCTGTGCCAATGCTATATCTTGCTTCATCTTGAGTAGTCTGTATGTCTTGCTAAGTCAGTGTCCTGCTGACTCTTATGTACCCAGCTAGCACTGGGCCTTGCTGTATTCTAACACGTCACCTGCTTTGCCCTGCCAAGTTCTGGCCAGCCTATATTAAAATAATATACCAAGAAGCACATTTGAATATATTAATCCTACACCTCAAGTGAATCGGCATCTATCCCAGCTTTTATAATTTGTTTTAAGGTTATTAAAAAGAAAGTGGAGTATAGTTATGTTTGACTAGGTCCTCTAGATGAGAGATTCACGGATATTGAAACGTATCTTTCCACTGGTGTGACTGGCTCATGGTCTTGTGATATTTAATTTCCAGTTGCGCACTGAAAAAACGTCATTTTCATAGTTTGCTGTTTCACAGCATGTTGTAGCATATTGTAGCATTCATGTGACCCGCCCTTTAAGGTCATGTTAGTCAGTAGAGGTCAGGAGTGTGTGTGTTGTAAATAGTAACAATTTGTCATCATTATAGAAAACTAGCTACAAAAGTGTATAGTGACTGAAATATGTCCTTGGTACCTGTAAACCTAAGCTGGAAATGTACTAAAAAAGGCTTTATGTAGACAAGGCTAAACTGGTACTGGCACAAATAAAAATAAGTAATTAGCCTTCACTCATTTCACTCAAACCTATGCTGTCTGAAGTATTTAAGTATACTGATAAGCAAATGTTATAAAATGGTGATATCATCTCTTCATGGAATAAACCTGCAGAGCGTCTTAGGCTTCACAGTAATATCAGTTTGCTCATTTTTGACCTTGAGGTTGTTCTTGAAATCTTGTTTGAAATACAATCAATTATTAGGATGAGTAACATTGACTGGCCAAAGGAAAAAGGTCATGTCGGTTTAGAAAACACACAGTAGATCTGTTATAGGAATTTTTAAAGTTTTCTGTTTTGAATCAGGGTAAAGTATATAATCAAGCACTGAATAGCCTGAGGCCTATGAGGCCCAAACACAAATGTGCTCTAAAGGTGCCCCACAGTCCCAAGTGCCATCCTGTCATGTCATGATTATGTAACGTCTGTGCAGGTTTATAGTCATCTACAATCCAAAGCAGCTGTCATCCTGGTGTCTTCTAAACAAGAGTTATCTGATGGCCCTGCCTAAATTATTAGGGAATATGGAATATTGAAAAGAGCCCTAAAGGACGGTCAGGGTATACCTGATATATAGTGTTATTCTGTTTTCAAGAGCATTTCACAACTCACCGCTTTTGTTGAGTCGGGCCAGAGGACACTAAAGTTTTACCTTTCAATAAAAAATACAGAAAAAACAACAATATACCCCAATTCCACTGCCGCTGTGGTAGTGTTTTCTTTCAAAGAGAAATGGTGATATCACTGATGTATCAGTCTTCATCCTCATGTGTGAACTGAAGGTGATAGAAATAAGTGAAGTCATTGTAAACAGCCTTCTGTTTTCCTCAGAGTAACAGATGGCAAAGAAATGATTTAAAGTTAGGCAAATGAAAAGTTAATTTCTCTCTCTGCTTGAAGTCACAATGTAGAGAAAATATTTGAGCTGTTAGATAATCGCATTGTCTTCAGTAAATGTTTTCTTCATCAAAGAGCCAAAATAGCTACTGAAGGCTTTCCAATTTGGGACTCTCCACTCATAAACAAGGCCCAAAAGTCTGGAACTATGGTCAGAAAGGGACCTCTTTAATATGCAGCAGTGGGGCACCATGAAAAAAAAGAACCAGGCTGTCAGGGTGCTCACCTCTATGGCTGCCATGGAGCAGACTATTAGCTTGCATAGCCGGTGCTGGCTGAACGTGGTCACGTGGAAGCACAACCTGGAAGAGATGGGTATCTGCCCGATTCTTTGATTTAGTGGCGTGAGGCACAGCAGCGTGGCTTGCATGCTTGGTTAACCCAACTGGCTGCTGGTAGTCACATGAGTCATGAGATCAGAGTCTGTGCCTTAGGCCTTGGATGCAGCTTCCCTGCACCCCTACCTAGTCATCTATAGAGAGATTAACTGTTGTAAAATGATGCCACTCCTCAAATAGGATACACCAGCACTGATCATCTGCTTTATCCTATTGAAAGAGAACCAGTGTGCATCAGATCACTCAAAATATTAAAACATCCCTTTAGAGACCTGTAGATTGCCCTTTGTCACCAGAAAGTACCCAAACCCACTATTCAGTAAAAAAAAACAGACTTTTTGCATTCATACCGCTGGCGACTAAGCAGACAATGGGCCTAATTTATGATGTGCATCTGTTAGCAACTGTTTTGTGGCTATAGCGCCAGCTTTGGAGCTCCAGCATTGCCATCTAATCTGACGTTGTGCTGTGTACTACATTGACGCTAGCAGGTGTTGCACTGAACGCTACTCAGTATTGGCAGGCCTATGTCAGTGCCTGTTGGACCCGTTGGCTGATTAGCCCAGCACCACTGAGCACCACTTTGTGCTGCCATTTTTCTGATGCTCCCCAGCATATTTTTTCCTCCTTGAAATCTTTAGCTCTGTATTTTTCTGGTGCTGGTGTGCATTTCATCATTAGAGTTACAAGAAATCACTACTGGGGACAAAGAGGACAAACTTTACAGTGCATTGGGCTGTGTTTTAGTTGTTGGTGTCCAGATGACCCATTGCTCAGTAAAAAGAACACAAAAAAAACATTTTGGACCATCCAGGTCCTGAGTAGCAATTATTGACAAGTCCCAATGAAAGTTCTGAACAAATACATTTTTTAATATAATTAAAAGCATTAAACACTTCAATCCAGTTCTGCCCATTGTGCTCTATGAGATCTTGAGCTACAGCGCCATGTTTCATCTAATGCTGCAGTATAATTGGCGTTAAATAAGACGGAGTGCGGCTGAGGTCAGAAAAGCGGTGCCGTGCAGAGATTCTTAAATAAGGCTCAATATCAAAGCCTTAAAAGGTCAATTTGTCTTGCTGGGGGAAGTTAAATCAAGTGATAACGAGTTCTATATTAATTAATAAAACTCTGTGAAAACAGTATTATGCGGGACAAAAAAATCTAGCTATCTGGGAATCGTGCCTTGTCTGATATAAATCATTATATTATTTAATTGTGCCAGCTTACAGCCCTTAAACCAGTAAGGGGTGCAACCCTTCCCCTGCACCACCTTGCTCCTCTTCCCTTAGTTTACCCTTTTTTCTCTTTATTTCCGTTCTTCATTAACGGATGTACATTTGATATATACAGTATCTTGATGACTGCCTTTAAATAATATCAAGACCCCATATATGTATCTGTAATTATTTCTTGTGATAATGGAAATATCTATCCTGTATAGAGCTTAACTTGAATAAAAATAGTGAAATAGTGAAGATCACAGCATGATCAGACACCAAAGCAAAATTAGCTCCCTTTAAAAATCATTATTAACGCAAATATTGCACATAATGTGGCCAATGTCCACAACCCGCCACCGGCAGGTGATAGACTCTCAGATGCATTGGCAGCATTGCGCAAGTCTTGATACATGCTTGAAATATTGCATATATATATATATATATATATATATATATATATATAGTGGCTTATATGGCCTTCTTCTGATCTTCTTAGCTCATTTCTCACCAGAGTCTTCATTGGCATGGAGGGTTATGCTTCCCTGTATTTACAAAGATTCCTTCTTGTGTTGAAAATGTATTCTAGCATATAAAAACATACTGGCAGGTTAATTGGCCTCCACTAAAAAAGGTGCCTTCTTTACAACTGTAGTTATAAAATCCTGTAAGATGGAAAATTATGTCAACAGCTCCACATAAAGTTCTGCCGAATGTCAGCACCCTGTCATGTAAATAAGCATTAGGATTTGGCTGTTTTGTACTTGTCTTTAACTGGCAGCTACCCTCCATTGGTTTCCAGTTCAAATACAAGAAGCAACTTAGGAATGTAGATGAATATGCCCAATATTATTTTAATGCAAAGCAAATGTAAATGTAGCTTTTTTTACAGTGATTTACAGTGCTCAAATAGTCCTGTGCCCCCTCTGTGTACAACCAAAAGGCAAATGAAAGAAGCACATATAAATCTAGATAGGAATAGTATTGCTGCTATCAATAACTTATTGTTTTGTGGCCATAAATCGTAGTGTTTGAGAATGGTTATAGGTCATTCTAGTTATGATAAATGTGCTGTGATTATAATAATTCTGCATCTAAAGAAGTCAGTTTCAGTCACCTTCAAGTGCCACAAGGCCTTAAAGTCATATTTATTATATACAGTATACACGGTTATCAATATGTCTTTGTACAACATATTGGCAGCTTGTCCAAGCATATGCTAAGTTGCTTTCACCTTATCCCCCTGTAAAATAAGCCCTTCAAAGTATCTCAAAATCTCTGATTACGGCAATTGTAAATACCTTATGTATTCTATGTGAGGCTGCAAGCTACGCTATCATTTCTGGGTTGTGGCTGAGCTGGGAAGAATGTGTCATAGATACGTTGTGAGCATGCTCTGTTGGCTGTTAGACCACTTTTTGGTCCTGCAGAAATGGAAATGGACAGTCCATTTAAATCACATTTCATTACTCTATATTCCATGTATTGCTCCTACCTGCCTGAGGGAGGCAAAACACAATGTTCAGCTCAAAATAGAGTGTAGCCCTGAGAGTTTCAGATGGTTCATATTTGTGTTCAGCTTGTTGCTGCTAGGTTCTGTTTAAAGGGTTTGTCAACATATACCTAGCTGACATCCCGGTGGTTTGGTCCCTTGCAGTCCTGTAAGCACAGATCCCATCCTACTCCTTCACTGGGGCTGCCAAACCCTATGCCCATACTGATGGGTACTAAGCTCTTCCAAACCCCTGGCATCCTTAATGGGGGAGGCATTTGTGAATGGCCGGCGCAGGCACGCTCCCTATTAAAGAGTAGTGGGGGATGCTGCCACCAGTGCTCTCAGATCTGCTCGCCTTAGACAAGCTCTGGGATGAAGGGTGAAGCGGATCCGAGTGCGCTGACTGGATGAGAGGCTGTGCATGCGCCGTAGGACCAAGGAAAGGTGAGTTAGTTCGGGTGACCTGGGGGGGTTCTTTGCCCCGGAGGGGAAATACCAAAACCCAGGATTTTGACTATTTTTGGTCCACTTTAATGACAAAAAGGAGTCCATTATAACGCTAAGACATAGTGCTTGACAAGCTGCAGTGGTTGAGAGATGTTGACAGATATTGTTTTACACCTTCTCCCGTTCATTTACATTACTGATTTCTCCCCAATACAGCTGCATCTAGAGGAGCAGGTGTCACAGCAGGTTACTTAGTCTACCATCCAGCTGGTCCTGCAGCGATCTCTGGGTCTACAGCCAAGGTGCAGCCTCCAGTGTCTGGCATTGCTAGGCAATGCCTATGTCGCAGATGACATAAGAGCTGACTGGAGGATGGCATAAGAGCTGACTGGAGCACAACTAGTAATTTCAACATGCGTGCTATACCAGCCTTTGGAAGCTTTGAACTGTTGTCAACCCTGCTGCTGACTTGTCTGACCATGTCTTGCTGCCAACCCTGTTTTGTCTAACCAAGTCTAGGTGTAAAGCCTTGCTACCAATTCTGCCTTGTCTGCCATGCTTTGCTGTCAAGCCCTACTGCCGACCCTGCCTTGTCTGACCACTATTGTTGGCGACCCTGCCAAGTCTGACTACGTTAGGGTAGTGATGATGATTAGCAAAACAGATGGGGTTTCTGGGTCATTGCTGCCTCTCTGGACCCTGTACCACTGTGTTCTTGTTTGGTCACTACATATAGAAAGTGAGTCTACATATTTCATATAGAGGTGACAGTTAGCAATAACCTAAAAGCAAACATTTTGTCAGGAGTGCTCAAGGCAACAGTTCCAGGCTTCTGTGCATGCATTGTCAGTTACCCTCTCATCCATTCAAAGAATTAGGCTAGTTTGACTAATTTCAGAATAGTTTATATTTATTTAAAAAATAAAAATGAACATAAATCATAGCTATGATTTCAATCATAGTTCAGATTTGGTGGACCAATCTCCAGAATTTTCATTATTGTAATGAATGGTGCTTGGGGCATTTCAATCTGGGATTCCTATGTGAATCTCACTGTGTGAATCCCATGAATTTCCATCAAAAGTCACCTTCCTGGAGGTCCCATGGCTCATGCACGGGCTCTTATCCAATCAGTGCTATATGCAGTACATATTAATGCATGCAAGAATCTGGGAATGCTCTTGTGGCCATGGTTTCACACAGCACAGCATGCCATTTTAGGATGGCGGAGGGGTAGATCATCAGCCAGCTCTGAAGTTTTTTTTACTCCTGTTGCAAGCTTTTTTTAGTCGTTTTTTTATTTGTTTTTCTGCCCCTGG
Organism: Gastrophryne carolinensis; assembly: GCA_027917425.1. Lineage (NCBI taxonomy): Eukaryota > Metazoa > Chordata > Amphibia > Anura > Microhylidae > Gastrophryne > Gastrophryne carolinensis. Next base: position 146,894,004 of record CM051237.1, read on the forward strand.
CCTGGACAATACCTTTAAATATTATCCCCCACTCAAAACTGACTGGAGAAGCTCTGATACTCGCAGAACAGGACATCCATTTACTGAGCAGTTACTCAATGCTTCTGCTTTGCTGCATCCTGTGACTGGCAGCAGTCTATGGGGTTTGCCCTACAAGTTTTGATTAGAGGTCCTGTTTAAAGTAAGCATAGCCCCTGCATGCTACACGAAATGAAAGAAAAAAAACGTAAACTACAAACTTTTTATAACTCCGCATACACACGGCCCTCCACCCTGTGGTAAGCCCTATTTTGTGTGTCTAAATTAAAAAAACTCTTTAGCTCTTAAACCTGCACGATCCTCCCCTGATCTTTTGGGTGGCGGGACTCTAAATAGCATCCACAGACCCATGAGAAAGAAGGACTTGATTTAATGAAGAGTACAGTCAGTCACACTGCTGCACGAAATGGGGTGACAGACTTGCCACTATGTGCATTCTCTCCAAGATGGCTGCACCCAGGACCCAAGATTCTGGGGGAATGGCGCTTAAGCCCGAATGAAGTAGGATGCTTATCTTTTTGTAACCCCCCATCTGTCCTGCCCTAAAGCAAGGGTGGGGGGTTACATAGAGACTTGACTTCTGCTTTAACTGAAGAAAAGTTTAATTAACGGTTATTAGACAAAAATTTCAGTATAAAATTATTTTATGTATGTTTAAGTTTGTAGAGTCCCGCTTTAGTACAAGGCATTCTTGTCACACAGTTAATCCCTATTTTAGATGTCTCAGGACAGGGGCAGAGGAGCAACATGGCCCGGAAACCTATTTTAGGATGTTGGTCCACTCAATGTCGGATGCCTGGGGCCCACCAGTAGAACTTACCCTGAGGGCCCAGACTAAATTTAGATGCCAGTATCACTAGCTAACCTTCAAGGCCCATGCACAGAAACATTATGCCAGACTGTATTTTCTGTGTGTGTGCACTTGTGATGCCACAAGTAAGCAATACATAGGTTTGGTGATGAAGGCCCTCGAAGGGGCCCTTGGACCTGCCTGTTTTTTTTCTGGTAACCCTGTTGGCCAGTTCCCTTGAAATTCCTTGTCTTGTGGCTTTGGAAATGGTTGTCTAATTAGTCCAGACAGAGTAGCTGAAGAAATAACATCAGAAGAATCCTGTCACAGACTCTCAGTGACATGGAGGACTTACCTCACGACAGCTGGGGATGAGTGCTAAGAATTTTCTTTCACTCGCTTTTATTATTCCTTTTAAACCTTATAAGACTGTAGAGCATCCTCCATTCAAATCGTAACAAATATACAAATGTGTATCAAGATCACTGTACTCCTTTAATGACACAGGCAAAAATGAAGAGACAAATAAAAAGCTGACTGTATCACTGGCTTACCTCCAAGGCTGGAAATAAACAGTTGCTGAGCCGCACATTAGTGGCATTTACCAGCAGATCATTAGGAAGATTGCTGCAACCGAATGAATGAGTGTAATGCGGGGAACGTCCGGAGTCAGGCTGAGCTGTTTACCCATTTTTGTTTAAAGAAAAAGTCATAAAATGATTTTACAAGACACTGGTGATTAAGGATGGTGTATCTGCACTTTATGTAAATGATCCAAAAGATATATATTAGAAGTTGACTTATTATTTACTGAGAGCATTTTATCAGTTGAAACTTCCAAGGAGTTGTAGGAGTCCGTATACTTACATCTCCAGGATCAAAGCAGTCCAAGCAGTTAGAATATCCTGCAGCAGGATGTAATGTTCCAGAAGATATGAAATCCCCTGGGATGCCTCCGGGGAATGGAACAGGATGCCTCCGGGGAATGGAACAAAACCCGGAAAGTCAAATGGCAGTAAATCAGATGACCAACGGAAACCATTCAGATTTGATGTGCAAGCTCACTGGGAAATCTAGATTGGTCAATGGCAGTCACGTGATTGGCAGCCACTCCTGAATGCGGAAGTGGTTAATATATAGGTATAGGCTAATGTATAGGATTGGTTTGGTACCTTTGTTTAAAATCTTCTTTTTACACTTTTGTGGGATTTTAGTTGAACCCATTGCATTTATTAGTGTTTCCCAATTGTAGTTAATCTCTTTCTCCAACTCCATCTTTATTTCTTACTGTACTCCCCCCCCCCCCCTCCCCCCAGTGCAGTCAATGGATTAGCTGAGCATTGGCTGAATCGTGAACATCTTTTTGGGACTGAATCATTCAAACTGGTTTAAGCTTTACTGTTTTGAGGCCCCTGTTTATCCATAGCTACAGCCAATCCTTTCATAGAAAAAGAACAGTGTTATAATTACTATAGTGCCCGATCTGTGCAGGAGCACTGGAGCTACTATATATGGAGAGTAGAAAATAAAAACCGTCTGTCCATTTTGTTCTCAGGGACCCAAAAAAGTGCTGGGGATATTAGCAGCATGCAAGTCTGGGCACCTAGAACAGGAGGCACTTTTTGGGATGGGGTCTTCAAAGTTAGCCAGGGCATTTTCACCTTAAACAAGCATTCAGAGCCTGAACATATTTGAGGATACATTTTTTAAGTAAAACTTAAATGCTCAGAGACAAACATACACCATGCATCCTGACCTCAAATCAACACCAAGACTAATTGTAAAACCATAGCATAATTGTTTGTTCTTTCAGCTGATTTCTCCTACATTTGTTTTGCAGGGAGGGACATGGGTGGGATTTCCCTTTATGCCCCTCCCCTCCAGTGACACACAGTCACATGCCTGTAGTATAAAGTAGAATAAAAGTTTCCCTACCTGGGGGCTCTCCATTACCCCCAGGATGCTGGGGTAGAAGCATGGTGGACTGCCCCAGCTGGCATCAGACCTATGGAAAGACAGAAGCAGAAAGATGTGTGTGGGGAATGTGTGTTTGTGGTGGCTTTCAAAAGCTATTTTTGTATAGCAGGGACTCCCAACCGCATTTATGAGATGTGATGAGATCAAAGAAAATATTGATACAGTGAAATACTTAAAAGCATCAACATTTACAGTTCAGTGTGCATACTGACCCCCCGTCCCCTAAAAATAATAAGGCTGCTGGCAGATTCCCTCTTAACCCCAAATTTATAAGTGCCCACAGATCCCCCTCATCCCACATAAGGAACCATGCCGTCTTCCTCATCTTTGAAGCTTCTCTGTGACACATGACACCACGTGGGGGCACTGGAAAAATATGATGATTGAAGCTGTCAAGGCAGGTAAGCCAGCACATGTCTCTGTCTGCCAAGCGCATTAACCCCATGCATAGTGCTGAAATTGTATAGTTCTGGATGCTATGTACATCCTACAGCCCCCACCATGTGCTGTACATCCACAAATGTTCTGGTCTACAGATGAGCTATACACTCAGGATCTTTGACCCACATGAGGCTCCTGAGCTAAAGGATAGGGGCCCCTGCTGTATAGAAAGATTAAACATGACAAGTCAGCTCACGTCCCAGGAGGCAAGGGGCTGGGATTATTATATGATATAATTGACCCCTGGACATCTTGGTATAAAATGAAGTAAGGGAAAATGTTTGCTCTTCATACATTTGGGGTTCGGTCAGGTTAATTAGTTTTTAAATTAGACATTTTCTTAAATGCTTTAAAAATAAAACTACTTATTCTAAAGTAAGAATGACCATATATTATTCTTGACCCATATACTGTTAGATAACCCAATTTGCCAGTTATAGGTACACTAACCCATAGTCTAAGGGTTATTTAACAAAAAAAAATAGTGTGCACTCCATCTCATGTGAGAAAGATTATTATTTTATGTGACAAGCTCACCAGATCAGTAGGCTGGTATTTACTAAGGTTTGACAAGCTCTCCACCTAAACGGTCAATAAAAAGCATGTCAACCCCACTTACCAGATTGGGTGTTAGAATAGAATTATGTACTAGTGTGAAGGGTTTTCCGCGTGGCATGATTAAGTCATCAAATAATAAGAAAAGCTCTTTGTGTGTGTGACCTCATAAACCTGGGACACCCAACCATTCTTAGCATGAGAGAGGCTGTCAGTGCTGAGAGATAGGCAGGAGCCATATTTGATGTGAACAGATGCAATGTAACTCTTATAACTAGAAATGGTTCCAAATACTAATGCGGTGAAGTACCTGAAAATATTGAATTTGACAGTTCAGTTGCATGTACATCAACCTACCCTCTAGAATACTTGCCCCTCACAAGCAGTTTCCCCAGAGGTTAAAGGAGCACTATCGCTAAATTGTGTAATATTAAAAATCCATATAAACACATTGGCTAATGAGAGGAGGGGTCACTTATAAACCCAAACCCGGCGCAGGCGCGCGCACGTCTAGAGGGGCGCGAGGGAGGCGGCAGCGGCCGGCCGCCGCCGAAACTAAGGTAAGGAGTTTGGGGTGTTTGGGGGGGTTTCACCCCACGGGACATCCCGATCTCGGATGTCCCGCGGGGAGGGAGGTGATCGGCCCGGGAATCTTATAGATTCCCGGGCCGATCACCGGTGGGTGTTGGTCCACTTTAAGCCCAAATTCTATTAAGCCCAGGAGGCCCTCCTTCAAGCTGCAAGCGAGAAAGCCAATCCTGGATGTAGGTGATTATGCAATTAAGCCTGTGAGGGGTCTTTTAAAGTTTTGCACTGCAGGACACCCCTAATTGGGATGCCCCAGGACACATTTAACTGGACTAAAAAATGTATATTGATTATTGAACAGCTTTAAAGGAAAAAAAACTCTGAGATTTTCTCTCTGCTGGGTTTTCCTGGGGTCAAGGGCAAGCCTGATTTGGGATGCCCACTGTGTGAAACCCCCAGGAACGCCCAACATTGTTACCATTTCCAATTAGTATTCTATGCTGTGCATAAAAATGCGTGGCATAGAATTCTGAATGGGAGGGGAGCAGCAAGCATCCCCCAGGAATTTAATTTCGAATTTCGAATCTTTGCCCCGGGTGCCAGAAAGCCCAGCTACTCCTCTGCCTTACACACCACCTGATGCCTCCCACAACATTGCAGATATATTTACCTTTTCTTCAAGTCTTTCCACCCAATAAGAAAACCCTTCTTGGTGATCAGTAGATGGGTAGGTAAGATTCATTTATTAGGTTTCTGGTGGCTGCCTTAAAGTGGATTTTGACTATCCTGGGTTTTGGTCCACTTCCCCGGGGCACCCCGATCGCTATGTGAAACCCCCCAGATCGCCCAATTCAACGCACCTCACCCAGCTCCTATGGCGCAAGCGCGGCCGCTCATACAATCAGCGCGCTCGGAACCACTGAGGTATGCGCATCAAAGCGGCGTCAAAGCTCAGCGGCTCCGAGCACGCTGGTGGCCGCATCTCTCGCTTCCCTCTAACAGGGAGCGCGCCCGCGCCGGCCATTCACGCGCCCTGCTAGAGAGAAGCGCGAGATGCGGCCGCGGCCTGCGCATGTGCTGTTGGACCGGGATTCAGGTAAGGTTTGCGGGCGTCCTAGAGGGTTTCACACAGCGGGGCATCCTGCTGGGTATTGGTCCACTTTAAACAGAGTCTTCAGTCTTTCCTAGCCAGCCTTCCCTGCGCCTGAGCAATTTTGAGAATTGGAAAAAAAACTACCTTACTGGGGCAACCCTTCTTGTGGTGCCCTGGTGCAGCTGCAGCTATAATTGGCTATAAAGTAAGAAGCCATGACAGGTCATAGATTCCCTTCTGTCATGCAACTGTTCCTGGCAGTGATTATTTTTACCCCATTCTCCAAAAAGGCACTGGCATGAAAAGGTGTAATTTTGAATCTTTGCCTGGGGTGCCAGAAAGCCTGGCTACGCCTCCAGAAGGGAGCCCTTAGTTTCCAGTAACATACCTACCATTTGTTCCCGGTCATTGCCCCACAAACATCCAAAAACGTTGAGCACCTGAAAATCCTCCATGCTCCATGCAGTTATGCTTTTTTTTGCTGGGGCTTCCTGTTTAAACTTTTCTTCTCCAGCTCTGCCTGGGATGCGGGATGGTCCATCGGGGTCCTCTTGGGGCTGAAGCCGAGCTGACCTTTCCGTATCCTAGGCATCTACGAGGGTGTGTTGGCGGGCATCAGGCTCCAGCTGCACACCTTAATGGTTGGGGTCACCATCCTGATCGATAAAATTGTTTGATACCCTATTTTGTGTCTGTTGAGGCCACCTGGTATTGATACCTCACCTTGTTGAATATGACAACCAGTCCTGTTCTTAATCTTTTTTTTTTACTGAATATATATGTTTACCAGATCTCTGACCTCTTCTGGTGCCAGTGGAGGCTTCATGGATCCCAGCGACCTGTCCTCCTGATGGCAGGAAAACAGCCCCTTGGGTCCCTAACACTAGTCCTCCCCTTATTATCTAGTCCGAAACTAAAGAAGATATGGGTACAAACGCTTTGCTCACTTCAGTTTTGTTGTTAAGATGTTTTCATTTAGAGTGCCTTATGCTCTGGGGACATAAATCCTGTAGAAAACTTTGGTGGCATGGATCCACATTTTTGGACCCTTTTTGCACTATTTGTCTGTTTTAACAGACACTGGATTGGGCCAAGACTGTTATGTTTATTTCCTCTTAACAAAAAAGACTTTTCTCTTTCTTCTTGTTGCGGTCCCCCTTGGCGGGTCTCGGTCCAGGTATGATTCCATAATGTTTTTTCACAATACAATGACTGCTACCCCCAGAATATTGTTTCATGGCACGCAGGGATTTAACTATCCATCCAAGAGGAGTAAAGCTTTTCAGTATTACAGATCTTGCAAGGCTGAGATTCTTTGTCTGCAAGAAACAAGGTTTGCAATACACTCCAGTCCCAAATTCCTAAGTGGTCACTTTCCCAAATTATTTGCAGCAAAGGCTCAGGAAAAAAGAGGAGTAATTATAGCTTTTTATTGTCCGGAAGGAAATCCTCAACCCAAAGTGGCGGTACGCCCTTATCCAAGAAACATTCTTTGACATAGATGTCACTATTGTGCCATGCTATGCTCCAAATACATTTCAAACACTAGATTAACATTTTCATCATGGCAGGTGATTCATGGTAGTTAACCCTAAGTTGGATAGGACACGACCTCCCAGAACTAGAGAGGGGGGCAGGGATGTGGATTGTAGTCATGCCAGGACGGGGCTACTACGTTCCCATGATTTATGTGACACATGGAGAGAGTGCCACCACACCTCCAAAGATTATACATTCTACTCAAAACCCACATGGAACGTTCAGTAGTATTGATCATATTTTCATTCCTCAAACTAGTCTCCCATTAATGGCTGACTCAAGAATACTGAGCACATGTTGGTTTGACCACCGTCCAGTGATGCTCTCACTGAACTGCTTGGTGCCCCAACCTCTTGATGCCTGAATGAACCCTTACTAACACACCTATGCCCAGATACATATTTCCCTTACTGACTATTTTGCTTTAAGTCAGGGGTCATTGGAGTCTCTGGTCAGCTTATGAGAGGCTCATAAAGTGGTGCTGAGGGGCAACATCATTCAGAAAGCTTTAAAAAACAGAAGTAGAATAGCCCGGATCCAGTGACTAACTAATAATTTCGAAAAGGCGGAGCAGGAATGGGAAAAAATAAAACAAACCATCATCTGCTATGAATATGAATAAAAGTCATTGAAAGAAAAAAAAACAGCTTGCCTTCAGCTCCAGTACTGCTGGTTCTGCAACAGCCGTATGGATAGTTCTCTGAACACTCTTGCCCGCTTAATCAAGTGAATAGGTGGGTGGAGCCATACACAGAGTGCAGGATGCTTGTTGAGATGCTGGTGCTTAGGACCAGAAAAACTGGGAAAGCAGGACAGGATCCAGGGCAAGGTAAGCATTCTTTCTCTTCTTTGCCTCACTGCCTTGCACCGGGGAAGGGGGTGAGGGCATTGATAGACTGGACTTCCAATTTACAAGTAAAGGCTAGCAAAAGCAAAAGATGGCCACTCACTGATGTATACACTATTTGTTCCTAAAAAATCATTGGATGGGTTTCTCTCAGTTCCGTTCAATAGACGAGGATACAATATAGTAACATAGTATGTAAGGCTGACTAAAGACTTTAGTCCATCCAGTTCAGCCTGTTTATATCTTCTTCCAGTTGCCATAGCTGGAAATGTTATTACATGCAAGGAAGGCATCCAGGCCACTTTTGAATTTTTTTTAGTGCATCATTCATAATTACCTCCTCTGGTAGAGAATTCCATAGTTTTGATAGAGACGAATCCCTCCTATGTGGGTGGAGGAAGCACCTTTACTCTAGCCTTAGTGGATGCCCTTGGCTTTTGGTTACACTCCAGGGTTTAAATAGTTCATGGGACTGATCTTTGTATTGACCCTAAATATATTTATACATAGTTATTAGATGACCCCTCAGGCATCTCTTTTCCAAACTAAATAAACCAAACTTCAGGGTACTCTAGTCCCTGCATTCCATTTATTACCTTAGTTGCCATCCTTTGTACGTGGTCCAGTTTTGATATGCCCTTCTTACACACTGGTGCTCAGAACTGTACACAATATTCCACATGGAGTCTGACCATTGACTTGTACAATGGGAGGGGTTACTGCATATATATGCATATGAGACAGTAAGCAGGGGCGTAGCTAGGGGGGATCTTGCCCCGGGTTAAGCAGGTCAGGTGCCAGAAAGCCTAGCTACTGCTCTGCAGTAAGTCATGGGTCTCTTATCCTCATTTTGGAGATGGCCATCTTAAAAAAAACATAGCATAAAAGCTCATGTATAGAGGTGGAAAATCCTATAATAGTGCACTATTGAAGATTGTTTAACATATCAAAACCTAACTGTTAAATGATGTCTTTCAGCACTTTTGCATCTCTAAATAGCAGGAAAGAAAAAATATATCACATCTGTTGTTTTGCTTTTTTTTGCCTACTGAAGCACTTCTGGTGCTAATGAAGTAAGTCCTGAATTTCATTATATCACATTAATGCATTATATGTAACACAGCATTTCAATGCACTCAAGGAAACGGATGCATTTTTAATCTTAATACCTGACTTAGAATTAGCAATACTTCCAATTCTCTATGAAATAGAAAGTTTGTCTGAAGTTTATGTAGCAGCAAAGCCATAGGTGGCAGTGGGGCCAGAAGGGCCTCAGTGGAAGATCTCGCCTACAGGATTACAGATAGGGGTGAACTGGTCATAGGGAGAATTCCCAGAGGGCCACACTGCCTTCCTATTTTCCCCTATGGGGATATGCCCTGTGACACAGGGAATTGGTTCTGGCTGGAGTCAGATTTGGAGTTCTGATTCCAGCATAAAAAAGAAAATCTCTTACTAATATTATATACTGAATGCAACTTCCATTGGAAGTTTAGAAAGAGTAATCATACATATATATCTTGTTTAGAACAATCCGTCCCTTATACTTGGTATCTTCATGTTGCCCCTAAGGCCCTAAGTTACAATACCTGAAACTTAAATGGAAAGTGTGTATTTTTCGAGTGCCAACATAATAGCCTCGATTGAAAGACACATTCGTCCGGACTTCCGTAGCTGTCTGTGAGTTTTAGTGGGTGTTTGTCATTTTTTTGCTTATTTTCGTTCATTTTCCATTCGTACGAACGTTCGGGGGAATGTGTATATACGCTTTCGATGAACAGAAGCAAATCGGATCATTTCCGTTAGTTCGGTTCATTCTCCAAACAAAATCTGATATTTTTCGTTCGTTCAGATAACTTACGTTGTTGGGATGGGCTTGCGTCTGATTCAGAGAGCTGATTTCTGACGGATCACCACCCTATAAATCCGTTTCATTTCCGATCCACTTACGGGACCTTTGAGGGCTCGGATTGCTATTGTTGAACATGTTTTGCGTCTATGTGGAGGAGTCTGTGCGCCTTTAGCACCAAGGCATTGCATGTATCAGCATGGCCGAGGCCATAAATCGTATAGCAATGCATACCTAAATCAATACATTTCATGTATGCCTTAAAGAAGCATTTTAATGCCGACCTCAATTAGTCCTTAGCATGTAAACCATTATTTTCCCACACATCCATATAATTGCTATATTTTTGTAGACTTATGTCCTTTGTGAAATATATTTGGATTGTTGAACTTGAATCTTAATTTGTTGTAGGAGTTATTGTTTTAGTCGGTTACCTTTGCTTTGTGTAATTATTTTATATTTGGTTGCAGGAACTGCAAGATGTGCCACTCACACAACATACAAGCAGTGTTTGGTCCAGCTATGCGATTCCTCAGTGTTCTTGCAGGGCATCCAGGGTCGTCCCATGATGCTTATATATTGCAGAGCTCCAGCTTATTTCGTCAGTTTGAGTCAGGAGAATTATCTGGTGGATGGCTCCAGGGTAAGTTTGCTCACATTCCATCAATCTATTTTCACTATATTGTAATATTGTACACAATTGTATTGTAACAATATTGTAGCTTAGATTGTGTATTTTATGTTAGTATTTTATAAATTCTTTCAGGGGATTCTGGATATCCACTCCTGCCCTTGCTCCTGATGCCCGTTCTTTGCCTGCAGAATGCGGGCCAGGGGTTCTCTAATCGGGCACTATGCAAAACCCGGGCCGTGGTGGCGAGGGCCCTCTGGCTTTTGAAGTCCAGATTTAGGTGTTTGGACCATACGGGGAGGGGGGCACTGCAGTATGACCCCAACAAGATTATACCAATATTTTAATTTACGTTTTTTAACAGGGACCACACGTGCCAGAGTGGCACAACTGAGTGTCAGGGTCCTTCAGTTGGTGGGCGAGATGCAGGAGCTGCGCGACTCGTGGGGACCACAGATGAAGAATAATGTTTTGTGGCCTGCCATTGCTATGTATTTAGTTTTTTATAGTTGTAAAAATGTGAAATTTTCTAAATTTTAAAATTTTTTAGATTTTATGATGGAATCCCAAAAAAAAATGTTACAGTGTCATTTCATTTACAAAATACATTAACACAAAACTAATGGGCCCAGAAATATTTAAAGATGAATATTCACATGACCGAGAAGTGATGGGTAAGTTTTAGGGACCTAAAATGGAAGAAGAACCTAACCGCGAAGTGGTTGGGGTGAGCTTTAAGGGTCCAAAAGGGAAGATGGAGGATAGTGCTAAGTGATTTAACTAAACATTGTAGTAGAAGTGAGGGTGGCAAATATGTAGGCAAGCACTTTAATGAGTTAAGTTTGTAGTGCGCAGGTGCAAGATCGTAAGGATTTCCGTCTGGACGAATATTTATTGAAAAAGGGAAACAGAATCTAACGGGAAACGTAAAGGATTCGTGGGAGGATACGATGGGAAAAGGGCAAAAATGAAAGCCTACGTTGTAACATGTGAAAATGAAACGGAAAAGTCACACTGGAAAATGACATCCTCGTATTCGTAATCTGCCGTACGAACGGACGGAAACTTTACAGAAGGATTGCAATGCATGCATAGAATCGCTCATACACTCATACAAGAGCGGAAACATTTCACAAAAAAAACAGATCGGCACTAAAACGAAGGTTTTTTTTGTCTCTCTGAATCGAGCCTAATGTCCTCAAGGCGCCGAGCTTAAATTGTATTTTTTTCTTTTGTTAGAAAACGTGTGTTTTATGAAATCTGTTTTCACTATCTCTTGCTACTGGCAACCATACAAGTCTGTACACAAAGATATACAAGCAAACAGGTACATAATAGAAAATAAAAATTGCTAGATATGCTCAGCACCTTTTACCCACAGTTCCACTGTGTGGGTCCAGTGTTTGTGTGCAGCTCCTCTGTGCAGGGTCGGCATATTCATACTTACTCCTAATATTGCAAGGTCATGCCAAGGTCTGTGCGGCAAACCTTGTCTCACTTCGACATGCCCACTATATTGCAATGAATGGAGTAGGCGTGTGTGTTTGGGGGGGGGGGGGTAAAGCCATATTGATAGACACCACAATATCTGCCTTTTGCTGGAGGATTTAAGTTATTTATTCATAAATTGTTTCATAATAAAATAGGCTAAATCTAAATAGCCTGACTACTTTCATAATGGTGAGAAAAAAACCCATGTTACCATTTCCTACAGTATATTTGTTATTACTAATTATTGGCTATTTATGAAGGAGTTGTAGATGGATTCGGAACCATGATAAAATAGAGTCAGAATCAGGAAGCTCTAAACTGACAGGGGCAGGTCGTTCCTCAGACAGTGATTCTTTCGTGTTCATCCCAGTGTGACAAAATCCTAAGTTGGCTTTGCCTGCTTCTGATCTATCAGTTGCTGAGACTGAAGTATATATATCTGCAGTGTGGATCTCAAGCATTCCACAGTAACTATGTAGTTATTTGTACCTGCTGCTTGCTAGAGGAACTGTACTTAACCTGAACTTCCCCATGTCCCTTCCTATAGACTGCATAGACCTGCATAGACTTTTTATACTGAAGTGAGTGTACTTTCTGTTCAAACTAAAAAATTGGACTTAATTATAGAAACATAGAAACATAGAAGGGTGACGGCAGAAGGAGACCATACGGTCCATCTAGTCTGCCCTTATGTGTATACTGTATGTACTCTTTATCTTAGGATAGATGTGTGCTTATCCCAGGCATGTTTAAATTCAGTGACTGTTTGTTCCAAGCATCTACTACTCTTTCTGTAAAATAATATTTTCTAACATTGCTCCTGATCTTCCCCCCGACTAGCTTCAGGTTGTGCCCCCTTGTTCTATCATTAAGCGTCTTCTTAAAAACACTTCCCTCCTGAACCTTATTCAATCCTTTCACATATTTAAAGGTCTCAATCATGTCCCCCCTCTCCCTTCTTTCCTCCAGACTGTACAAATTAAGTTCTTTAAGTCTCTCCTGATAAGTTTTAAGTTTAAGTCCTTCCACCATTTTCGTTGCCCGCCTTTGGACCCGTTCTATTATCACTATTTAAATTACTTAAATGCTCAAACATAGGACCAAACTACCCTATCAATAATAAAGCACTAAATATATCATGAAACAATAAAGACTAACGATGAAAACACGATTATGGAATAAAACATCCAGAAATAAATATATCTAAAGATGCCACAAAGATTATAAAGTGACCATGTAAAAAATAAAAATAATCCTGGATGTATCAGCCAGCAGGGCAGCAATCCCATAGCACCAAAACATCACTGCTCTGCTGGCTGATACCTTTTGTGTTTGTTCATTTGCATTCAATGCAATTTAGGGATAGTTGTTTTGCACTAATGCATATTAAATTGCATTTATAACACTGTGGTTTGTGTGAAATTTGCTAGGGTTGATCTTTAGCAGGGGCATTCAACTGGTGGACCACGGCCCGCATTTGGCTACCAGTCTTCCAGACCCCACAGGCGGGCGTGCGGGAGGAGAGATGGGTGGACGTATGGGAGGAAAGGATGTGCGGGCGGCAAGAGAGATGGGCGTGCAGGAGGCTAGAGTGACAGGTGTGTGGGAGGCAAGAGAGACAGGAGTGAGAGTGGGAGGTGAGTCGGGTGGGCAGAAGTAAGATGGGTGGGCGGGGAGAGAGACGAACAGGTTGTATCGGTGCAGCTATTTTATATATGCCGGACAGCAACAAGCAGGGATATGTATTAGTTCCACCCTGCATATCTCCGTTTTAGCTGCCTGGTGGATATAATACAGTGCACACATGACTTTTTTTTTTACTGTGCAGCATCGGATTGTGAGCCAGGAGCCAGTGAATTAAGGTAAAAGCTTGCTGGCTGATAATCATGGGGTTGGGGGGAGGGGGGCAGGGACAACATTTAAGCAGAAAAAACAACTGGGGCATCCCAAATCAGTATGCCCCTGCTGTGTCAAAACCCCAAGGGCGTCCATACAGAGTCCTTAGTCATGTTTACTTCCTTTCGGCAGGGCTCCTATTGGACGAGAGCCTGCGCATGCACCATTGGGGCAAGCAAAGGTGAGTTTTAGTGGGCATTCAGGGGGGTGTCACACAGCAGGGCATCCCAATTCAGGATGCCCTGGGAACGTGGAATAAAACCCGGGAAAGTCAAATTAAAGTCTATAAGACTCCAGGCTGCCTGATTCCATTTCCTGGGACATCTTGATTTGGGATGCCCTGCCTTGTGAAAAACCCCAGATCTCTGGTAAATGTTGATCCAATCCCGCATGTTTTAGGCACATGGTTAGATATGCACACCCTCATATGAGCCGTTGGCTTGACCGTCAGGTAGCTTTTCCTGGGGATCCAGGGGGTTCATATAGCAGGGCATTGACCAAAAGCCAGGATAGTCAAAATCCCGGGTTTTGGTAAACTTTAAAAAAGGCAAAAACATCATATGGAGGGATAAAAAAAAGTCATGGGTGATAGCAATTAAATAAAAAAAAAAAATTAAAGTGGACCTATCAACTGAAACATCATCCCTGCAGTCTAAAAAAACTCCAGGGCCAGCCAACTAAGTGCCTTGGGATACCCTACTGTGTGAACCCCCCATGTAGACCTGCAATCACTTACGTTTCGACGAATTCCTGGCTTCGTGAGCCAGACAGGCTGCGGATAGGCTGCGGATGGGAGCGAAACACAGGCCACAGGGATGTGGACGCACTTGCTGCCTATGGTGGCAGGCACACTGTTCAAAACAGCTCTTTAAAGTAACAAAACTCTTGTGGCACGGCTCTGGAATCTAAAAGGTTCCAGTGCCAGGCGCTTGTCTTCGAGATCGGGATGCCCCGCTGTGTGAAACAAGATAGCTCGGACCTTCAACTTATGCCAGTCTCCGGTAAGTGGCCCTTTACAGAAAGTAGTTGAGTATCCCTGATCTATAGTATATTTAATTATTTGGTTCATGCATAGGATTATATTTAATTATCATATGGTCAGTCTATTGTCTTTGTGGCAGCTTTAGATATAATTATTTTGGATGGTTTATCTCATATTTATGTATTCATTGTTAGTCTTTATTTTATAGAGTCACCCCATTTTTTATCTGCGTGCTTGTATTAGGTCTGTTGTATCTTTTGGCAATATTGTTCTACTGTTTACTGTGTACTTGGGAATTGCACACCTTTCTGTGAGTGTATTGAACATTAGCTGTGCGAACCTTTGGTTTTTGGGTAAATACTCAAACACACCCCAAATTATATTACAGTACTATTAATAGTTATTTGCAATTCACATCTGTGTATTTTGATGTTGCAAACTGTGCCTTTTCGCAAAAACGCATCTTCAAATAAAATTAAAAGGAGCAAAAGGCTAAGTGGCCTTGTACCAACAAAAATAATAGCCCATTTTATTCTTCCCCCGCTAACCCAAACGTAATTATTATTTTATTATAAAAATATGCCAATTCCATCCATGACAGTGCCCCTTTCCTCTACTGGAAGCCTCTTGAAATATTTTCAGGGCTCAGGATATGATGCAGTGTCTGGATGACAAGTCTCAGCCGCGATCCCTACAGGACCAGGGGTTGCAGTTCCCAATAGCACAAGAGGAGACAAAAAAAAAGGAAAAAAGAAAAAGGAGCATATTTTTTAAGTAAAATGGCATCTATCTTTGTGTTTGACTGAAAATACACTACATCAAAATTAACATAAGATATGAACATTAGCAAAACGATGCAATGAATCATAAAATGTGTTGACAGATTCTTTTTAGGCAAAAAAAATGTAAGTTTAAAAAAAAAATCGTATTGTGTGTATAAGCCCCATCCTGATTAAAATGGTATCACATATGTATTGGTAGACACCCGTTCCTGCCCAGGAGTCTCCTCAAACTAAAAAGAGCGTTTTATTACATTTTTCAAAATAAAATGCAACTACTATGCTCACTATCAAAGGGTTAAACCCTCAAAGATTAGAATACAAATATGCATGCACCCCCCTCTTCAGCTGAAAGGGGGCACACTTTTTATTTAAGGGTTAAATAGTTTTTAAAGGGTTTTTTTTAAATGGCGTGGGGTATCCCTCCCAAGTAAAACCAGCCTGGGCACCAGCTATGGGGCTGGTAGACGGGGGGGGAGGGGGGAGTGAGCGGCCTGTCTCTGGCTCGGAAGGCTGCCAGCCCGCATAGCTGACGCGGTCTACAAGCTCTTCTGCCCCAGACCCCCACCCTCTACCCCCCTTTGGCTTTGGGTCGCATTGCATTTAATAATAAGAGAGGCAACCATGCTTGGCATCTAGAGGGTTATATTTGTGTTATCATTGTGAATGCAATGGTGAAAAGACATAACAACTGGAAATGTTGATGCATTTTCTGTCCAAAAGTGAACAAATTAAAGGGAGGAAAATCTGGTAAGTCTTTTTCTTTGGTCACAAAGTTGGCAGTTCACGATGTTTCTCTGAAATATAAATTGCAGCTGTTTGCAAGATGGCTGTGACACTGAATTTTGATATTATCGAAGAGTTCTGTCCTGCACGTAGCATTCAGTCCAGAGGAAGCAATTGTCTAATGGAACTTGTTGACGTTGTACACATATAAAGTACGACGTCATCAGTCCAGTGCGTACCATAGTACCGTAGAATAGTCAACCACTTGAGAAACAAGCAAGAAAGTCCAGCTCACAGTCATTATATTGTATAACTATACCTGTCTACTTCACATTATGTGTGGGTAAAGGAACAATCACGATGCACTCTTGCTCATAGGCAATGCACCAATAGTAATGTGTTTTTCCTGCCTGCCTTGAGGGGGCTCTGATGCTGGGGAGAATAATATGTGTTTTCCTACCTGATTGAGGATTAATGGTCAGGAAGTCAATCATACATTTGCACAGGGAGGGGCACAGTCATAGATCATATTGAAAGTTAAACTGTATTTTTGCCTTTATTGTTTGAAGGGACACTATGTTTAAGTCAACAGTTTATCATTGACGTTTGGTGGCAAATAGCAGCCATTCATGTGACCACCAGGAATCATTAGGGTTTGATGTGCAAGCGCACTGGAAAAACCCAATTGGTTACCAGCAGTCACATGATTGACAGCCATACAATTAGAAAGTTTGCAGACTCCACTATAGTGCCACTTTAAGACATATCTCTCATGCTGAAATCCGTGTTGTAGGCAGCTGTGTGTGGCCTCAGGGCATCCCTAATGAACAGGAGAGTTTTGGAGGGCCAATGGTTTTGTTGTCACAGCATTTAGTGTTTACCATCAAGCACACTTCACCCCATTTTTAGTTCTCTAAATCTGCAGACCTGTTCTTTCGATGGACTGTGGAAAACCTGTCTGGCTGTACGACATGATATGGTATTATTGACTTCAGCCATGTCTCAGTCAGACAGAGGATGTTGCAGTCTATCCCACTTTGGTACCTCACATTAGTTCTCCAGGGACTTTACATTACTAGTCACTGCAAAAAAGCATGAAAGGAAGATTTTTCCATCCAGGGGGATGAAGGGCTTATATAATAGAACCACAGAATCCAAGCCCAAAATCCCTTTTAAGTGGACCAATCACCAGGATTTTGACTGTCCTGGTGATTGCTCCTTGTTTGTTTAAGGCACTGTTTGAAACCCCCCAGATCACCAACTTCACTCACCTTTCCCCCATTCCTACGGAGCATGCGCAGGTGCTCGCCCAACAATGCCTTATACTGTGCATACTAACTCACGGCATAAAGCTGTTATTTTGGACTGCCATCCCTGGTTCCCCTGAATAGCTGGCCGCAGGAGCGCACACAGCTGCAGGGTCCACTTTAAGTTGATTGCAACAATTTGCTTCTTTGTTAATGTCTCATTAGCCTTACACCTAACACCTTAAATTATTAGATCAAATGCACCTGATATTCAGTAAAGAAATACAATGCAGCACACAGACCTTTTTATGATCAAACCAATTTTATATTGGTAGACATCTAACTGCAATGGCTGCACTGGAGAATTTGATCTCAGGTGTTCCTTTCTTAACAGCTAAGCAGTATGAGCCCATGGCCCGCCTTCCTCTGTAGCTCTGTATACTATCTTGAGCTACAATAAACAAGCCATATTCATTTGTGCGAGCATCCTCTCAAAGGCTTACAAGAGATGAAGCAGCGGGAACAAGCTCATCTTCTAATCGCACACAGAAGGATGTGCACAGTTTTATTTACAAGGGGAGTTTGTGAAGAGGTCAGCAGCTGCTTAAAATTTTAAGTTTGCTGCATTATACTGATGCAATGCAATAAATTGTTAAGCTGGTCACAGATGTGAAAAGTTTGTTATGCACAGCTTGTTGGCACGGCAATCTCAGCTGGCATTTGCCAACAAAGTAGACTGAAAGATGCATCAGAGGATCCTCAGCCGGGGCAGGTGACATCTATCGTGGAGCACTGCAGAGGAACCAGACTTCTAGCAGAATATTTCATAACACTTGGCAAAGGCCTTCTTAATATAACAATGAAGTGAGAAAAGCATGTAGAAGATTGATGAAAAAATCTTAAAACGCAAGGGATGCAATAGTTTCATTACAGAAATGCCAGGACCTTGCCCAATGAGAACTTTGCAGTTAAACACAGCATAGTAGTATCAACCACACACCTAGATTTAGCATAGTAACACGGAAGCAACCTAAGCTATCGTCTTTAATTCTACAAAAAAGTATCCAAATACATGTTATTGGCAGATATGACTAACCTTTCCTTATTAAAAATGCAACAAATGACCCACTCCGTGAACACAAACGTCTTGCCTAATAGCCGCAACTGATATCCTCAAAATTGGATCCATTAGAAAAGGCAGAGAGATGCAGAAATGATATAAGATGAAGAAAAGTTGACAAGTCCCGGAAAAATACAGCTCCAAAGATTTGAAGGAGGAAAAAATGTATAAATATCCCGGGGAGCACCAGGAAAAACAGCAGTAGAAAGTGGAGCTTACCGGCGCTGGCATAATGGACTGGTGTGTCCAACAGGCGCTGACGTAGGCCAGCCACTACAAGTGCAACAATCAAAGCTGATTACTATCGTTCAGCGCAGCGACTGCTATCTCCAATGCAGTACACAACACAGCTCCAGAAAAGATGGGAATGCCGACGCTCCAAAGCTGGCGCTATAGCCACAATAATTATGCTAAATGCCGCACATCATAAATAAGGCAGCTAGTTTCCTGTGAGCAATCTACATTTTTGTTTCAAGAATCTTGCGCCTTTCAAATATCCTTCCTGAGATACTGAATATCTTTTTCAATAAATAACCCCAGAAGCTTTTTCGTCACCAGTAAAACCCATGTGAATAAGACCCATGCCACTGAGTTTAAATAAGCCAACGTTACATTTAAATGGTTTCTACAATGTTGGTCTTTGTCAAGGTTGAATTTAGATATCTGGGAATGTAAAAAAAAATATTCTGGGCCCTTTGCGGCTAAAAAAAAATATAAAAAAAAATTACAGGCTATTGCCTGTAAATAGTAGATCTCTTCTCCAAATTCCCTGCTAAACAAACAGCTCTGAAAGAGACTAAAGAAACAAAAGGAAATGATGTCAAACTGCTCAGTTTCCTGGTATATAATAAGAACCAGCATGTCTTGAAAGCATGCTTCACTTTTAAAACTTCAAAAGGGAAAAGAAGAAATACAACATGACAAATAAATATAAGCATTGTAGCATTTGAAAAGAAATGATTTTTTTAAGCCAATGCAGGAAAAACTGCACTTTGACTGCAGCTTCAGCAGATGTTATGCAAAGCCACAGCAATACACAAGACCAAAGAGGAGGTAAATCAGCAAACGCAATCAGCATTAAATTATGAGACCCTGGCAATTACTAAGATGGTGGAGATATACAGGCTTAGTGAAAAAAAAACAATACACAAGAGCAACTAAAGAGAGAGCAGTGGGCAAGTCTAAGCAGTTACTGCATCTTCTGCCAAACATCTGTGCTTATGACATTTTGTTGAATGTCTTATCTATGAGAGAAACAAGTTTTGGAACAGTGCTGGCTGCTCTGATCACACGGCACCACTGCAGAACAATAGGGGACTATAGGGGGTATAAAATGTTAGGCCATATTCTAGACGCAAGACATGAGTACCAAGGCAATGTTACTGTGATTTCATGTATAGGCATTATTTATTCTGTAATGTATCTTTCACTCGGATCAGCATCCATTCACAATAGGAATAGAAAGGATTGCATGCTATTTTGATCATTGTCTGTTAGATATGTTCATATTTGGGGCAACCGAACAGACCACTGCTAGGTCTTGGAAGTCCCCCAACATTAATTTCAGAGGCTGTTATCGACAAAATAATAAATGAGAAACTTTAATTTAAATTAATTAAGTTTTGATCCCATGGTGCAGATATGTAGACCCAGACGGAAGTTGAGACTGTTCTCTCTTTTTCTTTAAAGAGTCAGTCCAGACATTGGCACAAAAAGAGCTTACCAGATGTCTGTCCCATGTGCCTCTCCTCCATTTCCTGCAGAACGTTCCTTTCTATATTCTAAGTATGTCACACACCTCGCTTCAAGAAATTCAAAACGTGTGGGTAATACTGACCTGTAGAGGGCGATATGCAGAGATGCCAGGAAAAAAGAGAGCCCCTCCCGGTTCATAAATACCTGGGACCTCCCACTCATTACCCAGTCTTCATCTCTGCAGTCGGCGAGCAAGTCAGAAGATGTGGTCTCCTCCTTGCACAGGGGGATTTCAGGTAGCCGGGATGACTCCCGGCCCTTTAGTTATCTATTTCCGCCTGGATCTTTTTTTTCTGTTACCTCATGCTTCCCAGCCTAGGCTGACGGTCCGGGTGAGGGTAGAAAAGCACCCTTGGTGCTTAAGAGCAAATGCTCTCCCGTGAGACCCTATATAAGAGGGTAGGCGGTCATCCAGGACGGTGACCCCGGTTTGGGATGCCCGTCCCTTGGCCTTACACTTTGGGTGGTCCCCCCCTTTGGGTAATGCCCCTCTCTCTAGCGGGATAGCGGAGGGTAGGAGCAGGTGTTAGGTCCAAATTTGGTAATCATTAATTCTTAATAATGTTTTAATGTATTAATTTATTAAATCATCCTCCCAATAGTTATTAACTTATTTATTACTTCATAACAGTGTGTATTTCTCTGTCAAAACGGCGCTGTGGCCGCCATTTTTATGCAGGCTTTCTCCCTGAGGTAAAAGGGGCGGGGCCGGGCGTCAGGGTCAAAGCCACGGCCCGCTCCCCTCCTTCTGTCTCTTCTGAGACCGGCGCCGCGGCCGCACATGGCTGCGGTGCCGGCCTTTTTGCATTGTCATGGCGGAGGGAAGCTTCTCCCCTCACGCTTTCACTCTTGGGGGCGGGGCCGGGCTTTCCAGCGCTGCGGCCCGCCCCTGTGTTACAGGCACCGCTGAGGTGCTTTTCTCTGTGCCTGTTTCCTCAGAAGGAGCTGGCCACGCCCCCTTCTCTCCTCAGAGCTGCTCTTTACCTCATCGAGAGAGGAAGCTGTCTTCAGGACCACAGTGAGTGGCCCGGTGGGCCCCCCTTCTGTCCCATCACCTATAATTATATATTTTTATGTCATATATATATATATATATATATATATATATATATTTTATACTCCGCTTTTCTTATTAGCCTTTTTTATTATGTCTTTCAGATATAACCTACAGTGGTGTTAGGGGGTTTCTCCCGGTCCTAGGGGCCCTGGGTTCTTAATTGGCTTATTGCAAATCCTCCCACTTGGGACATTAAAGGGGCATCCCGGGTTGCTTATATGCGTAATTCCCTCGGTCATTGCAACCAACTATAAGTTCACCTTTTGGAGGCATCCCCGGATACTGGGCTCGGGCTCCCCTCGGGGCAATCCCGGAAGTGTATGGGGTGTGGGGCATCCCTTACTGGCGATGATATATATCTGTGTATACCATGCGCACAGCAGACTATTACGCGGCAGTCCGGACCCCAGGCGTCTGGATCAGCGCCGCCGGTCTCTCCCCCCCCCTCCCAGTTTGATCCGTGCCCAGTCTGACGTTGTCATGGGCGGGCAGTTGCAATCGGAGATGTGTGCCCGATTGGCCAATCTTGAAAAATTATTCTCCAGCACGGTCACCAGAAAGGCTCCGGCTAAGAGAAAGCACTTGTCGCCGTCTTCACCGGCGGCCGACTTGGATGATCTTGATAATCTGGACTGGTCTGATTACTCCCAACTTGAGGAAGGGCAGGTATATGAAGAATCAGATAATTCAGACGATCAGCAGTTTGTGGGTGCTGATACCAAGCGGGGCTTGGGGAGGTCTTCGGATACTCCTAATGTTCTGGCTCAGATGTTTGAGGTTTTGGCTATTTCTCCTCCTGAGGCGGTTCCACGGCAAAAGGGGGAATTGTTCGAAGAATCCAGGCCGCACTTGGAATTTCCTAACCAAAAGCATTTTGACGGGATTATTGCTAAGGAATGGGAGAGGCCGGCCCAGCTCCCAGGTGTCCCTCAGGGTTGGGACAAAAAATATCCCTTTCCCTTGGATACGGTTAAGCGTTGGGCGCCCCCTCCCGAGGTGGATGCACAGATTCTGGGTTTATCCAACACTATTGTTTTAAATTCTCCTGATTGCTCCATGCTTAAAGATGATGAGGATAAATGCATTGACCAAATGGCTTGTCATGGTTTTGCCAGTGTTGGGTCAGCCATGAGGCCGGTTTGTGCTTCAGCGCTGCTGGTGGTGGCTACCAGGTCGGTGGTCAGGGACCTGTTGACTTCTTCCGGGTTAGATCCGGATAGTGACGATTTCCTTGGCCTTAAAAGGTGTGAATTGTTTTTGTCATTTGTACTAGCCGCCTTGGATGACACACTGATGATGTGTGGCAGAACGTCGGCTCTATTGGTGACAATTCGGCGTTCGGTTTGGTTGTGCAAGTGGGCGGCTGATTTTGTGTCTAAAAAGTCGCTGACCACTCTTCCCTTTGTGGGATTACGGCTCTTTGGTGAGAAGTTGGATTCAGTTGCCAAGGGTGGTAAGTTACCTCAACGCAAAAACCAGCGTTGTCCCTTTCGGGGGGCGGGTTCCTTTGCTCCTTCCTTTCGTGGGGCTAGAGCTGGCAAAGGAATTGTTTTCCCCGCAGCCAGAGGAGATTCCTGGAACAGGGGCAGAGGACGTGCCCGCCCAGGATACAGCTGGGGCTTTAAGCCCAAACCCGCTGCCAAGCCAGCTCAGCAATGAGGGGGTGCCCTCACCCATGTGGGTGGGGGGACGGCTGCAACACTTCTCCCAGGTGGTGACTTCTGGCTACAAGCTGGAGTTCGAGCTCCGGCCCCCTCCCAGATTCCTCAGGTCTCGGGTGCCTTCGGACCTTCTGGCCGCGCAGGAGCTCCAGGCGGCAGTAAAGAGTCTGTTGGATATGGCAGTTATTTGCCCAGTGCCCCCCTCAGACAGGGGTCGGGGCTTTTATTCCAATCTGTTCACGGTGCCCAGGAAGGACGGCTTGGTTCGACCCATTCTGGATCTAAAGATCCTCAACAGGTTCGTCCGTCCGCGGAAATCTCCCATGGAAACGCTGCGTTCAGCTATCCATTCTCTTCGGCAGGGGGACTTTCTGACGTCCGTAGACATCAAGGACGCCTATCTGCATGTGCCGATTTTTCCAGCGCACCAGAGATTTCTCAGGTTCGTGGTGGAGGATCGGCATTTTCAGTTTGTGGCACTTCCTTTCGGTCTTACCTCGGCTCCAAGGGTTTTCACCAAGGTGCTGGCCGGGGTGATGGCTCTCCTCAGAGCCCAGGGTATTCGCATTGTCCCTTATCTGGACGACCTTCTCATTATGGCATCTTCCTTCAGCCAAGTGGTATTGGACACCAGAACTGTGGTGTCCACTCTGGAGAGATTCGGGTGGGTGATCAACTACCCCAAGTCCTCCCTTTCTCCGTCCAGGTTAGTGTCTTTTCTGGGAATGTCCCTGGATACTTCCCAGGCCAGGGTGTTTCTTCCTCAGTCCAAGGTTCTCTTGATTCAGGAGTTGGTTCGACTCCTCCTGTCTATCCCTCGTCCGGCCATCAGACTGGGGATGAGGCTGGTGGGATTGATGGTAGCCTTCTTCGAAGCGGTTCCCTTTGCTCAGTTCCACACAAGGACACTCCAGCGCCATCTGTTGGCGGCCTGGGACGGGTCGCCACTGTCGTTGGATCAGTCCTTCCTGATGACCCCCCGAGTTCGGTGCTCCCTTCAGTGGTGGCTGGATCCAATCAATCTGTCGAGGGGCAGATCCTTTCTGGCCCCTTGTTGGGAGACGGTCACCACGGATGCCAGTCTATCAGGATGGGGGGGTTCTGGAAGGATCGTCAGTTTCAGGGACTGTGGGGGCCTCAGGAGGCTCACGAGTCCATCAATGTTCTGGAATCGAGGGCCATCAGGATGGTTCTGTTTCGCTTGACTTATCAGTTGCAAGGATTGCCGGTTCAAGTCCGGTCGGACAATCGGACGGCGGTCGCCTACATCAATCACCAGGGAGGGACTCGCAGCAGGAGTGCCCTCAAGGAAGTGTCTTTGATTCTGGCCTGGGCGGAGACCCACGACACGGAGGTGGACTCTCTGAGCAGGTTCTCAGCTTGCCGGGGGGAATGGTCTCTCAGCCCCAAAGTGTTTCGCTTGATTTGTCTCAGGTGGGGGTCCCCGGTGGTGGACCTCTTTGCCTCTCGTCACAATCACAATCTTCCGACATTTGTGTCTCTCTCACGGGATCCACTGGCTCTGGCAGTGGATGCCATGTCTCTGAACTGGAGGGATCTGGGGTTTCTGTATCTGTTCCCTCCATTTCCCTTGGTGGCCAGAGTGGTGCGCAAGCTGGCCCTGGAGGGTGCGTCAGCAATTCTGGTGGCTCCAAGGTGGCCAAGACAGGTTTGGTTCGCAGATGTGGTAAGGTTAGCAGAGGATCAGTTTGTTCTGCCCCTGCTGCCAGGTCTCCTCACCCAGGGTCAACTACGTTATCCCAATTTACCAACGCTGGCTTTGACGGTGTGGCTGCTGAAACCTCCATCTTGAAGGAGGAAGGTCTTTCCGATGCTGTGATTCGAACTCTCATTAGTGCTAGGATGCGGTCTTCCTCTAATATCTACTATAGGACTTGGAGGTCATATTGATTGGTGTGAGATCAGGGCGTTGCCTTGTAGGGAATTTTCCATCTCCCGAATCCTGGAGTTTCTTCAACATGGTATGGACCTGGGGCTCCAGCTTAGTACTCTGAAGGGGCAGGTTTCTGCCCTGGCAGTGTTCTTTCAAAGGTCATTTGCCCTACATCCTTTGGTTACGACTTTTTTCCAGGGAGTCACGCACGTGCGGCCTCCTAGAAAACCTTTGCTTCCTGTTTGGGATTTGAATTTGGTTCATTCTGCTCTTCAGGATTCTCCTTTTGAGCCCTTAAATGATATTGCCTTGTCTTCACTTACGCAGAAGGTGGCCGTTTTGGTAGCCATCACTTCGGTTAGGCGTGTCTCTGAGTTGGCGGCTTTGTCCATTCAAGCCCCGTACTTTGAGGGGCATCAGGACAAGGTGGTTTTTCGTTTCAAGTCCAATTTCCTTCCTAAGGTTGTTTCTGCCTTTCACCAAAACCAAGACATTGTTCTGCCCTCTCTGTGTCCTAATCCCTGCAATGACAAGGAGAGGGCCCTGCATTCTTTGGATGTGGTTCGTGTTGTGAAGTATTATTTGGAGGTAACGTCTTCCTTTCGTAAGACGGATGCCTTTTTTGTGGTGCCCTCCGGGCCCCGAAAAGGCTTGGCGCCTGCCAAGTCTTCCATTAGTAAATGGATCCGTCAGACCATAGTTGGGGCGTTTTCTGCCAAAGGGAAGGTACCCCCTTTTCGTGTTACTGCTCATTCTACTCGCGCTGTTGGGGCGTCCTGGGCTTTTCAACACCAGGCCTCTGTTGAGCAAGTTTGTAAGGCTGCTACTTGGTCTTCTGTTCACACTTTTTCCAAGTTTTACAAGGTTGATGTTCGAGCCTCAGCGGATGCTGTGTTTGGCCGCAAAGTTCTGCAAGCTGCAGTGGTTTAAGTTGCGCCTTGTTGCCTTGTTTTGGATCCCAGCCCTTTATGGACACTGCTGTTGGATGTCCCACACGTTATGAATTTCTTGAAGCGGGGTGTGTGACATACTTAGAATAATACCATTTTGTGAATACTCACCTGTAAAATGGGTTTTATAAGTATGTCACACACCCCGCTTCACCCTGCCCTTTTGTATTCTGGATCCTTTATATGGTGAACTTTGCGTTGTTATGCTTTGTGTTGGGCTCTTCCTGGTCCCTTACCTTACTGCTGTTCTTATACTGGGTGGTGAGTGGGAGGTCCCAGGTATTTGTGGACCGGGAGGGGCTCTCTTTTTTCCTGGCATCTCTGCATATCGCCCTCTACAGGTCAGTATTAACCACACGTTATGAATTTCTTGAAGCGGGGTGTGTGACATACTTATAATACCCATTTTACAGGTGAGTATTCACAAAATGGTATTTTTTCCATCACCATTCTCCAAATGTGGTCGAACGGTTGCCCCCACTCCTCAGTGCCAGACAAGTCACTTTGGCTTGCCAGGTCAGCTGAGAGACAGGGTAGGTTATGTGACCATATTTGAAGGTGGTGGTGATAGAGGAATAAAATTGAAAGGTTGGGCAAACTTTGGAGACCAGTTACAGCATCCACAGAGGACTGCAAAAATGGAGAAGAGGCACATGGGATAGGCTTCGGGTGAGCTCCTTGCCGGATAATATTTCCTTGGCCTGGACTGCCCCCTTTTATTCCCCCCTTCTTTCCATCCATTTGTTTTTTAGTCTGATTTTCTCTTTTCCATTACTTGCCCTTACTGGTTATGCTGCACAGTGTGTTACTTAAAAAAAAGGACACACACAATGTGATATGTAATGTTTTATTCACAGGTGCATGTCTATGTAACATGTTGCTTTCCTGTTTAATGTTTACGTCAATGTCACATTACTTTTTTTCACCTAAACTGGACCAACAGCCTTGCACAGTTGAAAAATAAAACTCTACAAAACTCACTTGCCCCATCTGCATGCATGATACTGAATCACTGTCAGCACTTACATTTGCTCCTGCATCCACACAAAGCTGAAATGCCGCCTAACCATGTTTTTCCCTGTTGCAGCCATTCTGAAGCACCTAGGAGGCTTTTACCTTTCCCAGAACCCCAACTGTACTGTTGCCTGGATTTAACTGACATAACCCACAATGCACAGCAGCAGGAAATCCAGTGGAACTTCCTCTTTGCAGGCCACTGGCAGGTCCATAAGATGCCATTGAGGGTAGAAAATCAACCATGAGAAGAAGTTACAAAAAGGTAAATAATTATTTATGTGCAGCAATCTGAATTGCCCTGGGGAGGGATGCACATGAGCTATGTTTCTTGTGAGGCTGCTGGTCAAGTTTAAACTATATGCAAAACATCTTTAATAAATAGTAAAAGAAAATCTGCATTTATATTTGAGCCATTTCCCTGACCCATAACCTTAATGGAAAATAGAAAAGCATGCCTCTATGGGGGCTATTCATGAAGGGATAGCGCCAGGTAGCGCCTCATAGTGGCAGGCAGCGTCTGGTGAATGCTGGGCACTGTACGCAATATCACTTTTATGAAAGAGAATCTGGTGAGCGCCTCTAACAGCGCCATGTAGCGTCCAATGTATTATTACAGGTGGCTCAGCGTATAGAGCCGGCGCTTTAGCTTCCAGAGCACCAGGTATTACCTGTCGGTCTCCTATACATTTCAATGGGTGTTCCTTTTCTTCTTTTTAAACTGGGTTTTTTTTTATTTATTCATTTATTTTTTCTCTCAAATAATTGTGTCTACCTCTCCTGGCCCAGAAAAATTCATTTTTGATTTTTTTTTGTTTTTTATGCAGAATTGTCATTACAGGTCTGGCACTAAAGTGTTAATGCCACAATGTTACAATGTCATTCCATGTGTTTTTGCTTTGTAACTGGTGGATATGTGTTCAAAAACAGACTTTAATCACACAGTGTCTTGCTCTATGGACTGCTCTGCTTAGAATGACACTGTGTGCCGCTTTGCACACTTCCTGCATCTTTACAGCATTTCTCAGATCAGCACAGTAAATGTGAATGGAGAATGTACACAACAGAAATGTAATGGACACCAGATGTAAAGGTATACAGCAGCAATAACAGATGTGCTAGTCATGGTACTCACCATGCTCAGCAGGCCCATGCTTCTTCTGAAACTACAGCTACCAGTACTCACCCAGCTTAAGTGATGCTAAGTAATGGTTTTATATTATTATATGCCAGCACACAGTTGAGTTTTTTTTATCATGTTAATAGGCATGAACTCAAGTAGAGCAGAAGAAAAAAAAATGAGTCAAGTGGCCACTGAATAGATGTCAACCTAAACTCTTCCATCGGGGTGAATTGTCTCTGGTCCTGCATTTTGCAGTTTTTGTAACCCGCCTAGGCTCAGGCAAATTATTTATCCGAAAATGAATTTTACTTACGGTAGCTAAGTGCAGCTGGTTCAGGAAAACGCTAAGTGATGCACCACAGAAGAATCACCCTGGAATATGAGCCTCGATTCAGAGACACATTCGTCCGGACTTCCATAGCTGTCTGTGAAAGTTTTGGTGGGTGTTTGTCATTTTTTTGCTTTTTTTCGTCCATTTTCTACTCGCACAAACGTTCGGGAATGCGCTTCCGATGATCGGAAGCAAATAGGAACATTTCCTTAGTTCGGATCATTTTCCAAACAAAATCGGAAATTTTCCGTTCCTTCAGATAACTTCCGTTGATTCAGAGAGCTTCCGTCTGATTCAGAGAGCTGATTTCCGACGGACCACCACCCTATAAATCCGTTTCATTTCCAATCCACTTACGGGACCTTTGAGGCCTCGGATTGCTATTGTTGAACATGTTTTGCGGCTATGTGGAGGAGTCTGCGCGCCTTTAGCACCAAGGCATTGCATGTATCAGCATGGCCGAGGCCATAAATTGTATAGCAATGCATACCTGAATCAATACATTTCATGTATGCCTTATAGAAGCATTTTAATGCTGACCTAAATTAGTCCTTAGCATATAAACATTTATTTTCCCACACATCCATATAATTGCTATATTTTTTTAGACTTATGTCCTTTGTGAATTATATTTGGATTGTTGAACTTGAATCTTAATTTGTTGTAGGAGTTATTGTTTTAGTCGGTTACCTTTGCTTTGTGTAATTATTTTATATTTGGTTGCAGGAACTGCAAGATGTGCCACTCGCCCTTGCTCCTGATGCCCGTTCTTTGCCTGCAGAATGCGGGCCAGGGGTTCTCTAATCGGGCACTATGCAAAACCAGGGCCGTGGTGGCGAGGTCCTGATTTAGGTGTTTGGACCATACAGGGGGGGGGGCACTGCAGTATGACCCCAACAAGGTTATACCAATATTTGAATTTACGTTTTTTAACAGGGACCACACGTGCCAGAGTGGCACAAATGAGTGTCAGGGTCCTTCAGTTGGTGGGCGAGATGCAGGAGCTGAGCAACTCGTTGGGGACCACAGATGAAGAATAAAGTTCAGTGGCCTGCCATTTCTATGTATTTTGTTTTTTATAGTTGTTAAAATTTGAAATGTTCAAAATTTTTAACAATTTTATATTTTATGATGGAATAAAAAAAAATTTTTACATTGTCATTTCATTTACAAAATACATTAACACAAAACTAATGGCACAGAAATATTTAAAGATGAATATTCACATGACCGAGAAGTGATTTGGGTAAGTTTTAGGGGCTAAAATGGAAGAAGAACCTAACCAAGAAGTGGTTTGGGTGAGCTTTAAGGGTCCAAAAGGGAAGATGGAGGACAGTGCTAAGTGGTTTGGGTGAGCTTTAAGGGTCCAAAAGGGAAGATGGAGGATAGGGCTAAGTGATTTGGGTGAGCTTTAAGGGTCCAAAAGGGAAGATGGAGGACAGTGCTAAGTGATTTAGCTAAACATTGTAGTAGAAGTGAGGGTGGCAAATATGTAGGCGAGCACTTTAATGAGTTAAGTTTGTAGTGCGCAGGCGCAAGATGGTAAGGATTTCCGTCTGGACGAATATTTATTGAAAAAGGGAAACAGAATCGAATGGGAAACGTAAAGGATTCATTGGAGGATACGATGGGAAAAGGGCAAAAATGAAAGCCTACGTTGTAACATGTGAAAATGAAACGGAAAAGTCACGCTGGAAAATGACATCCTCGTAATTCGGAATCTGCCGTACGAACGGACGGAAACTTTACAGAAGGTTTTCAATGCATGCATCGAATCACTCGCACACTCATACGAGAACGGAAACATTTCACAAAAAAAAAACAGATCGGAACTAAAACGGATGTTTTTTTTTGTCTCTCTGAATCGAGGCTATGGTCAGGTAATATCCCTGCCACTATATTTGCTTCTAAATAGGATCTCTAGTTAAAACTGACTGAAGTCCATCTGGCTCTCACAGCACCATGGCTTCCTGATTTGAATGCCTTGCTGCACATGCCCTTACCAGGAAGTCCAGTGGCAGGCAGCTGCTACTCAATGCTTCCAAGCTCCAGCATGGTTAACTGCCCCTTGTGATTGCCAGCAGCCAGATGGGCTTTCACATCACTGCAACCACTGGTCTGACAAACCTGACTGGCTGCTGGAGGTCATATGAAAAAGGGGTGATTATAGGTTGGTAGGAGGATGCTCAGCAGGGCATCCCAATGCCTGCCAACCCTACTGGCTGCTGGAGGTCACATGAAGGAGGGGTGAGTATAGGTTGGTAGGAGGATGCTCAGCAGGGCATCCCAAGGCCTGCCAACCCTACTGGCTGCTGGAGGTCACATGAAGGAGGGATGAGTATAGGTTGATAGGAGGAAGCTCAGCAGGGCATCCCAAAGCACAGAACTCTGAAAACTTCTAGCTTAAGGGATTTAGTGGACTCTGTCTGCTAAAGGTAATTGCTAATGCTGGTTGTGCAATGTCTATAGAAGTTAACTAAGTCATTGTACTGATCAGGGGCGTAGCTAAAGTCTTGTGGGCCCCGATGCGAGGAGTCAAACTGGGCCCCCCCATCATCAGTGACAGCGACCTACCTTATAATGAGCGGCGCCGGGCCGCCGGCTCTCCGCGCTCCAGTCTGGCAGTCCCCTTCAGAGTGAATCCGCGGGCGCAGGCGCTCCCCCGTGTAGCTGCACGTGCTCACTGTGTGCCGGAACGCCGCCTGGGAGGCGCCACCGACAGCCTCCTGCCAGTGAGCCCGTGACGTGACCTGACCTTATCATTCCTCCAGCACCGCCCCACCAGACCTTCTGTCTCTCCTCCGGGCGGTGGCGCTGTCAGGGAACAGTGGGCAGGGGGGGGGGGCCCTGCCACCAGACCTTCTGTCTCTCCTCCAGGCCCCGCCCGACCCGCGGTGGCGGCTGCGGCGGCGCCGCGCCGCTGTCAGGGAACAGACAGTTACAGTGGGCAGGGGGGCAGGGCCGGATTAAGAGCATCCCGGGCCTGGTGCTGTAGATTTTGACGGGCCTATTTATCGAAGTATATAAAATGAAAACGCAACACAAAGCAATTTTGTTTAAGACAAAGTGCATTTGTCACATGTCTAATGTACATTAAATTACCAGGATAGGTTCCACACAGCGGGGCAGTGGTGATGGTGGTGGGACAAAGATTGTGTCAGGTAGGTCTGCTTTACAACACCACAGTAAATGTCTTAGGAAAAAAGGGCTCAAAAACAAAATGGTAGAAGATCACTGTGAAAAAGCAAGGGAGGTGACAGAGACAAGTGAAAAGAAAGTAGGGGAAAGGGGATCAAGAAGCTGGAGAGGGAAACAGTGGCATCCCTCAGTACAGACACAGCGGGGGCATCCCTCAGTACAGACTCAGCGGGGGCATCCCTCAGTATTTGTCTGTACTGAGGGATGCCCCCGCTGTGTCTGTACTGAGGGATGCCCCCGCTTTGCCTGTACTGAGGGATGCCCCTGCTTTGTCTGTACTGAGGGATGCCCCCGCTGTGTCTGTACTGAGGGATGCCCCCGCTTTGCCTGTACTGAGGGATGCCCCTGCTTTGTCTGTACTGAGGGATGCCCCCGCTGTGTCTGTACTGAGGGATGCCCCCGCTTTGCCTGTACTGAGGGATGCCCCTGATTTGTCTGTACTGAGGGATGCCCCTGCTTTGTCCCTGCTTTGAGGGATCCCTCAGTACAGACAAAGCAGGGGCATCCCTCAGTACAGGCAAAGCGGGGGCATCCCTCAGAAATTGAGAACACTCACAGACACTGTGACACATTGAGACACACACAAACAATGCCATGCCTGACAAAAGGATTGTGAGCAGTTTGTGTCTGTTCACAAGTAATTCAAGCACAGTGCTGTATCTTCCGGCACACACGACAATCCCTTACCAGATTCTGGTGATTATAGTGATTACTGAATGACCAAGTTTTGTGACTTTCAGTGAAATAATTCGTTTTTTAAAGCGGACTTCAGCATCATTTAATGAAAAGCCCAAACCCTTAAAAAAACTATTCCCCAGCATCTAAAATCAATATATTTAACATTTTTAGTCACATTTTATTCTTTCCCTTACTGGCCTGCAACTCTGTTCAGCGTACCACCATCTTGGTTCACTAGCATCACATACTGAGGAGATGAGAGGGTTCAAAAGTGCAGGGGAGCAGGGATATAGCTGTGCTTTGCACAAACAGAGCAGAGCTGGGGTCAGGAAAAGGTCAGCAATCCCAGAATGCAGTGTGGCACAGTCAGAACACAGTTCCTGTTTGCAGGCAGCCTGCACCCACATGGGCCGCCATCTTGGATGTTTAAAGTCTCAGAAAATGCAATAGATGCAGGTAGGATGATTTTCAATGTGGGCAATATGTATGTACAGTATGGGGGAAACATATAAGATAGGCTCTCATTTAGGGTGAAGGTCCACTTTAAGGTCTACAGCTGGAGTTGGAGTGCTGAGCCACTAGAGGTCTTTTAGTTTTGGCTATGCAGACAGGAAGTGCTTTACTTACTATAAACTCTAGTTGTCCCCCCTCACCTATCCCCACCCCCTCCACCTCCTTTCACCATATTCCATCACACTTCAGCCCTCCAATGTTCCACTCCTCACTTTACCTCTGTTCATATCCATTACATCTTACGGTCTCACCTCAGTCAACCTCCTCCTCACCTTACAGTGACTCACCCCTGGCTAACAGGTACCGCCACCCGCGCCGTCGTCCCTTAGGTCCCGCGTGACTTGACTTCCTCTCCCCCTCGGTACCGCCGCGCCGTCGTCCCCCTCCTAATCCCGCGTGATTTGACTTCCTCTCGCTCTCCCCCTCTGAGGTACCGCAGCGCCGTCGTCCCCTGCCTAATCCCGCGAGACTTCCTCTCCCCAATGCTGACTGTTGCGCGCTGGCCCGCTGGGTGTGCAACAGTGACTGACTGCAGTGGTAGACCAGGCGGCCGGCGGCCGCGGGCGCGGCCTATGCGGGCCGCGTTTGCAGGCTGCTGGGCCTGTCTAAACGTAGGGGCCTGGAGCGGCAGCTCCATCCGCCCCTACGTTAATCCGGCCCTGGAGGGGGGGCGACCCTTGCGACCCCTATAGCTACGCCTCTGGTACTGATTATAGTTTGTAGAACACTATACAAATGATCTAACCAAAGTTTGGCAAGACATTAATGTGTGTGGGCAGCATAAACTCATAAGGTTATGTTCAGAAAACAAGTACTACACTATCAGAATTCATAGAAAGTACCCTATGCTGGTGAGTCTGAAACCACGTTACTGAGATATAGTGAAAAAAAAGCAAATGACCTTCTGCTTACCATGACACCTCTAATGGCTCTAAAGAAGTGGCAGTTGACTTGTCTTGTATCCACACCATTTTATCATCCCTGTGTGCTCTAGCATCCAAAATATGTTGTCCAGCTCAAGATTTTAAAGGGAAAGTCCACATATCTAGCATTTTTTTTGCATGCACAGAGCACAGAATACAAAATTATGTAATCTCCTCCCACTCATTTCATGAGTACAGGGCAGCTGAAAAAGAGGAGACCTTGGCTTCCAGTGTAGATGGTATAGGCAGGGCTGGCGTCAGCACCCGGCAAGGCGGGGCAGCTGCCAGGAGCCCCTACCCTCCGGGGGGGGGGGGCACTGACAGGGCCGACCTCTTGAGTGGCAGCAGACTGGGAGAACACCGCCCCAGCTGGTGCCCACATCTCCTCAAATGGTGGGGTTCCACACAATGGGGCATCTCGATTTAGATTCCAGGGGAGGAATTGCTGGGTTTTGTTCTGCTTTTAAGTCTCCCACCCCAGCTGATTTCCTATCCCTGGAGCATCCCAATCTGTGATACCCTACTGTGTGAAACCCCCTGGGATTGCTGGCATACCCACTATGCAAGCAATTCCACCCCTGGGTTTTGGTCAGCTTTACAGTGGCATCTTAATTTGGGATGCCCCTGTTTGTGAAAGAACCCCCCTGGTTTGGCCGTTAAATCAAACTGGCGATCCCACAGTGCATTCACCAGTTCCAGGAATGTAATGAACAAGGGGGAGGGGGTCACACACAGGGGCATCCAAAATCAGAAGGATCTAAATTAGTTTAGGCTCTGAGGTTCAAAGGGGTTTGGTGTGCTTCAAAGTAGACCAAAACTAGAGTTTTGGTCCAAATAGCATGATCCTTAGGGGGCATCCAGATTTGGGACGTCCCTCGGTGATGTGATGCGACTCTCAGCCACGAAGGGGCCCACTGAGACCATGTTGTCCAAGGGCCCACATAAACCTGGAGCCGGCCCTGGGTATAAGGCTTCTAGCATGTCTACTGTGTCACCTATGGAACTGTATGTAGGGCATCTGGAATTTACAATCACTGTGGGTTCAGCTGTGCACTCACTGGAAAAAAATAGATAGTCCTACAGTACATAGCAGCTAAATGTGAACAAGTCCCTGCAAACACGGTTTAATTAACATAAGCACCCAGTGATGAGCATCTGTGTAGACAATTCAGAAGAGCGTGTGAGATATTATTCAGTCATTTTACTCTGCTTAGAAGACGTTTATACACAAGTCTGCAAAGGGTTCTTCCGGCTACACCTGTACCTTAAAGTGGACCAACACCCAGGATTTTAACTATCCTGGGTTTTGGTCCACTTCGGCGGGGCACCCCGATCGGGGGTGTCCCGCTCTCTGAAACCCCCCAGAAACCCCCAAAAACTCACCTCTCCCCGCTCCCACGTGACCGCGCCGTCCAATCCCCGCCGACGTCCAAGCGGGTGACAGTGGCGCCCAAGACAACGCGTCCGCCGCCGCCGCCTCCCGCGCGTCACTCTCGGCGCGTGCACGTCTAGAGGGGCGCGCGGGAGGCGGCGGAAGCAGCGGCGGATCAGGTAAGGAGTTTGGGTTTTTTTGGGGGGTTTCACCCCGCGGGACATCCCGATCTCGGATGTCCCGCGGTGAGTGAGGTGATCGGCCCGGGAATCTTATAGATTCCCGGGCCGATCACCCCTGGGTGTTGGTCCACTTTAATGCATCTCTACATGCAGGTTTCCATGTGTTGTGTTGTTTTATTATACTGAATAAATGTAGGACAAAAATACACTGAAAAAAGTACTCTGATGAACTTAAAGTGGACCAACACCCAGGATTTTGACTATCCTGGGTTTTGGTCCACTTCGGTGGGGCACCCCGATCGGGGGTGCCCCGCTGTGTGAAACCCCCCAGAAACCCCAAAAAACTCACCTCTCCGCGCTCCCACGTGAACGCCGCAGCCAATCCCCGCCAACGTCTAGGCGGGGGACAGGAACGTACAAGCCTCTTCCGCCGCCGCCTCCCGCGCGTCACTCTCGGCGCCCGCGCGCCCGCGCCGGCCATTCACAGAGGGCCGGCGCGGGCGTGCGCACGTTTGGAGGGGAGGCGGCGGCGGCGGAAGAGGCGGCGGATCAGGTAAGGTCTTTTTGGGGTTTCTGGGGGGTTTCACCCCGCGGGACATCCCGATCTCGGATGTCCCGCGGGGTGGGAGGTGATCGGCCCGGGAATCTTATAGATTTCCGGGCCGATCACCCCTGGGTGTTGGTCCACTTTAAGACAAGATATTATGATGTCCCTGTATTTTGCTTGGTTAAAGTCGATTGGTCTTTAAGAAACCATAAAATAAATTCATTACCTAGGTGGGAATCCAAGGCCGTGCTTTGGGTAGCGGCAACACATTTATTATACTATTTAATATATTTAGGGCCTTTATACTACAGATCATTGGTAACATTGCATGATGAATGGATGGAGGATGCAGATTTCAGAGGAAACTTGCTTACAGGGTGATGGCAGGTCAGGGCATGGCTTAGTTGTGGCCTTTTGTGGAACAAATAATTCAAAAAAAAAGTTTGTGCTCAAAATGTGGCAAGCATTTAAACCGGACTTTCAGCATAATTTAATGAAAAGCCCAAAACCTTAAAAAACTATTCCACAGCATCTAAAATTAATATAATTTAAGTTTTTAGTGACTTACTTATTATTTGTTCCCCCACCGGGCTGCAACTCTGTTCAGGACTCTAGGATACGGGCGCCGCCATCTTGACTCAGAGGCATCACATACTGAGGAGAAGAGAGCGGAATAAAGTACAGGGGGCAGGTTATAGCTGTGCTTTGCACTAACAGAGCAGAGCTGGGGCCAGGAAAGGACAGCAATCCCAGAATGCAGAGTGACACAGTCAGAAGACACTTCCTGTTTGCAGGCTGCCTGATGCTCCATGAGCAACCATCTTGGATGTTTAAAGGCTCATAGCATGCAGTAGATGCAGGTAGGACGATTATTAAAAACGTTAAATATATTAATTTTAGATGCCGGGGAATAGTTTTTTAAGGGTTTGGGCTTTTCATTAAATCATGCTGAAGGTCTGGTTTAATATATTTTAAGTTTTTAGCCGCTCACTATTCTTTCTCCCACTGGACTGAAACTCTGCTCAGCACTCTAGGATACGGGAGCCACCATCTTGCCTCAGAAGCGTCACATACTGAGGAGAGGAAGCGGGGCAGACAAGTGCAGGTGGGCGGGTTATAGCTGTACTTCGCACAGAAAGAGCAAAGCTAAGGTCAGAGAAGGGTCAGCAGAGCGGCATGTTCAGAAGACACTTCCTGCCTGAAACTCTATGAGCCGCCATCTTGGATGCCACCAGGCCGCCATCTTGGATGTTAAAAGGTTAAAAAAACACAATAGGTGCAGGTAGGATGATTTTTAATGTGGGCAATCTGTATGTAGAGGGCGAGGGAAACATACAAAATAGATTCTTATTCAGGGTGAAGGTCCACTTTAAGATACCCAGGGGCAAATTGTAACCCACCCTGGAATCTTTTTGTTTCTTGTTACATGTGTTTTGGTCCACTTTCCAACCAGTAACGTGAGTAGACCTGGTGATATGCATGATCCTATCAGGTGGTACACATTAAGGCTTCACACTGACCTGCACCCTAACCTGATCTGCTGCCATCTAACCTTGCCCAAGCCATTTCGCTCTATCTTTAGTGTGGCCTTGTGCTCTGAAACTGGGAACAGAGCTGCAAACTGAGCTATAATTCTAGCTGTTTTAGTTGTTTTTCAAATACTAGTTAATTATCTAGTGTTCAGGTTCAAATTAGCATATACAGATGGTAAAATGACCTAAAGAGACAATTTGGGCAAAAAAAAAAAAAAAAAAAAAAAACATTGATTCCAATGGTGTTCACTGCTAAACGCTGAAGATCTGAAGACCTGATCGCCTCACTATGCTGACCTAGAAATAAATACAGAAAACCTGGGCGCATTCAGTAAAAGTGGCAAATGGAATGTAAACCCACAAATAACGCGGAAGTGGTTCATAATTAAGTCCCTAGTGGTAAAAATGTGCAGAGCTGACCTGCAGGCTATTTGAAGTGAACGTCCATTTTTATTGGCAAAACAATGGTCAGAATCACATTTTTAGTTCTTCGCTGCACGCGTTCCTTTTTCAACTGAAGCTCTGTCGTTGCCTGTAGCTGACTTTACCCGCACAACTAATATAGGGGACATTTTGTGGTATACACACACTACTGTGTACACAGTTTTGTTATCTGGATTGTGACTAGCCACAAAGCCACACCTGCTCCTAACATACATTACTGACACTATGGCCTTGATTCAATAAAGGTAGAAAAAAATTCTCATGGTAGTAAAAAAATTTGATTCATGAGAAAAAAGCCTGAGAATGTCACTGTTACTGAATCACTAGATAAAAAGACAATGAAAGTCAATGGCAGGAGTAAACAGTTCTCGACTTTTCTTAGGAGTAAAAAGTGCCATTGACTTTCATTGTTCTCTTAGCTGGTGTTTCAGAAAGCTTTTTTCTCATGAATTGAATCTTACTACCATGAGAATTTTTTTTCTACCTTTATTGAATCGAGGCCTACGTCACCACCTGTGCAAAGTGCTTGCCCCGTCAGCCTTCCCACCAGTGTCCACAGTGTGGAACCACAACTCCCAGCATGGCCTGTCAGATGATGTCTGTATACTTTTGAAGGCCTAAGACTCCAGGGTATGCTAGAGATGTAGCTGCACAACAAATAGGAAAAGCAAGTCTTATAGGCTCTGTGGCCGGTGGGGTATCCCCCACAGTTTGAAATGCATGTGCAGGCGTATCACCGCTATCTTCGTTTGCCTACCTGTGCCAGACAATTGTGAATGACTGATGCAAGTAAGTGGAGGAGCGGCCAGCAGCTCACATTCCATTCAGCTTTCACTTGCCGCTCATTCCTTAGAGCCAGATAGTAAATACTGAATGAAGCGCAAGATGCTAATTGGCTGGTGGCCCGTGCATGCCCTGGGGCAGACAGGTGACTTAACAGGTGATCTGGGGCTTTTGACGCAGTGGGGCATTCCCCTTTGGAGAGGAGGAGCAAAACTCAAGGTAGTGAAAATCCCAGGTTATTTTTTCCTCTTTAAAGTGGAACAAAACCCAGGGATGCCCTGCTATGTGAAACCCCTGTTTGCCATAAAAACTCACCTGTTCAGGTTCCAACTGCGCAAGCACAGACGTCATTTGGCAGGTAGCTCTCATTGACCTGAATAGGGAGAATGCGCTGCCGCAACCCCGGCTGTGCACGAGCTCCTGTCCTGTTCTATCTGAATGGCTCAGGCAGGGGTGCTCCCCATTGTAAACAAAGAGAGCCATCTGCCGAATGATGTAGTCACAGCAGGTGGCT
Source organism: Gastrophryne carolinensis (assembly GCA_027917425.1). Lineage (NCBI taxonomy): Eukaryota > Metazoa > Chordata > Amphibia > Anura > Microhylidae > Gastrophryne > Gastrophryne carolinensis. The sequence goes on from CM051237.1 coordinate 146,933,005, forward strand.
CTTATTGCATGAGAGTCCATGCATGCACCGTTGGAGCATAGAAAGGTGAATTTTTTACAGGCTCCCTGGAGGGTTTCACACAGCGGGACATCCCAATTCGGGGAGAAGACAGGGATTTGTTGCGCTTTAAAGCTGAATGTCAGGGACATGGCTTTCATTCACCAGCATTTTACATTTCTTGATAATCCCTATTGAAAATGCTTGCTTCTGCTGACTCATCATACAGAGGCACCCTCAATGAATATATTTTTTTAAGGCAGGGAGTGCTTTCTTAAAGTGGAACACCAGTGTACCAATCACAGGGGCCCTGCTCCCGATGCTGAGACAGGGTGGGGGAGAATTTAAAAAAAAACGATTACCTCGATACCCCGATAAAAGCACTCCTGAGGCAGTATCCCCTACTCTCTGTGCACTTCTGCCAGTATCCCGCTCTCTGTGAATGGGCAAAGAGCAGACGATGCCCCTTTGTGTTGCCTGTCCAAGATGACTGCACTCAGGACCCGAACGCCAGGAGAGCAGTACTGGATCCTGGATGAGGTAAGCTATTATTTTTTATTGTAACCCCTCTGTTGTCTCGGGGTTGAGGGAGGGAGGCAGGGCAGAAGGTCCGGGGGGTGTTTGGTACAGCAGACTTCCACTTTAAAACAGAATGTAGACACATGGTGCATCCCCAAGATCCTTTGCTTTTTTTGGAGCTTTGGAAAGCCAAGAGGTAAAGAGATTTACTTGCAAAGGATCTAGGGAGAATTTCTCTTATTCTTTGTAATATGTACCATCTGAATACTTTCTGTGTTATGAAAGATCTCTGTGCCTTGTACCTTCAAATAAAGGCAAATTCAAATAAAGGTAAATTTTTGGTCACTTTAATAACCAGTTAACATGAGTCTCTCTCTAACCTGCCTTGTGACTAAAGTGTATAAAAAAACGTGAAGCGATGAATGAAAGACATGTTCCCTGACTTCCAGCATCAAATGAACAGAAAGCTGGCTTATTTAACCATTTGCCTGGACTGTCCCTTTAAAACCGATGATGGAATGGGAAATTTGTTAGGGGGGGTCACTCTATATGGAAAATGACTTTGTCCAAACACAGCTGTGACAGCTGTAAGGCGCAGTTACTCTGAATACAAATAAAGGGGACATTCAGCATAACATATTTGTATAATATTTCTGTAGTGATTTTATTCACCGATTAGATAACTGTGCATTTGCCTTTATAGTACTGAGCCGCAATGCAATGCAGCTCTGTGCTGACACTAATAAACCCTGACAGGTTCTTACAGCTACAGCGTCTATGCGAAACGCAGGACCAACACAGGCCATAATAGGTAAAGTGAAAAAAAAAAAAAAAAACTGTCACCTTTTTTACCCCGCAGGTTGTAGCGTGTGGGTTGCATTCAGTGTTTAGGAAAATGTCAGATGGAAAAACACCGTGCGTGTGTGACATAAAAGACACACAGCCCTGTAGCTGTAGAACAATGGGTATATGCGAGCATGACCAAAGCCCACGGCGTTTGGCCCAGGCCAATCGATTCCCTCCCCCCAGGGCATCCAAAATCTTGATGCCCCGCTGTGTGAAATCCCCCAGGTCGCCCATACACTTACTCTCTTTATCGGTCCCAATGGCGCATGCGCGAGCTGCGCCCGCATCCCCGCTATCCCTCTAGCAGGAATCGTGCCTGCGCCAGGCATTTGTGGATGGCCAGCGAGGGCACGCTCCCTGTTAGAGAGTAGCAGGGGAGGCGGCCATCAACCCGCTCAGAGACACTTGACTTAGACGAAGGGACGTCAGCAGATCCGAGCGTGCTGATTGGACGAGTGGTCACGCATGCGCCATAGGACTGGGAAGAGGTGAGTTTGTTTCGGCGACCTTGGAGGTTTCACACAGCGCACCCCAGGGGCAAGGACCAAAACCCAGGATAGTCAAAATCCTGGTATTTGGTCCACTTTAACAGACCTCTGTTACCCCCCAAGCACTAACACTATTTACCTGCTACTATTTCTGCACTTCTCCACCCCAGATGAAAGGGCTGCTGAAGACGGTTAAAGCAGAACAAAACCCTTGATTATCACTTTCCCGGGTTTTGTGCCGTGCCCCCCTCGGGCATCCCGCATTGGGATGCCCCGCTGTGTGAACCCCCCGCCATCGCAGCATCAGATTCACCTCTTCCCATTCCAACGGCGTCTGCGCACAGCCCTAGGATGTGAGGATGCAGCTGCTCTTGCTCCCCATAGTAAACAATTAGAGCCGCCTTGCCAAATTACAGCAGTTCAGTGGGCATTTATGATTGGACAAGAGCCTGCACCGCTGGACAGGGGAAAGGTGAGTGATTACCGGTGCCGTGGGGGGGTTTCACACAGTGGGGCATCCCAATTCGCTTTAACTGACATACGGCCTTATTTATCAAGGGCTAGCGCCAGGTAGTGTCTGACGAGCGCCAGGTACTGCCAGCTAACGGCGGCTACCGAATCAAGTACGCCCGGCGGCAGTCACAATGACGCATTTATCACGCTAAATGAGGCTAGCGCCGGCGAGAGCGTCAGCTAGCGCGGGATTCATCATGTAGCCGACTGCAACGAACAGCGCCGCTGCTAATCCCATCACAGCGACAGGTATGACCTGGCGCTCCCTGGCGTTGTCCAATGCATTTCAATGGAGCAATCTTTAAATAATCATAATTAATTGCTATTAATGTTTTTTTTTTTTTTTTTAATGTCAAAAATTCTGTGACCACTTCTGCAATGTTAGGATTTTTTTTTTAAAAAAATTGTGCAGAATTGATATTACAGGTCTGATATTCATGTATTCATATTACAAAATGTTTAGAAAAACTTGTATAATTTTTACATAAAAAAAAAATGGTTGTTTGGGGGTTAAAAACTACTTTACACACATCGCCGCCAGCGCTCTGGGGTTTAAACAAGGAATTCACAGCGCAAGAAATTTTTGAGCGTGATTTGTTAATGAATCTGCAGCAAGCCGTTCGCTCTGGCCATTCGCTGTCAGGCGCACCCATACAACGCGGAACCTGTGAAACAGCGACCCATAACCCCATATTCAACATTACCGCACACCGACTGAGTCGCTGTCAACAAGCAAACCCCGGCCAAGCACAGCGACTAGCTGGCGCTGTGAAAATCACGCTACTGGCGCTCATCTGTCGCTACCTGGCGCTATTAATGAATCGGCCTCATAATCTTTATCCTTAAAGGGACTGTCTAGCAAAACAAACCTATCCTGACAACCCAAAGACTCGATCCCTTGTAGTACTGTGGGCTGAGCATCTGAATAAATCGTGACAGGTCATGTTATGCGCCCCTACCTCCAATCATGAATGACAGCAGAGACAGCAGCAGAGACCACAGGACTCCATAGGAGCAACCTGCAGGCCTGGATTGGGGCTTTTACCTAGAGAGAGTCTGACTTCAGTACCAAGAAATACTTCTGATTGGGTTGGAAAACAGGAAAAAAACGTTTCCTGGCAGAAGAAGTTTTCTTTTTTAATCAATTAACTGTTTTCATTTTTTAATAATCTCTAGTAGCACTTAAGTGGCATGTAAGGGTTGTCAGACACCTAAAACTGTATTAAAATATACAATATACAATATAGCCATGTCAACTGTATACACACAAGAATGCACACCATATAGTGTGGGGTTTGACTTTAGAAAGGAGCATCAGATAGGAACAAGGTCTAAGGATACAGCAGGGCTAAGAAAACCAGGCGACCCATCATTATGCTGAAACCTGTAATCTGAGCATATCCCTGAATTGATTTGAATGGAGTTGAATTTGTTTCCCTAGACCAGGGGTGGTACTCAATACTACTGGGGGTGAAAGTGGGGTGAACATGAAGCACTGCAGAGAAGTTACTGTACCAATAGGCCAAATAAATAAGCAGCAAGAGTAGAGCATTGATGGCATTGTTGGCAGAAGAGCTTGGCATTGTTAGCCATTATAGGATTGCCCACCCTAAGTCTGTATTAGTGGTGGTACTTGAGATAATTGCAAAATAAAAATAGGTTAGAAAGCTCTGCCCTGGACTGACAATCCAGAATGCCTAGTTATTAATCAGATGGGAGGGGGAATCCGATAAGAAGCTTTTTTGGGGAAGAAATAGGAAAGGATACAGGATCAAGTACATCTTTCCATTTTCTAAATATCCTAAGTACACCTGGCTGGTTATTGCCACCTAGAACCTTGTTAACAAAACGCACAAACTGGAATTTCACTTTCCCGTTTGTTGTTCCTATCAGGGGGGGGGGTTTGGGGGGGGGGGGGGGGGGCATCCCAAATTGGGACGCCCAGAGTATGTATCCCCCTAGGTAGCGCAATTCACTAACTTTCCTGTTCTTATGGCGCAGACTCCGAGTGTTTTCACTTGGCTCCCTTTGGCTCTGTAAGGTGTCTGAAGCCGAGCAGCATCAAAGGGGTCGAGTGCGCCACCGGACGCATCCCCCGCTCAGCTTCTAGCTGTCGCGTGCCCATGCCGCCCATACTAAAAGGCGGGGATCCATTGGGTTTCACACAGTGGGGCATCCCCAATTCGGGATGCCCAAAAGAGTGTCACTCAAACTCCAAAGTTCCTTTTTAAAGCAGATCAATACCCTCCCACAGCAGTCCTGTAGTCTAAAAGACTTCAGGGCTGGTCACTCGCCTTCCCCCTGTGGTATCTTGATTTGGGAAACCTCCTTCCATTCACCTTTTCTGGTTTCTCCCTCGTTAATGTAAACAACCTTGGCTGCAAACGGGAGTGCTCCCCAATCTAAAGAAAACTGGGGATGTACCCGCTCTCGCTTTGGATTGCTGTGCTCTCCGTCTATACAGAGCCATACTGGCATTCATTAATATGCAGGCCATACAGCGCTGATTGGCTGAAAGCCTGCACATGCACCATAAGACTGGGAAAGGTGAGTTTTTATGGGTGATCTGGGGGGGTTCCACAAAGCAACATGGAACAAAACCCAGCATGCTAGGTTTTGTTCAGCTTTAAATGCACACTCGGTTTTCATGAATGTATGAAGCAAATCAGGCTTAGATAAAGTATACTGTAGATGGCAGCGGGGCAGGTTGGGATAAAGATCAGTCTGTGACCTGGGCGAGTGCCACTGGGAACCTCTCGCGTAAAGTAATTGTACAGCAGTGCAGCTTTATATACAACCACCTAAAATAATAAAGGGTCTGAATGATATGCTACAACAACCATTCAGTCACAATATTACACCGCTGTGCCTGTCGGTGAAATGTTACAAATTAGATAAGTGAATGTGTGTGCCCTTTGTTATAAAGCAAGGGCCACAATGCAGTAACGAGCAACAGCCAATTAAAACGCAGCTTTCCTCCATTGTGGTGATAGTAAAAGGCAAATGAGCTGCTGCGCCTTACTGCACATCTCTGTAATTTCTGAGGCTGACATAAGGCAGCACACACTGTCAGAGCCTGCTTATGTACAGACTGACGCCAGTGCTGTATGATATGTTATCAACATAAGAGGATTGTGAGAAATCAGATCATTAAACCGGACCTTCACCATGATTTATTGAAAAGCCCAAACCCTTAAAAAACGATTCCCCAGCATTTAAAATTAATATATTTTACGTTTTTAGTCACTTACTTACTTATTTTTTCCCCCACTGGGCTGCAACTCTGTTCAGGACTTTAGGATACGGGTGCCGCCATCTTGACTCAGAAGCATCACACTTACAGAGGAGAGGAGAGTGGGATAAAGTAGAGGGGGGCGGGTTATAGCTGTGGTTTGCTCAGACAGAGCAGAACTGGGGTCAGGAAAAGGTCAGCAATCCCAGAATGCAGAGCAGCATAGTTAGAAGGCACTTCCTGTTTGCAGGCTGCCTGATGTCCCATGAGCCCCCATCTTGTATGTTTAAAGGCTCATAACATGCAGTAGATGCAGGTGGGATGATTTTTAATGTGAGCAATCTGTATGTACAGGGTGTGGGAAACATATAAGATAGACTCTTATTCAGAGTGAAGGTCCGCTTTAACTCCAAATGTCACCCATGGCGCGGCCCCTATTCACAGAGCACGGCCAAATAGCGGCACACTGTTAAGTCTAGACTGAACTCGTTACACCCGACAGTGGAATTTCCCCAGTCTGATGCTAAATTCCTGCTGTGCATGCCACCTTACAAAATATACCCAGAGGTAGCACAAAAAACAGCACAAATCATCTCAAAATCAAACAGTAACTTTGTTTTTATTAACAGCACTTGTAACAGTATATTCTCAGCCCCCTCCCAGCACATAGTATTGCAATGCGCATGCCATGGGTGGGACTTACTGGTCTCCAGTCATTTTGTAAACACGATTCATACAGGATATCTCGAGTCAGTAGACATCATGACCACTCTAACCAACATGTGACTCAGCAGTAAAAACAGGAGATTGGAAAGTACAGGTTGCGGTTCTAAATGACTTTAGAAAATGAGAAAACTTTGGAGTTTGCTTACCAGAAGATATTCACCTTTACTACATGTATTTTTAAGCATTGGTGGTATAACAAGTTCATAGTCCTCAGGGCCCACTGAGAGGATAATCCCTACAGGCCACTGTGCTCCAGATTCCTCCATAATGCAAAGCAAAGAGCCATGGATCTGATAACTTAAATGTGGCAACACATTACATTTCACATTACAGGGCAGATCCCAAATGGGCTCTTCCAATTGGCTGAAATAGGATGGACTGCCTTCATCCTTATTTTGGCCATTCCCACCATGCCTTAAAGGGACTGTTCAACCATAATCATAAATAATAAATCCTCCCCAGCAGTGATGCCCAAGGAGATGGGTTAAATGGCTGTCTTGAGACTTTTACATTGCTTCCATCATGGGGAGCTGACAAGTACTTAGGATAATGTTTAACTCACCTCACTGGAAAACGCTGCTGGGAATTGGGGTTCTTATTTATGGCTGGATAGTCATTTTAAAGGAGCCCCAAACCCTCCAAGGTGGTGAAGGACCAATACCAGTGTGCATGTGAGTGTGTTGGGGGGGGCAACCAATCGCTGTATAGTCTGAACACTGAAAACGTACCTATTCTGCTCCTGGTGACTAAAAAGGCTGCCATCAATAACATGACAAACAAAGACAAACAATTATTTAACAAAGGTTCTGTGAGGGACAGCAAATGGTTGGCGTCACATGCGCCTGACACCGAAAAGAGGCGAGTTCCAGTTCCAGGGTCTAGGTTTTTAAGAGGTTATTTGTGGGGGGGGGGGGGAGGGTTTACTAGGGTTTACTAATCAGGATGCCCCCCAGACACAAGCAGTGGCACTGTTTTGTGGGATCGCTTCAAAGGAAAACTATAATGAAAATGGTGGTGATAAATGATTGTCTGAAGTGCACAGAACAGTTTTCTCCCCCCCCCCGTACTTACATTGCTCAGGGGGATATCACTTTATTTATTATGCTATATATTGGGGTTGCTAGAACTTTTTGTGCTTTGGGGTATTGACATTTAGTTTTACACAGAGTATAATCATTTTGTTTTCATAGTTGATATTGCACTTTATTTGTGCTTTTTTCTTTGTTAAATAATTGTTTGTCTTTGTTTGTAATGTTATTGATGGCAGTCTTTTTAGATAGTCCAGCACCAGTGACAGACTGCCGTGGATTTTACCAGCCTCTGGCTGGCCCGAGACGTCCTTGCCGAGCCCCCCAAACCATGATGCCAGAGCTATAGCATTAGGGACCGGCTTGTGGGGCTGGGTACAGGGGGTTGAGAGGGACACTAAGGAGGCAGGGATTGAATGTGGGTGTTAAAAGCAGCAGCACAATAAAATAAATAGATTATAACTATATTTGGTTCGTGGCACGGACAGTTAAAGGGGTGAATTATTTTTTCCCCCATCATGTGCAGTTTGCTTGTTCTGTCCAGCACACTTCTTTATGTTTTACATATGTGAAAACCACCCCACACACTAAAACATTGGCTGCTCCATTCCTATACATGGAAGGAAAAAAACAGCTTCTATCACTTTGCTCCTAAACCCACCTCACTATTTTCTTGCTGACTAAAGGCAGCACTAGAAACAATGAAACGTGGAGGGAAATAGCTGGGATTCTTTTTTTTTTTGCTACTGTGTGCCAGCAAGGAACGTGCACAACAGGATGGTTACAAGGGATGCAACATTTGTACTAACTTCCAGCAGTTCACATGGCCATTCAGTAAAACATAGCCTGGGGGGATTTTGAACAAAGTATGTGTAACACAAACCTGCCTATTACTATGTAGGTTGTAAATCTGACTTTTTCATACTATCCCAATGTCACAACAGATGGGTCTTTTCAAACTATTTATAACAGAACCCTGGGAAACCAGATTTTGTAAGGGGTAAAGTTTAATCAAACTATAGGAATTTATATGAGAAAGGAGCAGAAACTAACCAGGTATCCCACACTGACCTTTGTGCTTGTATTTGTCCCAACTTCTAAACCTTGCTGTTCCATCCCTTTCTTTACCCATGAGCCTTCACCAAACTCAATTTTACCCCAACATACCATTACCCCAACGTAGCATTAAGCACCTGGCAAGCGTTATCCACCTCCTGCAATCCAGCCTGACTCAACAGAGCTGCAACTCCACCAGCATCATACACCACCTCAAACCCAAAGTGACAATACAAGCAAACTATGGCTGCACCATATAGCTTGGGGGTTAAAATTTATGACAGGAAGCTGTTCATGCTGTACAATTTCCTGGGAATGTGTATTTAAAGCCCTGTGGAGGAAAGGCAAATTAAAATGTCTGATGTTAGACAAGTGCTGGTAAAATATGAAAAAAGCCAATCAAAATAGTCTCATGGACATGAGTTATGGGCTTTGGACCAACGGGGCACAGTCTCTGCGGTTGCTTGGGTTTGGGTTTAGAATGTGTCAGTTTACTGTAATCTTTTTGGTGAAAAACAGATGCAGCGTTGAGGGGGTGGCTTGTGCGGTTTATGTGCAGTGTGTCTGCAGTTCACCAAAAGCTTTAACTGTGTACTGACTGGCTCTAATGCCAAACTGAAGCAAGAGAAATGGGTAAGGCAGAGCAGTACGCTTGTAAGTCCACAGCTCATCTGTGGTCGAATCAGAAAAATGGACCTGACCCATCTGCAGTATATTTACACTTCATGAGGTCCTGAGGACATGTAAAGCAAAAAGGTAAGCATCAGAACATTAAACGCTTAGCAGTTTCCTCAAAAATATGGTAGTAATATGAAGAAACCAGAACTGGCCACAATGAAGCCATGAACAACTGCAGATATTTGGTTCAAGGGGGGTGGTTGAGAAGTTTTGTGTAGCAGGCAAGAGAGGTCACGCAGACTAAGTTCACAACATTGGTTTTCTAAGCAGCGTTTTACTAAGGTCCTTGACTTCTTCTGGGCTAGATACGGTCTGGTAGCCCAGTATGTCCATGGGGACCTGACAATACTCCTCCACCTGTTTGATCTGCAGATAGGTGAGCAATGTCCGCCAAGCACTGACCGCCTGGGTGGCATTACGCGCGGACACCACAAACGGTTTGGACGAGTAGCCCGAGCCACTAGTCATGTTCAGGGAAAACTTCTCGATTTCTGGGCTGACAGACAGGTTCACAAAGCCATAGACCTGCTTGAGGGTCTTGATGGGATCCTCCACCAGATCCTCATAGCGTACTACCATATAGTTCCCCTTGAGCCAACTTGGGGGGTTAAGAGCAGTTCTTAAAGTCTTGGCCATGCTGCTGCATATCACCTCCATGGCACCGATGGCATGGTAGTCGGAGCCATCCTTCTTGTTGAGTTTGTGCCCGGGATCGATGAAGGGCACCCGGCGGATGCGGGGGTCGCGGCTACGTACCACTTGCAGGCTCTCTCGGATCAGGCCATGGCGGGACTTGATGCGGGAGTTAGCGACGGCCCGGGGGTCCCGGACCAGGTGGATGACCTTCAGGTCCAGGGAAGGGTCCACCATAAGGGGGGCCAGCACGTTAATGTCGAAGATGCGCACACCCTTGATGACCACCGTGCTGTACTTGTGGCACTCGTCCTCCAGAAGGTTGAGACTCTGCGGAGGGCACTTCTTGCACAGCTTGTCGTCCACCAGGCCCACCACATCCTTCCGGTAGGCCGAGCAGAGCGGCGCCGAGCAGATGACCTTGTTGGTGGAGGCACCGAAGATGCCCAGCGTGCTGAGGTTGCGGCCGCCCGCCGTGTTATAGAGCTGCAGCGCAGACAGGTCGCACCGGTAGAGGGCGCTGAGGAGGTCGCGGGCTGCACCCTGCAGGGACATGGCATCGCCCGGGTACAGCTTCTGCCACACGTGCCACACCGGCTCGTACAGGAAGAACACGTCGGGGTTCTGGTTGAAGAGCTCTCCGAAGAAGGACGAGCCGGAGCGCCATGTGGTGAACACGTAGAGCAGCTGGCGCTTGCGGGGCGGCGGCGGCCGGTACAGGTAGCGGGAGTCCGGGCGGCTCTGGTAGGGTGTATAACGCGGCGGCGGAGGCTCGGAGCATGGCTGCGGCTCCTTGTGCCACTTATCCAGCAGGTTAAGCATGGTGAGAGCCAGCAGCAGCACGTAACCCAGGCACAGCACCAGCGCCCGCCGCCGGAACACCTTCATCCTGCCGCCCCCCACTCCCCGGAGGAGCAGCCCCCTGTCAGCCCACACACGGCCGCCGCCCGAGCCTCCGCATCATGACCCGGCAGCACGAGGGAAGCCCCTACCGGGGAACTGATGCGCAAACTTCTCTACAGCGGCGCGGTGCTGGACCATGACATTGCCGAGGAGGGAAGGAGGGGACACCCGCAGCCTCTATCGCTGGCCGAGCTCCTCTGTCTCCAGCTGCACCCGACACCCAGCGATAGAGGAGCACCAACACTCGCCCCTCTGGAGCTCCCTACAAAACGCAGCCAAGGATGCTGCGCCCGCCCGCCCATTGGCTGAGGGGGCTGTCACTCTGCAGGACACGCCCCCCGCCTCTGCAGCTCGCTGGCTTCGTGACCGGCGCTGGCTGCTGCTGCTTCCTCCGGGGGATCGGATGCTGCTGCATGCTAATAGCGCGCCCGCTACCATACCCTGTGCCGTGCTAAAAGCCCGAGTGGCAGCTCCGTGTCACTCACTGCCTGCCACGCATCACCAGCCAGTCACTGGGGAGGGATTGAAGAGAACCTGTCATGGGGGTGTGCGCCACCCTGATCTCTCTGAAAAGGAGTTTCTCTTCTGTTTCCCCTGTCTCAGTATTTTTTATCTGTGATTCTCTACATTCTCTCTGCCCTTATCACCTCTTTTTCATCTCATATTTGTTCCCATATACCTTTCTTTTTTTATTTACACCTCCCTACCATCTCTCCTCCATGTCGTATTTGTCTCCTTGTCAGCTTTCTCCCATTCCCTTCTTTTTCACCTTGTCTGTATCCTCTCTTTCCACATTTTTCATATTACCTCTTCTACTTTGTAACACTTTCCCTCCATTTCTCTTTTCCTTTCATCTCTTTATCTTGTCATTTCAATCTCTTCTTCTTTCACATTCTCTCCCTCTCTTTCCAACATTCCCTCTATTGTTTTTTTTCCAAATTCACATCTTCTATTTTAAACCTTTCCTTTATCTCTTTCCACATTCTGTCCATTTGTTTCAGAAGTCTCTCTCTTATATGTACCTTTCTTTGGACTTTCTCTCTTCTGTGGTGCTTCCTTCTTTTTCCTTTGTCTTTCCTTCTTTTTACGTGGTCCTTCTGTCTTTTTATGTGGTCCTTCCTTCTTTTTCTGTGGTCTTTTTTTATGGCCCTTCCTTCTTTTTCTGTGGCCTTTCCTTCTTTTTCTGTGGTCCTTCCTTCTTTTTCTGTGGTCCTTGCTTCTTTTGCTGTGGTCCTTCCTTCTTTTGCTGTGGTCCTTCCTTCCTTTTCCGTGGTCCTTTCTTCTTTTTCCACTGCCTTTCCTTTTTTTTCCTGTGGTCCTTCCTTCTTTTTTTTTTCGTGTTCCTTCCTTCCTTTTCGGTGGTCCTTCCTTCTTTTTCTGTGGCCCTTCCTTCTTTTTCTCTGGTCCTTCCTTCTTTTTTTCTGTATCCCTTCCTTCTTTTTCTCTGGTCCTTCCTTCTTTTTCCATGGTCCTTCCTTCTTTTTCACAGTCTTTCCTTCTTTTCCTGTGGTCCTTCCTTCTTTTCCTGTGGTCCTTCCTTCTTTTCCTGTGGTCCTTCCTTCTTTTCCTGTGGTCATTCCTTCTTTTTCACAGTCTTTCCTTCTTTTCCTGTGGTCCTTCCTTCTTTTTCTGTGGTCCTTCCTTCTTTTTCCATGGTCCTTCCTTCTTTTTCACAGTCCTTCCTTCTTTTCCTGTGGTCCTTCCTTCTTTTTCTGTGGTCCTTCCTTCTTTTCCTGTGGTCCTTCCTTCTTTTCCTGTGGTCCTTCCTTCTTTTTCTGTGGTCCTTCCTTCTTTTTCACAGTCTTTCCTTCTTTTCCTGTGGTCCTTCCTTCTTTTTCTGTGGTCCTTCCTTCTTTTTCACAGTCCTTCCTTCTTTTCCTGTGGTCCTTCCTTCTTTTTCCATCCTGAACTCCCTCCTGCACAGAGCAACATTTATTTTTCTACTTGCCTCGATTCCATGGCCAGTGGCTACGTCCCGTGCCGAACACTGCCAGCCGCATATGATCGCCGCTACCTGAGTGCAGGGCAGGGAATGGGTTATCTGAGGGGGGATTCCCTGCTGTGTGACCCCACAGGTCGCCCACTTCAATTCACCTTTCCCAGGCCAGATTGCGTATCAGTATCTTGCTGTAACTGTATGGACACAGGAATCTTACATAGCGCTGCTTTTCTTCTCGGTATTGATAGCCGTGGGGACAATGGGCTCTGCATCTCCCCCTGCATGATGTGAGGGTGTCTTGCTAATAAAGAAGACACGCAGCGATATGGGCAGCGGCAATGCCAGAATTCGCTGGCAGCAATAGAAGCACACAGGGAGGACACAGGCTGAGGATGGGCAGTAATGCCCAGAAGAGGCATGGCAGCCACGTCATGATCAGATCAGGAGTGTCAGCAGTGCCAAGACCTCATTGCATTGTTTTTTTATTGTAATAGCTTTAATATCTTGGTAATGCATCCCTGGTGTGAATAGCCGGGGACTGGCACAACAGGTTATAATAAGCCCTGGATATCATTTGGAATGGTAATGAGATTTGCTCCCCAGCTGCATGCTGCGTGCTATACACAGGAGACACAACAAACTATTATTTTCTCCTGTTTGCAGTTAAACCCATTGCAATTCTTATTGCACTGTAATTGGCGTGCTGTCAGGAAGACTGGCAAACAGCTAACAACAAAGCCGAGTCTAATCAGCCTGTGTCTGGGGGTAATCCGCATCACTCTAATGTCAATGTTGTCACTGGTTTGTATTAAGGTTCATTAAGGTCTACCTACAACCTAATCACTACCCTTAAAGTGGACCATCACCCTCGGGTGATCGGCCCGGGAATCTATAAGATTGCCGGGCCGATCACCTCCCTCCACGCGGGACATCCGAGATCGGGATGTCCCGCGGGGTGAAACCCCCCCAAAACCCCCTTACCTTAGTCTCCCTCGCGCCCCTCTAGGCGTGCGCGCCCCCGTGCCGGGCGTCTGTGAATGGCCGGCGCGGGGGCGCGCGCGTCAAGAGGGACGCGCAGGAGGCGGCGGTGGAGGAGCCACGGACAAGCGGCTGTCAAATCCCTTGTCCATCGGCGCCGGGAGCGGGGAGAGGTGAGTTCGGGGGGTTTCACACAGCGGGGCACCCCGATCGGGGGTGCCCCACCGAAGTGGACCAAGACCCAGGATAGTCAAAATCCTGGGTGTTGGTCCACTTTAAGAGTATGCAGCAGACGTGCCTTTCCAGCATGCAAATGCAAAGGGCTTATAGTCAAGATTTAGGTGTCCCCAAGTACAGGGGTGATCCTAGTCTCTCAACTATAGAATGGCACCCCCCTGGAGCATGCCATCCACTCCTTAGTATAGCAGTGGCTCATTCCCATGATGGGGCATCAGCAACTAAATGAAGGGAGCGAGGCCAAAGCTGCTGAATCACCAATGACTGACTGTAAAAACATGACAGCTTGCAGTGGTGCCCCTTATTTTCATTGAACCACTAATCAGATTGAAAACATAAATGAAAGAACTAAACAATTGCAGAAAATGCCCCCTGCAGTGCCACCTGAGGCGGCTGTCTCACATGGCTTCATTACAGGTGCAGCCCTGCTCAATTACCCCAGACCATTACTCCTTACCGTATGATGAACACAGATGCACAGTATATTTATTGGTGCAGTTCTGTAGAGCAGCTCCAGCACATGGCCGTGGTACTTGGGGATAGTGTTGGAAAATCCCACTAACCCCAGTTAGAAAAGTAAACATTAACCTTTTTTCTGGCTTTTTGCCAGATTCCATGTTGGCAACTGTAGCTCCAGCTTCTGGGTAAGCCCAGTTGAGAATTTTGAGCGTTGATTTTGTCACCCAATCACTGCAGCAAATGTACCAGTATTGGGAGATGGAGAAGCTGACGACACAATGCACCACTTTTTGGGCCCACCAGAGGGAATCGCTGTTGGGGCCCCGCCCTTCAGTTATAGAGAAACAATGAGAGACCACACTCAAAGCAGTCCAGCACTCATTTGCTGGACAATGGGTGTTGGACCACTTGAATCGTGTTGTTGCATAATATACATTTTGATAATTATATAACAAAAGTAACTCACTAAATTAAATCCAAACTCACAGGACTCTTAAAGTGGATGTCCAGTCTAAATGTAACCCCCCTCCCCTGGTGCTGAGGCTCCTAACCTCGATCGGGATTAAGCCATGTCAGCAGCAGCCTTATAGACAGTAGAGAGAAGCCAATCCAAAATGGCTGCACCCAGCGAAGGAATTGCCAATGGTTGGTGCTAGATCCTGGGCAAGAAAAGGGTTTTTTTTGCTGTAATCCCTCTGCCCCAGCACCAGGGGAGAGTAGCATGTTGGGGGGGGGGTTACATTTAGACTTGACATATTCTTTAAAGGCTTTGTCCAGAATAATATAAAAGCCTATACTCATCTTTTGTCGCCCACAGCTCCTCTGTGCGGTTTCAGTGTTCTCCCACAGCTCCTCTGTGCGGTTTCAGTGTTCTCCCACAGCTCCTCTGTGCAGCACCAGTATCTTTATACTTACCAATGGCAAGGGGCCTGCAATTCCATCCCACAGCGCTGGTGGCCTGGCATGGCGGCGTCAATGGATCCTTGTTTACACCCCCATTACATTGCAGTGAATGTAGTAGGCGTGCTAAGGTGAGTTTGGCACACCTTGTCTCAGCACTGCTAGGGGAGTGTAAAGCCCTGCGATGGAGGACAGAATCACTTGTTCTCACTCACAGGTAAGTATAAAGACAGATAGGTGATAAGTTGTCAACCACCTTGCAAAGATAGCAGAATTGGCCCCATTCTCCACATTCACTGCTGCATAATAACAATGGTTCATATGAGCCCTTTTTGGCTGGACTTCCTCTTTTTCCTCTTATTCACAAAAAACTTTTCACTATCTTGGTCTCAACTTTGTAATGACACCTGTGTCTATAACCAGCAAGTTCTTATTTTGCATCAAACTTAGGGAAGGAAACAAAGCTTGATAAGGAATGATCTCTGGAGGCTTTTTCCCCTTTCACACAGGGTATTTCCTTTTGATTTTGGGGCTCATTCATAAATGCGATTGCAGAGCGATCACAGTTGCCCTGCTAGAGCTTTGCCTGCAGCGATTTTATAGCAGCAGTAACTTCATTGAGTTGTGATCACAAGCGGTTTAAAATCACTGCACAATTGCGATCGCTGATGCAGTAGCGCTTGTCATAGGAAATCACTACTTCATTGGAATCACCCTGGAGTGAACCCAGCCTAAAGCCTGTCTGCCTGACTTATCATCATACACAAATGCTGAAGGCTGAGCGCAGGAGAGAAGCAGATGCCTGAAGGTGCACACCATTTTCAGATCTCCAACTTTCCGGGATGGGAAAGAGGGATAATGGTATACATGCAGCAACATTTTTTTTATGTAAGCACTGCCACCCCACTTCCCTGAACCACCCAATCTTTTTCAATATGAGTATAGTCCTACAACTGACCACAATACATTTTAAGGTATTTTGATCCATCCAGGCTATTAGCAGGAGTGGGAACTGCTTTAAAGTGGACACTATCCTGGTGATAAGTCCATATTCCTGGGGCATTCCAATTTGGCATGCCCCACTGTGCGGAATCCCTCTTGTTCATTAAGGACCACACTGCCTGTTTTATCCTGGGGGGGGGGGGGGGGGGGGTGACATCCTCTTCTACAGGATGCTTTCCTATGCAAGGCCAGCTCTGTACTTACAGAGCCTTAAAAATGTATTCATGTCCCTTGATCTTTTCCACGTTTAAAAGTTACAGCCAAAAATGCAATTTATGTAAGTATTTATATATTAAGTGTATAGGAAATGATGCATGCTTTTCCAAATAAAAAAAAAAAAGGTCAATACTAGGACCACAAGTCTGTTGGGTTTCTACCAGCTACTGGCCACCTTAAAGGAGTAGTCCCAAGAAGATAGACAGCTCAGAAATCCCCTGAGATATTTCACCTGGGAGCACGGACAGACCTCTGTAAGTCCCAATTATAATGTGCTGCAGGTCCAGCTCACCAAGTGTGATAAAACATAACATTTAATGTAACATTTTAAAATATAGCATGACCTGTGTGGAGTGAATATCCTGGGCTCCCCATTCAAAGGTAACGTGTTTCGGGGTTACCTCACCCCTTAATCCTACCTACACCTTAAAGGAGCACTATTGCGAAAAAGCCCAATTATAAAAATCAATCTAAATATGCTGGATGGAGGTAAAAGGGAGGTCACTTATACACCAAGCATCAAGAAATATCCAGCCAGGTTTGTTTTTTTTTATTTTAATGGCATGAAGAGAAAATCCCTGTCAACCCTGGATTTTATTCCTAAGATGAGAGAATAAACCACAAACATGGTGGAAATATTATTCAGTTTGGGTATGTAAGTGACCTCTCCCCTCATTAGCCAACGTGTTTATATGGATTTTTAATATTACACAATTTCACGCTAGTGCTCCTTTAACCCCCCCCCTCAGCTGTAAAACAGAAAGCACCCCCACTGTGTGTGCTGGAATGGGTGGGGGGCATTCTTGACTGCAGATTGTGAGCAGTAAACAAGTCATTATACTTCCATGCTGCCGTCTTCCGTGCGTGACCCAGTGTCACGTGACAGCCCAGCAGATCTTATCTGCCTGAGATGCAGAGAGGGGGCACGGGGCAGAAGCTGGCAGCATGAAAGTGATCAAAGATCAATCACTGAGACATTCTGCTCCCGGAAAAAGCATTCCGCCACAACACATAGCAGACACAAGGAAAGGGGGATGTTTTCATTATGCGCTCCCTAGTGCAGGCTGGACAGCCCACCCCTCTTCCTCGAGCTGCAGCATGGGACAGTCAGGTTCCTGGCAGTGACACAGTGCGGGGAAGGCCTAGGGTTGTCACCTGGCCAGTATTTTTTTCTTACTTTACTGGCTTGGTGGTAATGTTTTTTTGTTTTTTTATTGGGTTTAATTGCAGGTGTACTTTTCCTATCCTCAATTACCAGTAAAAAACCAATACCGCCACCAGATTATATGGCAACCATAGTCCCAGCGGACAAAGTCCCGGTCCTGGCGATGGCCAGCCTAGGAATGACCGTCTGAGAGTCCGGTGTATTGTCTCCTAAATGCTGCCTGATAAAGGACCTAGCTAATGACGGGGACGGGGGGGGGGGGGGGGCAGTCACCTGGTGCTCCCAGAAAGCCTCTGCAGAGAACCTCTGCTCCCCCCCGATCCTGCCTATGAGTGTCGGGGTCGTGATTGGGTCTCACCCAGGACAACACCGCCCGGACGCAGAAAGTTCTTGATGTTACTGGGACACTCCATAACCGCGCCATAAACTGGGATAAGATATGATACTAAGGTGCATGGGCAGCGGGACAATGCACTGCAAAACGGGGCGGTCCTAAGAAAATTTAAGACAGTTGTGAGGTATGATTTAGTAATAAATACAATACAATCCCTTAATATTACTAAGATACATTATAATAGTATTACACAGTTTGCTGATTATTAGATTGTATGCAAAGCTTTATTATAAAAGTATAAATGTGTGCAGCACTTGACGACATGACGTATAGGGAACAGGCAGTTAAAAATTAAATCCCACCTCTATTTACATGTACCTATCTACATGACAAACAGAGGTAAAGATAGACTTTAAATGGGCCATGAGTCTGGGTTTTTATGTTGAGTCTTTGTTTATCTTTGTCCCTGAAGAAGTAGCAAGGCGGCCTCATTTAGTTCTCTTGGTGACTGGATGTTTAAATTATTTGGGTGATAGATGCATTGTATTGTATTACTTTAAAATGGTAGACAGAATGGACACACATCATTCTAGGGGAGCAGATTTTTTCTTACTTGGTGAGGCTTTATTTGGTCCTGGTAGGGGCAAGTGGCCGCCAACTGCTCATCTCAGGCTATGTCAGTTTGCTTTTTGGGGATAAGCAAAGTTCTGCCTGTTTTGTCCTGGAAGGGGGGTGGTACCCTCGTCCACAGAATGCTTTCCTATGCAAGGCCAGCTCTGTACTTATTAAATGTAAAATGTAATTTATGTGCTAGAGCAACACAAAGTAGCAAGTATTTATATAATATGTGTATAGATGATGAATGCTTTTCCAAATTAAAAGAATATAATTCAATACTAGGACTACAAGTCGGTTATGTTTCTACCAGCTATGCACATCCAATTGTGTCCATTATTCTTTGAAAAATAGCTTTATCTCAAATTGTTTGTTAACATCAATTTTTAAATAGTGTCAATAATAATCAGTATTTAGGTCTGGGCTTTGACCGGACCATTCCAACACATGAATATGCTTGTAGAGCAGCAAATGGCAGTCAATTATGTGACCCCTGCCAGCCATTCAGGTTTGATGTGCAAGCAAACTTGGCAAACCCAATAAGTCACTGACAGTCACACAACTGGCAGCCATACAGGAATGAAGAAGTGGTAGCATTGACTTGACTTTAATGCCTCTTTAAACTGGACCAAAACATATACTTTTGACTAATATTCCCTCCATCTCTCACTCCACAGGCAGTAGATTTTGGAAGGTTTTGCCATCCTCATATTTTGTCTCTCATTTACCAGTAATAGATCCTTCAATTATGTGAGTTGACAGGGGTTTGAGTGGCAGGACCCAAAATTGCTGGATTGCATCATGAATTTGAGGAAGAAATGGAGTAGGAAGAAATGCATAGCCTCCCAGGATTCAACATGGGGCCTGCTCAGCGCTGCAATCTGTGCATAGGACACTGAAATAGAACTCCCAAAATGGGATTTACAATATGTCAGGGTAAATGAAAATGTATATTCTAAGTATACAGCACTTTCTGCTTAAGAGATAATTCCTTACTTCCTTGCTTTTTAAAAAAATGCAGCCGCCGCCGGCACGAGCGCTTGTATGGCGTTCCGTGGTCGGTGGTGACTTTACCTCAGTCGCTGCTGTGCCATCATTGGCTGGCATGGTCATGTGGGCGCCTTCGCGCTCTTCGGGAGGGGGGCGGGCCTTGCGGTTGGCGCAGTCTGCATCGCTGCCTCCGCGGCCCGCCCCTCGAGGTATCTGCGGGCGCCATTTGCTCTCCTCGTGCTGCGTGGCTGACGTCTACCTACCACGGTCCGTAAGTGCGGGCTGGCTTATTTTTTATATCTTATGTATGCATACTGCTTACGGGACCTTTCTGTTTATGTCTTGCAGGCGGGTCAAACTTAATTGTGGTTTCTCCCGGCCTATCCCCTCTATTTAGTTTGCCGCGGCTCCTCGGCAGCAGGGGGAGTTGTTTCACATTGCTAAGCCACGTTTGGAGTTTCTTGAGCAAATCACTTTAATAATCTCGTGTTCAAAGAGTGGGAGCGACCTAGCAGGCTCCCTGGGGTGCCTAAGAGTTAGGATAGGAGGTATCCCTTTCCTGCTGATGTGGTTAAGCGTTGGTCGTCCACTCCCGAAGTGGATGCACCAATTCTTCATCCAACACTTCTGTCATGCATTCCCCTGACTCTACTACCCTAAAGGATGGTGAGGACCGGCGCATTGATCAGCTGGCTTCCCATGCCTTTGCCTGTGTGGGGTTCGCGCTGCATCCGGTTTGTGCCTCTGCCATTACAGCTGTGGCTATTAGGACTCTGCTCAAAAGTATTTTAGATGGGGCTTCTGATGATGCTGCTAGTGATGAGTATAGAGCCCTTCTGCGTTGTGAGGAATTTGTTGCATATGTCCTCTCTGCCTTGGATGACACCATTAGAATGTGTGGCAGGGCTTCTGCCTTAGCGGTGGCTAAACTCTGCTCGGTTTGACTGCGCCAGTGGGCAGCTGACAACGCTGCCAACAAGGCTCTCACTGGTTTCCCCTTTAAAGGACTGCATCTATTTGGGGATCGCCTGGACCTGTTTGCTAAGGGAGGCAAGTTAACCCAGCGCAGGAGACAGTCTCGGCCCTTTCGGGGTTCAGGTTCCTTTCTTCCCTCCTTCCGTGGGTCCAGAATGGGAAGGGGAGCTTCATTTGCAGGGGCCCGGGGAGATTTCAGGGGCAGAGGGCGTGGCCGCCCTGGCCCCTCCTGGGGTTCCAAGTCTAAGTCTTCCCCCAAGCCCCCTCAGGCATGAAGGGGCGCCCTTACCCATCTGGGTGGGGGGACGGCTTCGGCTCTTTGCTCACGTCTGAAGGCGTCATGTCTCAGACCGGTGGATTCAGGAGGTAGTGTCCTCCGGTTACAAGATAGAGTTGGCAGCCTGGCCCCCCTCAAGATTCATCAGATCCCGGATGCCTCAAGACCCCCTGTCAGCTCAGGGCCTGTTGCTTGCTGTGCAGAATCTACTGGATCATCTGCCAGGTGCCCTTAAGGGAAAGGGGCAAGGGCTATTATTCCAACCTTTTCACCGTTCCCAAAAGAGATGGGTCTGTCAGACCCATCCTGGACTTAAAGCTTCTCAACAAGTTTGTCAGATCCAGGCATTTTCGCATGGAGACTCTGCGCTCAGCTGTAAGTTTACTGCGCCCAGGGGACTTCATGACCTCTGTGGACATCAAGGATGCTTACCTCCATGTTCCAGTATTTCCAGGTCATCAGAGATTCCTCAGGTTTGCTCTGGAGGATCAGCATTACCAGTTCGTGGCATTGCCCTTCGGTCTCACTTCGGCTCCCAGGGTATTCACCAAGGTTCTGGCGGGCATTGTGGCTCTGCTGAGAGCTCAGGGCATTCGCATTTTTCCCTATTTGGACGCATGCTTATCACTTCTCCATCCTTCCAACAGGCAGAGCTGGATACTCAGCGGGTAGTGACCACACTGGAGTCATTCGGCTGGGTGATAAACCACTCCAAATCTTCCCTGTCTCCCTCTTTGGTGAAGCCATTTCTGGGCATGAATCTGGATACAGCTCGGGCCAGGATCTTTCTTCCTCAGCAGAAGGTGGACAGTCTGCAAGCTCAGCTCCTTCTGTCCTGCCCTTATCCTTCCATCAGGCAGGAAATGCAGCTGGTGGGCCTGATGGTGTCCTGCTTTGAGTCGGTTCCTTATGCTCAGTTTCACATGAGGCCTCTTCAACTCCACCTCTTGTCTGTATGGGACAGGGACCCTGTGTCCCTGGATCAGGTTTTGGTTCTGTCCCCCCTAGCCAGGCGGTCCCTCTCGTGGTGGCTGGACTCAAGGAATCTGTTGGTGGGCAGATCCTTTCTGGCCCCTTGCTGGGAGACAGTCACCAAGGATGCCAGTCTGACAGGTTGGGGGGGCTTCTGGAGATCCCTAACATTTCAGGGGCAGTGGGGCCCTCAGGAGGTCCACACCCCTATCAACATTCTGGAACTGAGGGCGATCAGGTTGGTCCTAGCACGCTTGACCCCACACCTTCGGGGTCGGGCTGTTCAGGTACGCTCGGACAACCAGACGGCGGTTGCCTACATCAATCATCAGAGAGGGACCCGGAGCAAGGGGGCCCTCAAGGAAGTGTCACTGATCCTGTCCTGGGCAGAGGACAATGTTCCCTGCATCTCAGCTGTGTACATTCCGGGAGTGGAGAATCTGCAGGCAGACTCTCTGAGCAGGGGGACTTCTCGCCTGGGGGAATGGTACCTCAGCAACAGGGTGTTTCGCTCTCTGTGTCACCGTTGGAGTCAGCCAGATGTAGATCTGTTTGCGTCCCGTCACAATCACAAGCTTCCAGTCTTTGTGTCTCTGTCCCAGGACCCTCTGGCCTTAGCCATGGATGCTCTGACAATGCCCTGGCAGGGTTTTCAGCTACTGTATGTCTTTCCCCCGTTTCCCCTGTTGGGCAGGGTTCTGCGAAAGATAGCTCAGGAAGGGGTACCAGCAATCCTGGTGGCCCCCCCGTTGGCCAAGAAGAGTGTGGTTCGCAGACATCGTGCAGCTGGCGGTAGATCAGTAGCCCTGCCCAGGGATCCAGACCTGCTCACTCAGGGGCGGCTACGCTACCCCAATTTACAAACGCTGGGTTTAACGGCCTGGCTGCTGAAACCTCCATCTTAATGGAAAAGGGGCTGCCTGCCTCTGTTGTTAACACCATGATCAGGGCTAGGAAAAAGTCCTCCTCTTCCATCTACTATAGGGTTTGGCGTACCTACATTGACTGGCGTGAGGCTAAATCTCTTCCCTGTCATGTGTTTTCTATTCCTAGGATTCTGGAATTTCTCCAACATGGTTTGGATCTGGGGCTTCAACTCAGCACTCTGAAAGGTCATGTTTCTGCCTTGGCTGTTTTCTTTCAGAGATCTTTTGCTCAGCATCATCTGGTCAAGACTGTTTTCCAGGGGGTTACTCATGTGCATCCTCCACGTAAGCCTATGTTACCACTCTGTTTGAGCCTGTGCATGAGGCTGCTTTGTCCATTCTTACTCTTAAGGTAGTCTTTTTGGTGGCTATCACTTCTGTTAGGCATGTTTCTGAGTTGGCGGCGCTTTCCATCAAGCCCCCTTACTTTGAGAGACACCAGGACAAGGTGGTGTTTCGCTTTAAACCAGATTTTCTGCCTAAAGTTATATCTGCTTTTCATCTCAATCAGGACATTGTTCTGCCTTCTCTGTGCCCTAATCCTAGTAACCCTAAGGAGAGGGCTCTACATTCCTTGAATGTGGTTAGGAACCTGAAGTTTTATTTGGTGGCTACTGAACCCTTCAGGAAGACTGATGCTCTTTTTGTGGTCCCTTCTGGTCCTAAGAAGGGTCTGGCTCCAGCTAAGTCTACCATCAGCAAGTGGATCCGTCGGGCTGTGATTCAGGCCTACTCTGCTAAAGGGAAGGATCCTCCCTTCCGCCTCTTGGGCCTTTCAGCATCAGGCTTCTGTTGAACAAGTTTGCAAGGCCGCTAGTTTTACAAGGTTGATGTTCGGGCTTCAGCTGATGCTACTTTTGGCCGCAAAGTTCTGCAGGCGGTAGTGGTTTAATCTGCATGTTGTTGCTTTTGGGGATCCCAACCTACCTTACGGACACTGCTATTGGATGTCCCAAACGTAAGGAATTATCTCTGGATCAGGATGTGCTGTATACTTAGAATAATACAATTCTGTGATTACTCACCTGTAGAATTGGTATTATACAGCACGTCCTGCTCCACCCCGCCCTTGTTTTCATTATTCTTAGTACCTCTGTATGGTGGTTGTTATCATGGTTAAAATTGTTTTATTATGGTTGTTATTCTCCCAGCTTCTCGCTAACTGCTTGTCAATACTGGGGAATTTGTGGGAGGTCCCTGGAATATAAGGGGCCGGAAGGAGCCACTTTTTTGCTGTCTCTGCAGTCCAGCGCCATCTTTGGATGTATTACCCAAACGTAAGGAATTATCCTTGGAGCAGGACGTGCTGTATACATATAATACCAATTCTAGAGGTGAGTAATCACAGAATTGTATTTTTTCTACTTCCAGGCAGAGGACTATCAGCACGAGATTGGCTGATGTGGTTTTGCATAACTGGTAGGCTTTGATCCGCTTTACATAGGGTCCTGTCACGGCTCATACAGTGATCTTTTTTTCTGCTATTTAACTGAATCAGATCAATTAGAATGAACAAGTGAAACAGCAGAGAGAACTGGTGCTTCCTTTCTGTTCATTATGCCATTATGTCATGTGAGCACAAACTGAATAAATACATTGAAAGCGCAAAAATGATGGCCCCCTGACCTCTAAGGCTTCAGTGCAGGGAGGGGGGGGGGGGGGTTCCTACACTTTGGTACAATACATTTCTAGGGGAAACAATATCTGAAAACTCCAAATGGGATAATAACATCTTAGCTGTTGTGAAAAACTCACAATAGTGACCCTTCTTTGGGCCTTTCCCAGATTTTACAACTTTGTCATTGCTTTGGCCCAATAAGAAGAAAAAGACCAGACCACAGAGAATCATAAGAACTGCAGTGAGGATAATTGGCACCCAACTATCTCCCCTAGCAGACCTATACGCTAGCAGAGTCGCCAACCTGACCCATTCCTGCAGGGCAATTTTTCTCCACTCCTGCGCTTGCACGTGTGCTGCCAGGAGATGCGGTAGCACACTCTCCCTATTGAAGTCAATGAGAGACTTAGTTATATGACATGGTTATAGGAATTATGGCAGATGGCTCTCATTGGATGCACCAAAGGAGCGAGAAGAGGTGAGTGAATAGAGGCGTCCTGTGGGGTTTCACAAAGAAGGGCATCCCAATTCAGGATGCCCCAGGGGAACGGAAATAAAACCGGGTTTTGTTCTGCTTTAAAACACTAACCCAATACTAAATGCTTTCCTTATAGGTTCTTCAGGGTATATTGTGGGGTGATCTGCTGAAAAGAATTCCTTGTATACACTGTGTAGTTGGAGAATAAATTTATTTTTATACCTCTGTAGTTACGCCCTGTTATCTGATTGTTTGCGGTGTAGATTATGTTTCAAGGCACTGTGAGGTTCTGACTGAGCTGTCTTTTCTCTAGTAAATGTGTGAGCAGAGGTTTTCATCTCTGTGGATGGCGCTCTACATCTCTACATAGCAGCAGAGCAGAGAATTCACTTGCTTGTACAACATGTGGTTTAATGCGCCTGTGCTCAATCTCAGGGGCCCCCAACCAACAGGAACCTGTGTAGTTACTTGCAAAACATGCGCTTGAGGTGAAACCTAAGAAACAGTTCAGGAGGTGCTGCTTTATAGTAAATAGAGCAACTTAGACCAGAAAATATTTTCTTCTGTTAGTTATCAGGCCTTGCAGCAGAGCAAATAACAGACACAACCTGCTCCCAAGTTTTCATATTATCCAGGGGCTGGGAGATGCTGGACCTCTGGGTCACAGGGATAATTGGCTTGCTAGGCATTTCCCAGCTGCCATGGAGCCTCTATTTACATTATGCCAGGGGTACTCAACCACTTCTTGTAGAGGTCCACTTAAAGGCATCCGTTGAGAGGCGAAGATCCGGGCAGAGGACTGGATAGTTAGATGGATGGGGCAGAGCTGGAGGGGGGTTGGGATGGGATGGATGGGGCTGAGCTGGGGGGACGAGATGGTGGGACAGGAATAGATGGGGCTGAGCTGGGGCAGGGGAAAAGCATTGGATGGGGCAAAGAGAGAAACAAAGTTTGTGTGTACCTTGCAATGCCACTTCCCGCCCATGCAGTACTTCATATTGCAATGCTAGGTGCCACTGCCAAGGAGACTAAGCACTACATTGCCAATCAAGGGGGCAGATCTGAGCACTGCAACACAGAAGCAACTAAGTGTAGGGCTGTCAGGGCAGGGGTCCGGAAATCCCGCGCCGAGGTCCGCATTCAGACCCCGGTCCACCAGTTGAGTATCGCTGCCATATGCTGTACAAGGGATCGTTTTTTGGAAGGAAAAGGATCATTCAGTGCGTCATTATAGAAAGTCTTGATGGTTGTCTTTGAACAGTGAAATATTTATCAACACAGGAAGCTAGACATGACATATCTGTATACAGCTAAAACATTTTATTCTGGGCTATACAATAAACTAGTAAAAAGTTTAAGAATGAAGAGGCCAAGGGTAAATATATGTAAATGGAGAGAAATTGGCTAGCTATAAGAAGGAAGTATTACACATTTTGAAGAAATAGGTAACAACAAAATTAAAGCTATAAGGTATTGCAGCAACATATAAAACATGCATGTTAATTCCACCACCTGACACATTTCCATGTTTCTTCAGCTCCCAGGGGCTGGTCCAGTGTTCCTTTAGTACTTATAATTTAGGCGTTTCCAATCTTGATTCATGGAGTACTAATTCTTCAATTATCTGAAGCACCGCCCATACCCCCACTGATACAGACTTTCCCAAGTGATGGACATCCTAATCTGGCACTGCAATGTAAGCTCTTCTGCTAGCAATGCAGTCACCTCAAAATGCTCCACTGCTGCAGCTTGCTGACTTGGCTTTCTGGCACATCCTATGATAGCGGTAGCTTGTCTGCAATGCTTTATGCTTCCTCCCACACTTTCTTTTTTAAAGGTTTCTTTTTATTTGCAGTTCAACAAACATCAAAACTACCACAACAAGTGACATATAACATCAAGGTGCCGCAGGCACCCTTCTCAGTATCACAAATTTTATTAATATTTAGACATGACAACCATACACTCACACACTCATACTGTCTGGACTTAGATATTTAGCAAACTGTTCCCTGGGGTGAGGGGATAAGTCAAGAAGGCCATTTCTCCCAGGATGTCTCCCTTGTTTCCTCTGTTCCGTTTTAACTCGCTCAATGCCCGCAAGTACACATGCATGCCCCCTCAATTTAACTTTGTCCCTCCTAAGCATCCTCAGAAGCAGTGTCCTGACTCTGCAGCCATGGGCCCCACACCTTATCAAATTTATCGGGCACCCCCCTGGCCGTGTATGTCATTTTGTACATCGTAAGCTTCTGGTTAACTAGAGCCCTCCACGCCTGTACTGTGGGTTTGGCCGGATGTTTCCAATTAAGCAGAATACATTTCCTGGCATAAAAGAGCAGCAGCCTGAACAATGACTTTAGCGCCCCCGTCACTGACAGTGACTCAACCGCTCCCAGAAGACATATGGGAATCGAACCAGCGATCCGGATGCCCACCACCCCACCAATCAGTTCCATCACCTCTCCCCAGTATCCCACCAGGACCCCGCAGGACCAGGTCATATGTTCCCAAGAACCAACCTCCCGCTCGCACCTGGGGCATATATTACTGTCCAATAGTCCCATCTTATGCAGACGCATTGGCGTGATGTAAGCCTGATGCAGCCACTTGGTCTGGATAAATCTGTCTCTGGCTTCTATGACCGATGTGTGTATGTTCTCTAAGATTTCTTCCCAGTCATCCCGTTCTAGGGTCTGGTCCAGCATTTGCCACTTACTTTCAATTTTCCCCCTAGGGGACTCCAATCCAGAAACCAGACACTTGTACAATGTGGAGACTGGTTTCCCCAAGTCCGGCCCTCTCACCACACTCTCAACTCGGGACACCGAAAAATTCGGGCCGTCCCTACGGAATTGGGTCTGCAGAGCATGCCTAAGTTGCAGGTAGCGGAAGAAGTCCCGGTGGGAAATTCGAAAGACGTCCCGTATTTGGTCGAACGAGAGAAGCACTCCGTCTCTGTACATCTGGCCCAGCGCCCGAAGGCCTCGCCCATCCCAGAACTGCGGGTCTTGCATAGCAACCAGCTCAGGAAGTTTGGGGTTATTCCAGAGAGGAGCGAAGGGGGACCAGTACTGGCCCTCGACCTGATTCCTGTCCAACTTGGCCACCCTTTCCCATATGTTACACACTACCCTCATACAACCGGTAGCCTCTTGGACCCCCCGAACCCCCCTATAGACCAAAAGGGATAGCCTCCCGGGGGAGCCCAGCACCCCCGCCTCCAGCCTCACCACCGGGTTGTTTTGCGGCTGACAAAGCCACCAGTGCGCGAACAGAAGCTGCGTGGCATAATAATACAATTGCATGTGTGGGACCGCCAGTCCTCCCTCCGTGATCTGCGCTTTCATTATTTGTCTGCTCAGCCTGGGCGGAGATTGCCCCCAGATAAAGCCAAACAGAATTGAATCCAGCATCTTGAAGTGGGAGGCGGGTAGCAGGACTGGCGAGGCCTGGTAGATATACAGAAACTTCGGAAGGAAAATCATTTTATATATATTGATTCTGCCCATAACTGACAGCGGCAAGTTCGCCCACTGGGTGACCCTCTGCTTTAGCTTTAACACGACAGGGGCAACATTTAGAGATATGAATTCGCTTGGTTGCCTGCTAATCAGAATCCCCAGGTATTTAAAGTGTTGGACAATTTTAAGTTGGGACCTTGGGGAAATGTCGGGGGAGACGAGTTCATCCACTAACATTAAACTAGATTTATCCCAGTTAATCCGCAGGCCTGAGAATCTCCCAAACACACTTATAGTGTCTAGAGCTGCATCAAGAGACTTATGGCCATCCGCCAGATACAACAGTGTGTCGTCTGCATAGAGAGATATCTTTTCCTCCACTGCTCCCAATTTCCATCCAATAATGCTTGGGGAGTTCCTGACAATGATCGCCAGGGGTTCAACAGCTAATGCAAAAAGCAACGGTGAGAGTGGGCATCCCTGTCTTGTCCCCCTATGCAGCACAAATGAGTCAGAGTAACACCCATTGACCCGTATCCGAGCTGTTGGCCGGTCATATAACAGTTTGGTGTATGTAATGAAGCTGGCAGGGATCCCAAATCTTTCTAAAATTGCCCAAAGATATTCCCATTCCACTGAATCAAAGGCTTTTTCATTATCTAACGAGATGACCACTCTCTCCCCCCGATTATCGTGTACAATTTGGAGATTTGACATCAGCCTACGGAGATTCACCCCCGTGGTACGCCCCGGCATAAACCCTGACTGGTCTGGCCCAATCAAGTGTAGGATAACCTTGTTCAACCTGGTGGCCAGTATTTTGGCTAATATTTTGGCATCCTGGTTCAGCAGGGATATGGGACGGTAAGACGCGCAGGAGTCAGGAGGTCTCCCCTCTTTATAGATGAGGACCACGTGTGCCTCGCGAAAAGAGGCCGGTAGGCACTCACTCTCAAGGGCTTGTATCAGCACTTCCCACAGCTTGGGAGTCACCTGTTCATGGTCCTGTTTATACCACTCAGCCGGCATCCCATCCGGTCCCGGCGCCCTCCTGCTAGAGAGCATTTTGATTGCGCCAGAGACTTCATCCATGGTGATGGGGGCACTCAGGGCTTCCTGATCATTCTCAGTCAGCCTAGGGAAGGCAATCTGATCCAGATAATCACCCAGGTCAGTTGCTCCATAGTTCGCCTTTGAAGAATACAAGGCTGAGTAGTATTCCAGAAACCTCTGGGCTATCTCCTTTCCCCCTGTCACCCTCGACCCGCTATCCAGGATTTCGGCAATGTGATTGGACTGGCTTTCAGCTCTTGCTAGGTAGGCCAGGGTCTTACCGTTCTTGTTCCCTTTATCAAAGATTGTTGCCTGTTTATATATTAGCAGTTTCCTAGCAGAATCAGTCAGAAGCAGGTTATATTCCCTTTTAAGAGCCAGCAATGTTGAGTGGTCCCCGCTGTCTAACGTTGTACTATACTTCTCCTCCGCTAGCGCAAGTCTGCTTTCAAGGTCAGCCACTTCCCTCCCCTTCTTCCTCCTAACCGTCGCGATAGCGTTAATGGCCGCCCCTCTGGTGACAGCTTTAAAGGCATCCCATCTTACCTCCACCGAGGTCTCCATCATATTACATTCCCAGAATGCCTCGGTAGAGGACCGCAGACTGCACTTAATGTCGGGGGATTCCAACCAAAGAGGGTTCAGGGTCCACCCAACCCAGTTTTCCTGTCTCAGTGACAGTTCAGCTGTTATCAGCAGGGGAGAGTGGTCCGAGACCCCCCTCGGGAGGTAGTTGCAGGCTGTGACCCTGGCTAGAAAGTCGGACGAGGAGAACGCCAGATCAATTCTAGACAGGGACTTATGTGTAACCGAGTGGCAGGAGTAAGCCCTGTCAGCGGGGTGCTTCCACCTCCAAAGTTCCCGTAGCCCCAGAGCCTCCGCCCAATTGGCCAGCTGAGTCCTGGGGCCCGGATTCTTACCCATCCTGTCCATCGCCGAGTCCAAAACCATATTAAAGTCCCCTAGTAGTAGAATCGGGGCAGGGGGGTAGGAGAGTACTTTCTCCATTATTCTATCCAGTGTCCCAGCAGAGAACGGTGGGGGAACATATACTCCGACTATTATCATAACAGTATCCATTAGTTTAGCATGCAGGATAACATAACAACCCTCTCGGTCGGTGTGTACTGAAAACACCACAAA
The DNA here is from genome assembly GCA_027917425.1 of Gastrophryne carolinensis. NCBI lineage: Eukaryota > Metazoa > Chordata > Amphibia > Anura > Microhylidae > Gastrophryne > Gastrophryne carolinensis. The sequence continues at coordinate 146,963,365 of CM051237.1, forward strand.
CGGGGTACCCTTAGAGACCAACACTGAAACACCTCTTGAGTAGGCCGAAAATGGGGCATGAAAGGAACTCTGGATCCATGGCTTCTTCAAGGCCAGCACCCTTTGACCCACCAAGTGGGTCTCTAGGAGAATGACTACGTTCGGCTTGTGCCTCTTTACATATTGGAGGACAGTAGCCCTCTTAATCTTATCGTTAAGCCCCCTGACATTCCAGGAAAGGAATTTACACTCACCCATCCCTGCCGCTTAAGATATCCCTATCAGGAGTTGCGTCCCTGCGGTTCACCCTCCCTCCCAGAGAGCCTCGTGTTACTTGAGTCCAGCAATCATACTTCACAGTCATACCAACATATAGACAACAAATCAAAAAACAGATAGTACAGTACTTAAAATCTAACCAACAGTTCCCCGCCCCCCCCGCCCCGCTTCACCACCCCCCAACTCTGGCGAGCATCAAATCCCTCCCAACCGAAAACAACAACAGGTGAAACTTGTTGCAACTGGGATGCAGGTACCTACGCCTAGTGGGCCTGCAACAAAGGATTAACCACTTAATTGTCACTAGGGGGCAGGCTAACTGTCTCAGGCTCCCAGGGTCGCATAGAAGCAGACACGAGGGGGGGGAGGGGGTAAATCAAGGAGTGGGGAAAAGGGGAAGAAGGGATGAAAAGAAGGGAAGGGGAAGGGCCGTGGAAAGGGCCTGCATCACTCCCCGGGGAACCTGAGCCCCACCACTCCCGCGACTATCAGGACAGGATACTTTGGTGACTTGGGCAATATCTCACAATGTAACAACCAACAACCTTTAACTTTTCAAACTTGGCGGATCACCCCAGCCCTACAGGGCCGGGCAGGAGTGCACCCCAGGTCCGCCAGCCGGGGAACCCCAAGAGGCCGGCGTCCCGGGCCACAAACCAGCACTGGTAACAATGTAGTAACTTGGCGCCTCACTGGACCGGGTCCCAGTCCATCAGGCCCCAGGCAGAGAGTCCAGCCAAGCATTGGCCTCCTCAGCCGAGACAAAGAACCTAGTGGACTCCCCGTCTTGCACACGTAGCCGCGCCGGAAACATCATGGAGTACTTGATTTTCTTCTTCCGGAGCCTCTCTCTTATTCCATTAAAGGAACGGCGCATCTTTTGGACTTCAGGTGTAAAGTCCGGGAAGAAGGACAAACGACTATTGTCATAGGTCACCACCCCCTTCGTCCTTGCTGCAGCCAGGATAGCGTCCCTGTCTCTGTAGTGGAGGACTTTAAATATGAAGGGTCTTGGCGGCGATCCCGGGGGGAGGGGTCTCACGGGAATCCTGTGTGCTCTTTCCACCGTGAAGAATTTAGTCAGATTGGCCGGAGTCAGTATCTCTCTCACGAGGTTCTCGACAAACTGCTCTGGGGAGGGGCCCTCAGCTTTCTCGGGGAGACCAAGGATTCTGATATTATTCCTCCGATTCCTATTTTCAGCGTCCTCAGCCCTTCCCATCAGGGCGGTCACTTGCCTCCTCAATAAAGCGATTTCCCCGGCATGAGTTGAGAGCCGGTTTTCTGTTTCTCCGATTCTCCTCTCCGCCTCCCCAGTGCGGTCTCGGATTTTATCCAGATCATGTCGCACATAATTAAATTGCTCTTGGAGGGCGTCAAATTTGGATGTGAGTGCGCTCTGACATGAGGCAATAGCCGCCATTATGACTGCGGTGTCAGGGTTAGAGGGCCCCTGCTCCACCCCTCCCAGAGCCTCCATCGTTTGCGTGCTGCAGGTGACCGCCGTCGACTTGCGCTTCTTATTTCCTTTCATGTGTGGGGGGGGACCCCGGGTCGGTCCGCACGGCACAGCAATCGGGGGGGGGGGGATGTTGCCACGCGACCTATATGAGTGGGTAGTTCCTCAGCCTCTGGCAGCGTAAGATATGGTGAGCAGAGGACGCTGTATATCAGTATGAAGGGGGTCGGCAGCCCCTCCCGCCACCAACAGGGGTATCCGAGGATGTCTCTGGGAGCCTTCCAGATGCTTCTGTCAGGGGGATTTGTATATCTTTCCCCTGGCCCAGATCTGATTCAGTCACTGGGGGCTTATTTTCACAGTTAAGTAAAGCAGTCCCCGAGAGGAGTCCCGTCCTCCACCCCCTCTCCCCAGTAACAATGGGGTGGCAGTCTCTCCCCACTTCCACCGGAGGGATCTGTGAGGTTTGTCACCGGAGCTGCAGCCGGCTGTGCCCAGTGCAGGGGCTTTTCTCCCCCTCAGGCCTCCCTCCGACGCCGCCGCAGCCCGGGGTAAATCAATGACGCGGCTGCTCTTTTCCTCCCCCAGCTGCACACACAGGATGACGCCGCCTCCCTCCGTCTCAGCCCGCCGGTGGTCCACGGCTCACGGGGACGCACAGCTCACCTCCAGACCGCAACTCACACACCGCCGCCGCCCGGGACAGGCGGATGTCTCCTCTCCGTCACCGCCACTCGGTAAGCCGCCGCCGCCTCTCTTCCTTGCCCCACACAGGGCGCGCACGTGGCTGAATCCGGCCGGTGCCCTCCTCTCCGTTCTTCTCGCCTGCTGGCCGTCCCAAGGGCCCCACAGCCGCCGATCCTCACGCCGGTATGATCCCCTTGCCAGGGGGAGTTCAAGGAGGGGGATAAAGACGATGCCCAGTCACCATAAGGGGTATTATTCAGGATATATGGCGGAGCCCAGCTCAGGTGCGTCCGCTCAGCACGCCATCTTGGCCACGCCCCCTCCTCCCACACTTTCACCTCCAGTGGCCACCATAGGGGAGCTCAAGTACCACCTGTGTAAATATTATGACTGGTTGGAAATCCCTGCAACAGAGTATTCTGTTTACACAGTAAAGTGGACCAAAACCTATCGGGATGGCCCTGGTACCTATAAGATGCCAGGATCGCCAGATTCCCCCTCCCCCGGAGCATCACAATATGGAATGTCCTGCTGTGTGACCCCCCCCCCCCCCAATCCCCAGTAAATCCTACCTGATCCCTGATGTGGCAGGCATTTGTCAAAGTTAGAGGCTAGTGGGAATGCAGCCATCGTCTCTCTCTCTGCTGCATTCGGGATTATTCAACCTTTAGCCGATTCTTAGCGTGCCTGCACTTGCCCTGTAGGACTGGTGAAACCTTTACGAGGTTCCATGCCATATTCACAGGTCTTGGTATATCACTGTTCTCCTTGCAGTCTGGGGTTTGCTCCTATGCTTGGCCTATCTGAAGGGCAGAGTGTAGGAGCACACCTCAGACTCAGAGATGTTGGAGAAGCACCGAGAATAGGCCATAAGATCCCATAAAGGTGGGTGTTTGTGGGGATTTCACAAAGCAACATCCAAAATCAGGATGCCCCAGGTTGAGGATGAAAATCCAGGGTTTTGGTCCACTTTAAATAAATGTTTTTTTTTTTTTACCAAATTACCAACTTTTTCTGTCTGGTATATTTATGTTATCGTGGCATTATGTATTGTTTATATCACTTACATTTGTCATGTTGTGCAGCAGCATGCAATAAGGTAAATAAAACACTGTACATGTTACTGTCCTAATGTTGTGACTGGCCCATGTGTTCTGCTCATATGGGTCGATTCAAAGAAACATGTAACAGCTTGGATTTTGGTGCCGATCATCCTATTTTTCACGTCCGCTCGTGCGTTCGTATGAACTTGCGAGTGATTCTATAAGCAAATACGTTTCTATCCTAAAATATACGTCCGTTCGTATGGCAGTTCGGGAATCAGACCTATGTCAGTTTCCATCCTGAATTTTCCGTTTCATTTCTCAGGTTGCAACATTGGTTTTGCCCTTTTTCCTTTTTTGTCTGGACGTAAATCCTTCTGATCTTGTGGCTGCGCACTACAAACTTACCTCATTAAAGTGCATTCTAAATATTTGGTCTTTTATTTTTCTTTATTTCATTCATTTTGTAGTAACCAACCATTAATGAATGCATTTGCATAAGTAAATCTTACTTTGTTTAATTTTTAGTTAACTTGCATTTTTTACTTGTGGATTTAATTTTAATATATTGGCTTCAAATGGTACAACTTAAAAATTTTTGTGTGGTTACCCACACCCTCTACATACAGATTGCTCTCAAAAATTAAAAAACACCCAGCAACTTCTGCATGTTATGAGCCTAGAAACAGCCAAGATGGCGGCTCAGGTATTCTCGGGCAGCCTGCAAACAGAAAGGGCCTTGTGACTGTGTTGCTCTGCATTCTTTGATTTCTGACCTTTCCGTGCCCCCAGCTCTGCTGTGTCTGTGCAAAATACAGCAGTAACCCACATCCTGCACTTTATCCCGCTCTCCTCTCCTCAGTAAGTGTGATGCATCTGACCAAAGATGAGCTAAAATAATTAAACAAAGCAAAGGTAAACAACTACACCAATAAATTCAAATTAAAAATATTATTCTAGTACATCAATTTAAAAATAAATAACAAAGGACATAAGTTTCTTTAATTAACGCAAATATATTGCAAAATAAAGGTTTACATGCAAAGGACTAATTAAGGTCCACATTAAAATGCTTTTATAAGGCATACATGAATCAGGTATGCATTGCCATACAATTTATGGCCTCAGCCATGCTGATACATGCAGTTCATTGGAGCACAAGACGCGCAGACTCCTCCACTTAGCCAAAAAACCTGTTCAAGAACAGCAATACGACTGCTAAAAAGGTGTCGGCAATGGCTTTCTTTTAAAACGTATTTAGAGGTTTGAAAACTGTTCTCTGAATCACACCTAAACACATCCAATTATCCTAAGTTTTACGTTTTGATCCTAAGTTTTAGGATTTGATCCTAAGTTTTACGTTTTGATCCTAAAATTTAGGAACGAACTTGCGATGATCGTAAGAGCATATACGCATTCGTACGTAGGCTCGTGCGAGTCGGAAATGGCCAAAAAAAACAGGAAAAAATGACTAACACCCACCCAAACTTACGATTCTCGATCCGAAATCAATTAACTTTTGCATTTTGAATCGAGGGGAATGTGTCCCGGAATAGTTCTAACCACGCTGTACTCAGTCATACAGGAAGCATATTGAGCCTCATCCATTTTTGTGCCCTATGTGTGCCACTATGATTTATTTCATATAAATGTTTGTGCTAATATTTGTGGGGCCTATATTAAACATCATTTTACATGTTCATAGACCTCACTGTGGTGTACTATGGCCCTTATTCAGCAAGCGATAGCGCCAGGTAGTGTCTGACGAGCGCCAGGTAGCGGCAGCTAACGGCGACTACCGACTCAAGTACGCCCGGCGGCGGTCACAATGACGCATTTATCAAGCAAAATGAGGCTAGCGCCGGCGAGAGCGACGGCTAGCGCGGCATTCATCATGTAGCCGACTGCAACGAACAGCGCCGCTGCTAATCCCATCACAGCGCCAGGTATGAGCTGTCGCTCCCTGGCGATGTCCAATGCTTTTCAATGGAGCAATCTATAATTATTCATAATTAATTGGTATTAATTTTTTTTTTTTTTTAATGTAAAAAAATCGGAGACCACTTCTGCAATGATCTAACAGGTCTGAGATTAATGTATTCATATTACAAAATGATTCTAAAAACATGTATAATGTTACATTCAAAAAATATGGTTGTTTAGGGGTTAAAAACTAGTTAATACACATCGCCGCAAGCGCTCTGGGCTTTAAACAAGGAATGGACAGCGACAGCACATTCGGAGCGTGATTTGTTGATGAATATGAAGCTAGCCGTTCGCTCTGGCCATTCGTTGTCAGGCGCTCACATACAACGCTGGACCTGTGAAACAGCGACCCCCCAGCCCGTATTCAACATTACCGCACACCGACTGAGTCGCTGTCATCAAGCTAATGCCGGCCAAGCACAGCGAATACTGGCTGGCGCTGAAAAAATCACGCTACAGTCGCTCATCTGTCGCTACCTGGCGCTATTAATGAATCGGCCTCTAGGTCTTTTTTCCAGGCACAGTGGATAGAAGGACACCATGGTGGAAGTCAGACCTCCTGAAAGCTGCTGTAAAAAATTCATGTGAAACACTTGCATTCAATGGCACCTGAATGCATTCGAAAATTCCACACAAATTTTTGTGGAAAATCAAATTATTTTCAAGTGCTTTTTCTCACACTTGAATTGAATTAGTAAAAAAAAAACAGCTTTCAATGTTGTTGAATTGCATGTGTAATTTTCAAGCGAAAAATCACACCTTTTTCCTACAAAAAAAACGAATTTGAATTTGACCTTTAATGAATCAAGCCCTTGGTGTGTATTTTATCTATTTCTTAACAGTTATAAAAGAGGGAGATAGAAAAAATAAACATTGAACTAAGATCATTTAGCATTCTGCTCTATAATTTAGTTTTAATTAAAGCTTGAAAAAGTGTGAGCAAAAAAAAGTGACACAGCCAAGCAGCCTGACAAGGGAAGTACATTGCGGTGTCTTCAGAAAAACAAATCACAACACCTGACAATCGTAAGTTACAATTTGGTGCCTATCATTTCCTCTGCAGCACAGTGATTGGTGTTGATGAAGGTGTCAGTTCTGCAGCACAGTGATGGTGCAGTGGATAAGTGTTGGCTCTGCAGCACATTGAATGTGCAGTGGGTAGGTGCCAGCCCCTCAGAACAGTGAAGGGACAGTGGGTAGGTATCAACTCAGCAACACAGTGATGGCGCAGTAAATATGTGTCAGCTCTGCAGCACAGTAATGGTGCAGTGGGTCAGTCTCAGCTCTGCAGCACAGTAATGGTGCAGTGGGTAGGTCTCAGCTCTGCAGCACAGTAATGGTGCAGTGGGTAGGTCTCAGCTCTGCAGCACAGTGATGGTGCAGTGGGTAGGTCTCAGCTCTGCAGCACAGTGATGGTGCAGTGGGTCGGTCTCAGCTCTGCAGCACAGTAATGGTGCAGTGGGTAGGTCTCAGCTCTGCAGCACAGTAATGGTGCAGTGGGTAGGTCTCAGCTCTGCAGCACAGTAATGGTGCAGTGGGTAGGTCTCAGCTCTGCATCACAGTGATGGTGCAGTGGGTAGGTGTCAGCTCTGCAGCACAGTAATGGTGCAGTGGGTAGGTCTCAGCTCTGCAGCACAGTGATGGTGCAGTGGGTAGGTGTCAGCTCTGCAGCACAGTAATGGTGCAGTGGGTAGGTCTCAGCTCTGCAGCACAGTAATGGTGCAGTGGGTAGGTCTCAGCTCTGCAGCACAGTGATGGTGCAGTGGGTAGGTGTCAGCTCTGCAGCACAGTAATGGTGCAGTGGGTAGGTCTCAGCTCTGCAGCACAGTAATGGTGCAGTGGGTAGGTCTCAGCTCTGCAGCACAGTGATGGTGCAGTGGGTAGGTCTCAGCTCTGCAGCACAGTGATGGTGCAGTGGGTCGGTCTCAGCTCTGCAGCACATTGATGGTGCAGTGGGTAGGTCTCAGCTCTGCAGCACAGTAATGGTGCAGTGGGTAGGTGTCATCTCTGCAGCACAGTGATGGTGCAGTGGGTAGGTCTCAGCTCTGCAGCACATTGATGGTGCAGTGGGTAGGTCTCAGCTCTGCAGCACAGTAATGGTGCAGTGGGTCGGTCTCAGCTCTGCAGCACAGTGATGGTGCAGTGGGTAGGTCTCAGCTCTGCAGCACATTGATGGTGCAGTGGGTCGGTCTCAGCTCTGCAGCACAGTGATGGTGCAGTGGGTAGGTGTCAGCTCTGCAGCACAGTGATGGTGCAGTGGGTAGGTGTCAGCTCTGCAGCACAGTGATGGTGCAGTGGGTAGGTGTCAGCTCTGCAGCACAGTGATGGTGCAGTGGGTAGGTGTCAGCTCTGCAGCACAGTGATGGAGCAGTGGGTAGGTCCCAGCTCTGCAGCACAGTGATGGTGCAGTGGGTAGGTCTCAGCTCTGCAGCACAGTGATGGTGCAGTGGGTAGGTCTCAGCTCTGCAGCACATTGATGGTGCAGTGGGTAGGTCTCAGCTCTGCAGCACAGTGATGGTGCAGTGGGTAGGTCTCAGCTCTGCAGCACAGTGATGGTGCAGTGGGTAGGTCTCAGCTCTGCAGCACAGTGATGGTGCAGTGGGTCGGTCTCAGCTCTGCAGCACATTGATGGTGCAGTGGGTAGGTCTCAGCTCTGCAGCACAGTAATGGTGCAGTGGGTAGGTGTCATCTCTGCAGCACAGTAATGGTGCAGTGGGTCGGTCTCAGCTCTGCAGCACAGTGATGGTGCAGTGGGTAGGTCTCAGCTCTGCAGCACATTGATGGTGCAGTGGGTAGGACTCAGCTCTGCAGCACAGTAATGGTGCAGTGGGTCGGTCTCAGCTCTGCAGCACAGTGATGGTGCAGTGGGTAGGTCTCAGCTCTGCAGCACATTGATGGTGCAGTGGGTAGGTGTCAGCTCTGCAGCACAGTGATGGTGCAGTGGGTAGGTGTCAGCTCTGCAGCACAGTGATGGTGCAGTGGGTAGGTGTCAGCTCTGCAGCACAGTGATGGTGCAGTGGGTAGGTGTCAGCTCTGCAGCACAGTGATGGTGCAGTGGGTAGGTGTCAGCTCTGCAGCACAGTGATGGTGCAGTGGGTAGGTCTCAGCTCTGCAGCACAGTAATGGTGCAGTGGGTCGGTCTCAGCTCTGCAGCACAGTGATGGTGCAGTGGGTAGGTCTCAGCTCTGCAGCACATTGATGGTGCAGTGGGTAGGTGTCAGCTCTGCAGCACAGTGATGGTGCAGTGGGTAGGTGTCAGCTCTGCAGCACAGTGATGGTGCAGTGGGTAGGTGTCAGCTCTGCAGCACAGTGATGGTGCAGTGGGTAGGTGTCATCTCTGCAGCACATTAATGGTGCAGTGGGTCGGTCTCAGCTCTGCAGCACAGTGATGGTGCAGTGGGTAGGTGTCAGCTCTGCAGCACAGTGATGGTGCAGTGGGTAGGTGTCATCTCTGCAGCACATTAATGGTGCAGTGGGTCGGTCTCAGCTCTGCAGCACAGTGATGGTGCAGTGGGTCGGTCTCAGCTCTGCAGCACAGTGATGGTGCAGTGGGTAGGTCTCAGTTCTGCAGCACAGTGATGGTGCAGTGGGTAGGTCTCAGTTCTGCAGCACAGTAATGGTGCAGTGGGTAGGTCTCAGCTCTGCAGCACAGTGATGGTGCAGTGGGTAGGTCTCAGCTCTGCAGCACAGTGATGGTGCAGTGCGTAGGTCTCAGTTCTGCAGCACAGTGATGGTGCAGTGGGTAGGTCTCAGTTCTGCAGCACAGTAATGGTGCCGTGGGTAGGTCCCAGCTCTGCAGCACAGTGATGGAGCAGTGGGTAGGTCTCAGTTCTGCAGCACAGTAATGGTGCAGTGGGTAGGTCTCAGCTCTGCAGCACAGTAATGGCGCAGTGGGTCGGTCTCAGCTCTGCAGCACAGTGATGGTGCAGTGGGTAGGTCTCAGCTCTGCAGCACAGTGATAGTGCCGTGGGTAGGTCCCAGCTCTGCAGCACAGTGATGGTGCAGTGGGTAGGTCTCAGTTCTGCAGCACAGTGATGGTGCAGTGGGTAGGTCTCAGCTCTGCAGCACAGTGATGGTGCAGTGGGTAGGTGTCAGCTCTGCAGCACAGTGATGGTGCAGTGGGTAGGTCTCAGCTCTGCAGCACAGTGATGGTGCAGTGGGTAGGTCTCAGCTCTGCAGCACAGTGATGGTGCAGTGGGTAGGTCTCAGCTCTGCAGCACAGTGATGGAGCAGTGGGTAGGTCTCAGCTCTGCAGCACAGTGATGGTGCAGTGGGTAGGTCTCAGCTCTGCAGCACAGTGATGGTGCAGTGGGTAGGTCTCAGCTCTGCAGCACAGTGATGGTGCAGTGGGTAGGTCTCAGCTCTGCAGCACAGTGATGGTGCAGTGGGTCGGTCTCAGCTCTGCAGCACAGTAATGGTGCAGTGGGTAGGTCTCAGCTCTGCAGCACAGTGATGGTGCAGTGGGTAGGTCTCAGCTCTGCAGCACAGTGATGGTGCAGTGGGTCGGTCTCAGCTCTGCAGCACAGTAATGGTGCAGTGGGTAGGTGTCATCTCTGCAGAACATTAATGGTGCAGTGGGTCGGTCTCAGCCCTGCAGCACAGTGATGGTGCAGTGGGTAGGTCTCAGCTCTGCAGCATAGTGATTGTGCAGTGGGTAGGTGTCAGCTCTGCAGCACAGTGATTGTGCAGTGGGTAGGTGTCAGCTCTGCAGCACAGTAATGGTGCAGTGGGTCGGTCTCAGCTCTGCAGCACAGTAATGGTGCAGTGGGTAGGTCTCAGCTCTGCAGCACAGTGATGGTGCAGTGGGTAGGTCTCAGCTCTGCAGCACAGTAATGGTGCAGTGGGTAGGTCTCAGCTCTGCAGCACAGTGATGGCGCAGTGGGTAGGTCTCAGCTCTGCAGCACAGTGATGGTGCAGTGGGTAGGACTCAGCTCTGCAGCACAGTAATGGTGCAGTGGGTAGGTCTCAGCTCTGCAGCACAGTGATGGTGCAGTGGGTCGGTCTCAGCTCTGCAGCACATTAATGGTGCAGTGGGTCGGTCTCAGCTCTGCAGCACAGTGATGGTGCAGTGGGTAGGTCTCAGCTCTGCAGCACAGTGATAGTGCCGTGGGTAGGTCCCAGCTCTGCAGCACAGTGATGGTGCAGTGGGTAGGTCTCAGTTCTGCAGCACAGTGATGGTGCAGTGGGTAGGTCTCAGCTCTGCAGCACAGTGATGGTGCAGTGGGTAGGTGTCAGCTCTGCAGCACAGTGATGGTGCAGTGGGTAGGTCTCAGCTCTGCAGCACAGTGATGGTGCAGTGGGTAGGTCTCAGCTCTGCAGCACAGTGATGGTGCAGTGGGTAGGTCTCAGCTCTGCAGCACAGTGATGGAGCAGTGGGTAGGTCTCAGCTCTGCAGCACAGTGATGGTGCAGTGGGTAGGTCTCAGCTCTGCAGCACAGTGATGGTGCAGTGGGTAGGTCTCAGCTCTGCAGCACAGTGATGGTGCAGTGGGTCGGTCTCAGCTCTGCAGCACAGTAATGGTGCAGTGGGTCAGTCTCAGCTCTGCAGCACAGTAATGGTGCAGTGGGTAGGTGTCATCTCTGCAGAACATTAATGGTGCAGTGGGTCGGTCTCAGCCCTGCAGCACAGTGATGGTGCAGTGGGTAGGTCTCAGCTCTGCAGCATAGTGATTGTGCAGTGGGTAGGTGTCAGCTCTGCAGCACAGTGATTGTGCAGTGGGTAGGTGTCAGCTCTGCAGCACAGTAATGGTGCAGTGGGTAGGTGTCAGCTCTGCAGCACAGTGATTGTGCAGTGGGTAGGTGTCAGCTCTGCAGCACAGTAATGGTGCAGTGGGTCGGTCTCAGCTCTGCAGCACAGTAATGGTGCAGTGGGTAGGTCTCAGCTCTGCAGCACAGTGATGGTGCAGTGGGTAGGTCTCAGCTCTGCAGCACAGTGATGGTGCAGTGGGTAGGTGTCAGCTCTGCAGCACAGTGATGGTGCAGTGGGTAGGACTCAGCTCTGCAGCACAGTAATGGTGCAGTGGGTAGGTCTCAGCTCTGCAGCACAGTGATGGTGCAGTGGGTAGGTCTCAGCTCTGCAGCACAGTAATGGCGCAGTGGGTGGGTCTCAGCTCTGCAGCACAGTGATTGTGCAGTGGGTAGGTCTCAGCTCTGCAGCACAGTGATGGTGCAGTGGGTCAGTCTCAGCTCTGCAGCACAGTAATGGTGCAGTGGGTAGGTCTCAGCTCTGCAGCACAGTAATGGTGCAGTGGGTAGGTCTCAGCTCTGCAGCACAGTGATGGTGCAGTGGGTAGGTCTCAGCTCTGCAGCACAGTGATGGTGCAGTGGGTCGGTCTCAGCTCTGCAGCACAGTAATGGTGCAGTGGGTAGGTCTCAGCTCTGCAGCACAGTGATGGTGCAGTGGGTAGGTCTCAGCTCTGCAGCACAGTGATGGTGCAGTGGGTAGGTGTCAGCTCTGCAGCACAGTAATGGTGCAGTGGGTAGGTCTCAGCTCTGCAGCACAGTGAGGGTGCAGTGGGTAGGTCACAGCTCTGCAGCACAGTGATGGTGCAGTGGGTAGGTCTCAGCTCTGCAGCACAGTAATGGTGCAGTGGGTAGGTCTCAGCTCTGCAGCACAGTGAGGGTGCAGTGGGTAGGTCACAGCTCTGCAGCACAGTGATGGTGCAGTGGGTAGGTCTCAGCTCTGCAGCACAGTGATTGTGCAGTGGGTAGGTCTCAGCTCTGCAGCACAGTGATGGTGCAGTGGGTAGGTGTCAGCTCTGCAGCACAGTGATGGTGCAGTGGGTAGGTGTCAGCTCTGCAGCACAGTAATGGTGCAGTGGGTAGGTCTCAGCTCTGCAGCACAGTGATGGTGCAGTGGGTAGGTCCCAGCTCTGCAGCACAGTGATGGTGCAGTGGGTAGGTGTCAGCTCTGCAGCACAGTGATGGTGCAGTGGGTAGGTCTCAGCTCTGCAGCACAGTAATGGTGCAGTGGGTAGGTCTCAGCTCTGCAGCACAGTGATGGTGCAGTGGGTAGGTGTCAGCTCTGCAGCACAGTAATGGTGCAGTGGGTAGGTGTCAGCTCTGCAGCACAGTAATGGTGCAGTGGGTAGGTCTCAGCTCTGCAGCACAGTAATGGTGCAGTGGGTAGGTCTCAGCTCTGCAGCACAGTAATGGTGCAGTGGGTAGGTGTCAGCTCTGCAGCACAGTGATGGTGCAGTGGGTAGGTCACAGCTCTGCAGCACAGTGATGGTGCAGTGGGTCAGTCTCAGCTCTGCAGCACAGTAATGGTGCAGTGGGTAGGTCTCAGCTCTGCAGCACAGTGATGGTGCAGTGGGTAGGTCTCAGCTCTGCAGCACAGTGATTGTGCAGTGGGTAGGTCTCAGCTCTGCAGCACAGTGATGGTGCAGTGGGTAGGTCTCAGCTCTGCAGCACAGTGATGGAGCAGTGGGTAGGTGTCAGCTCTGCAGCACAGTGATGGTGCAGTGGGTAGGTCTCAGCTCTGCAGCACAGTAATGGTGCAGTGGGTAGGTCTCAGCTCTGCAGCACAGTGATGGTGCAGTGGGTAGGTCTCAGCTCTGCAGCACAGTGATGGAGCAGTGGGTAGGTGTCAGCTCTGCAGCACAGTAATGGTGCAGTGGGTAGGTGTCAGCTCTGCAGCACAGTAATGGTGCAGTGGGTAGGTCTCAGCTCTGCAGCACAGTGATGGTGCAGTGGGTAGGTGTCAGCTCTGCAGCACAGTGATGGAGCAGTGGGTAGGTCCCAGCTCTGCAGCACAGTGATGGAGCAGTGGGTAGGTCTCAGCTCTGCAGCACAGTGATGGTGCAGTGGAAAGGTCTCAGCTCTGCAGCACAGTGATGGTGCAGTGGGTCGGTCTCAGCTCTGCAGCACAGTGATGGTGCAGTGGGTAGGTCTCAGCTCTGCAGCACAGTGATGGTGCAGTGGAAAGGTCTCAGCTCTGCAGCACAGTGATGGTGCAGTGGGTAGGTGTCATCTCTGCAGCACAGTGATGGTGCAGTGGGTCGGTTTCAGCTCTGCAGCACAGTGATGGTGCAGTGGGTAGGTGTCATCTCTGCAGCACAGTGATGGTGCAGTGGGTATCCCCTCACTCTGCAGCATAGAATATACTAAACAAAGAGGGACTACAGAATAGACAGTGCACATATTTCACAGGCAGATTACAGAACATACGTTACATAAAGATGACCAGATACCCAGAATCTATAGACAGATCATGAAATACACAGTCCTTACACTGATCATAGAACATAGAAACATAGAAGGTTGACGGCAGAAGGAGACCATACGGTCCATCTAGTCTGCCCTTATGTGTATACTGTATGTACTCTTTATCTTAGGATAGATGTGTGCTTATCCCAGGCATGTTTAAATTCAGTGACTGTTGATTTTTCAACTACCTCTGCTGGAAGTTTGTTCCAAGCATCTACTACTCTTTCTGTAAAATAATATTTTCTAACATTGCTCCTGATCTTCCCCCCAACTAGCTTCAGGTTGTGCCCCCTTGTTCTATCATTAAGTTTCTCCTTAAAAACACTTCCCTTCTGAACCTTATTCAATCCTTTCACATATTTAAAGGTCTCAATCATGTCCCCCCTCTCCCTTCTTTCCTCCAGACTGTACAAATTAAGTTCTTTAAGTCTCTACTGATAAGTTTTAAGTTTAAGTCCTTCCACCATTTTCGTTGCCCGCCTTTGGACACGTTCTATTTGAATAATGTCTTTTTGCAGGTAAGGTCTCCAGAACTGCACACAGTATTCTAGGGTAGGTCTCAGCTCTGCAGCACGGTAATGGTGCAGTGTATAATAGGACTGCAGAGCTAACAGTGAGGTTTGCAGAAAAGATTGCTTAGAGTGAGTTTGCAGAACAAGCTGCACACTAAATAAATGAAACGACTGCTGACATTAACACCATAGAACAGACACAGAGAACAGCATACACCTTACACAGAGGTCACTAAATAGACCATACACAGAAATCATAGAATAGCAGATGCACATATTGGGGACGGCACTGAATCTCTGTGTTCTGGGATCCTGGATGGAGGAGAGTATTTAGGGACCCAGGATGGCTCAAGGGAAAGTGATCACCTGTAATAATGCTGTTTAGACTTTAGGGCTGGGTTTATGGGCTCTTGTTCTTTTTAAATGCTTCAATGTGTCCGAGGAGAGGTTTTGTCCATCGATTTTCCAGATCGCCATCCCTGTTAAGAGAGGCACCTCATGACTGCACTGATATCTGGAGTAGGCCTCATGTGACCCAATTGGAGGTGGCGGGAGGGGTAGTGACGTGGGGGAGGCTAAGTAGGGACCAAGTGCCCCTTCCTCCCCCTTTCTTTGACCTCTCATCCTCCAGGCACTGGACAAGCCAGTCCCCCTCTCCTTATATGTGTTCATTTTGGTTTTGTCTTGAATGGAAGGGTATTGTCCTGTATGATGTATATATATATGTATATATATATATATATATATATATATATATATATATATATATATAGTGGCAGGTAACACATTGAGCAGCTTTTGTAAGGACTGTGTTAAAGTGGACCAAAACCCAGGATTTTGACTTTCCTGGGTTCTGGTTCTTGCCCCCGGACACCCCGATTGAGGATGCCCTGCTGTGTGAAACCCCCCAGGTCGCCCAATCTCACTCACCCTTTCCCTGTCCTATGGCGCATACGCAGCCCTTTTGTCCAATCAGCACACTCAGATCCTCTCCCATCCCTTTGTCTAATAGCTCGTCTAATGCGAGCAGATATCGCTAATGGACCCGCGGTATCTAACAGGAGGGCACTTTGTAGAAATACACGTGCAGTCCCATGTTTGTCTCCTGACATGTTCTGACTGCATACATTCAAGTGAGGTATACGCGATTGAACCTGGCACTTGCTTTAAAGCAGACCTCAACCCTGGCAAGTCTCAGGAAAGGTGCTGATCTACAAGGACACTAATCAACACAATCTGTGAGTCCCACATTACAGATATACAAAAGCAGATTGTCCTAGCAGAGCTTTGTCTGACAGGGGACAAAAAACAGCTGCACAAATATTTTTGACTTTGGATCAAAGATATTTGAACCTTTTTATGAAAGCGGACCTACACTAGTTTTTCTGCTATCAGGTGCAGGTGTTGGTACTGCTGATTTTATTTAGTGATGGGGCATGCAAAATGCTGGAGCCCCCCCCCCCTCCCGAATCTGCCTCTCAGAACATCCAATGTGCCTACCATATCCCCGAGCCTTGGCAAAGAATGCAATGGGTGGGGCTTTTTGGGGTCCGGAACCGAGAACACGCCCGCTACCGACTTCAGCACCGGCTGCCAGTCACGCGGCTGCATTCTCGGTAAGGTTTGAAGATATGGTAAGAATATCAGGTGTTATGTGGGGGGGTCCTTAATTCTGCATGCCCCCCTCACTGTCCTAATGCAGCGGTACCAATAACTGCACTCAATAGCAGGAAAATGGGTCATAAATATTATAATGACCCTGGGTGCAAAGGCTGATGGGGGCGCCTTTATCTCAGCCATCCTGCAGATGAGTTAGGGACAATGTTATGTGCAATCCATCTCATATGGTGAGGGGGCACTGCCTGCTGCTAAGGCAGGGGCACAGCATGGCACATACCGGTACAGTACAGGAGGAGAGGCCATGACACTGTGTATAGTTCATCTTTAGAGGGACACATTTCTCCCTCCAGGATCCTCACTCCACTTTTAAAATGGGAGGAGTAAGACCCCCCTGCCACAGAAACAGAAATGACACCACACGTTCTGAAAATGACAACAGAGCTGGGAATTTCCCCAGGTACAATTTTTTGCTGGAGGCTATAGAGAACATTTTAGAGGCTAATTCATAATTCAGCATGTTAGTGTCCATCTATTACTGAAATATCAGGCCCATGTGTAATGGCTGTACATGTACTAAATGAAAAAAAAACTTGCATCAACCATTTTGAAGATTTATAAATTAATATTTAAAAAATGCCTTAATGTTTTTGTTATGTCATTGGTGACATACCTGTTCCGAACACTCCTAAAATCCACCAGTGCAGCTTTGGTGTCACGCGGGATCACTTTTTGATAAGGCAAATCCCTTGTGTTGGAGGTGTGGTGCTGTGCACGCAGGGCCGGAGACAGATCCCGCCAAACCTGGGCAAGTGCTGGGATCCCTGGTGTCTTCAGGGGCCCACTCAGGCTAGGATTAGGCTGCCAGATAATTGCATTGATCTTTTTATGTTTATTTATTTATATTTTTAGCATTTAAACACTGTCAACGAGCGCTGGGAAATGAGCAAGATAAAGGGACGGTAAACCCAGAAAAGAAAGAATACTCATGTCACTGCTTCTGAAATCAAGTCCCGGGATGTATATGAGCATTGTGAGCCAGATTGTAAAAATAAAAAACACCTTGAATAGGCAAATGAATCATTTTTTGGTTCAGATCTGCATGTTACACCACAAATAGGGACAAACAAGACAGGAGGACATGGACTCAATAGAGGTAGTTGGGGGGGTATGTACTGTGATAGCTACCATTTACCTCTTGTAGCAACTGGATCGTTTGGGAGCCCCTGTAATTTTCTCTGCTAAATCTGTGCCCATGACATCTGGACCTGGACTGAGACCTTGCATAAGCACTGTCCCTTTAAGTGGAACAAACAGCAGGGAGATGCTACCTGTGCTGTGCAGCTTCTTGCCTGGCTCCTGTTTGCTGCTTCATGTCCAAACCAGCATCTGCAAAAAGGACCCAATATTAATGTAACAAAAACATTTTCATTATATAAGGAGACGTCAGGGCTTACTCCCATGCTGTACACTACATGTCACTACACCCGCCTGCCTTGAAAAGCCCTACCCAGCAAATTAACAATGTTCCTGATGGCCCCCCACAAAGATGGCGGCCATGTGCTCTCACTCTTCCGCATGTGCATAATCTGCATTGTCACCCTCTGTCCCCGGCTGAAATAGCCGATTCAAGATGGCGCTGCCAACTTCACGCATGTGCAGCTTGCTATCAATCCCAGGTGCTGCCCCCCAGAATTGACAGACCCCGTGCCCTCAGAGAACCCTCTCTTTGCCAGTGCCTGACGGCTGACACCCCATGTCTGATGCCGACCGTGTAGGACAAGGAGGGGGGTTAGCACAATTCCGGACCTAGCCGGAATCCATGTGCAATAACTTTGGTGGTGCAGCCATTCCAACTAATGCACTGCTCTCCTAAACTTTGGTGTCTACAACAAAAGAAATATTTGTATAAGCAGAGTTGCCAAGGCAACTGTACCTACTTGATCCTATAGGGGGAAGGACAAAAAGGAATGGTAGGAGGGGGGGGATTTTAAGGGTTATGGCCATGTGGGTTAGCTGCACAAACATTAACCCAATAGTATGATGCCATGGAGGCGCCATGACCTTTCCTCACCAGTGCACGGTTACATTTAGCCTCTGGAGTGGTCACATGGTTGTAGACTGCAGCATAATTTGTTGTTTTTTGTGGACAAATATAATAATATATAATAATGATATAATAATGATGATATAACATATATAATGATCCATATGCATATTCCTTTTTTTCAGCCTGTCATGCTTACCTGTTTAATGTAGATCCATGTGTTACTTTTGTTGCATTTGTGACCTGCTTTTCTTAAAGGACAATTGCTGGGTTTTTCCCATTTACCTCCTGGAAAAATGCCCATTGTTTTTTTCTGGTGTCCCATGCACTGCTGGAACGAGGTGAAGACACAAGCTTTTGTGTTCACAGTTACTCCTGCATTTTAACAAAGTATTTTCATGTTGTTTTGCTCAAACAGTAAGTGGGGATAAGGCAAAAAAGGTGCCAGCAGAGCAGGGACGGATCAAAGGGGGGGCAAAGCAGGGCTCCTGCCCAAGGGTTTTCACCACTTCTTAAAGGGGAGCAATTAATCTACAGTTACTTACAGAGGGGCCTCCACAAGACTTTATTCCCATAGGCCTTCACTATACTTAATCAAGTGCACCAGGGGAGTACATAGGTTTCATAGGGCCTAATAGGACACCATTGTTATGAGCCCCCTCCCGGTTGATGACATTGACAGAAAAGAAGGCGGCTGGGAAGCAATGCCTTTCTCCTCACCAAGCTGCTGCATTCGGCTCCCCACATGGCTCATCCGAATCATAGCATCTCCGATATGTTAGGATTTACCACTCGGGGATCAAAAGCCAAATGCAGCAACTTGTGAGTAAAGAGAACTGCACTTTACAGTCTCACATCTGCACCCTCATCCTCACACAGTCACTGCTGGGGGCAAGAAGCAGTCCTGGGGATCCAAAAGCTAATACATCCCAGGGGAAGGGAGGCTTGCTGCGGACCCTCTTCTGCCTAAGCTCAGTAGCAGCTGTCTCCCCTGCCTCTATAGTATGCACATCCCTAGGTGTTGTCTCCCCTGCCTCTATAGTATGTACATCCCTAGGTGTTGTCTCCCCTGCCTCTATAGTATGTACATCCCTAGGTGTTGTCTCCGCTGCCTCTATAGTATGTACATCCCTAGGTGTTGTCTCCCCTGCCTCTATAGTATGTACATCCCTAGGTGTTGTCTCCGCTGCCTCTACAGTATGTACATCCCTAGATGTTGTCTCCCCTGCCTCTATAGTATGTACATCCCTAGGTGTTGTCTCCGCTGCCTCTATAGTATGTACATCCCTAGGTGTTGTCTCCCCTGCCTCTATAGCATGTACATTCCTATGTGTTGTCTTCCCTGCCTCTATAGTATGTACATCCCTAGGTGTTGTCTCCCCTGCCTCTATAGTATGTACATCCCTAGGTGTTGTCTCCCCTGCCTCTATAGTATCCACATCCCTAGGTGTTGTCTCCCCTGAGTCTATAGTATGTACCTCCCTAGGTGTTGTCTCCCCTGCCTCTATAGTATGTACATCCATAGGCATTGTCTCCTCTGCCTCTATAGTATGTACATCCCTAGGTGTTGTCTCCCCTGAGTCTATAGTATGTACATCTCTAGGTGTTGTCTCCCCTGCCTCTATAGTATGTACATCTCTAGGTGTTGTCTCCTCTGCCTCTATAGTATGTACATCCCTAGGTGTTGTCTCCCCTGCGTCTATAGTATGTACATCCCTAGGTGTTGTCTCCCCTGCCTCTATAGTATGTACATCCCTAGGTGTTGTCTCCCCTGCCTCTATAGTATGTACATCCCTAGGTGTTGTCTCCCCTGCCTCTATAGTATGTACATCCCTAGGTGTTGTCTCCCCTGCCTCTATAGTATGTACATCCCTTGGTGTTGTCTCCCCTGAGTCTATAGTATGTACATCCCTAGGTGTTGTCTCCCCTGCCTCTATAGTATGTACATCCCTAGGTGTTGTCTCCACTGCCTCTATAGTATGTACACCCCTAGGTGTTGTCTCCCCTGCCTCTATAGTATGTACATCCCTAGGTGTTGTCTCTCCTGCCTCTATAGTATGTACATCCCTAGGTGTTGTCTCCCCTGCCTCTATAGTATGTACATTCCTAGGTGTTTTCTCCCCTGCATCTATAGTATGTACATCCCTAGGTGTTGTCTCCGCTGCCTCTATAGTATGTACATCCCTAGGTGTTGTCTCCGCTGCCTCTATAGTATGTACATCCCTAGGTGTTGTCTCCCCTGCCTCTATAGTATCCACATCCCTAGGTGTTGTCTCCCCTGCCTCTATAGTATGTACATCCCTAGGTGTTGTCTCCCCTGCCTCTATAGTATGTACATTCCTACGTGTTGTCTCCCCTGCCTCTATAGTATGTACATTCCTACGTGTTGTCTCCCCTGCCTCTATAGTATGTACATCCCTAGGTGTTGCCTCCCTGCCTCTATAGTATGTACATCCCTAGGTGTTGTCTCCCCTGCCTCTATAGTATGCACATCCCTAGGTGTTGTCTCCCCTGAGTCTATAGTATGTACCTCTCTAGTTGTTGTCTCCCATGAGTCTATAGTATGTACATCTCTAGGTGTTGTCTCCCCTGCCTCTATAGTATGTACATCCCTAGGTGTTGTCTCCTCTGCCTCTATAGTATTTACATCCCTAGGTGTTGTCTCCCCTGAGTCTATAGTATGTACATCCCTAGGTGTTGTCTCCCCTGCCTCTATAGTATGTACATCCCTAGGTGTTGTCTCCCCTGCCTCTATAGTATGTACATCCCTAGGTGTTGTCTCCCCTGAGTCTATAGTATGTACATCCCTAGGTGTTGTCTCATCTGCCTCTATAGTATGTACATCCCTAGGTGTTGTCTCCCCTGCCTCTATAGTATGCACATCCCTAGGTGTTGTCTCCGCTGCCTCTTTAGTATGTACATCCCTAGGTGTTGTCTCATCTGCCTCTATAGTATGCACATCCCTAGGTGTTGTCTCCCCTGCCTCTATAGTATGTACATTCCTAGGTGTTGTCTCCCCTGCCTCTATAGTATGTACATCCCTAGGTGTTGTCTCCCTTACCTCTATAGTATGTACATCCCTAGGTGTTGTCTCCCCTGCCTCTATAGTATGCACATCCCTAGGTGTTGTCTCCCCTGCCTCTATAGTATGCACATCCCTAGGTGTTGTCTCCCTTGCCTTTATAGTATGCACATCCCTAGGTGTTGTCTCCCCTGCCTCTATAGTATGTACATTCCAAGGTGTTGTTTCCCTTGCCTCTATAGTATGTACATCCCTAGGTGTTGTCTCCCCTGCCTCTATAGTATGTACATCCCTAGGTGTTGTCTCCCCTGCCTCTATAGTATGTACATCCCTAGGTGTTGTCTCCCCTGCCTCTATAGTATGTACATCCCTAGGTGTTGTCTCATCTGCCTCTATAGTATGTACATCCCTAGGTGTTGTCTCCCCTGCCTCTATAGTATGTACATCCCTAGGTGTTGTCTCCCCTGCCTCTATAGTATGCACATCCCTAGGTGTTGTCTCCGCTGCCTCTATAGTATGTACATCCCTAGGTGTTGTCTCATCTTCCTCTATAATATGCACATCCCTAGGTGTTGTCTCCCCTGCCTCTATAGTATGCACATTCCTAGGTGTTGTCTCCCCTGCCTCTATAGTATGTACATCCCTAGGTGTTGTCTCCCCTGCCTCTATAGTATGCACATCCCTAGGTGTTGTCTCCGCTGCCTCTTTAGTATGTACATCCCTAGGTGTTGTCTCATCTGCCTCTATAGTATGCACATCCCTAGGTGTTGTCTCCCCTGCCTCTATAGTATGTACATTCCTAGGTGTTGTCTCCCCTGCCTCTATAGTATGTACATCCCTAGGTGTTGTCTCCCTTGCCTCTATAGTATGTACATCCCTAGGTGTTGTCTCCCCTGCCTCTATAGTATGCACATCCCTAGGTGTTGTCTCCCCTGCCTCTATAGTATGCACATCCCTAGGTGTTGTCTCCCTTGCCTTTATAGTATGCACATCCCTAGGTGTTGTCTCCCCTGCCTCTATAGTATGTACATTCCAAGGTGTTGTTTCCCTTGCCTCTATAGTATGTACATCCCTAGGTGTTGTCTCCCCTGCCTCTATAGTATGTACATCCCTAGGTGTTGTCTCCCCTGCCTCTATAGTATGTACATCCCTAGGTGTTGTCTCCCCTGCCTCTATAGTATGTACATCCCTAGGTGTTGTCTCATCTGCCTCTATAGTATGTACATCCCTAGGTGTTGTCTCCCCTGCCTCTATAGTATGTACATCCCTAGGTGTTGTCTCCCCTGCCTCTATAGTATGCACATCCCTAGGTGTTGTCTCCGCTGCCTCTATAGTATGTACATCCCTAGGTGTTGTCTCATCTTCCTCTATAATATGCACATCCCTAGGTGTTGTCTCCCCTGCCTCTATAGTATGCACATTCCTAGGTGTTGTCTCCCCTGCCTCTATAGTATGTACATCCCTAGGTGTTGTCTCCCCTGCCTCTATAGTATGCACATCCCTAGGTGTTGTCTCCCCTGCCTCTATAGTATGTACATCCCTAGGTGTTGTCTCCATTGCCTTTATAGTATGTACATCCCTAGGTGTTGTCTCCCCTGCCTATATAGTATGTACATCCCTAGGCGTTGTCTCCTCCCCTGTCTCTATAGTATGTACATCCCTAGGTGTTGTCTCCCCTGCCTCTATAGTATGTATATCCTTAGGCGTTAGTGTTAGTTTCTGAATAAAAATAACTCTGTACAGTCCCCTGGTATTCCCCTTACACCTTTTAAAAGCCAATTACAGTTCCCCACTAATCATACCCAGTTTAGTTGGGGGAGATTGGTGAGTGTTATCTACTGCATAGCTAAACAGTCGGTGTGTTTCAGATTTTTAGCTATTTAGGTTTTTCTAAAAAAAAGTAGAGGGATTCATTGGCCTTTTCCTGACATCTCAACACTATTTATCCAGCTTGGAGTGACACTGCTTTTTTTGCAAACAGGGACAGTGCCCTCTGCTGATGTGCCATCCTCTCTACCACTCATCCCTCCTGATTCTGTGGATGCTCTTCTGTAAATTCATTTTCCCTGTGATAATTGTTTTTCACTAGTTATCGTTTCTTGGTAATACAAGTGTTTCTAGCTAAAGAAAACAATGGGCTTGCATAACAATACTATTTCTTATCAGCACTGGACACACTGACACACTGCGCTTAAACTGCCTGTCACTAACCTTGCTGCATCACCCCAGCACTCATTATGAATAGTGAGGAGCTGAACCCAAGTCCATGCCCAAGTTTGGCTGAGTGAAAGACAGATAGAGCTGAGAAGACACAGGAAAACAGAGAAGAGGCGGCTGCATCTCAAAATCCAGGCACCTTGCTAGGTAAAGTGGATGGCATCAGTGAGGGACAGCTAGGGAGAGACATCGACCTGTTCTCATTGCACCCTGAGGACAGGAAGCTGCTGGGGCACATCTGGGCATTTAATATAGCTCATCTGTGCACACCCACTTACTGGAGTTTGAAAAAACTACTCCCCAGTGGGCATCACCTGCATAATACTTACAGGGGGTTTAACAAAACTACTCACCTGTGGGCACCACCTGCATAATACTTTCTGGGGATTTGAAAAAACGACTCCCCTGTTGGAACCCCTTGCATTAAACTTACTGGGGGTTTGAAAAAACTACTACCCGGTGGGCACCACCTGAATAATACTTACTGGGGGTTAGAAAAAAAAACTACTCACTTGTTGGCACCCCTTGCATTCTACATACTGGGGGTTATAAAAAAAAAACTACTCCCCTGTTGGCACCCCTCGCATTTTACTTACTGTGGGTTATAACAAAAACGACTCACTTGTTGGCACCCCTTGCATAATACTTACTGGGGTTTAGAAGAAACTACTCCCCTGTTGGCACCTCTTGCATTCTGCTTACTGGGGGTTAGAAAAAAAACTTCTCACTTGTTGCACCACCTGCATAACACTTACTGGGGGTTAGAAAAAAAGTACTCACTTGATGTCACCCCTTGCGGTCTACTTACTGGGGGTCAGAAAACACTACACACTTGTTGGCGCCGCCTGCATAATACTTACTAGGGGTTAAATAACACTACTCAGTTGTTAGCACCCCTTGTATTTTACTTGCTATGGGTTGGAAAAAAAAACTACTCACTTGTTGGCACCTCTTGCATTCTACTTATTGGGGTTAGAAAAAAAAACTACTCGCTTGCTGGCACCCCTTGCATTCTACTTATTAAGGGTTAGAAAAGAAATACTCACTTGTTGCCCCCTTTGGGCCCCTGATCTCGCGTCTGCGCAGTGTCCATGAATGGGATGCAAGGGAGCTGCCTAAAAAGGGACTTTTGAACAGCACGGCTAAAGTCATGCAAAGGCAGCTAAGGTGGCTTTGGGACAGAATCAGGCCCTGAAGCAGCTGGATGGTAAAGAAAAGTCAGCCACATTTAACTTTAAGCCCAATGTTCCACTTTACGCTTCCTGAAGTGGCCCGCTAAGGGATTGTGTTGTGATGAAGAGCAAAGACCTTGGAGTGACACTGCCTGGGATCGATCCCAGGCGCTGCCCCCCAGAATTGACGGACCCCGTGCCCTCAGAGAACCCTCTCTTTGCCAGTGCCTGACACCCCATGTCTGATGCCGACCGGGTAGGACAAGGAGGGGGGTTAGCACAATTCCGGACCTAGCTGGAATCCATGTGCAATAACTTTGGTGGTGCAGATAAAGCCATTCCAACTAATGCACTGCTCTCCTAAACTTTGGTGTCTACAACAAAAGGAATATTTGTATAAGCAGAGTTGCCAAGGCAACTGTACCTACTTGATCCTATAGGGGGAAGGACAAAAAGGAATGGTAGGAGGGGGGGATTTTAAGGGTTATGGCCATGTGGGTTAGCTGCACAAACATTAACCCAATAGTATGATGCCATGGAGGCGCCATGACCTTTCCTCACCAGTGCACGGTTACATTTAGCCTCTGGAGTGGTCACATGGTTGTAGACTGCAGCATAATTTGTTGTTTTTTGTGGACAAATATAATAATATATAATAATGATATAATAATGATATAACATATATAATGATCCATATGCATATTCCTTTTTTTCTGCCTGTCATGCTTACCTGTTTAATGCAGATCCATGTGTTACTTTTGTTGCATTTGAACCGTGACCTGCTTTTCTTAAAGGACAATTGCTGGGCTTTTCCCATTTACCTCCTGGAAAAATGCCCATTGTTTTTTTCTGGTGGTCCATGCACTGCTGGAACGAGGTGAAGACACAGGCTTTTGTGTTCACAGTTACTCTTGCATTTTAACAAAGTATTTTCATGTTGTTTTGCTCAAACAGTAAGTGGGGATAAGGCAAAAAAGGTGCCAGCAGGGCAGGGATGGATCAAAGGGGGGGCAAAGCAGGGCTCCTGCCCAAGGGTTTCCACCACTTTTTAAAGGGGAGCAATTAATCTACAGTAACTTACAGAGGGGCCTCCACAAGACTTTCTTCCCTTAGGCCTTCACTATACTTAATCAAGTGCACCAGGGGAGCACATAGGTTTCATAGGGCCTAATAGGACACCAGTGTTATGAGCCCCCTCCCGGTTGATGACATTGACAGAAAAGAAGGTGGCTGGGAAGCAATGCCTTTCTCCTCACCAAGCTGCTGCATTCGGCTTCCCACATGGCTCATCCCAATCATAGCATCTCCAATATGTTATGATTTACCACTCGGGGATCAAAGGCCAAATGCAGCAACTTGTGAGTAAAGAGAACAGCACTTTACAGTCTCACATCTGCACCCTCATCCTCACACAGTCACTGCTGGGGGCAAGAAGCAGTCCTGGGGATCCAAAAGCTAATACATCCCAGGGGAAGAGAGGCTTGCTGCGGACCCTCTTCTGCCTAAGCTCAGTAGCAGCTGTCTCCCCTGCCTCTATAGTATGTACATTCCTAGGTGTTGTCTCCCCTGCCTCTATAGTATGTACATCCCTAGGTGTTGTCTCCTCTGCCTCTATAGTATGTACATCCCTAGGTGTTGCCTCCCCTGTCTCTATAGTATGTACATCCCTAGGTGTTGTCTCCTCTGCCTCTATAGTATGTACATCCCTAGGTGTTGTCTCCCCTGAGTCTATAGTATGTACATCCCTAGGTGTTGTCTCCCCTGAGTCTATAGTATGCACATCCCTAGGTGTTGTCTCCCCTGCCTCTATAGTATGCACATCCCTAGGTGTTGTCTCCCCTGCCTCTATAGTATGCACATCCCTAGGTGTTGTCTCCCCTGCCTCTATAGTATGCACATCCCTAGGTGTTGTCTCCCTTGCCTCTATAGTATGTACATCCCTAGGTGTTGTCTCCTCTGCCTCTATAGTATGTACATCCCTAGGTGTTGTCTCCCCTGAGTCTATAGTATGTACATCCCTAGGTGTTGTCTCCCCTGAGTCTATAGTATGCACATCCCTAGGTGTTGTCTCCCTTGCCTCTATAGTATGTACATCCCTAGGTGTTGTCTCCTCTGCCTCTATAGTATGTACATCCCTAGGTGTTGTCTCCCCTGAGTCTATAGTATGTACATCCCTAGGTGTTGTCTCCCCTGAGTCTATAGTATGTACATCCCTAGGTGTTGTCTTCCCTGCTTCTATACTGCTGCGGACCCTCTTCTGCCTAAGCTCAGTAGCAGCTGTCTCCCCTGCCTCTATAGTATGCACATCCCTAGGTGTTGTCTCCCCTGCCTCTATAGTATGTACATCCCTAGGTGTTGTCTCCCCTGCCTCTATAGTATGTACATCCCTAGGTGTTGTCTCCGCTGCCTCTATAGTATGTACATCCCTAGGTGTTGTCTCCCCTGCCTCTATAGTATGTACATCCCTAGGTGTTGTCTCCGCTGCCTCTACAGTATGTACATCCCTAGATGTTGTCTCCCCTGCCTCTATAGTATGTACATCCCTAGGTGTTGTCTCCGCTGCCTCTATAGTATGTACATCCCTAGGTGTTGTCTCCCCTGCCTCTATAGCATGTACATTCCTATGTGTTGTCTTCCCTGCCTCTATAGTATGTACATCCCTAGGTGTTGTCTCCCCTGCCTCTATAGTATGTACATCCCTAGGTGTTGTCTCCCCTGCCTCTATAGTATCCACATCCCTAGGTGTTGTCTCCCCTGAGTCTATAGTATGTACCTCCCTAGGTGTTGTCTCCCCTGCCTCTATAGTATGTACATCCATAGGCATTGTCTCCTCTGCCTCTATAGTATGTACATCCCTAGGTGTTGTCTCCCCTGAGTCTATAGTATGTACATCTCTAGGTGTTGTCTCCCCTGCCTCTATAGTATGTACATCTCTAGGTGTTGTCTCCTCTGCCTCTATAGTATGTACATCCCTAGGTGTTGTCTCCCCTGCGTCTATAGTATGTACATCCCTAGGTGTTGTCTCCCCTGCCTCTATAGTATGTACATCCCTAGGTGTTGTCTCCCCTGCCTCTATAGTATGTACATCCCTAGGTGTTGTCTCCCCTGCCTCTATAGTATGTACATCCCTTGGTGTTGTCTCCCCTGAGTCTATAGTATGTACATCCCTAGGTGTTGTCTCCCCTGCCTCTATAGTATGTACATCCCTAGGTGTTGTCTCCACTGCCTCTATAGTATGTACACCCCTAGGTGTTGTCTCCCCTGCCTCTATAGTATGTACATCCCTAGGTGTTGTCTCCCCTGCCTCTATAGTATGTACATTCCTAGGTGTTTTCTCCCCTGCATCTATAGTATGTACATCCCTAGGTGTTGTCTCCGCTGCCTCTATAGTATGTACATCCCTAGGTGTTGTCTCCCCTGCCTCTATAGTATCCACATCCCTAGGTGTTGTCTCCCCTGCCTCTATAGTATGTACATCCCTAGGTGTTGTCTCCCCTGCCTCTATAGTATGTACATTCCTACGTGTTGTCTCCCCTGCCTCTATAGTATGTACATTCCTACGTGTTGTCTCCCCTGCCTCTATAGTATGTACATCCCTAGGTGTTGCCTCCCTGCCTCTATAGTATGTACATCCCTAGGTGTTGTCTCCCCTGCCTCTATAGTATGTACCTCTCTAGTTGTTGTCTCCCATGAGTCTATAGTATGTACATCTCTAGGTGTTGTCTCCCCTGCCTCTATAGTATGTACATCCCTAGGTGTTGTCTCCTCTGCCTCTATAGTATTTACATACCTAGGTGTTGTCTCCCCTGAGTCTATAGTATGTACATCCCTAGGTGTTGTCTCCCCTGCCTCTATAGTATGTACATCCCTAGGTGTTGTCTCCCCTGCCTCTATAGTATGTACATCCCTAGGTGTTGTCTCTCCTGAGTCTATAGTATGTACATCCCTAGGTGTTGTCTCATCTGCCTCTATAGTATGTACATCCCTAGGTGTTGTCTCCCCTGCCTCTATAGTATGCACATCCCTAGGTGTTGTCTCCCCTGCCTCTATAGTATGTACATCCCTAGGTGTTGTCTCATCTGCCTCTATAGTATGTACATTCCTTGGTGTTGTCTCCCCTGCCTCTATAGTATGTACATTCCTAGGTGTTGTCTCCCCTGCCTCTATAGTATGCACATCCCTAGGTGTTGTCTCCGCTGCCTCTTTAGTATGTACATCCCTAGGTGTTGTCTCATCTGCCTCTATAGTATGCACATCCCTAGGTGTTGTCTCCCCTGCCTCTATAGTATGTACATTCCTAGGTGTTGTCTCCCCTGCCTCTATAGTATGTACATCCCTAGGTGTTGTCTCCCTTGCCTCTATAGTATGTACATCCCTAGGTGTTGTCTCCCCGGCCTCTATAGTATGCACATCCCTAGGTGTTGTCTCCCCTGCCTCTATAGTATGCACATCCCTAGGTGTTGTCTCCCTTGCCTTTATAGTATGCACATCCCTAGGTGTTGTCTCCCCTGCCTCTATAGTATGTACATTCCAAGGTGTTGTTTCCCTTGCCTCTATAGTATGTACATCCCTAGGTGTTGTCTCCCCTGCCTCTATAGTATGTACATCCCTAGGTGTTGTCTCCCCTGCCTCTATAGTATGTACATCCCTAGGTGTTGTCTCCCCTGCCTCTATAGTATGTACATCCCTAGGTGTTGTCTCATCTGCCTCTATAGTATGTACATCCCTAGGTGTTGTCTCCCCTGCCTCTATAGTATGTACATCCCTAGGTGTTGTCTCCCCTGCCTCTATAGTATGCACATCCCTAGGTGTTGTCTCCGCTGCCTCTATAGTATGTACATCCCTAGGTGTTGTCTCATCTTCCTCTATAATATGCACATCCCTAGGTGTTGTCTCCCCTGCCTCTATAGTATGCACATTCCTAGGTGTTGTCTCCCCTGCCTCTATAGTATGTACATCCCTAGGTGTTGTCTCCCCTGCCTCTATAGTATGCACATCCCTAGGTGTTGTCTCCGCTGCCTCTTTAGTATGTACATCCCTAGGTGTTGTCTCATCTGCCTCTATAGTATGCACATCCCTAGGTGTTGTCTCCCCTGCCTCTATAGTATGTACATTCCTAGGTGTTGTCTCCCCTGCCTCTATAGTATGTACATCCCTAGGTGTTGTCTCCCTTGCCTCTATAGTATGTACATCCCTAGGTGTTGTCTCCCCTGCCTCTATAGTATGCACATCCCTAGGTGTTGTCTCCCCTGCCTCTATAGTATGCACATCCCTAGGTGTTGTCTCCCTTGCCTTTATAGTATGCACATCCCTAGGTGTTGTCTCCCCTGCCTCTATAGTATGTACATTCCAAGGTGTTGTTTCCCTTGCCTCTATAGTATGTACATCCCTAGGTGTTGTCTCCCCTGCCTCTATAGTATGTACATCCCTAGGTGTTGTCTCCCCTGCCTCTATAGTATGTACATCCCTAGGTGTTGTCTCCCCTGCCTCTATAGTATGTACATCCCTAGGTGTTGTCTCATCTGCCTCTATAGTATGTACATCCCTAGGTGTTGTCTCCCCTGCCTCTATAGTATGTACATCCCTAGGTGTTGTCTCCCCTGCCTCTATAGTATGCACATCCCTAGGTGTTGTCTCCGCTGCCTCTATAGTATGTACATCCCTAGGTGTTGTCTCATCTTCCTCTATAATATGCACATCCCTAGGTGTTGTCTCCCCTGCCTCTATAGTATGCACATTCCTAGGTGCTGTCTCCCCTGCCTCTATAGTATGTACATCCCTAGGTGTTGTCTCCCCTGCCTCTATAGTATGCACATCCCTAGGTGTTGTCTCCCCTGCCTCTATAGTATGTACATCCCTAGGTGTTGTCTCCATTGCCTTTATAGTATGTACATCCCTAGGTGTTGTCTCCCCTGCCTATATAGTATGTACATCCCTAGGCGTTGTCTCCTCCCCTGTCTCTATAGTATGTACATCCCTAGGTGTTGTCTCCCCTGCCTCTATAGTATGTATATCCTTAGGCGTTAGTGTTAGTCTCTGAATAAAAATAACTCTGTACAGTCCCCTGGTATTCCCCTTACACCTTTTAAAAGCCAATTACAGTTCCCCACTAATCATACCCAGTTTAGTTGGGGGAGATTGGTGAGTGTTATCTACTGCATAGCTAAACAGTCGGTGTGTTTCAGATTTTTAGCTATTTAGGTTTTTCTAAAAAAAAGTAGAGGGATTCATTGGCCTTTTCCTGACATCTCAACACTATTTATCCAGCTTGGAGTGACACTGCTTTTTTTGCAAACAGGGACAGTGCCCTCTGCTGATGTGCCATCCTCTCTACCACTCATCCCTCCTGATTCTGTGGATGCTCTTCTGTAAATTCATTTTCCCTGTGATAATTGTTTTTCACTAGTTATCGTTTCTTGGTAATACAAGTGTTTCTAGCTAAAGAAAACAATGGGCTTGCATAACAATACTATTTCTTATCAGCACTGGACACACTGACACACTGCGCTTAAACTGCCTGTCACTAACCTTGCTGCATCACCCCAGCACTCATTATGAATAGTGAGGAGCTGAACCCAAGTCCATGCCCAAGTTTGGCTGAGTGAAAGACAGATAGAGCTGAGAAGACACAGGAAAACAGAGAAGAGGCGGCTGCATCTCAAAATCCAGGCACCTTGCTAGGTAAAGTGGATGGCATCAGTGAGGGACAGCTAGGGAGAGACATCGACCTGTTCTCATTGCACCCTGAGGACAGGAAGCTGCTGGGGCACATCTGGGCATTTAATATAGCTCATCTGTGCACACCCACTTACTGGAGTTTGAAAAAACTACTCCCCAGTGGGCATCACCTGCATAATACTTACAGGGGGTTTAACAAAACTACTCACCTGTGGGCACCACCTGCATAATACTTTCTGGGGATTTGAAAAAACGACTCCCCTGTTGGAACCCCTTGCATTAAACTTACTGGGGGTTTGAAAAAACTACTACCCGGTGGGCACCACCTGAATAATACTTACTGGGGGTTAGAAAAAAAAACTACTCACTTGTTGGCACCCCTTGCATTCTACATACTGGGGGTTATAAAAAAAAACTACTCCCCTGTTGGCACCCCTCGCATTTTACTTACTGTGGGTTATAACAAAAACGACTCACTTGTTGGCACCCCTTGCATAATACTTACTGGGGTTTAGAAGAAACTACTCCCCTGTTGGCACCTCTTGCATTCTGCTTACTGGGGGTTAGAAAAAAAACTTCTCACTTGTTGCACCACCTGCATAACACTTACTGGGGGTTAGAAAAAAAGTACTCACTTGATGTCACCCCTTGCGGTCTACTTACTGGGGGTCAGAAAACACTACACACTTGTTGGCGCCGCCTGCATAATACTTACTAGGGGTTAAATAACACTACTCAGTTGTTAGCACCCCTTGTATTTTACTTGCTAGGGGTTGGAAAAAAAACTACTCACTTGTTGGCACCTCTTGCATTCTACTTATTGGGGTTAGAAAAAAAAAACTACTCGCTTGCTGGCACCCCTTGCATTCTACTTATTAAGGGTTAGAAAAGAAATACTCACTTGTTGCCCCCTTTGGGCCCCTGATCTCGCGTCTGCGCAGTGTCCATGAATGGGATGCAAGGGAGCTGCCTAAAAAGGGACTTTTGAACAGCACGGCTAAAGTCATGCAAAGGCAGCTAAGGTGGCTTTGGGACAGAATCAGGCCCTGAAGCAGCTGGATGGTAAAGAAAATTCAGCCACATTTAACTTTAAGCCCAATGTTCCACTTTACGCTTCCTGAAGTGGCCCGCTAAGGGATTGTGTTGTGATGAAGAGCAAAGACCTTGGAGTGACACTGCCTGGGATCGATCCCAGGCGCTGCCCCCCAGAATTGACGGACCCCGTGCCCTCAGAGAACCCTCTCTTTGCCAGTGCCTGACACCCCATGTCTGATGCCGACCGGGTAGGACAAGGAGGGGGGTTAGCACAATTCCGGACCTAGCTGGAATCCATGTGCAATAACTTTGGTGGTGCAGATAAAGCCATTCCAACTAATGCACTGCTCTCCTAAACTTTGGTGTCTACAACAAAAGGAATATTTGTATAAGCAGAGTTGCCAAGGCAACTGTACCTACTTGATCCTATAGGGGGAAGGACAAAAAGGAATGGTAGGAGGGGGGGATTTTAAGGGTTATGGCCATGTGGGTTAGCTGCACAAACATTAACCCAATAGTATGATGCCATGGAGGCGCCATGACCTTTCCTCACCAGTGCACGGTTACATTTAGCCTCTGGAGTGGTCACATGGTTGTAGACTGCAGCATAATTTGTTGTTTTTTGTGGACAAATATAATAATATATAATAATGATATAATAATGATATAACATATATAATGATCCATATGCATATTCCTTTTTTTCTGCCTGTCATGCTTACCTGTTTAATGCAGATCCATGTGTTACTTTTGTTGCATTTGAACCGTGACCTGCTTTTCTTAAAGGACAATTGCTGGGCTTTTCCCATTTACCTCCTGGAAAAATGCCCATTGTTTTTTTCTGGTGGTCCATGCACTGCTGGAACGAGGTGAAGACACAGGCTTTTGTGTTCACAGTTACTCTTGCATTTTAACAAAGTATTTTCATGTTGTTTTGCTCAAACAGTAAGTGGGGATAAGGCAAAAAAGGTGCCAGCAGGGCAGGGATGGATCAAAGGGGGGGCAAAGCAGGGCTCCTGCCCAAGGGTTTCCACCACTTTTTAAAGGGGAGCAATTAATCTACAGTAACTTACAGAGGGGCCTCCACAAGACTTTCTTCCCTTCACTATACTTAATCAAGTGCACCAGGGGAGCACATAGGTTTCATAGGGCCTAATAGGACACCAGTGTTATGAGCCCCCTCCCGGTTGATGACATTGACAGAAAAGAAGGTGGCTGGGAAGCAATGCCTTTCTCCTCACCAAGCTGCTGCATTCGGCTTCCCACATGGCTCATCCCAATCATAGCATCTCCAATATGTTATGATTTACCACTCGGGGATCAAAGGCCAAATGCAGCAACTTGTGAGTAAAGAGAACAGCACTTTACAGTCTCACATCTGCACCCTCATCCTCACACAGTCACTGCTGGGGGCAAGAAGCAGTCCTGGGGATCCAAAAGCTAATACATCCCAGGGGAAGAGAGGCTTGCTGCGGACCCTCTTCTGCCTAAGCTCAGTAGCAGCTGTCTCCCCTGCCTCTATAGTATGTACATTCCTAGGTGTTGTCTCCCCTGCCTCTATAGTATGTACATCCCTAGGTGTTGTCTCCTCTGCCTCTATAGTATGTACATCCCTAGGTGTTGCCTCCCCTGTCTCTATAGTATGTACATCCCTAGGTGTTGTCTCCTCTGCCTCTATAGTATGTACATCCCTAGGTGTTGTCTCCCCTGAGTCTATAGTATGTACATCCCTAGGTGTTGTCTCCCCTGAGTCTATAGTATGCACATCCCTAGGTGTTGTCTCCCCTGCCTCTATAGTATGCACATCCCTAGGTGTTGTCTCCCCTGCCTCTATAGTATGCACATCCCTAGGTGTTGTCTCCCCTGCCTCTATAGTATGCACATCCCTAGGTGTTGTCTCCCTTGCCTCTATAGTATGTACATCCCTAGGTGTTGTCTCCTCTGCCTCTATAGTATGTACATCCCTAGGTGTTGTCTCCCCTGAGTCTATAGTATGTACATCCCTAGGTGTTGTCTCCCCTGAGTCTATAGTATGCACATCCCTAGGTGTTGTCTCCCTTGCCTCTATAGTATGTACATCCCTAGGTGTTGTCTCCTCTGCCTCTATAGTATGTACATCCCTAGGTGTTGTCTCCCCTGAGTCTATAGTATGTACATCCCTAGGTGTTGTCTCCCCTGAGTCTATAGTATGTACATCCCTAGGTGTTGTCTTCCCTGCTTCTATACTATGCACATCCCTAGGTGTTGTCTCCCCTGCCTCTATAGTATGCACATCCCTAGGTGTTGTCTCCCCTGCCTCTATAGTATGTACATCCCTAGGTGTTGTCTCCTCTGCCTCTATAGTGTGCACATCCCTAGGTGTTGTCTCCCCTGCCTCTATAGTATGCACATCCCTAGGTGTTGTCTCCTCTGCCTCTATGGTATGCACATCCCTAGGTGTTGTCTCCCTTGCCTCTATAGTATGTACATCCCTAGGTGTTGTCTCCCCTGCCTCTATAGTATGTACATCCCTAGGTGTTGTCTCCCCTGCCTCTATAGTATGTACATCCCTAGGTGTTGT
Source organism: Gastrophryne carolinensis (assembly GCA_027917425.1). Classification (NCBI taxonomy): domain Eukaryota; kingdom Metazoa; phylum Chordata; class Amphibia; order Anura; family Microhylidae; genus Gastrophryne; species Gastrophryne carolinensis. Next base: position 146,997,865 of record CM051237.1, read on the forward strand.
CTCCCCTGCCTCTATAGTATGTACATCCCTAGGTGTTGTCTCCCCTGTCTCTATAGTATGTACATCCCTAGGTGTTGTCTCCCTGCCTTTATAGTATGTACATCCCTAGGTGTTGTCTCCCCTGCCTTTATAGTATGTACATCCCTAGGTGTTGTCTCCCCTGCCTCTATAGTATGTACATCCCTAGGTGTTGTCTCCTCCCCTGTCTCTATAAGATGTACATCCCTAGGTGTTGTCTCCCCTGCCTTTATAGTATGTACATCCCTAGGTGTTGTCTCCCCTGCCTTTATAGTATGTACATCCCTAGGTGTTGTCTCCCCTGCCTCTATAGTATGCACATCCCTAGGTGTTGTCTCATCTGCCTCTATAGTATGTACATCCTTAGGTGTTGTCTCCCCTGCCTCTATAGTATGTACATCCCTAGGCGTTGTCTCCTCCCCTGTCTCTATAGTATGTACATCCCTAGGTGTTGTCACCCCTGCCTCTATAGTATGTATATCCCTAGGCGTTAGTGTTAGTTTCTGAATAAATATCACTCTGTACAGTCCCATGGTACTCCCCTTAGAAGCAGTTGCGTAACTAAATTTGATGGGGTCCTGGTGCGAACTCTTTTTCAGTAAACTTTTTTTCGGTCTTTAAACTCAATTTGCAGCTAGACAAATAAAGACTGAAACAGCAGAGACAAAGGGTGCTTCCTTTGTCTAAATTATGCTAAGTGAGCCTAAATATGATAAAAAAAAGCATAGGAGCAAGAATGATGGGGCCCCTCTGACCTTCTGAGCCCTGCTGAGGTCACACCCCCTGCACCCCCTCAAGTTATACCCCTGCTTAGAAGGTAGTTTAATTAAGCTGGAAATCCAAACCCTAGATTTTCTCCCAGAGAGGCAATCACAATGATCAGTGTTCCAACTCTGGCTCCTTTGACTACCACTTTCTCATGAATGGCTTGGGCAGGATTGCTCGCACCGTCAGAGATATGGGGGTGTGGCAGGAAATGCTCTTTCAATCAGTGCCCCTTGTCAAGTGACAGAGTCAGAGCAAAGGGCTCTGATTGGACAAGAGCCTGCACATACGCCGTTGAAATGAGGAAGAGGTGTGGTTACTGCGCATGTAAACAAGAGCTCATAGCCTCCACACACACATGGATGGAGGGGCTGCAGAGGCTCGGAGTGCTGTGCATTGTGTGCAGCGAGCCCCATTATCACATGCACAGCAGCATACAAGGAAGGGAACGCCAGTGTGCAATGCAGGGCTGCCATAAGGACTGTCATGCTCTGTCCTTCCTCCGCAGCCCAGACCCATACACTCAGTATGTCCTGGCTCTCCTGCCCTGCAAACATACTTACTGACAGGCTGGGGGCTGCCATTGCCAGAGAGCGGGAACCCGGCTGCAACTTTTTCGCCCCACACCATCAGGTGAAAGCAGCTGATTTCATGTGAGATGAGCTGATTTCTGGGAGGCCGGGAGATAACAGATATAGATGGATGACACCCGAAAGAATCAAGTTGGCATCTCTGCCATAGTTATGCACAACTAGAGCAGCATTTAATGTCTGGTTGCTCAAACTACAAGATCAATGCACTTAGCTGAACCTAGCCTATGGCTAAAATAACATTTCATAATCAAAATAAATAAACTATTCTCTACATTTAAACTTTGTTCGCTACTTTTATGCTATTCTATTCTCAAATTCATAACCTATTTCTTAGGTAATCTGGCAGCTCCTTATGAAAAAGTCATAGTGTGAAAACTGTGATTGTAACGCTGTGTCTGCTTGTCAGTATAGTCTGTTACCAGTGCTGCTCACACATAATTACGCAGAACAAGGAGAAAACTGACTCTTGACCACTGTTACCCTATGTGTTTTATGCATTGACTTGACATATTATTTAGACTTAATTAATTTCTATTTTCCACTAAAGCTTGATTTTTAGGTATAAATATAGAGTTATAGTGGACCAACATGACTTAAACCAGACCAACACAACAAACAGTGCTCATATGAATCCCTCCACAGGGCAATTTAGATTGCTGCATATAAAAATTCATTTCCTTTATTCTAACTCCTACTGTCGTAAATTAAAAGCAAAATGGCAGCTAATTCATCTGCAGGCCACATGCAAACAGGAAGTGCTGCTGGGCTTCCTGTTACTGTGCATTGTCAGTTATGTCAGTTGAATCCAGGCAGCAGCATGGCTGAGGTTCTGAGAGAAGAAGCTCCAAAATGGCCGCTACCTTTCTTTTCGAACTGTGTCAGGCTGTTGGTCTGGTTGAATTATGATCCTTGGTTGTGTGCCCAAGGCATGCACATGTGGGACATGGAAGAAGCTGTTGCTGGGGCGTAAAGGTATAACTTTTTATAATTACATATATTGTCTCTTAAAAATGGTCCATTCACCTCAGTCCTCCAGGCCAAGCTGAACTATCCCAAATCAGGATGCCCTGCAGTGTAAAAACTCACCTTTCCACCAAGCCAACATCAAATTTACAGGTTACAGCCACATGACCCGTGCCCAGCCATTCAGATAGGCTAGGTATGGGAGTGTGCCACAGAGAACAGGGAGACCAGGGATGTGGCCCCTCCCCTTTCGCTATGCTGGACTCAGAGCTGTGTGATGTGCATTAATATGCATGATATACAAAACTGATTGGACAAGAGCCAGCCAGAAAGGTGAATTTTTATGGTGATCAGTGGGGTTGCACACGATGGGGCATCCCAAATCCTGGTGACTGGTCCACTTTAAGAAGCAGTGCTTTAGAGAGAGATATAGAGGTAAACCGGACACTGTCCCTCAATACAGCTTACACTTTTTAAAAGCCAATTACAGTTCCCCACTAATCATACCCAGTTTAGTTGGGGGAGATTGGTGAGTGTTATCTACTGCATAGCTAAACAGTCGGTGTGTTTCAGAGTTTTAGCTATTTAGGTATTAGGGATTCATTGGCCTTTTCCTGACATCTCAACACTATTTATCCAGCTTGGAGTGACACTGCTTTTTTTGCAAACAGGGACAGTGCCCTCTGCTGATGTGCCATCCTCTCTACCACTCATCCCTCCTGATTCTGTGGATGCTCTTCTGTAAATTCATTTTCCCTGTGGTAATTGTTTTTCACTAGTTATCGTTTCTTGGTAATACAAGTGTTTCTAGCTAAAGAAAACAATGGGCTTGCATAACAATACTATTTCTTATCAGCACTGGACACACTGACACACTGCGCTTAAACTGCCTGTCACTAACCTTGCCGCATCACCCCAGCACTCATTATGAATAGTGATGAGCTGAACCCAAGTACAGACTTCAGTGAAAAGTCCATGCCCAAGTTTGGCTGAGTGAAAGACAGATAGAGCTGAGAAGACACAAGAAAACAGAGGAGAGGCGGCTGCATCTCAAAATCCAGGCACCTTGCTAGGTAAAGTGGATGGCATCAGTGAGGGACAGCTAGGGAGAGACATTGACCTGTTCTCATTGCACCCTGAAGACAGGAAGCTGCTGGGGCACATCTGGGCATTTAATATAGCTCATCTGTGCACACCCACTTACTGGAGTTTGAAAAACTACTCCCCAGTGGGCATCACCTGCATAATACTTACAGGGGGTTTGACAAAACTACTCACCTGTGGGCACCACCTGCATAATACTTCCTGGGGGTTTGAAAAAACGACTCCCCTGTTGGAACCCCTTGCATTAAACTTACTGGGGGTTTGAAAAAACTACTACCCTGTGGGCACCACCTGAATAATACTTACTGGGGGTTAGAAAAAAAAAACGACTCCCCTGTTGGCACCCCTCGCATTTTACTTACTGTGGGTTATAACAAAAACGACTCACTTGTTGGCACCCCTTGCATAATACTTACTGGGGTTTAGAAGAAACTACTCCCCTGTTGGCACCTCTTGCATTCTGCTTACTGGGGGTTAGAAAAAAAAAACTTCTCACTTGTTGCACCACCTGAATAACACTTACTGGGGGTTTGAAAAAACTACTACCCTGTGGGCACCACCTGAATAATACTAACTGGGGGTTAGAAGAAAAAACGACTCCCCTGTTGGCACCCCTCGCATTTTACTTACTGTGGGTTATAACAAAAACGACTCACTTGTTGGCACCCCTTGCATAATACTTACTGGGGTTTAGAAGAAACTACTCCCCTGTTGGCACCTCTTGCATTCTGCTTACTGGGGGTTAGAAAAAAAAAACTTCTCACTTGTTGCACCACCTGAATAACACTTACTGGGGGTTAGAAAAAAAGTACTCACTTGATGTCACCCCTTACTGGGGGTTAGAAAACACTACACACTTGTTGGCACAATGCCTGCATAATACTTACTAGGGGTTAAATAACACTACTCAGTTGTTAGCACCCCTTGTATTTTACTTGCTAGGGGTTAGAAAAAAACTACTCACTTGTTGGCACCTCTTGCATTCTACTTATTGGGGTTAGAATAAAAAAACTATTCGCTTGCTGGCACCCCTTGCATTCTACTTATTAAGGGTTAGAAAAGAAATACTCACTTGTTGCCCCCCTTTGGGCAATCCCCTGATCTCGCGCCTGCACAGTGTCCATGAATGGGATGCAAGGGAGCTACCTAAAAAGGGACTTTTGAACAGCACGGCTAAAGTCATGCAAAGGCAGCAAATCAGATTAAATGGCAAGAAAGTACTAATCACCCAAGATCGGTTCTTCTGACAGAATGACATTGGGATCTCCAGGACACAGCAACGACAGAGTGTCAGGTTTGCTAACCTCCTCGCCGGCCTATAAGTGACATAGATATTTAACTGGGAGAAGAACAGCAACCACCAAGCTTGTCTGGGTTTCAGCCGGCGAGCCGACCACAGGTATGCCAGATGACGGTGGTCTGTCAGGATAAGAATGGGATGTTTGGCACCCTCCAATATACCTCTATTCCTGTAGTGCCATTTTGATGAAGAGAAGTTCCCTATCTCTGGAGTTATAGTTAGTGCTGTAGTGCTTGGCTGCAGATAGTTTCTTGGAGAAGAGGACAACCAGGTGTAGCACCTTCTTCTCCCCAAAATTCTGGGAAAGGATGGCACTCACAGCGGAAGTGGAGGCGTCCACCTCCAGGACAAATGGTAGTGCTGGAACAGGGTGTGGAAGGATGGGAGCAGAGTTGAACTAGCCATACCTGGTTCGAAAAGCCATCTTTCACTTGTCCACCTCCGAGATGCAGATGGAGTTGTAAGCTCCGCTCAGATCCAACTTAGTGAAGATGTGAGTGTTGCCCAGGCAATGCATTAATTCTGGTATCAGCAGCAGAGGATACGGATTTTTGACCTTGATTTTGTTTAGATCCTGATTAGAGATGAGCGAACTTTTGAAAAATTCGATTCGACTGATTCGCCGAATTTTCCGACAAAAATCGTTTCGACCCGAATAAATTCGCGACGAATCGCTATTAAAAACGGCTATTTCTGAGCCTCCTAGAGCCTCAATAGGGTTGTAAACCATTCTGCCTTGCTGTAACACGCACAGGACGCGTGCTGGGTTAGTTAAATAATACTTTGAATAAATATCACATGCAGATCAGAGGCATCGCTAATAGAATCGCAGAGCGGCACAATTGAATTCAAGAGAGTTGAAGTGGCATCACTATGAGAGGCAGGAGCCCAAACATTGCTTTAAAGAGACACTGGAGTTGGCAGCAGCAGGAGCCCAAAAATTGGATGAATCACACCCTGGAGTTGGCAGAAGCAGCAGCAGGAGCCCAAACATTGGCTGAAAGAGACACTGGGGTTGGCTTCAGGAGCCCAAAAATTGGATGAATCACACCCTGGAGTTGGCAGCAGCAGCAGCAGCAGGAGCCCAAATATACACTGGAGTTGGCTTCAGGAGCCCAAACATTGGATGAATCACACCCTGGAGTTGGCAGCAGCAGCAGCAGGAGCCCAAATATACACTGGAGTTGGCTTCAGGAGCCCAAAAATTGGATGAGTCACACCCTGGAGTTGGCAGAAGTTGGCAGCAGCAGCAGCAGGAGCCCCAACATTACTTTAAAGAGACACTGGGGTTGGCTTCAGGAGCCCAAAAATTGGATGAATCACACCCTGGAGTTGGCAGCAGCAGCAGCAGGAGCCCCAACATTACTTTAAAGAGACACTGGGGTTGGCTTCAGGAGCCCAAAAATTGGATGATTCACACCCTGGAGTTGGCAGCAGCAGCAGCAGGAGCCCAAATATACACTGGGGTTGGCTTCAGGAGCCCAAAAATTGGATGAATCACACCCTGGGAGTTGGCAGCAGCAGGAGCCCAAATATTACTTTAAAGAGACACTGGGGTTGGCTTCAGGAGCCCAAAAATTGGATGAATCACACCCTGGAGTTGGCAGCAGCAGGAGCCCAAATATTACTTTAAAGAGACACTGGGGTTGGCTTCAGGAGCCCAAAAATTGCATGATTCACACCCTGGAGTTGGCAGCAGCAGCAGGAGCCCAAATATACACTGGAGTTGGCTTCAGGAGCCCAAAAATTGGATGAATCACACCCTGGAGTTGGCAGCAGCAGCAGCAGGAGCCCAAATATTACTTTAAAGAGACACTGGGGTTGGCTTCAGGAGCCCAAAAATTGGATGAATCACACCCTGGAGTTGGCAGCAGCAGGAGCCCAAATATTACTTTAAAGAGACACTGGGGTTGGCTTCAGGAGCCCAAAAATTGGATGATTCACACCCTGGAGTTGGCAGCAGCAGCAGCAGGAGCCCAAATATACACTGGGGTTGGCTTCAGGAGCCCAAAAATTGGATGAATCACACCCTGGAGTTGGCAGCAGCAGCAGCAGGAGCCCAAATATTACTTTAAAGAGACACTGGCGTTGGCTTCAGGAGCCCAAAAATTGGATGAATCACACCCTGGAGTTGGCAGCAGCAGGAGCCCAAATATTACTTTAAAGAGACACTGGGGTTGGCTTCAGGAGCCCAAAAATTGCATGATTCACACCCTGGAGTTGGCAGCAGCAGCAGCAGGAGCCCAAATATACACTGGAGTTGGCTTCAGGAGCCCAAAAATTGGATGAATCACACCCTGGAGTTGGCAGAAGTTGGCAGCAGCAGCAGCAGGAGCCCAAACATTACTTTAAAGAGACCCTGGGGTTGGCTTCAGGAGCCCAAAAATTGGATGAATCACACCCTGTGGAGAGTCATGTGGAGAAAAAGTAGCTTAGTTAGTAATATCTACATAAAATTATGAATAAACAAATGCAAAAGTATTGCCAAAGTGAAGTTTTGTTTGAGGGTGTGTTTCCACCTTTTAATTAAATCAGAAACAAGAAGGTATCATTGCCTCTGACTAATTAGCCCTCAAAAATTCTTGGAATTTTTAATCTGGAATCATGTCTGATCCGTCTTATCCGAAGAATATTAATAAAAAGTAAGAGTAACGTAAAGGATTTTTTATCAATACTTACTTGTGGTCCGATGTGGAGGAATGTCTGTAACTGGAGAGCAGCGCCTTAAATCTGTTTTGCACGATCCATCTTTCTTTAGTGTAGGTCTGGCCCCGTCATCAATCTACTGGAATACATCAGGCATTGTTGGGAGGAAAGCTTGGATGATCCAAGCGCCATTCATTTCCACGCAGGGCAGTCTCTGGAAAAAAAAAGTCTGTATAAACCAGGGTCTTTTTCATATAAAAACAAATGGTTATTCTTGCTTGTAAACCATATGTTCCACAGATTTACCAGTCATTGTGTCAGCCAATGAAGCAACTTTGTCTCGAAGTGCTGCAAAAGCAGTCCACTGCATCACAAGTGGCATCTGACACCCCCAGTCAACTGTCTGTCTGTTATGCTTTGGGTTCAGCTCCACTATCCATTGATGAAGATCTGATAATCATAAAATTCAGCAGCTACTGCCCAGCCAAGAAGTGGAGGAGACACTCGCCTCTTCTTCCACTAGCCGGCAATTAGTGATGAGGAGAGTGTCGTGGGAGGAGGTGTTGCAAGCCGAGGTAGTGGAAGAGGGTCCCTGGAGTCTGCGGCGGTGGCGGCGGCAGCAGCAGCAGATTATTGCGGACTGTTGTTCGGAAAAATCAGCTACTCAGCGATGTGGCAGTGTTTCATGCAGCATCCTGGGGAGAAAAAGTAGGTTAGTTAGTGTATATACATAAAATTATGAATAGACAAATGCAATAGTATTGCCAAAGTGAAGTTTTGTTTGAGGGTGTGTTTCCACCTTGTAATTAAATCAGAAACAACTAGCTATCATTTGCCTCTGAATAATTAGCCCTCAAAAATTCTTGGAATTTTTAATCTTGATGTCTGAGGGATTTCTCCTCTCAGACAGCGTCACCATAAGTCCAGCCTGCTGCATTACACTTGGAAGAACATCTTGTTTGCGCTGCGACAAGGAAGCCAAAGTCATGCGTCCTCACATGGCACACGTGTTCAGTCTAGTTTTTAAGTCTTGCCCCCATCTGAAAGAACAACAGGAAAGAAAGTTAGCATGCACTTCTGGCACTCCTACACCACCAAGCACAACCCTATTGAGCCTCAGCGTCACAACGGTGTACCCCACCATAGTCTGATTTGCGATGTTTCCACCCGTTGGAATTCCACCCTCCATATGCAGGATCCACTATAGCAGTGGTCCCCAACCCTGTCCTCAAGGCCCACCAACAGGCCAGGTTTTGCAGATCTCCACAAAGATGCACAGGTGGAGTAATTAGTGCAGCTGCAGAGCAATAGAGCTGGCTATTTGGAGATCCAAAAAACATGACATGTTGGTGGGCCTTGAGGACAGGGTTGAGGACCACTGCACTATAGGAACAGAGAAAAGCCATCACGGATTTCTGGATGATCCAAACGGATAGGGGGACACCTGTGTAAATTCAATGTAAACCATTGGCAGCTCATACGTGACACCGACCGTTTGCTCAGGCCCTTTGAGGAAGCTACGTTATTAGTCAGTTGCCAGGACTATGAGATGAACGATGAGATTCCACTGCTTCATGTACTACAACACATGTTGGAAACCATGGCTGGTCAGGGCACTGGAGACATGGCACATACATTTCACAGCCACATGAAGCCTGTGGGGGCTGAAGTGGAGGAGGAGGAGGGGGTGGGGCAAAGCAAACCACAGTTTAGGTTTCACAAAATGACCATTTTATCTAGTCATCTGACAGAAGAGGAGGAGCAGGAGCAGCCACAGGAGCTAGAGGGTTGTGAGTAAGGTGAGACAGAGGACCCAGACACACCGTGGCAGTTTACAGTGGAGATGGAGACAGGTAGTCCCTCCGAGTCATTTGCACAAATGGCACGATGCATGCTCACATGCTTGCGTACTAGTGAGCGCAGAATTGTCTCCATTTGTCAGCGGGAAGACTTCTGGCTCTCCAACTTATTGGACCCTCGCTTCCGGCACAAAATGGGGGCATTTTTTACGCCCACTGAGAGGGAGGACAAACTGACCTACTACAGAGACATCCCACGTAGTCAGTTGGGCGATGTCTATCTGCGCCATGGCCCATACTCCCGCAGGTCTGACTCGGGGGGACCTCTGCGATCACCTTCCACTGCCATGGCTGCTGGGGGGGTGGAAGGAGCAGCAGCAGCAGCTCCATCAGCAGCAGCCTCAGTCTTCAGTCGCTAGTGAGTAGCTTTCTACACCCGCATAGTGAGTCTACTCATGAGCAGCAGGAAGACCTGGAGCTGGACCTCAAACAGCAGGTCATGTCATACCTTGACATGACCATGCCAACACACCTTCAAGATCCACTGGATTTGCTGGGAAGCCAAACTTGACTTGTGCCCGCAACTAGCAGAGTTTGCCCTGGAAAAGCTGTACTGGCCGGACAGTAGTTGATTTAGATGGCAACTGGGCTGCTCTATATAACGAAGCAAAATGGCAAATTTACCTCACTATATGAGCTATTGCCCCTCAGATTTACACAGGGGCTGCTCTATATTATGCTGCAAAGTGGCAAATTTACCTCACAATATAAGCTATTGCCCCTCAGATTTACACAGGGCCTGCTCTATATTATGCTGCAAAATGGCAAATTAACCTCACAATATAAGCTATTGCCCCTCAGATTTACACAGGGCCTGCTCTATATAACGAAGCAAAATGGCAAATTTACCTCACTATATAAGCTATTGCCCCTCAGATTTACACAGGGGCTGCTCTATATTATGCTGCAAAATGGCAAATTAACCTCACAATATAAGCTATTGCAGCTCTATATAAATAAAAATAAATAAATAAAAAAAGGGCCTGTAGAAGCTTATTTAGTATAACAGATAGGGTGACATGTGCTGGTTTGGGATGCCCATATGGGCTAGTGTTTTGGCAGCAGTACAAAAACCAATGCAAAATGCAATAGCTTAATAAAGCTGATGCTGATCAACGCTTATTTAGTATAACAGATGGGGTGCAACATGCAGGTTTGGGATGCCCTGCGGCCTGGTGTATTTAAAGCAGACCAAAACCAATTCAAAATGCAATAACTTAATAAAGCTGAGGCTGTAGATGCTTATTTAGTATAAACAGGTAGGGTGCAAGGTGCAGCTTTGGGGTGCCCTGCGGCCTGGTTAAATGAAAGCAGTCAAAAAGGAAGTGCAAACTGAAGTAGCTTAATGAAGCTGATGCTGATCAACGCTTATGTTGTATACCAGATAGGGTGCAAGGTGCAGCTTTGGGGTGCCCTGCGGCCTGGTTTATTAAAATCAGTCAAAAACAAGTGCAAACTGAAGTAGCCTGATCAACGCTTATGTTGTATAACAGATAGGTTTAAAATAGCATGTGCCTTGGGATGCCCGTGTGGCCTGTTATATTTCAAGCTGAACAAAAAGTAACAATAATCCAAGTATGAGACATCATTTTGACCTTCTTCACAGCGCCATACTTTGAAAAAAAAAAATTAATTTCATGCCGATCAATCCAAAGGTCAATGCCCCTAACAAAAATAGTGTTCGGCATAAGTTTTCCTTCTGGAAGGACGTAACCTTTAGTTTACATGGTTGGGGTAGGTTATCTTACAAATTGGGATACCCCAGGCAGCAGTGTCATTGAAAGAGACAGATTGTAATGCAGGCCATACGCAAGCAGAGAAACTCAGGCTGCAACAGGCCTATTTAGTTTACATGGTTGGGGTAGGTTATCTTACAAATTGGGATACCCCACTGTATATGAAACCGAATATAAATGCACACCCAAAAGTGGACACTCAGCCTCCAAGAGGCCTGCTTAGTTTAAATAAGAGAGCTGCTTAGTATGGTAGGTAGGTTATGTTATGTTACAGAATGGGATGCCCCAAGCAGACTTGAGATCAGTATATATGCACACAGCAGCAGTGTGTTAGCAGGCTCATACAGGCCAAATTTCTTTAAATAACTGTGCAGCTTACAGTTAATGCAGAGGCTAATGGTATGTTACAGAATGGGATGCCCCAAAGCAGACTTGAGATCAGTATATATGCACACAGCAGCAGTGTGTTAGCAGGCTCATACAGGCCAAATTTCTTTAAATAACTGTGCAGCTTACAGTTAATGCAGAGGCTAATGGTATGTTACAGAATGGGATGCCCCAAGCAGACTTGAGATCAGTATATATGCACACAGCAGCAGTGTGTTAGCAGGCTCATACAGGCCAAATTTCTTTAAATAAATGTGCAGCTTACAGTAAATGCAGAGGCTAATGGTATGTTACAGAATGGGATGCCCCAAAGCTGACTTGAGATCAGTATATATGCACACAGCAGCAGTGTGTTAGCAGGCTCATACAGGCCAAATTTCTTTAAATAACTGTGCAGCTTACAGTTAATGCAGAGGCTAATGGTATGTTACAGAATGGGATGCCCCAAGCTGACTTGAGATCAGTATATATGCACACAGCAGCAGTGTGTTAGCAGGCTCATACAGGCCAACTTTCTTTAAATAAATGTGCAGCTTACAGTAAATGCAGAGGCTAATGGTATGTTACAGAATGGGATGCCCCAAAGCTGACTTGAGATCAGTATATATGCACACAGCAGCAGTGTGTTAGCAGGCTCATACAGGCCAAATTTCTTTAAATAAATGTGCAGCTTACAGTAAATGCAGAGGCTAATGGTATGTTACAGAATGGGATGCCCCAAAGCAGACTTGAGATCAGTATATATGCACACAGCAGCAGTGTGTTAGCAGGCTCATACAGGCCAAATTTCTTTAAATAAATGTGCAGCTTACAGTAAATGCAGAGGCTAATGGTATGTTACAGAATGGGATGCCCCAAAGCTGACTTGAGATCAGTATATATGCACACAGCAGCAGTGTGTTAGCAGGCTCATACAGGCCAAATTTCTTTAAATAAATGTGCAGCTTACAGTAAATGCAGAGGCTAATGGTATGTTACAGAATGGGATGCCCCAAAGCAGACTTGAGATCAGTATATATGCACACAGCAGCAGTGTGTTAGCAGGCTCATACAGGCCAAATTTCTTTAAATAAATGTGCAGCTTACAGTAAATGCAGAGGCTAATGGTATGTTACAGAATGGGATGCCCCAAAGCAGACTTGAGATCAGTATATATGCACACAGCAGCAGTGTGTTAGCAGGCTCATACAGGCCAAATTTCTTTAAATAACTGTGCAGCTTACAGTTAATGCAGAGGCTAATGGTATGTTACAGAATGGGATGCCCCAAGCAGACTTGAGATCAGTATATATGCACACAGCAGCAGTGTGTTAGCAGGCTCATACAGGCCAAATTTCTTTAAATAAATGTGCAGCTTACAGTAAATGCAGAGGCTAATGGTATGTTACAGAATGGGATGCCCCAAAGCAGACTTGAGATCAGTATATATGCACACAGCAGCAGTGTGTTAGCAGGCTCATACAGGCCAAATTTCTTTAAATAAATGTGCAGCTTACAGTAAATGCAGAGGCTAATGGTATGTTACAGAATGGGATGCCCCAAAGCAGACTTGAGATCAGTATATATGCACACAGCAGCAGTGTGTTAGCAGGCTCATACAGGCCAGGCAAATTTACCTCACTATATAAGCTATTGCCCCTCAGATTTACACAGGGGCTGCTCTATATTATGCTGCAAAATGGCAAATTAACCTCACAATATAAGCTATTGCAGCTCTATATAAATAAAAATAAATAAATAAAAAAAGGGCCTGTAGAAGCTTATTTAGTATAACAGATAGGGTGACATGTGCTGGTTTGGGATGCCCATATGGGCTAGTGTTTTGGCAGCAGTACAAAAACCAATGCAAAATGCAATAGCTTAATAAAGCTGATGCTGATCAACGCTTATTTAGTATAACAGATGGGGTGCAACATGCAGGTTTGGGATGCCCTGCGGCCTGGTGTATTTAAAGCAGACCAAAACCAATTCAAAATGCAATAACTTAATAAAGCTGAGGCTGTAGATGCTTATTTAGTATAAACAGGTAGGGTGCAAGGTGCAGCTTTGGGGTGCCCTGCGGCCTGGTTAAATGAAAGCAGTCAAAAAGGAAGTGCAAACTGAAGTAGCTTAATGAAGCTGATGCTGATCAACGCTTATGTTGTATACCAGATAGGGTGCAAGGTGCAGCTTTGGGGTGCCCTGCGGCCTGGTTTATTAAAATCAGTCAAAAACAAGTGCAAACTGAAGTAGCCTGATCAACGCTTATGTTGTATAACAGATAGGTTTAAAATAGCATGTGCCTTGGGATGCCCGTGTGGCCTGTTATATTTCAAGCTGAACATAAAGTAACAATAATCCAAGTATGAGACATCATTTTGACCTTCTTCACAGCGCCATACTTTGAAAAAAAAAAATTAATTTCATGCCGATCAATCCAAAGGTCAATGCCCCTAACAAAAATAGTGTTCGGCATAAGTTTTCCTTCTGGAAGGACGTAACCTTTAGTTTACATGGTTGGGGTAGGTTATCTTACAAATTGGGATACCCCAGGCAGCAGTGTCATTGAAAGAGACAGATTGTAATGCAGGCCATACGCAAGCAGAGAAACTCAGGCTGCAACAGGCCTATTTAGTTTACATGGTTGGGGTAGGTTATCTTACAAATTGGGATACCCCACTGTATATGAAACCGAATATAAATGCACACCCAAAAGTGGACACTCAGCCTCCAAGAGGCCTGCTTAGTTTAAATAAGAGAGCTGCTTAGTATGGTAGGTAGGTTATGTTATGTTACAGAATGGGATGCCCCAAGCAGACTTGAGATCAGTATATATGCACACAGCAGCAGTGTGTTAGCAGGCTCATACAGGCCAAATTTCTTTAAATAACTGTGCAGCTTACAGCTAATGCAGAGGCTAATGGTATGTTACAGAATGGGATGCCCCAAGCAGACTTGAGATCAGTATATATGCACACAGCAGCAGTGTGTTAGCAGGCTCATACAGGCCAAATTTCTTTAAATAACTGTGCAGCTTACAGTTAATGCAGAGGCTAATGGTATGTTACAGAATGGGATGCCCCAAGCAGACTTGAGATCAGTATATATGCACACAGCAGCAGTGTGTTAGCAGGCTCATACAGGCCAAATTTCTTTAAATAAATGTGCAGCTTACAGTAAATGCAGAGGCTAATGGTATGTTACAGAATGGGATGCCCCAAAGCAGACTTGAGATCAGTATATATGCACACAGCAGCAGTGTGTTAGCAGGCTCATACAGGCCAAATTTCTTTAAATAACTGTGCAGCTTACAGTTAATGCAGAGGCTAATGGTATGTTACAGAATGGGATGCCCCAAGCTGACTTGAGATCAGTATATATGCACACAGCAGCAGTGTGTTAGCAGGCTCATACAGGCCAAATTTCTTTAAATAAATGTGCAGCTTACAGTAAATGCAGAGGCTAATGGTATGTTACAGAATGGGATGCCCCAAAGCTGACTTGAGATCAGTATATATGCACACAGCAGCAGTGTGTTAGCATGCTCATACAGGCCAAATTTCTTTAAATAACTGTGCAGCTTACAGTAAATGCAGAGGCTAATGGTATGTTACAGAATGGGATGCCCCAAAGCAGACTTGAGATCAGTATATATGCACACAGCAGCAGTGTGTTAGCAGGCTCATACAGGCCAAATTTCTTTAAATAAATGTGCAGCTTACAGTAAATGCAGAGGCTAATGGTATGTTACAGAATGGGATGCCCCAAAGCTGACTTGAGATCAGTATATATGCACACAGCAGCAGTGTGTTAGCAGGCTCATACAGGCCAAATTTCTTTAAATAAATGTGCAGCTTACAGTAAATGCAGAGGCTAATGGTATGTTACAGAATGGGATGCCCCAAAGCAGACTTGAGATCAGTATATATGCACACAGCAGCAGTGTGTTAGCAGGCTCATACAGGCCAAATTTCTTTAAATAAATGTGCAGCTTACAGTAAATGCAGAGGCTAATGGTATGTTACAGAATGGGATGCCCCAAAGCAGACTTGAGATCAGTATATATGCACACAGCAGCAGTGTGTTAGCAGGCTCATACAGGCCAAATTTCTTTAAATAACTGTGCAGCTTACAGTTAATGCAGAGGCTAATGGTATGTTACAGAATGGGATGCCCCAAGCAGACTTGAGATCAGTATATATGCACACAGCAGCAGTGTGTTAGCAGGCTCATACAGGCCAAATTTCTTTAAATAAATGTGCAGCTTACAGTAAATGCAGAGGCTAATGGTATGTTACAGAATGGGATGCCCCAAAGCAGACTTGAGATCAGTATATATGCACACAGCAGCAGTGTGTTAGCATGCTCATACAGGCCAAATTTCTTTAAATAACTGTGCAGCTTACAGTAAATGCAGAGGCTAATGGTATGTTACAGAATGGGATGCCCCAAAGCAGACTTGAGATCAGTATATATGCACACAGCAGCAGTGTGTTAGCAGGCTCATACAGGCCAAATTTCTTTAAATAAATGTGCAGCTTACAGTAAATGCAGAGGCTAATGGTATGTTACAGAATGGGATGCCCCAAAGCAGACTTGAGATCAGTATATATGCACACAGCAGCAGTGTGTTAGCAGGCTCATACAGGCCAAATTTCTTTAAATAACTGTGCAGCTTACAGTTAATGCAGAGGCTAATGGTATGTTACAGAATGGGATGCCCCAAGCAGACTTGAGATCAGTATATATGCACACAGCAGCAGTGTGTTAGCAGGCTCATACAGGCCAAATTTCTTTAAATAACTGTGCAGCTTACAGTTAATGCAGAGGCTAATGGTATGTTACAGAATGGGATGCCCCAAGCAGACTTGAGATCAGTATATATGCACACAGCAGCAGTGTGTTAGCAGGCTCATACAGGCCAAATTTCTTTAAATAACTGTGCAGCTTACAGTTAATGCAGAGGCTAATGGTATGTTACAGAATGGGATGCCCCAAGCAGACTTGAGATCAGTATATATGCACACAGCAGCAGTGTGTTAGCAGGCTCATACAGGCCAAATTTCTTTAAATAACTGTGCAGCTTACAGTTAATGCAGAGGCTAATGGTATGTTACAGAATGGGATGCCCCAAGCAGACTTGAGATCAGTATATATGCACACAGCAGCAGTGTGTTAGCAGGCTCATACAGGCCAATTTTCTTTAAATAACTGTGCAGCTTACAGTAAATGCAGAGGCTAATGGTATGTTACAGAATGGGATGTCCCAAAAACCAGAGAGCACCTGGCAGGCAGCAGTAAGACTATGCACAGCAAAAGTGTCTTTATCATGCCTAATTTCAATTAGAATAGGTGCAAATGGTTAGGTTCTTAAATAGAGGCTGGTGTAGTCACAGAATGGGATGCCCTAAAAACCAGCAGTAAGTACACCTGGCAGGGACAAGTTGTGCTATGCCCAGCAAAAGTGTCTTTATCAGGCCTAATTTCAAATATGATAAGAGCAAATGCTTATATGGTCTTAAACAGAGGCTGCTTTAGTCACAGAATGGGATGCCCCAAATAGGAGTGCACCTGGCAGGGTCCAGTAGTGCTTTGCCCAGCAAAAGTGTCTTTATCAGGCTAATTTCAAATATGATAAGAGCAAATGCTTATATGGTCTTAAACAGAGGCTGCTGTAGTCACAGAATGGGATGCCCTGGGCAGGAATGGACCTGGCAGGGTACAGTAGTGCTTTGCCCAGCAAAAGTGTCTTTATCAGGCCTAATTTCAAATATGATAAGAGCAAATGCTTATATGGTCTTAAACAGAGGCTGCTTTAGTCACAGAATGGGATGCCCTGGGCAGGAATGGACCTGGCAGGGTACAGTAGTGCTTTGCCCAGCAAAAGTGTCTTTATCAGGCCTAATTTCAAATATGATAAGAGCAAATGCTTATATGGTCTTAAACAGAGGCTGCTTTAGTCACAGAATGGGATGCCCTGGGCAGGAATGGACCTGGCAGGGTACAGTAGTGCTTTGCCCAGCAAAAGTGTCTTTATCAGGCCTAATTTCAAATATGATAAGAGCAAATGCTTATATGGTCTTAAACAGAGGCTGCTGTAGTCACAGAATGGGATGCCCTGGGCAGGAATGGACCTGGCAGGGTACAGTAGTGCTTTGCCCAGCAAAAGTGTCTTTATCAGGCCTAATTTCAAATATGATAAGAGCAAATGCTTATATGGTCTTAAACAGAGGCTGCTGTAGTCACAGAATGGGATGCCCTGGGCAGGAATGGACCTGGCAGGGTACAGTAGTGCTTTGCCCAGCAAAAGTGTCTTTATCAGGCCTAATTTCAAATATGATAAGAGCAAATGCTTATATGGTCTTAAACAGAGGCTGCTTTAGTCACAGAATGGGATGCCCCAACAGGAATCGACCTGGCAGGGTCCAGTAGTGCTTTGCCCAGCAAAAGTGTCTTTATCAGGCCTAATTTCAAATATGATAAGAGCAAATGCTTATATGGTCTTAAACAGAGGCTGCTTTAGTCACAGAATGGGATGCCCTGGGCAGGAATGGACCTGGCAGGGTACAGTAGTGCTTTGCCCAGCAAAAGTGTCTTTATCAGGCCTAATTTCAAATATGATAAGAGCAAATGCTTATATGGTCTTAAACAGAGGCTGCTGTAGTCACAGAATGGGATGCCCTGGGCAGGAATGGACCTGGCAGGGTCCAGTAGTGCTTTGCCCAGCAAAAGTGTCTTTATCAGGCTAATTTCAAATATGATAAGAGCAAATGCTTATATGGTCTTAAACAGAGGCTGCTTTAGTCACAGAATGGGATGCCCCAACAGGAATGGACCTGGCAGGGTCCAGTAGTGCTTTGCCCAGCAAAAGTGTCTTTATCAGGCCTAATTTCAAATATGATAAGAGCAAATGCTTATATGGTCTTAAACAGAGGCTGCTTTAGTCACAGAATGGGATGCCCTGGGCAGGAATGGACCTGGCAGGGTACAGTAGTGCTTTGCCCAGCAAAAGTGTCTTTATCAGGCCTAATTTCAAATATGATAAGAGCAAATGCTTATATGGTCTTAAACAGAGGCTGCTTTAGTCACAGAATGGGATGCCCTGGGCAGGAATGGACCTGGCAGGGTACAGTAGTGCTTTGCCCAGCAAAAGTGTCTTTATCAGGCCTAATTTCAAATATGATAAGAGCAAATGCTTATATGGTCTTAAACAGAGGCTGCTTTAGTCACAGAATGGGATGCCCTGGGCAGGAATGGACCTGGCAGGGTACAGTAGTGCTTTGCCCAGCAAAAGTGTCTTTATCAGGCTAATTTCAAATATGATAAGAGCAAATGCTTATATGGTCTTAAACAGAGGCTGCTTTAGTCACAGAATGGGATGCCCTGGGCAGGAATGGACCTGGCAGGGTCCAGTAGTGCTTTGCCCAGCAAAAGTGTCTTTATCAGGCTAATTTCAAATATGATAAGAGCAAATGCTTATATGGTCTTAAACAGAGGCTGCTTTAGTCACAGAATGGGATGCCCTGGGCAGGAATGGACCTGGCAGGTTACAGTAGTGCTTTGCCCAGCAAAAGTGTCTTTATCAGGCCTAATTTCAAATATGATAAGAGCAAATGCTTATATGGTCTTAAACAGAGGCTGCTTTAGTCACAGAATGGGATGCCCTGGGCAGGAATGGACCTGGCAGGGTACAGTAGTGCTTTGCCCAGCAAAAGTGTCTTTATCAGGCTAATTTCAAATATGATAAGAGCAAATGCTTATATGGTCTTAAACAGAGGCTGCTGTAGTCACAGAATGGGATGCCCTGGGCAGGAATGGACCTGGCAGGGTACAGTAGTGCTTTGCCCAGCAAAAGTGTCTTTATCAGGCCTAATTTCAAATATGATAAGAGCAAATGCTTATATGGTCTTAAACAGAGGCTGCTTTAGTCACAGAATGGGATGCCTCACAGCAGATCAGTTCAGTATATATGCACAGTTAGTTACTATAAGCAGCCTGAAAACGCTAACAAAGGCTGGATGAAAAAAAAAAAATCTCCCTGTCAGCCAGCTCCGTTTTTCCTACCTTTCCCTGGCTTTCTGTCTGTCTCCTGTCTGTCTCCTGTCTGTCTCCTGCCTGTCTCCTGCCTGTCTCCAGCCTGTCCCTGTCTGTCCCTGTCTCCAGCCTGTCTAACTGCCTCAGCTACACAGCGTTCTGTCTGTCACGAATGCAATAGAGAAATGAGGAAAAGCAAGATGGCCGCTGTTAAATACCGCTGTGTGACGTCACCGGGCTTGCTGGCTGCTGATAGGCTGCATGTGACTGCCCCAGCTTGCACTGGCGCGGGATAGATGTCCAGACATGTCCCGTCCGCCATCTTAGAATGCCTGTAAATGTAAATGAATGGATGTTAAAGGAAAACTTCGAGTGATCGAATCGCGGGGAAATTCGGATTCGATCCGAATCGAATTTTTCCTGAAATTCGGATCGAATCCGGGTTCGTCCGGATCGATTCGCTCATCCCTAATCCTGATAATCAATATAGGGTGGTGGTAAGGTATTGGTCCCATGTTTTCTAAATACATTCTTGAAGTCAGATAGGCCTGGGGAATCTTTTCGAGATCTTGTGATAGAGTGGCCAAATAACCCACCATGGGCTGAGACAAGATGCAATGGCTCCTGCAATAACCAGATTCCCACCAGACACCACCAGTTTCTCAGTCAATATTGGGGGTGTGCTGCTACAACCATGGGAGTCCAAGGATGACTAAAAATTGGGGGATCAACAGAACATTGAAACTCAACCCCTCATGATACTGATTCTGGGAGACTACAAAAAGAGGAGTGACCTGGGTGGTTACAGGCACCCCCTTCAATGAGGAGTCATCAGCCAGAAAATTAGTTAAGGGGAATTCAAGGAGGGTTAATGGGACTTGGGGAAGATGGGCAAAACTCAAGTTTATAAAGCAACTGCATGTCAATGATTGCTGTGACTTCAAGTGGACCTTGAGGGAGCTGCAAAGAAAGAGGGACACAGGCATATAAACTATGAGAACCCAGAAAAGCAGTAGGATAGACCAGGCAAGGGAAATGCTTACCCTGAGGATGTACAGGACAAGATGTTCGAAAGTGCCCCCAGGAACATATATTCTGCGCGCCCTTTTTTCAGTGAGATGAAAGCCTGAAAGTCTTCCAACTGCATAGGTTCAGGTTGCTCCCCTGCCGGAGGTTGTACCAAATTTGGCTCTTCTGTCAACCATACAGGAATGGTGGACCCCTTTTCCTAACGCCTTCCTGAGGTGCTGGTCTATACATATCGCCAAGAGAATAAGGGCCTCTAAAGTTCGGGGCCATGGGTCAGCTCATCCCTGACGCTGTCGGCCAGACCTTTCCAAAATTGGTGATGAATGGCGAGTCATTCCAATCAATGTCTAAGGCACAGCAGCGGAATTCTGTCACATATTCCACCACCGGCCTTGTATTGCAGAGAGTGGCCTCAGCTGAAATGTCATGAGCAGGGTCATCATACATGACAGCAAGGGCTTTGAAGAACTATGGAAGGAATTCAATAGAGGGTTCGCCTTCTTAATTAGCCTATGGGATCAGGCCTGGGGTCATAAGAAGGAGATGGTTGCCTGGCCTTTCAAGGCTTCAGAGTAATATGTCCTAAGCTGCAGCCGGACATAGAGCTTGCAGCTGGTCTGGAAAGCTCGAAAATGATGAAAGTCTCCAGATAGTCTGGCAGTGGTATGTGCGGTTCAGGCGGGTTCATAGGTGCTGCTGGTATGGCAAGAGGTGGCAGAGCATCATCTGGAAGAGGTATGGAGGCACCTTTCAGGATGCAGACCTGTAGGTGCATATGTTCCACCTCTTAGACAAAGGTGGTTACCTGCTGCGCAACCTGAGCCAGAGGCTCCGCTGACTCCCTGTCAGTGCTTATATTCTGACCAGAAGATTCTGTTATGAGCCGTAGGCGAGCACTGTGGACATGGGGAGCCTGGCTGCTGCTGAGGTTGGCACGTGGAGAATGCCCAGAACCCATACTTGATCCTGCAGGACCAGAGTCTAAGGACCACACTGGGCTTCCCTAGAGTCCCCCACAAGGGAGGAAAGATTTGCTGCTTGAGTGGTACCAGGTCATTCCCTGGGGAGACAAGGGTCTAGGCAGACAGCAGTGGTTACCGGGTTGGCAGGAGGTACATGTGGGAGCAGGCAGGGTTTAATCCTAGAATCAGTCTAGAAAGCAAGCCAGATCATACACGTGGAAGCAGGCCCTTAGGGGTTAATCCAAAAATCAGAGTCCATAAAGTAATCCAGGTCATACACATGGAAGCAAGCAAGCAGGGGTTAATCTAAGTGTCCAGCAAGCAGGCCGGGTTATACACGTGGAAGCAGGCGGGCAGGGGTTAGTCCAAGAAACAGAGTCTAATGAAAAAGCCAGGTCAAGATCTGGAGGTCCAATGTACTACTGTTCACAAATACAAGGGTCGCAGGTTTATCAAGATGAAACACGGGAATCTTCTGGCACTGATCCAAGGCCCACAGATTCCTTATAAAGGCCCCAGGATCCTCTGATTGGCTCTCCCCTGTCTGCTGACAGAGATCACCTGAGAGCCAAAGCACCTTTAATTAAAGGCTTACACAATACCTGCTACTGCCACCTGCGCATGTGCAGTATGCCAGGGAACCCACACCTGAGAAGTAGAGCGTGCTGACACGGAAGGGCACAGATGCACAGTAGATGATGCTGCAGTCACAGCTGCCCATGCCGGTATGTGACATTCATGACCACCTTTTTTAGCGCTGAAGGTGGACAAGCAAATCTCCTCCACAGCACACTCAAGCATCAATGTGTCTCATACAGTTTGATGCAAGTTGCGATGAATCCAAAAAGATAGAGCCAAAAATAAAGGTGCAGGAGTGGTGGCCCTGACCAAACTGTTGAAGCTGCAGCTAAAGCCTTTCGAAGGGGCCCTGGAATAATTAGTACATGATGGTCCAGCACACCATTTATTGAAAACACTCCTTTGTATAGAAAGGTGCTGCAACCTTAATAAAAGGGCTGTCCACCAAAATGGTCCATGAAGGGGCCCTGGAAGCCTGTGAATGTTGTGACCTAGGTAGCCTGTCTGCTTTGTGACCAGACCAGGGATGGCAAAACAAGGCTACCTGATTCCTTTGGTAGACTGTTGCGGCTGCAGGTAAAACCTTTTTTAAAGGGGACCAGGCAGCCTATAATGGCCCCCATCTCTGGAAGCCTGTTTGCTAGGAGACCTAACCTGGAGTGGCAGGTTAAGGCCAACAGATCCCTTGAGTGTAATTGATGAAACCAGAGTTCAGGAAAAGTCAGGCAAGTCCAATTTCAGTTGCATGTAGGCATTTAAAGTGCTGTAAGAGTCAAGCAGCATGCTCCTGGAGTCTACAAGACTACAGAGCCGGACACTAGCCTTGCCCCGGGGCATCCAAAATTAGGATGCACCACTGTGTGAAACCCCCATGGCTTTCATGCCCAGCCTTTCAGAAAGGCTGGGGGCAGAAGCGTTTTGCAGACTAGAGGAAAGCTGGGCTGGTCACCTTACACGGCATTAATGAGATCAGCCAATCAGCAGTCTCAAAAGTGCCTGGTTGGGGGCGAGACCACAGAGGTGGAAGAACAATTTTTATTTATTTTTTAACCAGGGCAATGCTGCTGCCACAACATTGTCCATGAGTGGAGAGGGTGGGCAGATAGTGTGAGGGAAAACTGTTTTGTGCCTCTTCAAAGTGGAATAAAACCCACCAACCCACTAAAAGATTTCAGGGCCAGCAGCTGGCTTTCCCCCGGTATGCCCCACAGTATAAAACTCCCCAGGGGACCGGTAATAACTCACCTTTACCCGGCCCGGTCCAACGGCGTATACGCAGGATTTCTTCTATTCATAGCTGTTTGCCCTTTAGGGGCGTGCAACCGGGGATACAGGGAATGCGTATCCCTGTATCCTCTAATTCAATCAAAGCTCTTTGCCGAATGACGTAGTCAAGGCAAATGCCTTTGATTGGATGAGAGCCCATGCATGTGCCATTGGACTGAAGAGAGATGAGTTTTACTGAACATTCAGGGGGGTTTCACACAGCGGGGTATCTCAATTCGGGATGTCCAGGGGGTACAGAACAAGACATGGAGATGTTAAAATCTTTACAGCATAATTAAAAATCTTTTGAGGTCCATTTTGGCTTCCATGATTGAACCTGCTTGTCTACTGAACACTGATACATTTGCCACCTGGTGCTGGAAGAGGATAGAAGATGTTATTTTTACTGTTGAAAATTTCAAATGGTAGCTTTACCGCAGCCCTGCGCTGGCGGCGAAACTATTAACGGCATTTACATATACAAAAGGGTGCTCAATAAACAAAGCATAGCTTCAGGCACATCGAATGAGGGACCAGATTCTGTTTGCAGAGCATATATTATTTACATTTTCTCTTTTTTCATTTAGGCCTATTTTCACACCTGGACCTGCCAATGAAAAGCAATGGGCACATTCACATTTGTGCGCTGCATTGCGTTGTGATCTAGCAGACACTGCATGCAGCATTTGCACAATGCAATAGCAGGGCACACTAATGCTAGTTAATGGCACTGCAGTGTACTGTGCTATATCTGAATTGTGCTGCATTCCATTTTCCAGGGTCAGGGTGGCATAGCCTAGGAGGACAGCCCGACGAATATAAAGAGAAATAGCAACGCAAAAGATGGCAGAAGTCTTCAGGCGATTATAAATTATTATACTCACCTCTGGATCTCATGGAGACAGCCTGGCCACATCTCACTGGTACAGCAACAGGGCAAGAAAGTGTGCTCTGCCACATCGTACCCCCCACCCATACTCCACCGCATTGCTCTATTAGCACAGGTGTGAATGGGGCCAAACATTTTTTGGGGTTCTCAAAGTCGCTAGCCCTGGACATGGTACCTACAAATGCTTAATGAAAATGTTATGCCTACTAATCATCTTTTGGTTCCAGTGAATCCAACAAGTGAGTCCAATGAGTGTTAATGTGCACTTTTAATTTTGAAAGTTAATACTGTCTGTGACCATCATAGACGGCTTCCAAGAAGAGTTACCTTGTTCTGCATTTCAGCTGAGCTGGCTGCTGTTGTACATTATTTTGTCCCTTGTTGCTTTGAAACTAGGCCGATGTCCCTCCTGGCTTGAATAATTCACATGACGTCTTCAACGCACAGATTATTTTTTGTTAGCAATTTAGTTTTATGCTGTGCATTTCCTCAAGTTCTTATTATATAAATAAAATGTATTACTGTTACTATTACTGTTATATATGCCACGATACATGTTAATTATAGCTGTAACTATTTATAGAAAATGGTGTGACAGCAACATATTATATCAAAGACATGCCAGGTGTAGTTTAAAATAATCAAAAAAAAAAAATCCACATAAATATGCTTGATGACTAAATGGGATACTTTTACCCTCAGCAGCGAAAAATCCAGCCAAGTCTGTTTCTTTCTTCTTCTAGAAGGAACAGGAGTCAGGGGTGAACAAACATTTCTGCTTTTACAGAGAAAAACTGCTCAACTATAATGGGCTGTTCTGTGAACTAACCGATGCTGGAATAACAGTTTATTGTTATTGCAGTTCTTCTGATATTTGTAGATGCTTTTATCCGTCATGCAATACTTTGACAGATGATAAAGGGACAAGCAGTTAATGGTGAGCAGTTCTACCCCATTAAAATATAATAGTATGTTCCAAACCTGTCACCCCTGGGTTTTATTTCTACCACTAAATAAAAACATGAGCTTGGCAAGTTTTTTCAGCTGGAGTGTATAAGCAATTCCTTCTCTCAATAACCAGAATGTTTATATGAATTTTTAAAATTAGTTTTTTTCAGTATAGGACATTTAAGAGCGTATTCAAAGAGGAAGTGGCATAGGAGAATGATGGAATGTGTGAAAGCAATATTCCCCACTTATTTTTTGTCTCTTTATATATGGTACTTATTTGAATTTGAGATGCACTTTGCTGTGGTTCTACATGTATATATTGTTTTATGGTCTGTGCCTATAACACATTTTATATAGCAGTTGGTGCTATGTTTTATTTATAGATAAAGGTTTTACTACGGTTATTGGTCACAGACTTTACACTTACAGTTATTTGATATTATTTTTGGATGTGTTATTTTGTGGAATGTCTTTTACATTATATGGTTGTATTGATTGTGGATGGGCCTTTGCTATATTTAGTTATAGCCCCCACAAAAGAACCTACAAAAATGACTGATGGCCATATGACTACAGGCTAAGCTTAGCCACAGCACCGCACAGCATTCCTGCTTACTCCACCTGCAGGTGAGTATATGGTGAGCTGGGGGTGCCCCCTCCCATACTTTTTGGATTTTGGCACTTTTTGTTAGGCATGCTGTCCCACATGGGGATTGGGAATTGTGTCTGACTAAGGAATTGCAGCTATGTATGTCCTTTTTTTCTTTCAGTAAAAAAAAAACACAAGGTTTGCTGGGATATCAGCCCCCATTTAAAGACACTAGCTGGGGGGGCGTGGCTTGAATTGGCGGTGTAAAGACATGTCCAGCAGGAGCTGGACCAAACATCTCCCCTGGAGCAACAACAGATGCCCAAATGGCGGAAACACTGGTCTTCACAGCCCATTTCCCAGGGGAGAGAGAAAGAAGACACTAAAAAGAAAAGATGACGGGGCACCCAGCAGCAGAGAACAGGGTGGGGAACCTGACACCGCACATAAGACAGCCACCTCCTCTGCTCTACGGGCTGCGACGCAGGGTAGGATGTTAGGAACAAACAATGAGATTATCCCAGCACCACCCCACAAAATACAAATAATAGATTGGTGTGCAATTGAATAGTGTCCTCAAAAGACAAAAACAATTTGTAAAAATATATGGTATGTGGCCCAGTACCACAAAGAAAGAGGGCACCAATAATCTGCACCACCAATCTAAATAATCACAAAATCAGGCATGTATTATTAAATTCCAAATTCAATCATTTATTTAAGACATTAAAAATATAGATAGGTAGGATTAAGGGGTGAGGTAACCCCGAAACGCGTTACCTTTGAATGGGGAGCCCAGGATATTCACTCCACACAGGTCATGCTATATTTTAAAATGTTACATTAAATGTTATGTTTTATCACACTTGGTGAGCTGGACCTGCAGCACATTAAAAATATAGAGCTCATACATAGATCATTAAAAAAAACATTAACCATCTCTCCATGGGCGACTACCAAGCCAGAAAAAGTGTCATTATGCAGTGTTAAAGTGCTAAATAATGTGCAAAACTACTAATATACTATAACATTTATAACAAAGACAAAATGTAAATAACTACCACATTTCATAAAGTCCATAAAGTGCCAACTGCAAAACAGCAAAAAATAGCAGCAAATAATTATATCTGTGCTTACTCAAACAACTACCCTAAAAGTATATATAAAAATACTGGAAATCTATCACCATATTAAGCCTGGCTGGGTCTCCCAATTGATTCCTGGTGCGCCTTTACCCACGCGCTCTGTGAAGTAAACCACTTTTACAAGGTGCCAAGAACAAAAGCAGGGGAGGATGCTGACACACTGCAACGGGACCGACAGCACACAGGTTAGTGCCTCCCCTGACCCTGCCCATGGCTGCCATCCCTTCCCAACCTGTGGTAGGCCCCTTACAGAAAAACAAAGGGAAAAAGTATCAATACTAGCTCATAAGTTCTCGATCTCCACCAGGGTTCAAGAAACCAACTACGAGCTACTAACTAGGTGGTATTACACTCCAGACAGACTCAGCAGGATGTTCATATCTGCAGCACCTCGCTGTTGGAGATGTAGCACTGAGAGTGGGGCGTGGTTCTACATATTTGGACATGTCCAAGAATCCAGGACTATTGGAGGAAGGTAATCCCTATTATTTCAACAATCACCTCCAAACCCAGGATGACCCGGCTCTTATCTTATTACATTTTACAGACTAGGGAAATACAGAAAAGCGCTATTGGCTCATTTACTAAATGCTGTCAAACAAGTTATCCCCCAGTACTGGAAACAACAACTAGTGCCCTCTGTAAGGGACTAGCCTTTTGAAGTCTCGTCCATCAAAGAGATGGACCCTCACTGTTCCACCACACCCCCAGGCATAACCCCCTTCATCTTCTCCCAGAGTTGATTTTTCATCTCTCCACACATCCTCACATAGCTACTATGACATATTGATGCAGAAATGAGACAAAGGCTACACGGTCATCTTGAACTTAACGACAGGCACTTGCACTGGCATGAATCCATAGGATAAGTGTATCTATGGGCTCGGTGTGCAGCCTTTTACATGTTACATGTTTTGAGTGCCTAGCCGTAACATTGCAAGATGTGCTTATGCAGTGAAGATATAGAAAATGTCATGTTTAGCATTTGATATGTTTATTTAAACTCTGTTCGTACACCCTACTGTACTAAATGTTGTAGTGGTACATCCACATGCGTGGACTGGCCCTGCTTTCTAAATTTCCTAAATAAAGAATATTGAAGACACTAGCAGAGCAGAGAGAATATCAGATCCATCACTTATGCTCACTTTTGGCAGTATTTGCGGAAGTACTGCTTCTAGCTACTACTACAGCTGTATAGATATAGCTATAGCTAGTATAGTTTTGTGTGTGATTGGGTTATTCATGCTGTTTTTTACACAGTTTACATGTGGCGTAGATTAAGCTCATCTGTTCATACTGTGCTTGTTATTCAGACTGATTCAGTCATTAGAAAGGCAGAATGACAGCTACCAGCAAGTGGAGGACAGAAAGATAAGACAATACAGAGGTCTGCTACCATCACATCATAAACTTCATTTCAAAAATTGCATCAACCTCTAAACAATAGAGATGGGCAAACCCAAACCGCAAAGTTCAGGTTCGTACCAAACTTTGCAAGTTTGGGTTCCCAAACCTGAAGAAGGACTCATTCAGTGTTCAAGTTCGGGGTCTGGCTTGAACGCGGAAGAGCTGGCTGCTAAGCAGCAAATATACCTGTTTCACGTAAGGGTGTAGCAGCCGAAGCTGCTGGAACTCACCTTCTTCATCAGCAGTGGCTGTGTTTCAATTTGGCTAGAAAAAAGATGGCCACTGGCTTCCATGCATGAGGACACTACTTGTGCCAGCACTGCAGCTGGCACTAGAAGCGCTGCACACTCTGCACCCCCCGCCACCAAGATCTTGCCAGACCCAAACTTTGGGGGGTTCGCCCATACCTACTAAACAGTCAAGCTATGTTAGAAGGCCAGGCATCATCAGACCCTGCATTACCCCAAGTTAGTGATTCAAACAAATCATCTATTGGTAATGCAGCCACCATTTATCATGCAAATGCTCAAGCTGCAAATACACAAGTTGCTTTCGCTCTAAATGAACTGCTGATAAAAAGGAGAAGGCTCAACTGGAAGCTGAAAAGGTACTATACACCTAGAAGATGAGAAAGGCTGCCAGGAAGCTGAAAGGGCTCAGTATAAAGTTGTCATGAACAAAGTTGTTCTTGAAAATGTAGAGAACCTTACTAAAAGCAAACATGGAGAAACTAGCAATTGTGGAGGAAGAAGCAGCAGCAGTCATAGCTCAAGCAGATGGTCTAGAATCAGCTGCCAATCCCAAAAGTGAACATAGTGACATGTTCAGTCCAATACAAGACTGCTAGACTTTATTCTAACATCGGTGCCAATCATAACAATTGTACTGTAAGTTTGTGGCAGTAAACCTCTAACTGAAAAAATATTTGAAAGGTGTTATATGTAGCTTTCTTGGGTCTAAAGGATTAAACAACTGGAACCAAACACCAAGCAAAAATCAAAGTCCCAACCTGTAATATACTTCCACTAAGTCATCTTCATGATAAGAATATTTTACAATATGATGAACCATCAAACAGAGCCAGTACCACCTCTACAGTTCTACTGTGGGTATTGGTTTTACTTCTCTCTCATTGAAACCTGTTACTCAAATAAACCTGAGCAAACAAAAGTGACATGTACCCTGATACCTGTCAAGGATTTCTCAATGGAGAAATCTTCTATTTAAGAGTGACCAGAGATTTGAGAACTGTGGGACAGAGAGACTATGAATATGTAGCAAACTGTGTTTAATTGCGATAAGCAAGCAAACATTCACACTCAGGTTGTTATACATAAACAAAGGTGGAGTGAGGAAAACATACATGCATAAGGTCTAGTGGAAGTCCAAAGTCCAAGACGGATATAAGACAAAGCAGAAAGGAAAACAAATGGCAAAGGTAGGAGTCCTGGGTTCAGAGTTCAGGTATCAGAGTTCAGGTTTCAGGGATCCGGGTACAGAAGACAGATTCAATGCTGATCCACTGAGGCCATGTGTGGATCAGCTTATATAAGCCAATGTCACAGGTGCAAGCTGATTTCCAGGAACTCTGCAGAACAGCGCCATCTCCTGGTCAAGCTGCATACAACAGAGAAAAGTCCCAGAAAGGAGCAACCGAAGGCTAAGGAGTGACAATACCATTGACTAGTTGGCAATGAACATCGATAGGTACCAATAGAAACCAACTTGTCTTCACAAGGCTACTCCTGAAATTCAAACTGTTATTGGAAACCTTTGTCCTGACAAACAAGTCTCAGGATTTAAAAACTTAAAAATGACTGCAAGGCTCTATTCATACCTCTTCACTTGAGCTGCATTGGGGAACGCAGTCACAACAAAAGTGAAAATGCTGCCCATTATTTTTGCAGCATACATATGAACTGGGCCATTATAAATAATAGGCAGCATTTTGTAATTTTTTTGTGTTAAGAGCAAATGTTTTGTAAATATGCCAGAGGGACATTGTATCAAAACAAACTGTGCTTTTGATGCATCAGAAATGCCCTTTCATTGAGTTTACATTATGTTTTTTTAAAAGAAATTATTTGCATAATAAGTAAATGGTAAAGTCTATGGCAACGCAAAAACAACGCAGGTACACTGCGTTATACAATCGTTGCGCTTGCGTTGCCATAGACTTCTATTGGCCTGCAGTGTTATACCGTTGTGCTGAAAAAGGGGGATATGGTACCAGGACTACATTCTTTCTTTGAATAACAACAAAACTAAGGAAATTATTTTAGATCTAAGAAAGTAAAGGGGGCAGCAGTAGAGAGTGTGAACACTTTCAAATTCCTTGGCATCTATATCAGTGAAGATCTCACCTTGTCAGATAACACATCTCATCTGTTAAAGAGGGAGCAGCAATTTTTTTACTTTCTAAGAATATCGAGAAATGTTAGGATGCCCTCTAAAATCCTAAGTAGCTGTTTCGGGGGCACAGTCAAGAGCATTCTTTCTACCAGCATTGGAGTTTGATTTGTTAACTTCTCTCCAAACCACCACAAGAGCAGCATTTCCATCACTGCCGGGCATCTACAACACTAGGGTCCTCAAAAGATCCAGAAACATAATGAATGATAGATTCCACTCCCAGCATAGTGTGTTTGCCCTCCTCCCATCTGCCAGGAATTACAGATCTTTCAGATCAAGGACAAACAGGTTAACAAACAGCTTCTATGGCCAGGCCATCAACCTTGTGAATAAATACTTCTAATGCATAACTGTCTATCAAGAGTGTGACTGTTTGTAGACCTATTGTTCAATCCTCTGAATGTCTTCTATGCATTTACATACACGTGCCACCCTGGACTGCAACTCTCATAAGGATTACATTTCATTTAACAATAAACACTCAGTCAACCTGATTGTTCTTATATGTTTTCTTTATTAAGTTACTGAAAGTTATGTTGTTTATTTAGATATAATTTTTGGAGTCTTAGCTGGAATGAAGGTAATGCAAAACAAATGGTTCATCGAGTAACGGAGGCTTATTGTGCATATGACAATAAAACTCTTGAATATTAAATCCTGAGGCTTGTGCCAAGATGACACCCCTTCTCTTAGTGATAGACTAGAAAGAAGCTCTCCACAATTTCAATCAAACCCTGCTTAATCCAATGCAAGGCACACAGTGTGCTTGTATCACTGAACCCTGCCACTTCCTTGAGGAACATATTACTCTATATTACTCTAGCAATATAGCTTCATTTTAAAAAAGGTAAAAAAAACATTAGAACATTGCAATGCCACATCCAATGGGGATACTTTTAAGGATGCCTGAACAATGAGTTTAATTATTATAAACCCAGAGAGATGGGGAGCAGAAAGAGAGCCAGGCCACCAGCATGTTACAGTTGCTGCCTAGCATATTGCTTTGTATATTTTATACAGTGTGATCTTCTTGGCTAAAAGTATTTTTACAGCGTGACCTTGGTTATTACTAAACTTACTAACATCCATAATATAATATATCATACTCTGGAGGTTAAACACTTTGATGGTCAAAACATATCTGTTTTAGGTAACTTAATTTGCTGCACATGCTTCTAGAAAATCACAGCTCATTGGACCATGCTGTGAAAGTAGGATATTGTCAAATGCTGAAGTAGATATACAACTGCATATGGTTTGTGTTTGTCCATCATCTGAAGAGCGTATGGAGTGGTGGGGGAATAGAATCCAATAGTTACCTTTTTATGGCAGGAATACACAATGCAGATGAGAGGGTCATATAGACATTTTAGATAAAAGGTACTCTACAGGGTAAAAATTTCAACTCACCCCATTGTTGGAAAATGTAACAAGACAATATTTCAAACAAAGGTGAAAGACAGAGTACAACATAACAAGCATTAGCCCATCTCCTCCTCGACCACCTCTCCTCCCTCTTATGACATTCTCTAACACTATTGGTAGTTATGTCCAGACTTCATTGTCCTAGGGGGTCTAGAGGGGATACCTTTCATTATTCCAGTACCCACAGTTTATCCAGAGATTTGGCCCCTATTTGCCTTATCTGAGGTAGAATGTGTGAGGGTTCCCACTGTCACCCCGGGTGTATGAGGCTTACAGACAAGAATATCAGGCAATGGGTGGTCACTTACTACTGTGTGTCAGGGTGGGACTCCTAGGTGCCCGCTTTCCTGATCCAGAGATTGTTCGCATGATCTGGGCGAGCTGCCCTGCTGTACTAGAAATAAACTAGTAGGGAGAAAAGAATAGGGCAAGAAAAAGTGGCAGAGCCATTGGGTAGGGGATGGGGGGGTCCACCACTCAGGCACAGGGTCAGAAGGAACCAGCCCTGTGGGGGGGGGGGAGCAAAGCGAGTACTCAAGGGCATGGCACGGGGGGGGGGGGGCCACCATCAAGCACTCGAGGCGGGGAGGAGAAAGGGAGAGCCGATCAAAAGTCCCGAAACAGGTACCAGGGAGTCCATAACGCTCTAAACTTCTCCCCCCTACCCTGAGAGGTCGCCAATCTCCTTTACTCTGTTGACTTCTCGGATCCAGTCCTCCAGCATAGGGGTGTGTTCCGATTTGCAAAATCTGGGAATCAGTGCCCTAGCCACATTAATCAGGTACATCAGCACTGATTTTTGTAGCTGGCTACGCCACAGGCGCTGTGATGCAGTAGCATAAGAGCCGGGCAGCACGGGACTTGGGAGCCAGTGACTTCCGCCATAATCAACGTTACCGCAGTCCAAAATGATTCTATCTTGGGGCAAGTCCAAAAAATATGGAAGAATGATCCTTCCTTTCTCCCACACCTCCAGCAGCTGGACGAAGTTCCGGGATAGTATGAGGCCAGGCGGAGTATAATACCACCTGGAAAGGTATTTGTAACTCTGCATTTTTGAATAATATTATGCTTCTGTGGGCATCTGAATATAAGTACCATTAAAGCTTATGGTGTTTGGATGTGTTTCCTGCTCTGCCAAATACCATAAAAATGTGGTAGATTAAATACAGCTGTTTTACTAAAATGAAAGGCGTAATTCTTCTTTCACTCATAATTACACCCTTACATACTGTACAGTGCATATAGATATTTTATCTAGTTAAACCGGAACTTCACCCTGAATAAGATCAAATCTTATATATTTCCCCCATCTTCTACATACAGATTGCCCACATTAAAAATCATCCTACCTGCATCTACTGCATTTTCTGAGCCTTTAAAAACCCAAGATGGCAGCATATGGAGTCTCAGGCTACCTGCAAACAGGAAGTGTGTTCTGACTCTGCCGCTCTGCATTCTGGGATTGCTGTCCTTTTCCTGACCCCAGTTCTGCTCTGTCTGTGCAAAGCCCAGCTATAACTCACCCCCTGTACTTTATCCCACTCTGCTCTCCTCAGTATGTGATGCTTCTGAGGCATAATGGCAGCGCCCATATCCTAAAGTCCTGAACAGAGTTGCAGCCCAGCGAGGGAAAGAATAAAAAGTAAGTGACTAAAAAATGTAAAGTATAAATATATAAAGGGTTTGGGCTTTTCATTAAATTATGCTGAAGGTCTGGTTTAAAGAGTAACTATTTATTTGAAGAGGTTAATACATAATAAAACCTTTTGGTAATACACAAAATATAGAGATGCTTTACTATACTGTAGTAAGAAGGGGTTTATTCTTTTTTTTTTCTCTATAAAGATATATTGATGTTTTTTCTAAATATGAATTAATGATGCTTTTTATTGAAAATTGAGCTGATCAATTTGAACTTTGCCTAAACTAGACCAAAAGGATCAGCAAAATTCTGGTCAAACATAAACATAAGGTCCCAACTTTACCATGAATCTAAAAAGCTATTTTTAGGACTCCTCTTTGTTCCACCTGCCAACTCACATATTTATATTATTTTTCTATTGAAGTTACCTCCCAATATGTTTCTTGTATGTCCTTAAATATTTCAACCTATGTTCCGTTTGCCCCATGTTATCTCCTTCGACCTCCCCATTAGCACCCTCTTTAGTTCCTGAGATTTTTTAGCGCCAAGAGGACATTTTTGTGAAGCCAAGTTCTTCACAATAGACTTACTTGCACCCATCACTCTGCAACAGAACAGGAGCTCAGATAACTGTCACTGTAACTGCATTTTCAGAGAGCTGAGGGGAATATGAGACAATAGTATATTTAAAGAAGGGAAATTCATCCATGAGCCTGTGCTACCTCAAGGCCCTACATCATCTGTGTCTATCACTAGGGTTGATTCAGAGCCCCTTTCTCACCTTTTTTTTGGGTGAATATTTCCATTCTCGTTCATTTTTTCCCCTCGTCTGATTCAGCAAAGCCTTTTCTCTGTGAGAACTTTAGTGTGAAATGTTTTCATTTTTGCACGATTTTTCGTTTGGTAGCAATTAGGGATGAGTGAATCGGTTCTAACGAACCTGAATTTGCTCAGAATTTCAGCGCGAACCCGAATTTTTAGTGGTTCGTGCTGACCGAATTTTCCCTGAAATTAAAAAAAAAAAAATGCCGGCATGGTGGGAGCGGGGAGACCGGCTGCGCTGTCATCAGAGGACGCGTCATCAGAGGAAGCCGGGTTCCTCTGATGACGCGTCCTCTGATGACAGCTGACAGCGCAGCCGGCCTCCCCGCTCCCACCAAGCCGTGAAATGGAAAAAAAAATGCAGGCATGGTGGGAGCGAGGAGACCGGCTGCGCTGTCATCAGAGGACGAGTCATCAGAGGAAGCCGGCTTCCTCTGATGACGCGTCCTCTGAAGACAGCTGACAGCGCAGCCGGCCTCCCCGCTCCCACCAGAGATGAGCGATTCGCTAAAGTTCGATTAGGACGAACCCGAATTTCTTCGAGAAATTGGGCGAATCGCCCGAATCGAATTTTTGAGAAGTTCGCTCATCTCTAGTAGCAATACCTCCATAAAAATGATGAGAAAGGGGCTCTGAATCAACCCTAATGTCTGGGTGCGAATGTCTGTGTGTTTGCAGTACATTATTCCGAAATCCTGCACAGGGTGATATATAACCCAAGGTATCAGCCCATACAGCTGCTATGAGGCCCAGTGAATCATTGGTTTCATCACTGGGGATAGTTGTCCCTTTATATCAGATTCTAATCACTCCTAGCTGTCAGCTCTCTGATCTAGGTAGACATATTTATAAGGACCTGGGCTGGGAAGCATCACATATTCATTCCTTTCTTTTATAAGAAACCTACATCAGGATTCCCCAGCACTCAGCTCTGCTAGAAACAAATCATCTACTGAGTAAAATAACAGAGAGCTTTGTGACACACATTTACAAATATATGAGAAATCACACTGCAACTTAACAGCATCGCTGTATGAGTGTGATCCCACACTAACCTATGAAAGCCCATTTAAATGAAAAACTACAGCCATGACTGCCATGTGAGCAGATATCCACCCTTTTAAGAAAGATTGATGATGAATTTAAAAGACTAAGTAAATAAGAATATATATAACAAATTGCTTCAGGAAACATGTATATACAGTATACAGTATATACATTATTTGTCACATACTTTTTATGCCAAACTGTACTCTAGTGGACCAGTTACCAGGATTTTGACTTTCCTGTTGATTGGTCCTTGTGCCTGGAGCATCCAGATTTGGGATGCCCCACTGTGTGAAAACCACCAGATCGCCCACTCAACCCTTGCCGCCGTTCTCATGGAATACACTCACCGTTTTTTGTTGTGCATATTAATGCGTGGGATAAAGCCATTATTTTGGCTGAGCATTGGCACAAGGAGCAGTGACAGCTGCATCCACGATTTCCCTGCGGAGTGCACGCTCCCCTGCATTCTGCCTATAGGAATGGCTGAAGGGATGCTGGGGATAAGGCTGCGGCCAGGGACCAGCAGAATCACCCACACAAAACCCTGGATTCTTTTTCAATTAAAAGAAAGAAACTAGCTTAGCTGGAACATGTTTGATACATGATCTATAACTCCTACTCTTGCTATTTAGCATATTTATATAGATTTTTATTATTCAGCCATTTTTATATACTATATTGCTCCTTTGAAGAACCTCTGTCACCAAATTTTACTATGATAAAACCACACAACATACATCAACCTCTTAATTCACAGTAAACATTTTCGCTGCTTTTATTTTATTCAAATAAAACTCCACCTCAAGTAAATTTGCATAAATATCCCAACTTTTTCTATCAAAAGTCAAACCAGCATTTAAGCCTTCATTTTCCTGGAGACAGAGTCACTAGACAGCCAATTATTTCTAATTGTACCCAAGTGGACCGAAACCCACCCTGAAGTCTATGAGACACCAGGGCAGGCTTACTCCCTCCCCCTTTGGGGCATCCCGAACTGCAATGCCCTGCTGTGTGAAACCCCCCAGGGTGCCCAGGTAAACTCACCATTCCCCTGAACCCACGGTGCATGCACAGCCAACTCCGACATCACTCTGGCTGATGCCAGCCTCACCCGCTGCAACTGAATGGCTGTGCTGGGCTACGCACAGCCAAAGGGAGGAAGTGATGCTGTGCACCTCTCGTAATTACGGCTAGGGATTCCATTAAGCTTCTTTAGCTGCACATTAATTAGAAGCTAATTGGAGAAGGTGAGTTAGCTCAGCGTTTTTTTGGGGTGCCCCGGGGGAAGGACCAGAGCCCGGGATAGTGAAAGTCCTGGGTTTTGGTCCACTTAAAGAGGAAATCCAAGCTTTTTCTAACCCCCCAAGTTCCCCCTACTTTCTCCTTTGTTTAGCACAATTTGAGTGTTAAAATAGTAAAACAACTCACCCGACTGAAGAAAATGATACTATGCATGACCCAATGGGTATGCGGAAGTGGATGAAGTCAGTTGGTAGTTGTAGAACATTTTTCGCTTAAAATGTAAATCCCCTCTATATAAAACGGATCCTTGCTTGCACTGACCTGATAACTGTTAATCATATCAGATAGTAGTAAGTTGCAGTGTTATGGGCTCACCTACATTGCCTAATAGGTGGTAAGTAGGATGTCCACTGACATGTCTTCAAGGGTGTATCCAGGAAACAAATGATTAGATGCCTGGTGGTTGCTTAGCTAAAAATGGAACTATGCACTTGACCCCTGTTTGCTGTATAGTGAAAGTTAATAGTGGTCAACCAATTGTATCTACTGACAATTCAACTAGGGGTTACTGCTTAAAGAGGAACTCTGGTACACCGGAGTCCCTCTTTAATATGCAGCATAGGCATAAGTCTTTTGGGAACGCATGGCCAGTAGATGCACAGTAATGTGCTCGGTTGCTGGCCACCCTGATAGGCTGAAAGTAGGGATGAAGGGTCAGCACTCCTAAAAGTCCATAACTTTATTGTAAACCATTAAAATCATCTCCAAGATAATAAAGCAGCCATAAAAGCAATTACCAGACCCAGACAGATGGTTGACCAGCAAAGTATTCTAATGCTAGGGGGGTCCTTAATCATAGATAGAGGCTCTGCTAATAAACATTTAAATAAGAAAAAGTTAACTTACCCCGTGGCATCAGGCTGCCAGGGGCCGAGTGACTTCACCCCCGGTGAGACAGCCACAAACTCCTATCAGGATATGAGCCAAGGACCAATCAGGGGGCAAGAATGCCCCGCGTGACAGGTCACGGTCCGCCCATGGAGGGGTTGGCTGCCTAGCAACGTTCTTATTTAAACGTTTACTATCAGCAGAGCCTTTATCTATGATTAAGGACCATCCAGCATCCGAAACGTGTTAGAATACTTTGCTGATCTACCATCTACCTGGGTCTGGTATTTGCTTTTATGGCTGCATTATTATCTTGGAGATGATTTTAATGGTTAACAATAAAGTCATGGCTTTTTCTTTTAGGAGTGCTGATCCTTCATCTCTTCTTTCTGCTGTATGTATTGGGCTTTGAGACTGCCCTGGGTCGTGCACCCTTTCACTACTATTTGGACCAGTGTGCATTTAACTTTTCACCCTGATAGGCTGCTTGTGGTCATGTGGGACGTGCAACCCCGGAAGAGGTGAGTATCTGGATGACCTTGTTCTTTCCCTTAGCAGTGCCGAGGTACATCCGGACATCCCCAGTCATTTCTGAGTTCCTCTTAAACCAGCTTCACAGGGAACCTAAACCCAAATTTTCACAGGGCCATCTGTTCCCCCACCCTGGACATCCTGAAAGGAAGATAGATAACCAGTCATAATTGCTCCTGGGGCCAGCACCCACATAACCACCAGTTGTCAATAGAGCTTGCTGGATAGGCATCCATGGCACCATGCATTCCTGCCTGGTGACCCAAAAGTATTGGACACCAATAGCCATGTGGGGGATGGGAACCCTAAGAGCATTAATACTAGGTGACAGACGGGGGAGGGGGCTCTGCAATTGAGATCTGTCTTTTTTTTGGTGAGTGCTAGGGGGCCAGCCACTTTTATATCCAGAAGGGAAAGAAGTAGCTGAATTAGAAAATGTATGCTTCCTCTCTGTGTATAATATGTATGTAATGTCCATTCAGGGATATTTGTTTGGCTTAGTTTTCACCGGTAAGTTAAGTTGGATGTATATAAAATGCAAAATGGGAATAAAATGTGAATTTTAGTAAGCCTATGACAGAGCCAAAGTTAGTAATGGATAGCGCTGTTGTCCTCCGCTCTCTGACAGGGTCATTCCGATGTGCAACCTTTTCTCATCCCCGCTGAATGTATAATTTATGGTTTTACAGGAAATGACAAGTCAGCCAACCTGATGGTGGTTTTATAGGGCATGTCCAGTCAAATAAAAAATCTTAAATTAATTTTGAGTATCAGTAT
This sequence comes from Gastrophryne carolinensis, assembly GCA_027917425.1. Classification (NCBI taxonomy): domain Eukaryota; kingdom Metazoa; phylum Chordata; class Amphibia; order Anura; family Microhylidae; genus Gastrophryne; species Gastrophryne carolinensis. Next base: position 147,036,861 of record CM051237.1, read on the forward strand.
GACGCTAATAAAACCTTCATCTATTCTGCTGGCAGCTCTGCAGGGATTTGAGATTGCTAATAAAGGACTAGCATGCAATTCATATTGCTGACACTGATAAGGGCTATGAGTCTGGAGATCTGTACATTTCTTTTTCAAGGGCTTTAGTCAGCTATCAGGCTAACTTATTTCTGAAGATGCTGACCATGGCAAAAATGCCATCCTAATCTGCATTCACAAATCCGGAGATATATAGCATTCTGGCCTGTATTTCCTATTAGACACTGGAGGACCTGCGCCTGGGGCTGCACAACACACCACCCAGCAACCCTTTTGGAGTAAAATCTTAAATCCAGACAAGGTAAATAAATGGCCGTACTTATGCTTTGTCCAGCTCAGTTCCCCCACTGGATTGGTTGGTGTAAAACTTACCAAAAGCAGAGAACGAGAGCCCTGTCTGTGCAGCTGTGGACATGTCCTGCAGCACACGGACCCTCTGCCTTGCAATAAATGGAATGGGCCGTTCTGTGGTGGGGTCATTCTGGCACTCCCCTCCATTTCCCCTCCATTAGTGGAGCATGCCAAGGGGCGGAAACCAGACACTTCCATGGCCGCCCATCTTGGATGGAGAGGACCAGTTGTTCTGGTAAGTGAAGCTAGTAGCCACACTGGTCAAAAGGCGAGTATAGCATTTTTACATTTAGGACTAGAAAATACCAGTATGGGTTCTTTGAGTTTTTTTTCGTATCACACATTACCCTACTAAACATTTGTGTCACGCTCTGGTAACTCCAGCCCTCTAGGTAAGCCCTCAACCCCCAATCTCCGCAGCCAGCTTCACCTGTAGGAGCCCCCGCTTGCCGGGACGCAGAATACGCCTGCCCGGGATCGGTTGCCCCCAGGATTTCAATGGCTCAAAGGATGAGAGCTTACAGGTATAGAGGTCTGAAGAACCAATGGCTAAGAGCGGGTGTAGCGGAAGTCCAGAGGCAGGCCAGAGGTTGACACGGGGAGTCAGAGTTCACAGCGGTACAGAGGGAAGAGGCAGCTCGAGGTCAAGGTACAAGGCAGAGGTCGGCAACGGAGATCAGATCGAGAATGGTCGGTTCAGGCAGAGGTCGGCAACGGAGATCAGAATAGTCGGTTCAGGCAGAGGTCGGCAATGGAGATCAGAATAGTCGGTTCAGGCAGAGGTCGGCAACAGAGATCAGATTGAGAATATCACGGGTCAAAAGCAATGTACAAGGCGCTATAACAGGCACTGGGCAACTGAGGGGGGAAAACCTTATATAGGGACAGACATGAAGGGAAGGTGTATGTGATTGGTGTACGTAGGATCACAGGTCTGATTGGAAGAGCAAGGAGTGCCCAATCCTATCTATGGGGCTCATTGGCCCAGACAAGGAGGGGGGCGTAAGCCCCACAGAACCTAGGGCTCATTGGCCCTTTAATCTGAACCAGGGGGTGTGCCAGTGCCCCCTGGCTAATCTACAGCCTCCGGCGGGCGCGCTGAGCACAGCGCCGCCGGAGGGAAAACAGATCTCGGGCTCGCGCGCGCGCACGTGAGCCGATGACGCGCGCGCGAGGAGGGAGAGCGGCCGTGCTCGGCGCCGCCGGAGCAGACACCGCACGGCGCGGCCGCCGGGCAGGAGCTGCTGGGGCCGGCCGGCCGCCGACAACGCTGGACCGGGGCCCAGGTAAGTGCCGATTTGTGACAATTTGCAAGCAGAGAGTAATGTGGCAACAAGCTCATCCAATGTAAACCCGAACACTTCAAGCTGTTTGCCTTTTCAATCTACATCAGCTCCCAAGATATCCATCAGCAGCAGCCCTGTAGTGTGTTATGGCATTCTGATTTTCATTTCCTGGCAGTAATCAAAAATGTGTGTCATAAAAATGGGTGTGCTTTGGAGTGAAGAGGTGTTGTGACTAAGGAGTGCTTGGGTTAGCGTGACCCCTAAATACAGTCTAGATACCAGTTATAAATAAATGGCTTAACAGATATCCAGTCCTTATAGTCCTCATTTATTATTGTCATTCATATACCGTGTCTTTTTATACCAGCGATTTTTCCCTTCTACCCCATGGAAGAACCCCATGCCCATGCCGATGGGGGTGTGGGGATTTTGGGTGGGGTACCGACATGTCATCCGCCAACACTGGCAGGTGACATGGCGGCCCCCCTACCCTGTGAACTGGAATAGGTGTCTCCTGAATCGATCTTGCAACCCTCCAGTCATAAAAGTGATTCCCTAACCACTAGGCCATGGATGCCCCATAAAACTGTTCTTTATGGTTGCTTAGGCCTCAGCCCCATGGCTTAGCTTATACACCAATGCTGCACTGTGCTGTGAAGAAGATGAAAGTCAGACATTTGTCTGCCTAAAGCATTCTACTTGGTGCTAGCTGTGGCACACGTTTTAAAGTGTACCCATACCCAGATAGGAAGTTTATGTAGTCACCTTGTATCCCCAGCCCTTGGTTTCTTTTTTTCTAAAGCCTTTTCCTATTATTCATAATAACACTAACAGGAAGCAATATTATGTTGAATGGCATGCCATATACTAATTCATTCCATTCCAAGTTAAATTGCCGCATAATGGCAGTTGAGCTTGTAGTGCTTTCAGAATAATTGCAGCTGTTATAACTAATTAGGCTGACCCCCAATGCTGAGCTGTGCTTAACTGAATGTATCATTGCTCGAAGACGCCAGGGAGCAATATGGCTGACCATTTGAACAACAGACTGCTTCCTGTTAGTGTTTTTATGAATATTGGGCAAAGGCTTCATTAAAAAAAACACAGGCTGTATTGGGGCTCTGAACTGGCGAAAGAAGGTGATGACATAAACTTCCTTTCTGGGTATATTATCAGTTTAAATAGCCATTGACGCAATGGTCAAACCATCAGGACTTAATGACGTAGATGCTTTTTAAATCAGGCACTTCATTTAAAAAGGGATCGGTTTTGCATTTAATATAAGGACTTGTGATCATAGTCTATGTGTACCTCTCCATTTAAGGCATGCTTTGCCTTGCCAGGGTTACTAGCTAAATAACCTCTACTGTACACTTACCTGTCCCTCTTGGGGTATACAGGTTCACTCATTTGTACTGTAGCCATGCTGTAAGGTGCCTGTTAGTAAATCTGGACTCAGGTAGTACAATTTAGCTTATCGTAATCCCCCTTTACCAATGAATGGGCAGTTCTAGCAGCATGTCCCCCTGATATCTCGAAGGTGTCAATTGGTGGGAAGTGACTGGCTGGTATTCTCTCTGCATACACACTATCCACAAAAGGCCTAGTCCAGCTTGAATTGGGGAAACTTGCCGGGACTTGCAGCTAATACACCTCTATAGCTGGGCTGGAGGCAGCTTGTGGCTGGGAAAGGGGGAACATACATGGTGGTGGTCAAAACTGATTTTTGTTTCGGGGAGCATGATCCCAGACCAGTTGTGTTCCTGACATGAAACCGCTTTAGATGCAGATGCAGTTGTTTAAACTTGTTACTTCTGAAGTAATAGATTTTTCTTCTGCTCTTATACTGCAAACATCATTTCTAAAAATAGTTGAGGCACATAGCGCTCTCAATATGTTTGTCTTTTCCTGCATAATCAACACCTTCTGCATAGAGATTGTGCTGTATATATGTTATATCTTCTTGCCTTTATAGAATTGTGTATGTAACCCTCAGCCAATGTTTCTTCTATTGATGTATCTACAATTGATGTTGAGTGGGCCTTTTACATTGTATTATAGCCTTTCAACAAAATGCTTGAAGATAAAATTTAAGAGATGTCTGAGGCATCGGCTTCTGTCTGTGATCTATTCCATTTTATAGCCTTCGCCTGACAAACCAATGTATTCTCACCACATCCCATTCGCCTACCACTTACTGTGCTCCACCACTATAAAATAATACAAGTACAAATACAAAGAAATAAGCCCTGGCCATAAAGAAAAACAACTGATTTATGCCTTATCCTTTTATATGACCCGGCTTTCTATCTTCTTTACATCCTCTGTTTTGTGCATGACAGCTGACATAAATTGGAGCTTAAGCTTAAATCTAGTGGTTAACATACAATAGTGGATAGGCAACAAAGAGGCGTAGCTATGATTTTTGGCACCCGGGGAATAGCTTCATAATGGCCCCCCCCCCCATTCTCAGAATAGGAGTAAAAAAAAAAACTTGTCACAGGAATGCTCCTCTGATTTACTTTTCCATTTTAAAGTGTAAGTCTACCCAAATAAGAACCCTTACTTGCCATTCCTTTACCTGTGCTTGGCCTGATTTGAATATTTAAAACAAGAAAAGAGCTCACCTGTTCAGCGTTGGGTGCCTGATCCCCTGGTGGCTGTCATGGGAAACTGACCCCTTGGCCGGCCAATCACAGCAAAGCAGTCACACTGCTGCAGCTTTATTATTTGACAGTCTAAGCAGTCGGTCATGACCAGTCTAGCAGCTTGAAACGCAGAGGTGCTGCCCCTAGTTAGGGACCGGGTGCCCAGTGCTCAACAGGGGAGCCCTCTTTTTTGCTTTAAATATCCACATAAGGTCCAGCATCTAGTAATAGTTGGGCTAATAAAATTTGGATCACTACTTAGGGTAAGTTTGACTATAACTGTCATGTGTCGCTGCAAAAATCAATCTAAATGCAGGGTAAGTCGCCCACAAATAAGCACCTTGAACTGGACAAAAAGTTTTCTCCTGTGCCTGCCTGCACTTGTCCTGCTGCTGCTGGGGCTGCTCCTACAATTAATGATGGAGCTACCAATAAATAAGGGCTATGAGCTGAAAGTGGACCAAGACCGGCGTCTATAAGATGTTAGGTAAGGTTAATAACAATGTCCACTTTCAATAGCATTTTGAAAGTATATATATTTTTATGTTGGCAAATGTGTGTTTTATGGATTAGATTGCGCACAGAACTCACTTTTCCACAGCTCCCATGCCTCATGTGTGGGCTCCTGTCCAATAATGTAAGGCAAGTGTTGGTAGAACAAAGTGTAGGCATAGGGGGGCAGCTTCATCCCTGGTTTTCCTGTGGCGTGCATGCGCTCCTACATCCAGCATAACTGAATGGCTGGGCATGGCAGCGCGCCTCAGCTTAAGGGATGCCAGGGATGCAGCCCATGAGCCCGACGAGGGACTAGCAGAAACATAAGCATTTGTGGGGCCACTGTGGGGGATGCCACAGGGACACTCAGACTACAGGGGCATCCATGGTGGTGACTGGTCCACTTTAATGACATGATTTTGGCACAGAGAAATATACACTTTCCTCTTTCCAAAACTCCATTGAAAGTGGACTTTCCCTACTAAATATTTACCCCTTGGGGATCCCGATTTAGAATGATGCCCGATATAAATACCTCACCGGCGATCCCACAGTGCATGTGTGGCCAGCATTTCCCTTGTGTGCCAATCCCCGCTATAACTGAATGACTGGAGCAGCTAAGCTCCCATTCAGCTTCTTTAGCCGCTCATTTATATACGTGGTCAAAGATGCTGACTGGAGCAGAGCTCGCGTGGGAGCGAGGTATGTATATTCCGCCGACCGGCGGAGTTTCACAAATTGGAATGCCCGCAAGGCATGGACCAAAACCCAAGATGAGATGAAAATCCTAGGTTTTGGTCCACTACTCCACATGCCAAAATGTCTTGCTCTCTATACGCAGTCTCAATATACCCTAAAAAACTTGTCTTTAGGGGGTCGATTCAGAGCCAGGTGAGAAAACTCACTTATTTTTTAGGAGAGCCATTGCCATTCACTTTCATCCTTTTCACTTGGCTCTGAATCAGTAGACAATGAAAGTGAATGGCAATTGTCTCTCCTAAAAATAAGTATGTTTTCTGAAATGACTCTGAGAATTAGGTTTGGGTCATTATTTGCCAGACATATCAACCGATTGGATTGCCGACACCTCGACTGACAGAGAGTCACATGGCTGGCTGCCTAAGATATATGGCACAAAATAACAACCCCATATGTGTGCATGACAGAATCTCTCTTTACTTATTCCTATATGAAGCCACCTTGCTCCAACCAACCCCCACCCCAGTCTTTACACAACTGCAACACAGATGCTGAGACTAGAATCCTCTCATTACTTGATCTTTGTCTTTCACAAAGTGTTGCTAACTGTGAAAGGGCAGAATGTGAATTGCAGGTCTTGCTATTTTCCCTATACTTCTATAGTAAAAATAATGGTGTATTTCACTGCTAGATGTGGTAACGCACCACCATGACGCTCACATCACATATAGATCCATACATAGCAATTATGATATCTTTGGAACAAATTACAGACCACTTTAACAGCTTCCAAATTTGAAATAGAAGGTGGTCATAAGTATAGATGACTTATCTGACCACATTTATAAAAAGGTTTGGAATGTATGAACACACCCACTGCCACCCAGTAGTAATAGAGGATATTACAGAGGATCCTAAGGTTTAAAAAAGACAAGATAGCTCCAGCCAGAAAGGCTTCATCATGCATAAAAATGGTTCATTTCTCCTCCCCTTTGAGTGCTATGACTGGCTCCTTACTATTTTGCTGTAACCATTCTGTTCATAATTCATAGTTTGGGTTCAGACCAAACTTTGCGAGTCTGTGTTCGTCCCGAACCCAGAAAAGCTGGTTGATGGGCTTAACCTAAAGTTTACATCTTATCTGAGCCCTGCGATTCCATCAGTGGTCGGTGTTTTGTTGTCAAATAGGCTATGGGTGGGGCTACAGGAGGATGGTGGCCACTCCCATGAGTGAGGACACTGTCAGTTGGCACTAGAAGTGCTGTCATTAAGAGCGTCCTTACTCATGGGAGCGGCACACTACCACCACAATCTTTTTACACAGTTTGGGGCCCCTTGACAGGCAGAAGGCAGAATCGCACCCCAAAGTTAGGGTCCCCTCTGATTTCAATGGGGACCAGGTTCGAGTTTTGGTTCGGCGCAAGTTCGGGTACCGGAACCAAACTTTTAGTGGCATAACTTGAAGGGGTGCGACTGCTCTGGGGCCAAGCAGGTCAGGGGTGCCCCATCATTGATGTTCCTTCACCTTGTTTATTAGATTTGTGCATCATCTAGATAAAGGAAGCAGCATCTGTCTGCTGTTTCAGTCTTTAGTTGTCTAGTTGCATCCGACTGAACTAGAAGACTGAAAAAAGTTTACTGTTTGAGCCGTGACAGGGCCCCATTTGAAGTTCACATCAGGGCCCTGTCACAATTAGTCACACCACTGCAAACTTTTGTTCAAATTTTGGCTGAGCTTGCCGAACCTGAACCTCTAGGGGTTCGTCCAACACTAGTCAGAATGTTTTATGCATTAACCTAATATATATTTGTTTTTACCCTTAAAGTGGACCAAAACCTAGGATTTTGACTATCCTGGGTTTTGGTCCTTGCCCCCAGGGCGCAACGATCAGGGGATGCCCCGCTGTGTGAAACCCCCCAGGTCACCAAAACCAACTCACCTCTTCCCGGTTCTACGGCACATGCGTGGTCGTTCATCCAATCAGTGCGCTTGGATCCACTGACGTCACGTTGTCTAAGCTATCGTCTAAGGTGAGCGGCTCCGAGCGCACTGACAGCCGCATCCCCTACTACTCTCTAACAGGGAGCGTGCTGTGTTGGCCATTCACATATGCCTGGCACGGGCATGTGCCCTGCTAGAAGGATAGCAGGGATGCGGCCGTGGCTCGTGCATGCGCCGTTGGACTGGGAAGTAAGGTAAGTGTACGGGGCAGCCTGGGGGATTCACACAGCGGGGCATCCCGATTTTGCCCTACAGTCAAATTAGCTTCATTCTCCTGTGGAATCATCCCTTTTTACTAGCCAGAAGTAGAAGACTATCAGCTGTAATGACTCATCACAGCTCTGAACCAAGCAGCAAGCACCTAGATACATTGTTTGCACTAAATGCTCTGTGGCTGCTGCCTCATTAAGATACATAGAGAGACGTGGAAGCTGGTTCACTACTAACCGCAGATGAGCATTTGTATAGCGGCGCTTCGATGCGGCTGCTGCTCGCGCGTGTGCCGTTGGACCGGGAAGTAATGTATGTGTACGGGGCGGCCTGGGGGGGTTTCAAACAGTGGGGCATCCCGATATTGGATGCCCCAGGGGGAAGTGAATTAATCGGCCTGGGAATCTTATAGATTCTTGGGCTGATCAAGCTGGGTTTTGGTTCCCTTTAAGGTTATACTAAAGGCAAGCCCGATTGTTGTCCTGTTGTCCTAAACTTCAATCAGTTTTCAAAAAGATGCTGTAAAGAAGTTATCTTTAAAAGTATTAGAGCAATGGAATTTCATAGAAAATATGAAGAGAAATAGTGGGTGTGGCAACAGCTATGTGATATAAGCACACTGTAATGAGTGTGAGAGGAGAGAGGAGGGTGGAATTTCAGAGATGCCGAGAGAGGTAGCCAATCAGGACGTCTGGGCAGGGAGTGGAGGGGTTTCCATTCTTGATCCACTGAAGGTTGATTGATGGACCAGGTCAGCGGGTAGGGACTGAAAGCTGAATGAGGAAGTCATTTTCCTCACTAAAGAGACAGAGAGGAGAGGAAGGAGAGCGCTGAAGCCACTCAATGAAAGGTAAGCTACCTTTTGACTTGCCAAACACTTAAAGCGGACCTTCAGCATGATTTAATGAAAAGCCCAAACCCTTAAACAACTATTCCCCAGCATCTAAAATTTATATATTTTAAGTTTTTAGTCACTTCAGTCAAAAGACACTTCCTGTTTGCAGGCTGCCTGATGCACCATGAACCGCCATTTTGGATATTTAAAGGCTCATAACATGCAGTAGGTGCAGGTAGGATGATTTTTAATGTTGGCAATCTGTATGTACAGGGTGTGGGAAACATATAAGTTATGCTCTTATTCAGGATGAAGGTCCACTTTAAGCCCTTCATCAAGTTTTTCATCAAGTTTTTCATATGGGCTGCACTTTAGCGCACCACCAACATACAAATGGTTGTATTCTCCTGTTAGTATTTGAAGTCTTATAAAATCTGCAAAAAAATATAAGTTGGAAGCATTTGAGTACGGGAGATGTTATTGTCGAATTATCTCTATATGTTCTCCCCCAGTCTGATGTTGAAATGGCATGGCCCAGGTCTTGTTCCCATTTATAATTATAGGATGGGGGGTCTTGATGTTTAATTTTCCACAATAGTTCATGCCATTTTTTGAGAGAATTGGGAGTTTTTCTTGGTACAGTTAGTGCTTCCTGAAGTTCAGAAGGGCTAGTAGGAGTAGAAGGTAAGTTAAATGTTCGGAAATAGCTATGTAGCTGCATGAGGTAGACGGAAGAACTTCCTTCTCGATTTTCGTGCCCTTTAAAAGGTGAGATGACTCCCCAGGGTGGTTGCCATAGGTCAGAAACCCTCAGGTATAGGTCTGTTTGTGGGTCATGAAGATTCCTGATTTTGTTACCTGCTGGAAAATTGGGGCTATGTGTTAGTAATTCCAACCTATCGAGATACAGGATGTACTTTAAATCCTTTAAGAAGAGTTTTAGGGTATTATAAGTTGCTTTTACAATAAGATTTGATTTTCTTGACAACTTATCTTCAATAAGCCCAGGGTTCATAGTTAATACATTCTGGTTAACGGGTATATCTCTAGATTCAGCCATATCAAATTTGCATCTGTCCTAATCTAGTTACCCAGAAAATGCATATTATTGGCTCTATGGCATTATTGGAGATCGGGTATGCCCCAGCCCCCGCGGGCTAATGGTCTTTGCATTAATTAATAGGATATTTTATGTTTCTGGTTGTTCCAGTAAAATGCTGCTAGTAGTTTAGTTATTGTTTGGAAGTGGGAGGTCAGAATTTTAATTGGGATGTTTTGTGATATATATAGAAACTGTGGGAGAAAAAATATGTTTCTTCAACTTGTCAATCAGAGGAAGGTAATTTAGGTTGAATAATTGGTTGAGTTATTGCAGCATACTTATCTAGGATCCCTAGGTAATTCAGGTGAGAGGTAGTCCAGCTATGAGTAGCACATTCTTTTAAATGTTTTTGTTGTGTTTTGGTTAAGTTGATTGGTAAAGCGTATTCCCATCATTTAGTTTGTTTGATTGGGTGTTAAATTCTTCTAAAATTGAGGTGCACCTCTGGCCCAATTGATTAGAAAATCGGAGAACATATCGGGTCTGGAAGTAGCGAGTAAGCACCACAAATTGTGTCTGTTTGCGAATGATGTCCTGTTATTCATTACAAACCTAATGGTCTTTCCCCCTAATCTACTCCAAATTATGGGTAAATTCGCGACTGGGCTTCAGGTGAACACAGCGAAATCCAAAGCGCTGAATATCATGATACCTGGACTCATGCTTAGATCTAGGAAGGAGGGCGGGCTGGGGGTGCCAAATTTTGCAAAGTATTACCAAGCAGCTCAGATTGCACAACTATTGCCCTCCATTCCACTTCAGATGTGCCAAGCTGGGTGCAGATCGAGTCAGATGTGTGCGTGCAAGTTTCAGTGAATAACCTTTTGTGGATTACATCTCAATTTAGACTATTACGGAGACATTAGACATTCGCTCCAAGTGTGGGATGATGTTAAGTACTTGCATGGACTGGTGTCCCCGTACCTCCCTCTCCTTTCTTTGTGGAGCAATCCAATGTTTCCCCCAGAGGCAGAGGACTGTGGTAGATTTAATACATGGAAGGAGTCGGGCATACGGCGAGAATCAGATTGTCTGCAATCTTTAGATGTCAGTACATTCCAACAGATGAGGGATAAATTTCACCTGCCATCTAATGAGCTTTTTCGTTCTCTGCAAGTTCGCCATTTTGTGAGATCCACGGTGGGGAATTGGCAGGGGTTTGAAAAACTAACTTTTTTTGAGATGCGCTGCTGTAGAGATCCCAGAGGCAGAGGAGCAATCTCAGAGATATATTATAACTTGGCCTCAAGGGGTATGGATACATGCCCATCCTATACCAAAAATTGGCACCATGAACTGGGTAGTGAGTTGGATCAAGAAAAATGGCGGAGGATGTGGAACACTTTCTTTGGTTGCTCGGCGTCTGTGACTTTAATCGAGGCTAACTTAAAAAGAATGGCAAGATGGTATATGGTCCCAGAGAAAATGAAACATTTCTCCACTGAGTTCCAGGGGAACTGCTTCCGGGGGTGCCTCTCTCTGAGGTCGTACCAGCATGTATGGTGGGATTGCCCAATAGCGAGGGGATTTTGGTCATGAATCTTTAGAGTTCTCAGCAAGGTATGTGGTAGATTTATGGTCAGAGACCTTTGAGTAGCTCTCTTCAACGCACCAATACCCCACAGTTCTAGACTGCAAAAGTGGTTGATGTATTATATCCTATCGGGGCAAAGCTGGTGATAGCTGGGGCTTGGAGGTCTCCCACCTTGAGCTTCAGTGCCTTTAACCCTTTCGCTGCCAGCCTAGCTGCAGCTTTTGTTGCCAGACCATGTTTCACTATTTTGCACTCCCCATGTTCAACTGTGATTTTTGAAAGGATTTCCAGGGATTTCCCAGGAAAATGATATATTGTTTTTTTCAAGAGAGTCTGGGCTTCAACATGAAATCTCTTGTTTGTCATTTTTTAGGTGTATTCTCTATTCTTTTTGGTGAAATATGTGCAAAAAAAAATAAAAAAAATCTATTTTTTGCAATTTGTAGTGTTTTTTGTAATAAAAAATATAAGTTTGTCAATAAAATTTTATTGCGTGCGAAACCCTAATTTCTCCCAGTCACAGCGATACCACATATGTATAGGTAGACACCCTTTCCTGCCCAGAAGACTCCCCCAAACTGAAACAGAGCTTTAGGAGATTTTCAGATAAAATACAACTATGCTAT